>CM076578.1:546303303-546978173 GCA_034641835.2 Pinus albicaulis
GTATTTATATACATATGTGGACCACAATAGTGAAGTGTAAGATTTTGGTTTCGGATGTTAGGATGGAAAGAGGCTCGCTCATATGGTTCGAGTTTATATAACTCGATTTCTTTGTTTAGAGTACTTCCGATACATGTGTATGTGTATATGTAACCATCAATGTGGCGCAGCGGAAGCGAAATGGGCTTATAACCCACAAGTCCCAGGATCAAATCAAAGGATCAGTTTTATGAGTATGAAATTTGATACAGTTTGAGTTTGCAGGTTGATTTTGTAAAATGAAAGGTGAACCTGCTTGTAGTGGGGTTTTTCTCTTCATCAGTGTATAATATTAAACTCAAGGGTTTAACATTATTTAACCACATCTACTAATATATTTGACTATTTTGGGGTATGTTTGATAATCAGTGCTAGTAGTGTCTCCTCAAACACAACTCTCTTTAATGGCCAACCAATGTGTCTATGGTCAACCATGGTCAACTATGGTTTATCATGGTTCAATACCATCAACCATGGATAAGGTATCTATTGCCAACTATGATCAACAGTGATTAACCAATGTCAACCATAGTCAACCATGATTAATCATGGCTGAAATTCCTTAACCATGATCAACCATGATCATGGTCTCTATGGTTTAATTTGGTCAGCCATGGTTCAGTGTGGTAGTCCATGGTTAACCATGATCCACCATTGTTAGTCATGAAATAATGGTTTAAATTCATTAACCATGATGAAAGAGTCTTTCTCATTGAATTTGGTTAACCATGGTTGAGTTTGGTCAACCATGGTTAACTATGATTAACCATTGTTAGTCATGGTGAAGGAGTTCAAAATCATATGTTTTATAATTGTAGGGTTCAAAATATTAATCCCTTGGGTTTATAGTATTAATCCTAGGGTTTATAATATAAATCCTAGGGTTTAATATTATTCCCTTGGATTTGTGATATCAATAATCCCATGGGTTTCTAATATTGATCCCTAATAATTATCCCTTGGCTCTATAATATTAACTTGAAAGATTTATAATGTTATTGTCTTGGATATATAACATTAATAATCCCTTAGATTTATAATATTTGTCCATTAAGTTTGTTAATAGCTTAAATTTATAATATTAATCCCCTTAGTTTATGGATCTATATTATAATAATTAGAGTAATAATATATATATATATATATATATAACATAATTGTGAGAAATAAATAAGTTTTATTAATAATAGCTGAATGTTATTGTTATTCTATATCTCAATTATATTATAGTTTAAATTATAACTCTTACTATAATATTATATAAATATATAATTTTATTTTAATATATAATATAATATTAATATAATAACGATAAATATATAAAGATACAACAATATTATTTATGTTATTTATATAGTTATTAATAATTAGAAATAGTTAGAGTTTTTAACAAGATGCAATCAATAGTTATTAGTTGATATGATCCTATGGGACTATATTATGTCACATAACGCAAAGTGACACAATTTCAATTAAGAAAAAGAGTGTTGGTTAATTATTTGATAACAGCAGTAAATGAATTTGCCAGCGATACACCAACGAGACAATGAAACTCCAACATAATAAGGAATTTTTTGGACCCAAGGTCAATGTTAAACGATATTGAAATATTTATCTAACTAGTTGTAAAATACAAATACCATTTAACATATGATCCGAGTTACAATGTCCTGACCGAATTATGTGAGATATCAATATTTCTACGGTAGCCGGCTTCATTTTCTAGCAGCAGTGTACTCCCAAAAATCAATAATATATTAAACATAATTAATGTCCCCTATATTACCCATTTCTGATATTTCGATGAGGTAGAACCAAAAGACAGATCATGCTGCTATTTTGGAATATGTAGCAATATACTTCGCTGCAACAATTTGTGTAGAAAAAACAAAATTCTCTGATAAAAACTAAACCTAAAACCTCAAATGACAGGGTCAACATGTGTCTCCATATATAAAAGCGCACAAGGTATATAACGTGTTGCAAATGAAAAGGAGTGAAAACAAAAATATTCGAAGACAAAAATGGCAACATAGGTATATTTCGAATGGAAGACTTGGAGAAAAATGGTCTCGAAATAGTCTTCACACAGAAGCACATTACCAACAGCCACCTCCTACCAAAACAAAGAATTTTTCAAGAGGATTATACTTTGAAAATAATGATGACTTTTTCTTTGTCCACTCACCCATGATACTAGTTTTGATATTACTAGTATAATCTTTCATTGAAATTTTGAAGTCTTTGAAACGTTTTAATCCCTGAGATCACACTTCGTCATTCCAAACCCAACACTGACTACTCAGAATTAATCCGCTCACCGTTATTTTTAATGGAATAAATATACGTTTCGCCACAGGAAAATTTAACTTCTTCTCCATTGGAAGGATGGAAAGAAGACAGAAGGAACTCTTGGAGATACTTTTATTATTCATTCAATCCACATCCTTATAAATCTTTTAATACGTTATTTAGTCTATTTTTTCGTTAAGGTTTACTAGTACACTAAAGTCTAAAACTTGTAGGTATAGGTAAGCTTTCAAATTTTTATCAATATTTTGAATGGTTTGTTAGTCTAATGTTCATGTGTAAACTTCTAATTCTTATTAGTTCAATAAGGAAAATTCCTAAGCTTTTTCATGAGGTAAGCTTCTAACTTTTATCAGTTTAATTAGGAAACTTCCTAACTTTTTAGTTAGGTTAAGTGGGAAGTTAGTCCATGTTCTCGGGTCCAATTCCGAATCTTTGAAACCCCTTATAATATCATAGTGTGCAATTAGCTCCAAACCCCTTATAATTACATTATTTTGATTAGTTAGTCCATGTTCCTTGGTCCCACTTCTAAACTTTCAAAACCCTTATAAGCATAATTATCTTATGCCTAATATGTTGAGTGGGCAGTTAGTCCAGGTTCCTCCTCTCATTCCTATACTTTCAAACCCCTTATAATTACAGTGAGTAGGCAATTAATCCCATGTTTCAGTTGTGATAGCCACCATTATTCCAACATTTTTGACGACCCTATGGCATTAAATCTGGGGCACATCCAGAATCTCTGAGCATACCAACTTATACCATCAGTCCCATTGTAGGAATGTTTAGGAACATCGCGCAATGCGAAATTTCCTTCAAACATATTTTTTCTTTAAAGTATCGCTCTTGATCCATAAGAATTGACTTAAATTAATTTTATCCAGAAAACCAACCAGTCTCCCATGGCACCAACTGAACCGAAGACCTGTCTGTGATTATTGTTGGAAATTAATTCCAACTGCAATCTGTGGCAAGGAGGACAAATTTTTATTTTTATTTGAAGTATGGAGGACAGCAGGTGCATAAATGTTTTTTCTAAATTTACACTCCACTATACATTGAAACCCTGTGTCTAAATACCCTACAAACCCAAATTCTTGTTTAAGGGCCGTAGAATATTTTTTCATTGAAAAGTTGTGGTCCAAAGCATGCCATCCCACCATTTAACCAGCAAAACCTACCGCCATTACACCACACCAACTGTTTTAATTTACCGCGCATTTGATTTAAGTTTAAATGACTCCACGTCAACTCCCGTGGAGCCCACGACTCCACGTCATAACCTCCGCAGCCAATCAATGATTATCGCGCTCCCTTGAGGCCTCATCATCACACCTCAAACCTTTGCGATGAGTGGTCCCCACCACCGCGCTGAGTCATAAACTCTCAAACAATCATATGCGTATCGCACATATTGGTGCATATGTCACCAGAGCCTTCAAACCTTGCGATAAAGGATGGCCCGCAAATGCCACATCGTCAAGCCTTCGACCAATAGCAGCGCATCGCACAACTTTGATGCAAAGTAACCAACCCATTAAATGGATGTGATAATTTATTGAAACGTTTTGCATAAAGTTTGAAATTTGTGATATATTGATGTTATAAGGTTTTAACCTTTGGGTTAATGTTTTTTATGTTTTATTCGCTTTATCCGCTGCGACATGTTTTAGTTTTAAAGGTTAGATTATATATGTTTTGACATATATATTATAAACATGAAATGTTTATAATATATATATATATATATATAATAAACATGAAATGTTTATAATATATATATATATATATATATATATATATATATAATGTAGCAAGACAATGTGAAAGTGGAGTATGCCCGAAGGCAGTGACTATGTTAAAAATCGAGAGCAAAAACAAAGAGAGTGCATATACTGTGTGAGAAAGTAAGTTTGAATAACGTTGTGTTTGTAGCGTCGAGAAGTTTTTTTGTTTTGAATCCAGAACACCATAGTTCTGAGGAATCCTATTTTGTAACAGTCCAATTTTTTTAAAATGAAAAAGAGTTTTTACTCCATCTCTCTCTGTACATATTTTATGTTGCCATCTCTGTGTTAGAAGAGGAATTTTTATTTCCCCCTATTGTTAGGAATAACCAGAAATTCTGACATGGTATCAAAGCTAGTTCAGGCTCTTAGCATTTTCTAAAGAAGCTGAAGGAAGAAGGAGCTTGTTGAAGTTTTCTTCAGTAGAGTGAAGGCTTAGCAAAGCCTAGTATTTACCTAAACAGAGTTTTTTGTTTGTTTTAAATACAGTCCAGAGAACTATATAAAGGAAGTCTTTTAGAGACAAAGTTTATCTCTCGGACGTGAGAAGGTTTGTTGAAGAAACACAGTCAAGTTTTAAGCATAGTTTATTAAGTTAGCAATGGCAAGAGCGAGCACAATCACGAGTATGGGAAATACTCAACTCCCATAGTTCAATGGGAATAACTATGACTATTGGGCAATCACAGTGAGAGACCTATTTGACTCTCAAGACTTATGGGAGCTAGTTGAAGATGGTTTAGAAGAACCAACAGATGAACAAGCATTAAATGTCTTAACATAGGCAAAGAAATATTTGCTGAAGAGTAATAGGAAGAAGGACTCAGAAGCTCTCTTCTATCTCTATCAGGTAGTGCATGAAAGCATATTTCCAAGAATTGCAGCAGCAAAGAAGTCCAAAGATGCATGGGATACCCTCTAGATAGTCTATCAAGTAATGGAGAAGGTAAAGACAACAAAGCTTCAATTAATGAGAAGAGATTTTGAATTCATTTGCATGAAAGAGTCTGATACAATAGACTGATTATTCACATTGTTGATTGGGTTGGTTACCCAAATGAGATCTCATGGAGAGAAAACAGAAGAGAGAAGAATAATGGATAAAGTATTGAGGAGCTTACCCTCAAGATTTGATGTGATAGTAACAACCATTGAAGAGACAAAAAATCACTCGTTGTTTACTATTGATGAACTACGTGCATCATTGATGACACATGAACAAAGACTGAGCATAACATTAAACTCATCTTTGTAGCATGCCTTCAAGACCCAAATGACCTTTGGAAGAGGAAGAGGTCAAGGAAGATCAAACTACAGAGGAAAAGGAAGAGGCAGAAGCCAAAACAGAGGAAGAAACAACCCTGCAAGTACTAGTAGAAGGGGCACCAACCAAAGTCAGACTCAAAGCCAAGGCAACAACCAACAAGATGTACAAAATCAAGCACATGGAGAAAGGTATGATAAGGCACAAGTCCAATTTCATTACTATAAGAAGCATGGGCATTATGACAATGAATGTAGGAAGAAACATAGTGACATGGGTAGTAGATCCAGTGCTAACTTCACTAAAGATAATATTAGTCAAGAGAATTTTTTTTTAGCATGTAATATGGATGAAGAGAAAAGTGAAGATATATGGTTTCTAGATTTAGGATGTAGCAACCATATGACTGGAAACATTTTTATGTTTTCCATGTTAGATGATAATGTAAAGTCTCAAGTAACATTAGGGATATATAGTAAAGTATCTGTCATGGGAAAAGGAAAATTAAGTGTTTTAACAAAGAAAGGAGAAAAGAGATCCATATGAGATGTATATTATGTGCATGGTATGAAGTGTAACATTTTGAGCATTGGACAACTCATTCAGAAAGGATACAATGTATTCTTTGAGGATGATGTATGTACCATCATGGACATACCACCAAGCAAGCTGAGGATTGCACAAGTGAAGATGACAAGAAACAAAATTTTTCCTCTCAAGATGAGAGAAGATTTGAATAAAGGAGCTACAATAGCAACAGTGACACAAGAATGTTACCAAAGAGAAGAAGATGAAAAATTGTTATGGCACCTCAAATTTAGACATCTCAACTTTTGAGGTCTTCATTTTTTGCACAGAAAAGGAATGGTAAAGGGATTACCATTTATTGAAAAGCCAAATAGCCTATGTGAAGGCTTTATCTTGGGAAAACAACACAGAGAAAGCTTTCCATCAGGAAAGAACATAAGGGAAAAGGAACCCTTAGAAATAGGCCATTCAAATTTGTGTGGACCAATGAAAACACCATCATTAGCTGGCAACCACTATATGCTGACCTTTATTGATGATTACACAAGAAAATAATTATTATATTTCTTGAATTTGAAGAGTGAAGTGTTTGAAAATTTCTGCCACTTTAAAGATCTTGTAGAGAATCAAAGTGGGCGTCATATTAAAGCCTTAAGAACAGACAGAGGAGTATAATATATCTCCAAAGAATTTCTGCATTTTTGAAGAGAAAATGAGATTCATAAACAATTTACAGCAAGGTATACACCACAACAAAATTGAGTTGCTGAAAGGAAAAATAGAACCATCATGGTTATGTTAAGAAGCATGTTGAAGGAAAAACATTTTCCAAATGAATATTGGGATGAATCTATACATTGGGCAGCATATGTGCTAAATAGATGCCTAACAAAGAATGTAATGAAGAGCGATCCTGAAGAAGCATAGAGTGGCATAAAACAGTTTGTCACCCACATGAGAGTATTTGGTTGTGTGGCGTATGCACACATTCTAGATCAACTAAGGAAGAAGTTGGATGGTAAGGGGGAGAAGTGCATATATATTGGTTACAATGAAGATTTAAAGGCATACATATTGTATAACTCATCCACAAAGAAGTTTATGATAAGTAGAGATGTACAATTTATTGAGGAAGAAGCTTGGGATGGAAGCATTGAGAAAACAGTGAATGTAAAATGTTGTTTGTCTCATGATGAAGATGAGGAAGAAATTGCTGAAGGACATCCCTCATTAGTATCAGCACCTCCACCAACACAAGGACAGCAAGGGACACCACAAGCAGTTATGAGAACACCCTTGAGAAGTGATGGCAGTGCTTCTCCAAGCACATCACAAGGGTCAGATTTGAGTGCTTCTACAAGCACAAGTTCAACAAGTGAAAGAGGAACCAGATTCAGAAGTCTGAATGAATTTTATGAGAAAGAAAAAGGTATGAACTGTTTATTTTTTTTATATTGTCATGTAGAGGATCCTATTCATTTTGAAGAAGCTGCAAAAGATAAGAAATAGATAGATGCTATGGATGAAGAAATAAATGCCATAGAGAAAAATAAGACATGGGAATTAGTCGATCTCCCAAAAGGCAATGAAGTAATTTGGAGAAAAATGGGTTTATAAAACCAAAAGCAATGCTGAAGGTAATATTGAAAGGCACAAGGCCAGACTTTTTGTCAAATTCTACAAGCAACAACAAAGAAGAGACTATGAGGAAACTTTTTCACCAGTTGCAAGAATGGAAACAATAAGAGCAGTACTATCCATAGAGGCACAACACAAGTGGAAAGTTTACAAAATGGATTTGAAATCAACATTCCTGAATGGAGCATTGATGGAAGAGGTTTATGTTGAAAAAACTTTGGGATATGAGAAAGAAGACCAAGAGCACAAGGTATGGAAATTCAAGAAAGCTCTATATGGGATGAAACAAGCACCAAGAATTTGGTACAGTAGGATAGATACCTATCTACTGGAAAATGGATTTAGGAAATGTGAAGGAGAACCCACATTATACATCAAAGAAAAATATGATAAGATACTCATGGTTGTTTTGTATGTTGATGATGTTATATTCACAGGTAATGATGCTTACCTCATTGAGAATTTAAAAAAAATCATGAAGGATGAATTTGAGATGACTGATATGGGATTGTTGAGATAATTCTTAGGAATATAAGTAGAAAAAAATGAAAATGAATTTTTTATTTCTCAAGAAAAGTATGTTAAAGAAGTTTTGGAAATATTTAACATGCAGGATTGTAAACCAACAATTACTCCTACAGTGATAGGATTGAAATTAAGCAAAGAAGACAACAACAAGGATTTTGATCCAATTTTGTATAAGAGCATAGTTGGTAGGCTTATGTATTTGACTGCAACTAGGCCATATATTGTGCATGATGTGAGTTTAATTTCAAAATTTATGGAAAGGCCAAAGGAGGCACATTGGCAAGCAGCAAAAAGAATTCTAAGGTATGTGAAAGGAACAAAGAGGTTTGGAATTTCATACACCACTTCATAAAATTTTGAATTAATTGGATATACTAACAGTGACTGGATTGAAAGTATAGATGACAGGAAAATCACCTCTAGATATGTTTTTCATATGTGATCAAGAGTCATTTCATAGGCTTCTAATAAACATTCAATTGTGGCTTTATCAACAGCAGAGGCAGAGTATGTGGCAGCTACAATAGCAGCATGTCAAGAAGTATGGATGAGGAGAATGTTGACAGGTTTGTGTTAAGAATAGGTAAAATGCACAAATTTTTATTGTGATAATAGCTCAGCTATAACTTTATCCATGAATTCAGTGTTTCATAAGAGAACAAAACACATTTATGCAAAGTATCACTACAACAGAGAGCTAATGAACAATGGGGAAATGGTTCTGCAACATTGCAGAACAAAAGAGCAATTTGCTGATATATTAACAAAACCATTAGGGCATAAGAGTTTTAACTATCTCATAAAATGTATATACTTGTTTCTGCATTAAAAAGACATGGTTCAAAGCATGCTATCCTACCATTTAACCCACAACACCTACCAGCATTACACCACACTAATCATAGTAATTTACCGCACATGTGATTTAAGTTTAAATGCCTTCACGTCAACTCCTGTGGAGCTCATGACTCCACATCATAACCTCCATAGCTAGTCAACACTTATTGTGCTCCCTTGAGGCCTCATCATCACACGTCAAACCTTTGCGATGAGCAGTATCCATTACCGCACTGAGTCATAACCTCAAGACCAATTATATGCATATCACACAGATTGGTGCATATGTCACTAGAGCCTTCAAACCTTGCGATAAAGGATGGCCCGCCAACGCCACGTTATCAAGCCTTCAACCAATAGTAGCTCATCGCACAACTCTGATGTACAGTCACCAAGCCCTTAAATGGATGCGATAACTTACTAAAATGTTTTGCATAAAGTTTGAAATCCGCGATATAATGATGTTATAAGGTTTTAACCTTTGGGTTAATGTTTTTAATGTTTTATTCACTTTATCCACCAAGACATGTTTTAGTTTTAAAGCTTAGATTATATCTGTTTTGACATATATATTATAAACATGAAATTTTTATAATATATATATATATATATATATATATATAATGTAAGAGGACAATGTGAAAGTGGAGTATGCTCGAAGGCAGTGACAGCGTTAAAACAGAGAGCAAAAACAGAGAGAGTGCATATAGTGTGTGAGACACCAAGTTCGAATAGCATTGTGTGTGTAGCAGTGAGAATTGCTTTTTGTTGTGAATCCAGAACACCATAGTTCTTAGGAATCCTATTTTGTAACAATCCAAGTTTTTTTAATGAAAAAGAGTTTTTACTCCATCTCTATCTGTGCATATTTTACGTTGCTATCTCTGTGTTAGAAGATGAATTTTTATTTCCTCTCTATTGTTAGAAATAACCAAAATTCTGACAATTATCCATTATCCATTGATTTGTTGGTGTTAAAACAAGTATCTTCTATGTTTTCTGGCTGGTTCCCATTGTTTTAACTATGACGTTCACTATGCACCAATAAATTTCCTATAAAGATGGTACAGATTGCAAGAGTTATTTGTTACATTGTCCGTAATGTGTAGATAAATCCTATTTCAATATCTAGACCAAATGCCAAGCTGGGCTTTTGAGTTTTTCTCTTACCCTTTCTAATTTGGCATTGGTACTCCTTTTCTCTTTATGACTTCCTCGCAAAATAATTATTCATATACGTTTTGGGTCTCCATTTGGAAAAATATTCTTAGATGTTTTGCAACTGCATCTGCAGTCATGATTCCACGTCCTATTAAATCATCACACATAACAATAGTTATCATTCAATTTTGCGTTAAATTTATAAACTGAAGCAGTCATGATTCCATGTCCTATTAAATCATCACACATAACAATAGTTATCATTCAATTTCGCGTTAAATTTATAAACTGATACAGTTATGTAGTGAACTGTAAATTTCTGGACACTACCCCGCCCTTTAATCATTAATATATAGAAATTAACAAAAGTGAAAACCTAAATAAATAATCATTTAAACTTGGTTAACAAGATAAATTGCATTTTAAAAATTAACTTAAATGTTGATATTGTTAACAACCATATATTAGATTATAACGAGTGAAAACGTAAATAAATAATCATTTAAACTTGGTCAACAAGTCAAAATAAATTTTAACAATTAGCTTTAAATATTTATATTGTTAACAAGTTATTGACTAATTCATTGAAATACAATGGTTTTAAATAGTGTGATTATTAAACTGTCAGAAAGGATATTAGTTGCTTACTTCTATACATGTTTTCCAGATGGCATGATCTGAAGGAGCTATCTCATATTGTTCTTGTGTAGAAGATATTAACACAATAGTTTGTTTGTGCGAAGCCTATAACATTGAACTTTTGCATAGTTGAAAAAAACATATTGGCATGTCGTTAATGCTACCATCAAAGTATCCATCCTGTAAGTGTGTTTTTTTTCTATCATTTGAGTGAGATTAGTTCAAGACTTCACTACTACATAAAGGAGGGTTTTAAGACAATATTTAAGACAATTTTGGGGTAAATTGTCTTAACTTGAGACCAATGAAAACTTATGTACTGTCTTAAATATTGTTTTTAAGCGGGTGTCTCAAATTAAATTGTCTTAAAATTAAATTGTCTTAAAATATAGTCTCTATAAAAACAACATATAACACAAGCATTTTTGTCTCTTCAGAGACAATATCATTTTTGTCTCTCCAAAGACAGTTTCATTTTTGTCTCTACAATTTCATTTTTGTCTCTCTAGAGACAATTTCATTTGTGTCTCCAAAAAACAATAGTTGGAATTAAAATAAATCAATATAAAAATATTTAATTAAAAAAATCTACAATATCATTGAATAATTCATGTTAGGTTACAGTGTAATCGAACCACCAACCTCCTACATTGTAGGCGCTCTTCCATTGAACTAGCACTCTTTAAAGAATTATGTGAGGAGTTATGGAAATCCATTTGTCCCTTTGAAACCAGGAACTCTAAAAGCTTTAAGAAGTCCATATGAACAGGAATAATGGAATGGTTATTCAAAGATCTCTTTAAAAAAATTAAGAAATAAAAGGTTTATAAATTTAAGTATAAATTAGTCAATTATATCTCTAGGTATTGCCCATCCAAGCCCTTCTATTGATCCTCGTATCGCCAAGCCAAGCCCGAACATTCCTATGGACCTAACATTCCTACATATGGTAACATCAAGGCCCAACACCATTTCAAAAGTTAATATAAAGCATACTCAGTTCTGTGCAGGGTGAAGCCTCAAATATGGACCTAACACTCCTATATATGGTAACATCAAGGCCCAACACCATTTCAAAAGTTAATATAAATCATACTCAGTTCTATGCAGGGTCAAGCCACAAATATTTAACCTTTCCTTATGTTAGCCTAACTGCAAACCAGAGTCTCACTGCTGGATCCTTCCTGTCACTCTAGACTCTCACTGCTGGATCCATACAAAACTCAAAAACACAGATAGACTGCTAATAAAAACCATACATGATTTTATGAAAGATCAAAATGGAAAAGCCCAAGGAAAATTACCACTATGTAGATATAGCTCCCTTATAACAGTGATTGTTGATCTCTTTTACATTTATAAAAAAAAATATGTTGCTTGATTGTCTCTTCAAGTTCAAAGTGAAAAATATGTTGCTTAATTGTATCTTCAAGTTGAAAGAGTTATGGTAGTGTTTGCCTTTCAAATCTAAGCAAGTTCAGGAAGTATTCAAAAGTGACGCAGTGTGTCGATGAGTGATTTATTTGACAGACTAGTGTAATTATCTCCAACAAAATCATATTGCAGTACTAAAAATTCTATTGTATTCTACTAAAATTTCCAATCGGCAATTTGAAAAATTTGCAAATATCAAAACATTTATAATGCATTAACTTAATAATTCATTTTGTTAATCAAATTTCACTTTATTTTTATCCAATCGATAAAATAGAACCAATAATTAACTTACTGAAAGGTTCTTTATATTTTCTTTTATAGCATGGAACTTGTACTGTACCTTTAACCTTGTATCGGAATTTGTGTTACCAATTTCCTTCTCAACCAGAGGTGGTAAAATAAATTCTACTGCAATTCTTATATAGCTTGACAAGTGTAGTTATTGTGGCTACATTTATTTGCTCCCTTCCGTCAAGACGGGAGGTAATCACAACCCTGACTCCAAATTTAATTTGATAGATAACACTTCTAGATACTCTCCGTTGTATTTAAAACATGAAAGACCTTACCCAGTTCTGCAATACCTAGTGAGATTTTGCTGATGCAACATTTAAAATATTGAATGAGCATTCTCAATTCATGAACATAAAAATAGAAAGTCTGGCTAACCGAACATTTAAAATCCTGAATGAGCATTCTCAATTTATGAACATAAAAATAGTAAATTACTTGTTGGACAGTAAGGGCAATACAAAGTGCAACAGTTTTTTAAAGATAAGTTTTCTTTCATGACACACTCACATGCACTGTAAATATGTACGACTTAATTTGGAGTCATTTCCACTTTTTGATCATTTTAAGCATTAAATAATTATAGTATGTCCCTCTTCTCTGGATATGAAAAAACATTAAATAAATAATTAAAAAAGAAACAGAGCCGCGTAATTATAATCACTGCAGAGGTGGCACATGAAATAAGATTTGTTTGTTCTAAATCATCTCAACAACTTTACAGTGACTATTTTAGACTGTGATTGATGATGTAGGTAGTCCAAAACAAATAAGTATATACCATATGCTCCAATAAAGAAAAAGTATAATATTAAATCATATTAATGAAGGTAATGTACTCACTAGCAGAAACTGTCTGAGACTTGTTTTCAATTTGGAGATTTATTGCCCTACTGCTAACCGAACTATCTTGTTGCAAATCAATTAAAATTGGTGCACGAGTTGCTCCATTTCCTGCTGTAGGATGCACAACAGAGACAAATGAGCAGGTCAGAAGAGGGAAGGATATATTACAATGCTTTTACATATGCACCATAATTATTCTAAACTTTATCTAAATGAAAGAAACACATTTATATGTATACCAGAACAGGATGAACGATCAAAATGTTTAATACAACTGACTTTCTAGCACCCCGCATACAACCATAGATCAAAAAAATTAGAAATATTATATATCATGTCTATGAAAGAGATATGGAAGACAAAAAAATAATTAAATGGTCTAAAATCCTCAGATAACCAGAAGACGTCAACAGGATTAGCATTCATCCTAGAATCAACAGTGTAAATGCGATTCTGATTTATGTCCAAAAAAGATAATATAGTGATGCAATAATGTTGATAATATTAAGCAATAAGTAACTCATGGCACTAGACATTGATCTCACAATAATATTTTATGGCTTCTTTGTTGAGACTAAGGATTTATGAGGGTATAACCCAAGAACCAAAATATGAGAACTTTAGAAGGGAATTGGGACAAGCATCACAAAAACATCTACTCTTAGCAAGGAAGTGGACATGATGCTACTCTTAGCATCAAAGAAAAAATCTACTCTTAGCATCACAAAAACTTCTACTCTTACCATATTAGCAGTTACTCAAGAAAGAACATATGATGAAGACAAGCCAAGACAAGATGACACAATAATATGGCACAAGGAAGGAAAAAACCCCAAGCTGGGGAAAACCCTTCATCGAATATTCTTATAATTAATATCAATGGTTCACCAGAGAGAGAGTACAATATAATAAAGTCAAACTGACTTGCTAATTTGAAATTCCAACCTGAGACAATAAAACATCTCAATGGATGCAATTCCAGCACTCTGCCAACTAAGGTAGCTACTAGTCTAGTTAGGGTTGCGTACATTAAGCTGCTATCTCACTCAATTAACCCAACAGACCTCCAATCTGTTGTGACTAACCTTGACATATAAGGAGCTTCCTCTTGTTGGCACTTGGGGGTGACCTAGATCCAAGATAAGTTGCTCTCGATCCTCTGGATTGGTATCTGCGACCCTTCCTGAGACAACAGATTAGGAGAGAAGTCTTACAAGGTAAGACATTCTTTCTCAGGATGAAAACTGGCCCAAAAATCATTACACAATGAAAATAGTAAGCAAGGTCATCAAGAGTTTTATAGCTCCCTTCGAAATCTGGTTCTAGAGAGTTATTTATCCTTTAATCAAGATCTTCTCATATGAGAGAAACAAGATTTTAGGAACCATCAGGTCAAAGAAACATTCTAGAGAGGCTTTTATTCACCCAAAAAGAATAAATATTCTTATGAGATTATCTCAATATAACTGAATTATCCTTTATTGCAAAATGACAGCTACTAGTGTTTCAATTTACCCAATATATCTATAATTAATGCAGCCAAGATGCCAGAATCGGGGTGTTTTGTTCTTTGAGCTTAAAAGGTCATGAAATTTCCTCAATGTACCTATGTTGATCATGAATGAAAAAAAGAACAATTTCTAAGTGGCATCCACTTGTTCTTGTTTAAGTATGAAAGCTTTCTTGTAGCTTCATAGTAGACGATCCTTTCTAAAAAAATAAGCTATCCATAGTTTACATCTATCTTGTTCACAACTTTGATTGTGAACAAGAATATAACAGTGTCGTCAACATATCTACTGAACTTCTAATGATATCGTACATGAAGAAGGAATGAAAAGAGAACATAGATGATGTTGAGTTGTATTTGCTGAGATGTCATACATACGTCAGTGCCACACATAAGAATATTTACAGAGTTCTATCCTTGATAGCTATATAGGTCTATATACTTTCAGGAAGACCATTTCTACTTAAGAGTTACAGAATTGAAGTTTTTAAACATAAGGAGGATTTATTATGGAATCAGATGCTTTCATTTCCTGATGTCTGAAGCTGCTATAAGACAAAATGTCTCCATAATATGGCTTATCTAATATTGGGCGATGATGAGACCTTACTAATGATTAAGAACATCATAATTTTTGGTCACTGTCAGGTAGCAAAATCCTCCTATATTCTGAATATGAACTTATGTTAGTGAATCTTCGCTACTCAAGATATATTCCAATGATTATTATTATAAGAGCCCAATACTCAATCATATTTGACATTCTTATACATATATATATCTATCATAATTGTTAATTTATCTAATCTCTGCTTGATAAAAACTTTTCCTTCAATCAAGCATCTAACAAATTTTCAATTTTAACAACATCAATTATGCTACTAGGATGGAGTACCACAAAACTGATATACTATCAAGGAATTATTATATAAATATTCCAAGCCTTTTCTACTAGACTCGTCAACAATGAATTCACAATGTTGTAACCACACTGATGTAAAGACCAAGGATTCTCTGTGCTACACTTATTGTCTTGCGAATTTGATTATGTCTTCAATCTTCCTGTCACTATAACTACTACAAGATTCCATCATACATAGCTCTTGTGCCTCAGGTCTGTAGAGTACTGTAGTTCTGCTTTATGTCCTTAGCTAGCTATAATGGTGACAATGTAGTACTAGATATGCACATGACTTGACCCTATCAAGCGAGCTTTGGGCTTTAAAGGATTTTTTCATAAAATCCTTTGATTCAATGTTCATTTGGTATCGACAAGAATTTTTCTTGGCTATGGCCAAATTTCTCAAAGTTGAATAAGAATTTTCATGGCATTGTTTTGTCTTCCAGGCACAAGAAGCCTTACAATACTGCTTGTGCATGAATATTCCAATGCATACTATTACTCCTCTTTGGATTAAAGGCAAAATTTCTCAGTGATGTTGAGTTGTATTTGCTGAGATGTCATACATACTTCAGTGCCACAATTAAGGATATTTACAGAGTTTTATCCTTGATAGCTATATAGGTCTATATACTCTCAGGAAGACCATTCCTACTTAAGAGTTAGAGAATTGAAGTTTTTAAACATAAGGAGGTTTTATTATGGAATCAGATTCTTCTAGATGCTTTCATTTCTTGATGTCTGAAGCTTCTATAAGACAGAATTTCTCCATAAGATGGCTTATCTAATATTTGGAAATGATGAGACCTTACTAATGATTAAAAACATCATAATTTTTTGTCACTGTCACGTAGTAGAATCCTCCTATATTCTGCATATGAACTTCTGTCAGTGAATGGTCACTACTCAAGATATATTCCAATGATTATTATTATAAGAGACCAATACTCAGCCATATTTGACAGTCCTATACATATATATCTATCATAATTGTCAATTTATCTAATCTCTGCTTAATAACAACTTTTCCTTCAATCAAGCATCTAACAAATTTTAAAGTTTAACAACATCAATTATGCTACTAGGATGGAGTACCACAAAACTGATATACTATCAAGGAGTTCTTATATAAATACTCCAAGCCTTTTCTGCTAGACTAGTAAACACTGAATTCACAATGTTCTAACCACACTGATGTAAAGACCAAGGATTCTCTGTGCTACACTTGTTGTCTTGCGAATTTGATTATGTCTTCAATCTTCCCATCACTATAAATACTACAAGATTCCATCATACATAGCTCTTATGTGTCAGGTCTGTAGAGTATTGTAGTTCCGCTTTATGTCCTTAGCTAGCTAGAATGGTGACAGTGTAGTACTATATATGCACATGACTTGACCCTATCAAGTGAGCTATGGGCTTTAAAGGATTTTTTCATAAACTCCTTTGATTAAATGTTCATTTTGTATCAACAAGAAGTTTTCTTGGCTATGGCGAAATTTCTCAAATTTGAATAAGAATTGTCATGGCAATGTTTTGTCTTCTAGGCACAAGCAGCCTTACAATACTGCTTGTGCATGAATATTCCAATGCATACTATTACACCCCTCTGGCTTAAAGGTGAACTCTCTCAGTGATGTTGAGTTGTATTTTGTGAGATGTCATACATACGTCAGTGCCACACATAAGAATATTTACAGAGTTCCATCCTTGATAACTATATAGGTCTATATACTTTCAGGAAGAAGAGTTATAGAATTGAAGTTTTTAAACATAAGGAGGATTTATTATGGAATCATATGCTTTCAGATGCTTTCATTTCTTGATGTCTCCATAAGATGGCTTATCTAATATTGGGCAATGATGAGACCTTACTAATGATTAAGAGCATCATAATTTTTGGTCACTATCAGGTAGCACAATCCTTCTATATTCTCCATATGAACTTTTGTCAGTGGATGGTAGTTTCTCAAGAGATATTCCAATGATTATTATTATAAGAGCACAATACTCAATCATATTTGACAGACCTATAAATATATATCTATCATAATTGTCAATTTATCTAATCTTTGCTTAATAACAACTTTTCCTTCAATCAAGCATCTAACAAATTTTCAAGTTTTACAACATCATTTATGCTACTAGGATGGAGTACCACAAAATAGATATACTATCAAGGAGTTCTTATATAAATACTCCAAGCCTTTTCTGCTAGACTGGTCAACACTAAATTCACAACGTTATAATGACACTGATGTAAAGACCAAGGATTCTTTGTGCTACATTTGTTGTCTTGCGAATTTGATTATGTCTTCAATCTTCCCTTCACTATAACTGCTACAAGATTCCATCATACATAGCTCTTGTGCCTAAGGTCTATAGAGTACTGTATTTCTGCTTTATGTCCTTAGCTAGATAGAATGTTGACAGTGTAATACTAGAGATGTACATGACTTGACCCTATCAAGTGAGCTTTGGGCTTTAAAGCATTTTTTCATAAAATCCTTTGATTCAATTTTCATTTTGTATCAACAAAAAATTTTCTTAGCTATGGCCAAATTTCTCAAAGTTGAATAAGAATTGTCATGGCAATGATTTTTCTTCTAGGCACAAGCAACCTTGCAATAATGCTTGTGCATGAATATTCCAATGCATACTATTACGCCCCACCAGCTTAAAGGCGAAATTTCTTAGTGATAACCATATTTGTAACATTCTTCCATACTAGTAATGGCATAAAATATGTTATAGCTAAATACTAGAAGTTCTTACTCAGTCATAGTGTTAGAGACAATAAGTGAATCTTAATCTAAGAGGCATACTTCGGTCTGAGTCGAAGTTTTCAAAGAAGAGCACAAATTTTACGTTCTTGTACATGATTAAATATCACATCTTCTTTAGGATTCACAGTTTTCCTTTCTTCAATAATACTTTACAGTACCATGACTAATTATTAATGTGTTTAGATAGTAGCTCAAGAATCTCTGTTGCTAGATTTATGCATCCTTTCTCTAAGACATATATTTATGTCGATTAAAGATCTAGTGTTCTCTCTGTTGGACTTCGTAGGCCACAAAGAGTAAGATTCATGATCTATGTAAGGAATCTAAGCTCACTGTCACAGGGATCCAAAATTTCTACAAATCTTCATTAATTTACAACATGTCTCTGGAGTATCGACTCAACGTAAATCTAAAAAGATAGGCAGATTCCTATAAGCATAATTTATGCTGCTACCATGGCACAATCAGTTGTTTATACGACCAATAAAATCGTCTCTTGATCAATGCATGACCAAGTAATTTCGTTTATATGACTTCATTACAAAGTGGTGTAGATTTATTTAATCAAGATTCTTCCAAATTGAATTGATTTTAGAGGACAAAAGGATTTGGAAAACCCAAATTCCCAGTAATTTAACCTTCATTATAAAGCTCCAAACCGCAAATCTGATCCTTAGTGGGCCACATATATGAACTACAAAGAGCCACAAATAGGCATGATAAAAGTTATAATTTCCATCCAAAACCCTAATAGATATGGTCAGTAGGAGTTAAATATTGAGAGGTGCTTCACTGTCACTACAAAAATTCAGTGAAATCCCAAGAAGTGAAACAGATGTGACAGATAAGAGCTCGTCCAAACATATTTTGGATAATCCTTGCAAAAAGCATGTTTCTGCCACTTCCTCTAGAAAATGTTATATTTTCCTAGTGATTACTCAATCGGTCACCAGAGCCCATGGAACCTGATCATCAAATCTTGCTTTCTTTCAAATATATGTATCATAAATTGAAATACCACAGGAAGCAGATTCGATACTGGATTTCTACAGAATATTTAGCTTACCACAGAATAATTGTGGATCTCTACAACCCTTTGTTGTATTATCTTGGTAGCCTCGGTTTATCGCAAATCACTTAAAAGTATATGCTACTCAGTGACTCACATGTGTTCCGAGTTCAGAATTAAACCTGAGTTAAAATTTTGATAAAAAATATTGCAAAATTGCACAAAAGATAGATTGAAATATTCACTCGCAGCATAGTGTTAGATCACGAAATTAAAGGAAATAAAGCTATGGTAAATGGAGTCATCTTGGCAATTACAACAAGCCCCACTGGAAATATTGCCGATTATAATTGCCAGAAACTAAACTATTGCTATCTTCCAGTAGAAATAGCAAAAGGTCACAGGATATTCCAATTGCAGACCCGATGTCTGACATTCGAAATGATCAAATAACATCACACATAAATAAAGAAAATAAAATAGAGGCACGTAGAGGAACATATAAAATGCACTTGTGTACCTTTTCTGCTTCTCTCTGGGCACGACTTTGCAAGATCCAACAGAACCCAATACTACCTTCGTGCATTGCAACTTCTGCCTTAGCAGTAGGATCAACAACTAAAATCTCAACATCAATCACCACAAACATTGCAACTGCAGTGACTTCTCTCCATAACTCAATGCACACAGAACCTTTAAGATCTCCAAAATCAACATTTAAGATCTCCAAAATCAGTGACCTAAAAGCCACATCTAGGGCTATATCCCTGTGTAATACATCCACCACAACCAATATTGGAAGAGTGAACCAAAATTGCGTATCCATTGTCCATGTTCTGAGAACCTACCACAAACAAAAACCTAAGAGTCGATGCATTTCCTAGCACCGTCTCATCGGAAATCATCCAATCAAAGGGGCTAAGCTCTGAAATGTTCCTGGCACTACCTCCTTAGAAGCTTATGCTCCATAATTTTTTATGCACAGTGGTAAATTCCAAAGTCTAGAGGCATGACGAAGAGCCTAAAAACCCCTGAAAATGGAGGCAAGAGGCAAGGCTAGACCTATCAAACCCCTACAAAAGAGGTGAGGTTGGCCCTGTCAATGGAGGCAAGGCGAAGTTGGCCCTGTCACTAGAGGCGAGGTTGGCCTTGTCCCTAAAAACCCTTGCAAATGGGAGTAGGAGGCAAGAGGTAAAGCTAGCCCTATAGAAACCCCTGCAAATGGACGCAAAGGCAACACTAGCCCTATCAAAACCCCTACAAAAGGAGGCTAGGTTAGCCGTATCTAGGCGAGGTGAGGTTGGCCCTATCATTGGAGGCGAGGTTGGCCTTGTCCTCGATTTGAGAAGGAAAACACGCTCCTCTTTCGAACTTCTAATAACAATTGCCTGTTTCCAACCTTCATGTGTCTACTTCCTCTCTTCTTTTTGGTGATTTTGCTACTTGAACGAATTGTTTTAATTTTTAATAGTTTTCGTCATTTTGCAACTTGAACAAATTGTTTTAATTTCTAATATTTTTAATTACTAGCATTTGCACAAGGGTGCAAAGGGAATGCCGGAGGTGCGTTAAATTGATTCTGGATGACCAATAGTCTGAACGGGAGGACGAAGCTGGAGGCGACAGTTGTCAATTTTTTATTCAAAAAAAGGGCGTTAAGAAAAGGTTTTTATTGGGTGGGGTGAACCGTGTTTGCTCACCCCACTCCAACAAATATAATGCTTCCGACGTAAATATAGACTAGATAAAATCAACTTATGTTTTAGCAACACATCTGAAGAAAAAAAGACAAAGAGGTCAATCATAAACTCACTAACAGTCTTCAAACACAATGTGTGAGTTTCGCAACTTTACTGAATTAGAAACATAAACAAATGGTCAGAAGAAGCATTGAAACATTCATAATAAAAACAAAATAAAGAAAAATTTTGACACAACACTCGATCAGGTTCACTACAACATAACTTGTTAGAATCATGTATGAGGCATAGAATACACCCCTGACACTGACAGGAAAACACTAATTCGATCATTTTCCAGTTAATGAATACACTAATTTTATCATTTTTCATTCTAGAGTGCCAAGCTAAGTCAGTTTTAGAATGGAAGAGGGAAAGATATCCACCATTGCAAGCCTCCAGGTCAGCTCACCAACACCTCAAAAAGAGAGAAAAAAAGGCCAAATAGGTAGCATAGACATTATCCATAGCCCATTTAGTCAATGTGTATGGGATGCCAGAATAGTGGATAGAGATGAATACTCTCACAGATTCAATTGGGCACAACCCATTCAAGCCAGAGTCTAAAAAGTGCAGAAAATGAAAATAAACACCCACATTGATTCAGGTACATGCTATAGATTTTTCCTTTAGAAGAACATCAGACATTCTTAATTTGGTACACGGTTTGGTATGTTGGCTATTCTGGCTTGGTTGGAAAGAGAGTGATGCCTCGTACAGTACTTGAACTTTTTAATATACAAGTATTTTTTTAGTAACAACCTAAAAAAATCCACACCATACATGATCTGTCCAAAATTTGTAACCACCTAACCATTGAGGCGACATTGGCAAAAGGAGTCATCAAAAAACAGTTTTAAGGAAATGGGTACAAAAATTCCTTCTTTGATTTTGATAATGTCTCTTCCCTGGAGGGAAGAAAGTGGGGACAAAAAGTGAAGAAAGCTGCAGTCTCACAGGACACGGACATAGACGAAGCACTGAAACCTTGCTTCCAGTGGCAACGAGTAAGGACTATAAATCTGTGAAATACTCTGTACCATCACTCCCGATGAATCAATCAACATTTTTTCACTCTACAATAGATGTTATTTTTCGTGTTCTAATTTTCTGCTCCTTATTTCTGTAGCATATTATATTGAAAATTAAATAAATAAGAAAAGGGCAGCTTCATGTTTCTGGGCTTCTTCATAGACCTGTTTTCCGTTTGAATTTTGTGATGTAATCTCCACTTATAGTTTTATCAAAGCATCATATAATCTTGTTATTAGCTCGGATTTCTTGCTGTTAGAAACACCCTATGTAGCAAAGGTTTCCCCACTGTAGCTTTTGTTTGTCTAACAGATCAATACAATATATATCGAATATCATTTTATGCTTCAATCTATAAATGTACAAAAAAACACAAAATGGAATAAAAAACGGTTTTGAACACATGAAACAAATCTAAATTGCAAACCTAGTGTTATGTAGCCTCTCTTCTAAAATACAGAACAAAACACGCGCATTGTTGCATAATGTAGGTTAACGAGACTAAAAGAACCCACATTGCAGTACAAGAGCTTAGGCTTAGGCTTACCTCCATCTCATTACACATGGGAATCTGAACCAGAACCATCAGATACTCTGTTGACGCACCTTTCTCCAAATCCGCTGCTGAACTTGGGAATTTGAATTAGGGCACCGGCTTAATCTTCTTGATGTGGATCCACAAGCATCCCATTGCCAACACCAGTCTATCTGTCGATTGGATAAGAAACATCCCAATGCAGATGTTGGCCAATGCTTGAAGAGGAGGGGCGAGATAAGTGGCCCTCACAAATACCCATTCAGAATAAATGGAATGCAAAATGCCTTGCAAGTCCAGCGCCGGAGAAAATTCGAAATGAGGGCAGCTACAGTGCCAACCTTTCATAAAAGCCGCAATCTCAAACCCTATCATCAAGATGGAAAATAAGAGAAACCCTCTAATGACTTTGTACAGTTTACTTTTCCCTGGTTTGTCCTCCTCTGTCACACGATTTTGATTCTTGCTTAAAGTGACTCTTCTTTTTACGACGAAGAGAAGGCTCCATAGCCCCTGCGTGAGCCAAGCGACACAGCCCGCGGCACGATGGGCTTTCAGCAGCCATACCCAGGTAAGCTTCTTGGCATTTTTGCCCCGGCCCTACTTATCTGACTGGTCGAAATCGTCTTCAGGGCTTTGCAATCCCACCATGGATCAATTTGGATTCTCCATTTTTACTACCACGGAAGTTCCCCTGTGGATCTCCTTCTCCTTGTTCCACCATTCTTGAAACTCAAATTGGGAGCCATACATAAGAACCAAACGACACCCCACCCCCGAAGAGTCACATGAACAAAAAAAGGAAAAATCATTGTGCCCAAACCTGGATCTTCAGGTCAGTGAATGCAAAGTCAGAATCTTGGTCATAAGTTGGAAAGACTTTTGACAACAATAATAGTAAGTGTGTTCTCCTCCTCCGCTTCCTCCATCTTCTAACTGATAGAAAATGAACACATCGGCAGCCTTGCCTATATAGAAGCTGCACCGATCTCACAATGCGGAGGCCGCCTGGAGTTTGTGAGATTCGATCCGCGAATGTCGAGATGCGATAAGCCAGGCACCCACGCAATCAATAACTGTGGACATTTTACTTGAATACAGAAAGGGTTGGAACCAGAAGGTAATACAGGACGATAGGCCCAAATGTCAAAATTTAATTGGTTGCTAAATGTCAAAATCTAATTGGTTGGAAGGGTGATAGGAAGTGTTTACAGCTGGCTGTAAAAGAATAGTGTGCTCATCCCAGCTCACTGAAGAGAACACCTCGGGGTGTGTGCTTCATTTTAATTTTAAAGCACATATGTGGGCAAATTTTAATTTATAACTTATCATAATTAAAATAATTTTAATTTTTAAACTAAAATAATAATTTAGGATTTAAAAAAAATATATTAGTCGGCCTTAAAAAAAAATTTTAGAGTGATATAAAAACTAAACTAAAATAATAATTTATGATTTTAAAACAAAATATTACTCGACCTTCAAATAAAATTTTTTAGAGTGATATAATTGTTATGTGGATTAGTGATATAATTTTTATGGTTGTTTAATCATTTATTGGTTTTATAAATAGAGCATTACTATTTTTTTATTCATGAGGATTATTTTATGTTTGTGCATAATTTAGGTGTAATTTTAAAATAATCCAACATAAAATGTTTTTTTTTAGAGTTTTAAAGAGGATAAAGATTAAAGTACAAATTATATTATAGAGGGATGTGATGAGTTTCCTAATTAAAATACGTGTAGTGATTAGATGGAAAAGAAGAAAAGAATATGCACTTTATATGAAAGTAAACTTTAAATAAGTGCACTTTAATGATAACACAATACTTGTAGCATGATAACCTATACAAAGCAACCACATGAGCTCAAAGAGCTATAAAATAAGCATATTAGAATCCATTTGATATGTGAACGAAGCTCTTACATGAAGTAGTGGAACTGCTTTCAAGTCTAAAATGGATAAGGGTAGGTGATGAGAAGCTCTTACATGCAGTAGTGGAAGTTCTCTCAAGTCTAAAATGGATGAGGGTAGGTGATGAGAAGCTCTTGACACCTTTGTAAGTAATTCAACCCTCTAGAATGAGGACATTCACCTGTCCTTTATAGAATAGGATAGGAGGAGAGATAATGTAGTCGAGGAAAGAGAAGAGGATCAAATTATGGGTTAAAGACTTGTGTGCTAGATCATTTTGGATGTCACAATTCCTCTCTAGTTAATTTTCTCTCTTTCAAAACTAGGTTTGTTGAAAGTACAGACCTACTCAAAACAATTCGTAGCTAATGTTTTTCCTTTAATTGAGAAATATGTTGAAAGTATCTTTAGTGAGGTGCATGTCTTCTAAAATATGTGTTGTTTTAGAACGTAATGCTCATGATAATGCATTAAATGTAGGAGAAACAAGTCAACACAACACCATGTCACCGCTTCTCGATTTTTATTTTTATTTTCTTATTATGAAGTTCCAACCTACTAGAAATAGTTCAATATGGTGCCCCCTTTGTAATAAATTGTTGTTTTCCTTTAGTAACCATATATATCTATTGGTTGTCATTTGTATGGATGAGATAAAAACATTGCCTAGAATTATCCTCCTTGAGTACACCCTCTCTAAAATTGTTCACTGTTTGAATGGTTGAAACATGGGATCTGCCAATAATAATCCCTTTTGACTACATCATCTCTCAATATTTTCCTTTCTCATTGTAATAATTAACATGTGTGGATGAAAGTAGATGTAATTCGACTTCATGAAGAGAAGAGACCTTGCATATATGGCTAGGTTGAATTTCATCATTACCCAGTTAACCCAATCATTATCATCCTCCTTAACCTCAATTCCTGCATCCTCCTTGATTTCACATACAACTCAACCCCTCTCCACTCCTTCAACTGGTATGAAAAGGATTCAATTTATATAGGAAGAATCGATGAGATGAAGAAACTCAAGTAAGTTGCAATCCTTGCATCCTCCTTGACTATTCATGTGACTCAACCCACTCAGCTCCCCCTCATCTCCTTCAATTGGGATAAAAAGTCTTCAATTTCAACAGGAAGAAAAAGTAGGATCGGGAACCTCGAGCAAGTTGTATTCCATGCATCCTCCTTGGCTTCGTCTGTAACTTAACCTCCTTAGCTCCTTCAACCTGGATTAAAAGACTTAAATAGGAAGAAATGGTGGGATCAATAACCTCCTAAAAACTGCAACAGGAAGAAGTGGATGGATCAAACTGCTCCATTCAAAACAACAATATAACAATATTTTATCCCATGGGGTATAAAAAAAAATTGTTGAAGCATTTCTTCTATATTTGAAATTTTAATAGATGATAAGCTAAATGATATATAGACAAGTTAAATGTGATTTGTAATAAATTATAGGTTTCTAATGAACATTACAAATATGACATTTGAGCTTAAATATATTGGAGGAGAAAAGGACATACATGTTTTGCATCTACAACACAAAACCACCTACATATTGAATGGTAAATCCTCCAATCAAATAAGAAGAAACTACCACCAATTTTTCTTGCATCATAACCTAAGAGGAAATAAATTTTAAAGGAAAGCCAATCCAAACCTAGCTAAGCTAATAAAAGAATGGCCTAAAATTTTGCAAGTAGATTTAAGGCTTATGCACCATGTTCATTAAATCTAGATAGATGCAAGCTTTTATGGTACTTGTCAAATTGAATACAATCTTCATAAAGAAACATCTAAAAACCTTGGATATGTACAACATCACCTCGATGCACTACAATATACCCAAAATGTTAATGGCACACACCCAAGGAAATACTTTGTTCGAAAACTAGTAGAAGTTCTAGAAAAAAAAGGTTTTCATGAGAGATCCAATCAGATAAAATTGGTTGAAAAGATAGAGGAGAAAGGATGAGGGAGAAAATGAAATCTAAATAATATACACCAACACAATATTACATAATACATAAACTTCCCAACCCTAGAAATCTCTCGGTGCATATAAATTTTTTACATTAGCTTGTATTTATTACTTCAATCAATTGTAAAGGCAGGAAATTTACTCACCAGTAAAAACTAGGCCCTTGAAATATGAACCAAAGCGGAAGGCGCAATATTTTATCCTATGTACACCTAGCCCTGCACTCTGTAGCAAGAGGAAACCCAAAACAAATATGGAAATGACAAATCAATTTAAGAACAAAGGTCGACATCCAATTAATTGCAATATATAAGCCCAAAAATCACTTCCCACCATAGCTCTGAGTCTTTCTGCCCCATAGGTGATTTTAAATGATGGCGAATGACCGTGATATCGATAGTTGTTTCCTTATCTATTGGCAAAGAAAGTTCCCAACTAATGAATGAGTCTTGTGCCATTGGTATTGGAGCAAGCAAGTTATCTGCCAAATATATTATGGATGTGTGATCCAAAATGTCCACTTTCCTTTGATACGAAGCATGTCATTATTGTTTAAAGCTTGGTATTCAAAAATAGATTCGTCTTGAGAATTACAGGGACCCATTAATATTTTTCTCGAAAAAACTCTAAATGACAAAACCTCTGACTTTCTAAAGGGTGCACCTTAATGCCACTAATGGTAGGTTTTGGTCTTTCCAGATGACGTCCCCATTCATATTTGGGAGAACTAGAAATGAGTAATGATCTCATCCAAATCACAGAGGTTTTTATCATCGTTGCTTTGAACAAGACCCTCCAATTCGAGATTGAGTAATATATGTTTACTCCCAACTCTTACTGTCTCAAGTAATAAGGGCAGATAGGAGAGTTGTCTCATATCAAACTCTTTGAGTGAAAGCTCTATTCATTTCTCATGCTAATAATACCACATTAGTGCACCTGAAAAATATAATATTGCAACGGCCTTCGAAAGGGGAATTAATAAGCTAACACCTCTCATTATGTTTCTTAGCAAGTGATTGAATTCACAAACGAGGAATTTTGAAAATGATGGTTTTTTATATGATCGATGAGATCGACACTCCTCAATTGGGGCTCAATATTCATCCCGTATACCATGTTGTATAGTGGCACGATGGCACTCGAGGAAACTTTGGAATGGGAAATTCCCCAATCGCACACCCATTGATGGCATGCAAATATGTCATAGATCAAAGTATTATAAACCTAAACCTCTTATGAACTAAAATAAAAATAAATTCCAGTTAACCCAGTCATTATCATGTCCCCTTAAACGAAGTCCCCGCATCCTCCTTGACTGTACATACAATTCAACCCATCTCCACTCCTTTAACAGAGATGAAAATGATTCAATTTAAATAGGAAGAATCGACGGGATGAAGAAACTCGAGTAAGTTGTAGTCCCTACATCCTCCTTGACTATTCTTGTGACTCAACTCGCTCAACTCCCCCTCATATCCTTCAACTGGGAAAAAAATGCTTCAATTTCAATAGGAAGAACAGGCAGGATTGGGGACCTCGGGCAAGTTGTAGTCCATGCATCCTCCATGGATTCGTCAGAAACTCAACCCCCTTAGCTACTTCAACCTCGATTAAAAGACTTAAATAGGAATAAATGGTGGGATCAAGAACCTCCTACAAACTACAATAAGAATAAATATTCTGATCAAATCGCGCCATTTCATCACTAAGAAGCCTCGTTTTTCAAGGCATTGATTTGCATATGGAGAGATATATCATCACAAAGAAAAAAGAGGAAGAAACACTTACTAATGTGTTCTAATTTTTTGAGCTAAAGGAAGGTAAAGTAGTAGACATGATATAGCCTAAGAAAGGTGGATCCAATCCAAGCCAACCACCCTATGAATTTTAAAATCCTAGAGGCAATCCCAACTTTGTATTATATTCTTGACTTGAAAGCATGTTTTCTGAGTCTCAATAAATAAAGTAAATAGTCTCAACCCCTTGGAGAAGGAAATTTGAGAAAAAAAAATTAGCATGAACAAACAAAGAATCCAATGAGGTGAGCTTAGAGGGGTATCCCTTTATAAACAAGAATCCATAGGCTTGTTAGAGTTATTATGAATCTTTAGTAGAAGGTGCGTAGTATTCACATCACCAACCACATATAATAGAAAGGTACAAACCCCTAAAATAAAAACTATGTCTCCAAATAAGGTGTAGTCAATACCAATAATATCATCTTATGAATCTATTACAATATGATTTGCAAAGTATGTTTCCATACATGGGTGAAAGAAACAATCCATCTGGTTAGCGAAAGGAAGTCTTTGTGAAGGGCTTAAGAAACCCCCTTGAAGGAGACAATAAGGTTTTGAAACCATAGAATACAAGTTTATCTATGAACCCTAGTTCTGCAACCCTTAGGAGAAATGTTAATAGTCAATAGTATAATCTCACATGATATCCTAATCTCAGATCAATCTTTGATAACATTATTTTTCCCTTCAATTGATAGAACAAATCATCAATCCTCAATAATGGATACTTATTATTAATGGTCACCTTGTTCAATTGCATGTAATGAATGAACAATCTGAGAGTACCATCCTTCTTCTTCACAAATAATACTTGTGTGCCCCATCGTGATACACATGCACTAATGTATCCCTTTTCCAACATTTCCTTCAACTAATGTAAAATAATCGATGCACGACCAGCATAATAGATGCATGACTGACATACGTGTTATCAAATGATACACATAATTGTTGCACGATTGACATAAAGTCACAACAAATACATTCAACAATGACACCATCAAATTTCACATGGAGACACCACTACAATCATGACCAATTCCATGCATACACAACAAGCACATAGATCACAAGCACAAGGACCTATATGCAACCGACATGTACATACGACAACAAATCCATCCAAGGGGAACATAAACTAGACATCACCCAAGGAGAATAGAGCCATGCTATCATACCACTCTATAACACCCTCCTTCCACATCTACCCAAGTAACCGGCCAACTGGGGAAAACATGTGACGAAGAGTTACTATGATATTATTCAACTCCCTAAATATCAGTTAAGAAAGTGGAACCGACAGAACACAATCATCCTGACCTTCTCCACATGCAAAAAACCCCCCAAGAGCCATCCAACCCATTCAGGTGACCAACCCTTGAGAAAAAATAATATTTTTCTTCATCAAAGCCTTAATCGCTCCCTTGACACGGGCATGCTTGTGTCTTAGAGCCTCCAATTTCTCCTATAACAAGGCATGCCTGTGACTATGGACTTTTCGAGGTTTTTTGTGCCAACGACTCCAGATTCTGAGCCACTTTTTTAGATCCAGGACTCATGCCATTGCCCAAAATTCCATGGATCTTATATAAATTAAAATTAACATCAAAATAATGATAAAAATGTAAATACTCGAACAAGGACTTGAGTGGACCCCTAATACAACCATTTCATCAAACATGTAACAAATATGCATTCTACAGGTTAAAAAAATAGACATGAACATAAGGGTCTCACAATTATCTGAGAATCACTAAGAAGCATTGATGCCCCATCATAGTAACTGCATTACCATCTATTAAGCCATATAGTCATTGTAAATTCTGTGATTAACCAAAACATGATGAAAGCCATACATTATCATTTTCATAAAACTCAATCATAACCAACATATAACCAACAGAAATATAAGGATATAGAAATTATATAAGCCACATATAAACAAGTATATTTATCTATAAAATACCAAGGATAAAAGGCTCTCATTGATGATGGCATAGGCTAACTAGGTATGGGACTTCCGTGAACCACTTGACCATAAGCTAGGATGAACCAAATATTTCTTTCTGCCAGTCACCTTCATGCCATATTCCAAGCATGAATGTGTGATGTCATAAAAAAAATCAATCAAAACTAAACCAGGGATTCGAGAGGCCAAACCACCTCAACCCTCAATCAGTTATTCCACTTCACGGTCGAACATCACTAACCATCACCATATTGGTCTCTACCCAAGTCGTCTGAGGCTCCAACGTGTTTTTTCCAACCAGGGCCTCCAGGACTAGTAACTCAACACATAGTTGTTGTCGGGCCTCCAGAGCATTTCTCCAACCAAGGTGTCCAAGACTAGTAAATCAACCCACCAAGGGCTTCTTGAGCATTTGTCCAACCAAGGCTTCTAGGAACTAATAACTCAACCCACAACCAAAGGCACAATAAAACCTACCAGAAAACAAAGTGAAACCCATAAAAATATGGCTATCCAGGAAATAGCAAGGCTAGTGAAAACCACTGTCAATCCATGCAATCCCCCATGAAATTGAAAAATCATAACCAAATAACCACATGCATATGCCATGCATGCCAAAAATTGTAACAAAACCATACATGAAACTCAGTACCTCCAATAAAAACCCGCTATAGCTATCGATCTCATTTTCCTCTTGCGCTTTCTTGCTTTTCCTTTTCTTTCTTTCTCCAAATCCAAAGTATGCCACAGTCCTCGAAGAGTGCTCTAATAAAACTCAAAGATTCCATGAGTATGAGAGAGAGAATAGAATGAGAGCTCCAAAACTAAACTAAAAATAGTTTGTGCAAAAGCTACCAATTGATCCTCATAAGCCTTTTTATCAATGAGGCCTCTAATTTCTTCATTTTTCCATTATTTTCCTTCATTTTCCTCCTTACATGCAACCTATGACCTTTCACCTCCCTTTTCTCTAGTTTTCCATTATTTTCATAAATAAAATGCCAATAAATGCCTCATGCCTTTCCAAATCCTTTGCCATTTCCTTTACAAATTTCCATAACCATTAATAAACCAAAATGAACACCCACTAGGATGTTTTTGCACAACATTCAACTTGGAATAAGTGTCCCATGACCAAGGTATTATTTTACCTTTATTAAATTTTACATGGATTTTTGACTAGGGTTGTTACAACTTGTTGCTACATCACGGTAGCTTCAACCTTCAATTCTTCATCAAACATGGCACTTTCCATATTTCCACAATCAATCCTTGTTTCAAAAAAGAGACAACAAATTATTTCATCAACATAATTTTCATCCACTTTGTGGTTATATATATGAGCATGCATGTGCTCATTAACAAATTCAAATTCACCAAGTTCATCATTTCTTGCTGGATTCATAAGAGATGCACATTCAACTCTACGAACCATTACTTCATATGAAAAATTGTCTTTGTTATTCTCAAACTTAAATGCTTCAAACTCTAATGCAAAGAGGCCATCATAAACTACAATCATACGAACTATATCACACATGTTATTCACTTATTTATTGGAAGCTTCACCATCATCAACAAGGACTATCGTTGGATTCACCAATTCACTACTCACATTTCAGTAACCATCCACATGTGTCTCATTAGAGTGGGATTCGTCATCATCTTCACCATCCATGTTACAGTGGTGTTCTCGAGAATTTATATGTTCTTACTCTACCTCACACATAGGGGCTTCAACTTCTCACTCTGCAATATTTTGTGTCTTCTTCATCCATATGCATGTCTACATGATGGGTTTCACTTTTATAGTCTTTATGACCACCATCCACATTTGGGTGGGATTCTCCAAGCTCTGTTTTCCTTCTAGAGTCTTGCTCATTTAATCTGATAACTGCAGTTAACTTTCTATTGATTCTTCAATAGGCTGTAACATAATTTGTTGCTTTATGCCAGTTCCTTTATACCAAATTCTACTTCCAGGATCTTCCATTCTTCCTAGGAAGATGTATATTTTGATAACTTACACAAGGACTTCTCATCCAATGCATGGCTTATAAGATCCAATACTAAGATATAACATACTTCATCACATGGTTTATTAGACCGATACTTAATTAGCTCTTTATATCGAAGAATTTTTTTCATTTTGATAGTCCCTAAAAAATAAAATGCTTACTAGTAAATTTTGGAAGTGTTACCGGATTTATCCTGATCCGTTCATCCTCAATTTTTTCTACTTCGTCTACATGTCTTTTAGATGCCTCGGCTGTGGAGGGAAACTCTATGAGATCTTCAAAATACTTTGGCTCTTCCTCTCAATTTATTTTCTCAGTTTGCTTCATTCTTACTTTGTGACACATGGTTGTAGTATTTCTTTTGTCTTCTACCTTCTTTCCTTATTGTGTTAGCCTTGTAGAAATTAACATCACATACACTTTATTATCTTTAAAAATAAACATTTTAGCCTTCACTTTAATGGTGGCTCTCAACAACAACTAGCAAGTTTTCTAAGCTCTTCTATGCATATTATTATGGAGGCTCATGGCTAAAAATTACAATGGAGACTCCTTCTTTGGTTAGTGGTAGTGGCTCTATAGCCTACTCACCCTAATATTTTAATAGTTGGGTTTACAAACTCTCAACGAGCACTATTTTATACTTATGGACCAATGGATGAAAACTTTGATTTGTAGACTACTCATAATAACCAAGGATCTTACTGGAAGTAGCTCATGACATTCTGAGATTGTTTGGTGCTTTGAAACCTTTCTAAACCTTGCTAAATATCGAATCATGAAAACTCTATCTTTCTTTTCTTCATGCAACTATGACTTGATGCTTTAACTAAACTTTTCGAACTTCACTTTAACATAAATTGACATTTTTCTTTTCCTTCACTTAGCTTTTCTTGACAAGGCATTACCTTTTTAAATTTGACTCACTTGACTTCTAATATTAGACTTAATTAGACTTAACTTGCTTTCCTTCACTTAATTTAACTCTTCATACATTCCATGCATACGAGAGTACTTACTATTTCCATTAAGTGAAATTTTTTTGACTTATGACAAAGTTGTGATTGATGATTGTAAATGAAATAGGAAATTTGGTGATAGGTTTGTGTGAATTTTTTTCTCTTATAATTTAAATTGTTATACGAGACTAGAGTTCACTTGATTGTACAACACATTTGAGTATTTAACAACTGTTGGGCCACTCAGGTTGTTGATTCTATAAGATTACTTTCATTCGTATCATTTGCATATTGGTTATGCTAAGGCATAATTGTATGGAATTATTATCTACATACTTCAATAAGTGTTAAAATTATGAATTTTAATGATTGTGAAATATAAAAAGTGAGGTGTAGTATATATTCACATAATTTCAGATCAAAAAAATTGATGAGATGAAATGAGTAAGATGCACCACAAACCTATAGTGACGGGCCATCTAGGTGCGCTAAGTGAGTTTCCAATATGGGTGACTATAGGGGCTTGACAATGGCTCTTTAGGTTAAATTAAAGTTTATGCTAGAGTACCCTTTGAACCTCCTTCACAATTTCTTTACATATATCACTATTAAGTGAGGAAGATAAACCATATAATTGTTATTCCCTAGTTTGAAATGATATCAATTACTAATATTACTTGGTTTCTTAATAATGCATTCATATATATAATTAAATACTAAAATTTTATATAATAAATAATTAAATTATTGTTACTTATCTCTTTGATATATTTGTTCAACAAGAAAAGAAAATTGAGATGTGACTATAAGACATATACAAGAATCAAAATTTTGATTTTTTATTTAGAAAGAAAAGAATGAAGGTTTAAAATGCATGTAATAATTTATTTTTATGTATAGTTTTGATATATATATATATATATATATATATATATATATATATATATATATATATATAAATTCACCCTAAAGGATTTTTGAGAGGAGGGTGAATAACAATGGCTGCTAGGGTTTATGGGTTTGAACATCAGGGAGACAAGGCAACGACCTCCCTTACCTGCGATAGGACCAAATGGTGGCTCAGGATGCGTCCTTTCTATCATTCGATGGCTCAGGTTTGGCATTGCCACTCCTTGGCACTAACTATGGATGATTACCACCGTTTTCTCAAGTCTCTTAGCTCCTTAACAGAGGCGATTCCCCTAGAAAGCTACAAACTGCAGACGTAATGGATCAGTGAATGTTGGAGCACAAATTTCGTTGGGATTGGGGGTGAATATCCACATAACCAGCACCACATTTCGGCTCTTTATGAATCATTGGGTTCGATTGTGGATGAGATGTGTTGGACTCTGTTTCACTTCCAAGGGACTCTGCACTTACCACTTCATTTTCCTGCAGGGGTTACCCTGTCTCTCACACGGGGTGAAGATGCTTTGCCTCCTGCATTGTTCCTCTCTAGTGTTTGGATGCCTGTCCACTGGCCAACCCTGCAACTAGTGCTGAATCGTAGGGACGATCTCGCAGCCATCAATGACAACGAGGTAAGTGATGATCGTTTCCATATTTTCATCAAGCCCCCTAAGGGAAAAAATATTTCTATTTGGGCACAACACCATGAAGAGATCATAGATATGAAGCTCAAAATTGGTCAAATTATTGGGTATCCTAGTCAACTACAATCTTTGATCTACAGGGGACGATCACTACAAGAACTTTTCACTTTACATGAGTACTCCATATGCTCCGGTTCCACTATCATTCTCAATCTGAGACTGAGAGGATAGGCCAATGAACAAAAAAGAACTTCAGGCAATGATAAAGGAACGAGCACCTCAAGACATGAAAATTTGAAAGGCCCTCCTACTGGAATATTTTAAAGGGAAAACTCAAAATTGCTACTCCAGCAGACACAATAGACAATGCTCCCAAACCTTACATTGTTGAGAAAATGAATAGCATATCAGAATTGAACATAGAGCTTACAGAAGTAGATGAAAACCGATTTTTTTATGAATCACAAGAGATTATCTATAGATTCAACAGTTTATGGCCAAAACCAATGGAGTTGTTCCATTGGATTTTCACAAATTGGACTATGGACTGTGAAATCCACCTTTGTTCAATGGGGTTTTTTAATGTCAAGTTTGCATCCTCGGAAGCCAGAGATAACATTCTGAGGGTGGGACCATGGTTCTGGAGCTCCACTGGGCTCTTCAGCACACCTTGGTTCCTGGATTTCGACACAAACACCATGGAAGTGTCCAGAATTCCAGTCTGGGTCCAACTTTACAATCCGCCCTTTCATTTATAGAACGAAAGTGTTCTTACTTGCATTGGGAACATTCTGGGGCGATACATCAAAATAGATACACAACGATTAGAGGAGAATGTCTACACTTTTTCTCGTATTTGCGTGGAAGTGGACCTCACTAAAGGGCTGCTAGAATGCATACATTTGACACACAAACAACAGAAATGGATACAACATCTTGACTTTGAAAATAATGCATTCAGGTGCAAAATCTATAGAAACACTAGCGATTTGCAAAATACATGTCCGGAAGAAAAAAGAGACAACATGAAAAAAAAGATAGTGAAAATTTCGAAAGGGTGGCAATTTCCCACAAGCGAGCCAGAAGAGGAGGAGGAAAAAGAAGAAGAAGAAGATGTTCTCAAACCAAATGAACATCAATAGACAACCAAAGATATAGATTCAAAAGAACAATAGATGCAAGACCCCTTCGACATCACCCCCTCGGCCCAATTGGAAAAAGAACAAGTGGCAACAAATCCCGGGGGTAACAAAAGACAACAAATTTCAGACAATTCAAATTTGGATAAGGACAATGGTACAAACATTGAAGAAAACTAGTTAGCCCTTATCACTGCCACGTCGTCACAAGGTGCTTGGAGGAAGGTCGAAAAGAAGAAGGGGAGAAAAACTTAATTTTCTCCCCGTGTATTTTATTTTTCTTGCCACTCATGACAAAGGGCAAGCGTGACAAGCCCAACCCTGCCGGCTTGTTGTAAGTTTATTTTTAGTAGCCTAGCTACAGTTACTAGTGTGCATATGCACACAGGCCCATAGAGCATCTAGAAATGCTTAAATGCATGTGAAAAGTTGTAACTTTCATTAATTTTAATAGAAAGTTGCCGATTTTTTCTTTGGAAAAAAAAATATATATATAAAGAAATTGAGAATTTTGTTTTATTTTAGTTATATTGTATCTAATTTCTTGCAAATTTATATCAAAGTTTAGTTGAAGTAATTTAAATATTTTCATATATTTAAAAAAATAAACAATTTTAGTTCATGGAATGTAACTCATTTGGCAATCACCTTGTTATGAAGTATTATGTTAAAGCATGAGATTCAAAGTTAAATCCCCTTAAGTAGCCAACCAAAAAATAATATTTCTTTTTTTATCTATTTATTTATTATATTTTTAGAGTGCAGTTTAATAGAAAAGGAAAAATAAAATATAAAAGAAATAAAATTGACATGATCAAATTTCAGGTGGTTTGAATATCTATTTTCAAAAATTAAAAATATAATTATCCACTATCCATTCATGGAATTTCAGTGAAAATAATGAAAGTTTAAAATCCATATATGGATGAATTTGTATTTTTTATTTTATTTCTTTATGTATAGTTTTGATATATATATATATATATATATATATATACAACAATTGAGAAAAAATTTTTATTGTTATATTGTATTTAATTTCTTGCAAATTTGTATCAAAGTTTAGATGAAGTAATTTAAAAATTTTCACCTATTTAAAAAAATAAACAATTTTAGTTCATGGAATTTAAGTCATTTGACAGTCACCTTGTTATGAAGTATTGCTAATGATTTTGTCTTAATTGCTAATTGTCTTAAATGAGTTTCATCTTAATTGTCATTGTCTTAGGTTGCCATTGTATTAAATATAAAGTTTTATATTAAAATATTTTTGTCTCAAACTGCTTTTGTCTTAAATATAAAGTTTTGTCTTAAAATATTTTTGTCTCAAACTACTTTTGTCTTAAAATATTTTTGTCTCAAACTTCTTTTGTCTTATATATAAAGTTTTGTCTTAAAATATTTGTCTCAAACTATTTTTGTCTTAAATATAAAGTTTTGTCTTAAAATATTTTTGTCTCAAATTGTTTTTGTCTTAAATATAAAGTTTTGTCTCAAACTATTTTTGTCTCACATTACTTTTGTCTTAAATTTTATATTTAAGACAATTCAATTGATATTAAATTTTAATGTAAAATAACTAAAATAAAAAGTGACTATTTAATACAAAAGATTTATTTTGTCTTAAATAAATGTCTTAAAATTCCCTTAGTGTAGTAGTGCTTCAATAACAACATATATAATATCATAACATCAACCATAGTTGCAGTAAATTAGATGAGGCTCAATGAAAGCCTCTTATAGAGTGCTGAACCACTGTTGGTAATTTCATATTACTTGCTCATGCACTTCATATTTCTATTATTCATTTTTTATCCCACTTTTTATAATGTGTTTATCCAACTTTTTAAGATATATGTAGCATATTTTTTTTTTCATATATGAAAATAGATTGAGCATATGGGTTAACTCCAATTCAGAAAAACTACTTCAAGATCCTGTCTTCTCAAACTCTCTTTGGATGGTAGTTTTGAAATTATCTAATATTAAATATATCCTATCATAAACATATAAAAAATTTATAAAAACGTAAAAATATGAAAATTTTTCATTGTTGAAAATATTGAACAAATAATAGTCAATTTCGCTATATCAAAATATTGGAACCTGTCTCAAGCCATACAAAAAAAATTCATCCTATCATACTTTCCTCTATGTAATAAAAATACTCAAACATATTTTCCATTTTCAGGAATATCTAAAATTCTTTGAGTTTTGAAAATGTTTGAAATTTTTTTTAAGAAATATATCCAAACTTTTCTACTAAAATCATCAATAAAAAAAAAAATCCAAAATAAAACCTTCTAGCAATAGATCGGGTTTGGGTTTGCATGGGTCGGCATAGATCTATGTCTACTATTTCTATACTTCCCTTGGCTACATAGGAGGCTATTACAAAGTTGTTTCTCATGTTTTCCAAGGATGCAACTTTAAAAAGGTTTTTTTTTTTTTTCATTCAACATGTATAGTCATTTAACCATTGATTGTTTTTTCAAGGAATTAATACTCCTATAATGTAGATAACTATACCTAAAAGTCCACAACAATCTCCTATATGGTATTGAGATATTTTGTATTTGGGGCATATCACTATGACAAATTTATACTTCTTAAGTTGAATGTCGGCATTCTATTCTTGATGATTTGAACTTTGCAATAGGTTTTTCTACTATGTGGTATCTTCAAGGATTATGCATGAACACATGTATATGACATCATACATCATAATTGTATATGACATCATACATTGTAATCTAAATGGTAGAATTATACTCTCCTGTTGTCATTAGAACATTTTCAATAAGTTTTCTACTATGTGATTTCATCTTGGATTATGCGTGAGCACTTGAACATGACATAATAATCATTTTGGCTCAGTCCCATACTTATTAAGTTATTTTTAATATTAAACACATATAAGATATCAATAATTTCTTTCTCTTATTTTTCTTTGGTAAGAAAGGGACAACACATTGACCTAAGGAAAACCGAAGATTCTTATTGTGATAATTCTTCGACTGTTTTTCTTTCTTCTTATAAAAGTCTATTTCTTTGACTTCTACCTCTACCAATAATTTTCTCAATCTTCAAAGAATATTCTAATGATTCATCTTTCCCAATTGTTGGGACAAAAGATGATGGATTTGAAATCTTCCTTGACCAAAAATTCCTTGGTCTTGAAAGTATATTCTAATGATTCATCTCTCAATTGGTGCGACAAAGGATAACCCATCCAGTTTAGATACGTATTTGGAGTTTTAGATGACATTAAAAACCATTTCAAATTTCTTAGCAAGCTTTTGAGAAGTTCTCTCCATCAGTATTGTAGTTATCCACAAGTCCCAACACTACTAATCATTTTTTTCTACTTTATCTCCAAATTTTCAACTCTCTCCTCAGAATTTAAAAATTTGATCATTAACTATTTAATTTTCTCTACTTCATCTCCAAAGTTTCAACACTCAGACTTTGAAAATTAAATGTAATATTCCCTTTCTTGACTAGCTAAAGTGGATAGAATCAATCCATGGTACTTACCGTGGTATTTTCCCATGGTATTGACCCATGGTATTTCTTGTATTTGCCGATGGTATTTCCTTTTGGTTGTTTTGACCCCAGGTATTTGCCCATGGTTTTTCTAAGTAGCCCGTCTATAAAAAGAGGAGGAGGAATGAGAGCAACTCATGGAAAAACAAATTGGGATCTTTCTTTGTGATATTTTTGAGAGCTCAAGCGAGTTTTCAATAGAGGATTTCGAGTGAGATCCTCAAGCTTCCTTCGGTGAGATTTGAGAATCTCACCCTAGTAAGCAAACCCAACTTCGATGGTTTCTCTCATCACCCTAGCTGGTTTAGTTTATTTTATTTCTTCAGTAAAGGGGGAATTGTGCATCATTTTAATTTTCTGTGTTAATATCGCGCCAAGCTCATGATTCCACTTTACCATGTGATTGCCCACCCTTCACGCATGGTCAAACTACCTTGGGCTGAATAGTAATAAAGTGTTCTCTTGAAGTCCATTTATGTGTATTTAAATGGAGATTCATAATACATCATATGCACCTTTATGCTTATGGATTTTACGTATATTTTAATCATGCACCTTTATGGATTTTATGGATATGGGTATTATAATCAAGTTTATGCTCATATTGTTTTATGGCATTCTTTCCATATATTAAGAAGTATGTTACTCTAGTTTATCATTTTATCAAGCATCATTACAAAGGGTGTCATTTCTTTACTGAAGCATATTACAGTGGTATCAGAGCTGTGCATCCTACCAGCCTGAGATTTTTGAAAATTTGTGAAAATATTTGAAGGCATTTGGGAGCATAAAAAAAAAGGGGGGTGGTGGGGGGGTTCAGAAGATGTATCGTATTGGAGAAAATTTGAAAAACAACCAGAAAACCCTTGATGTACTAGTGAGGTTATATGGTCCTTTAAGTAGCCATATCTCTATAGACCAAAATGATAATCAAAGCAAGAAAAAAATCAGCAGCAAGAACGAAATAAGGAGGAGAGGACTATGCTTTATCTAAAAGGGACCTTGGGCCCTTAACCATTCTTGTCCAGGTGATAAGAAGAAGGAAACAAAGATAGAAAAAGAGGAGATTACTTCAAATCATGGGAAATATTTTGTATATGGGCTTGTTGATTTTCAGGAGAGGACCTATGAAGGATCTGAGCAACCAAGTACAAATGGTGAACAACAACACCATGCTCTTCAGAGAAACTTGCAGGACAAGCTGATTAGTCAACTTGACAAAGTACATGATGAAAGGAAATATGCAATTCCTCCTGATGATGTGGTAGTTGAATCTACAAATACAATGGAGGACATCCATAAAGAGTATGGGCAATCAGGTATAGACAAAATTCCACCAGTACATCCATGTTTGACAACCAAAGACGATGGAAAATTGGTTCTCACATGTGAAGAGGTCCAGGATGAATACACCCAAGGAGAATCAAATGAGGAGCCAGTAGTAATGAACCGATATGATGAGCATGATCCTGTAGGCTAGCAAGACAAAGACAGTATGCAAGATGAGTCATTTCTAAAGGGCCAATCAAAGATTCAAGTTGAATCAAGGTCGTGGGACATCCAGTGCAGTCAAATATAGAGACATTTAGCATGACACTAGAATTGCCAGTAGAAGACTTTCAAGAAAGGATCAAGCATTTCAAGATAGATCTTATGTTGTTGAAGCAGAAAGTCTAGACAGTCCGAGACACTGCCTTACGGGAGAACAAAAAAATTGAGGAACTCATAGGGGTATGTGCCGAATCAAAGACCAAGTTGTCTAGTGTTGAAGAACGACTCAAATCCCTCATAAGGCAGCAAGAGGAGTACGATTGGGAGTTCCAGAGCAGCCCTCTATAAAAGTACATACATAATTCTTGCAACACTACCAACAACTCACCTTTATACATTGGGAAGAGAAGGGAAGAGTTCTCCAACTCCATCATGTTGGGTAACCAAGTAGAGCAGCATGAATCAAGCATTGAACAACATCAACATAGTATATTTGCAGATATTCATTCTTTCCCAAGTATGGACTCGCGAGAGATTATGAGTTGGTATTATATTAATGGGTTGATTATTTGGATGATACCCATAGCCAAGGAAAAATTACTACTTGAACCACTTGATGCAAACAACAATGGAGGGTTGAAATGGTACCATAACCCACAGGTCCCAGGATTTAGGTGGCATTGAGATCTAGGAGAATCCATTGGGGGAAGGATTGGCCAAAAGATTGTTTGGGATCCAGGTATTGAAGGATCCATTCAGGACCATTCAACATGGAGGGATGGAATAATGCATCGGATTGTATGCGATCCTAATATCAATGTATAAATGCTTCTGTTGTGGATAGAAGTGGATTGCTTGAGGAAAATAAATCTTTGACTGAGAGGATTTGTAATATTCCCTTTCTTGATCCAGTCAAAGTGGATAGAATCAATCCATGGTACCTACCGTGGTATTTTCCCATGGTATTGACCCACGGTATTTCTTGTTGGTATTGACCCATGGTATTTCTTGTATTTGCCCATGGTTTTTCCTTTTGGTCGTTTTGACACCAGGTATTTGCCCATGGTTTTTCTAAGTAGCCCATCTATAAAAAGAGGAGGAGGAATGAGAACAACTCATGGAAAAACAAATTGGGATCTTTCTTTGTGATATTTTTGAGGGCTCAGGTGAGTTTTCAAGAGAGGATTTCAGGTGAGATCCTCAAGCTTCCTTCGGTGAGATTTGAGAATCTCACCCTAGTAAGCAAACCCAACTTCGGTGGTTTCTCTGATCACCCTAACTGGTTTAGTTTATTTTATTTCTTCAGTAAAGGGAGAATTGTGCATCATTTTAATTTTCTGTGTTAATATCGTGCCAAGCTCACGATTCCACTTTACTGTGTGATTTCCCACCCTTCACACATGGTCAAACTACCTTGGGCTGAATAGTAATAAAGTGTTCTCTTGAAGCCCATTTATGTGTATTTAAATGGAGATTCATAATACATCGTATGCACCTTTATGCTTATGGATTTTACGGATATTTTAATCATGCAAATTTATGGATTTTATGGATATGAGTATTTTAATCAAGTTTATGCTCATATTATTTTATGGCATTCTTTCCATATATAAAGAAGTATGTTACTCTAGTTTGTCATTTTATCAAGCACCATTACAAAGGGTGTCATTTCTTTACTGAAGCATATTACAATGCTATCAGAACTGTGCATCCTTCCAGCCTGAGATTTGTGAAAATTTGTGAAAATATTTGAAGGCATTTGGGAGCAAAAAAAGAAGAAGAAGAAGGGGGTTCAGAAGATGCATCGTATTGAAGAAATTTTGAAAAGCAACTAGAAAATCCTTGATGTACTAGTGAGGTTATATGGTCCTTTAAGTAGCCATATCTCCATAGACCAAAATGATAATCAAAGTAAGAAAAAAATCAGCAGAAAGAATGAAATAAGGAGGAGAGGACTATGCTTTATCTACAAGGGACCTTGGGCCCTTAACCATTCTTGTCCAGGTGATCAGAAGAAGGAAACAAAGATAGAACAAGAGGAGATTACTTCAAATCATGGGAAATATTTTGTAGATGGGTTTGCTGATTTTAAGGAGAGGACCTATGAAGGATCTAAGCAATCAAGTACAAATGGTGAACAACAACACCATGCTCTTCAGAGAAACTTGCAGGAAAAGCTGATTAGTCAACTTGACAAAGTACATGACGAAAGGAAAGATGAAATTCCTCCTGATGATGTGGTAGTTGAATTACAAATACAATGGAGGACATCCATAAAGAGTATGGGAAATCAGGTATAGAAAACAGTCCACGACTACCTCCATGTTTGACAACCAGAGAGGATGGAAAACTGGTTCCCACATGTGAAGAGGTTCAGGATGAATACACCCAAGGATAATCAAATGAGGAGCCAGTAGTAATGAGCCGATATGATGAGCATGATCATGCAGGCTAGCAAGACAAAGATAGTATGTAGGATGAGTCATTTCTAAAGGGCCAATCAAAGATTCAAGTTGAAGCAGTGGTCGTGGGGCATCCAGTGCAGTCAAATACAAAGACATTCAGCACGACACTAGAATTGCTAGTAGAAGACTTTCGAGAAAGGATCAAGCATTTCAAGACAAATCTTATGTTGTTGAAGCAGAAATTCTAGACAGTCCAAGACACTGCCTTACAGGAGAACAGAAAAATTGAAGAATTCATAAGGGTATGTGCCGAATCAAAGACCAAGTTGTCTAGTGTTGAAGAACGACTCAAATCCCTCATAAGGCAGCAAGAGGAGTATGATTGGGAGTTCCAGAGCAGCCCCCTACAAGAGTACATAGATAAGTCTTGCAACACTACCAACAACCCACCTTTATACATTGGGAAGAGAAGGGAAGAGTTCTCCAACTCAATCATGTTGCGTAACCAAGTAGAGCAGCATGAATCGAGCATTGAACAACATCAACACAATATATTTGCAGATATTCATTCTTTCCCAAGTATGGACTAGCGAGAGATTATGAGTTGGTATTCTATTAATGGGTTGATTATTTGGATGATACCCATAGCCAAGGAAAAATTACAGCTTGAACCACTTGGTGCAGACAATGATGGAGGGTTGAAATGGTACCATAACCCACAGGTCCCAGGATTTAGGTGGCATTGGGATCCAGGAGAATCCATTGGGGGAAGGATTGGCCAAAAGATTGTTCGGGATCCAGGTTTTGAAGGATCCATTCAGGACCATTCAACATGGAGGGATGGAACAATGCATCGGATTGTATGAGATCATGGTATCAATGTACAAATGCTTCTATTGTGGATAGAAATGGATTGCTTAAGGAAAAGCAATCTTTGGGTGGGAGGATTTGTAATATTTCCTTTCTTGATCCAGTTAAAGTGGATAGAATCAATCCATGTTACTTACCGTGGTATTTTCCCATGGTATTTCTTGTTGGTATTGACCCATGGTATTTCTTGTATATTCCCATGGTTTTTCCTTTTGGTTGTTTTGACCCGAGGTATTTTCCCATGGTTTTTATAAGTAGATCGTCTATAAAAAGAGGAGGAGGAATGAGAGAAAGCCATGGAAAAAAAATTTGGGATCTTTGTTTGTGATATTTTTGAGGGCTCAGGCGAGTTTTCAAGAGAGGATTTCAGGTGAGATCCTCAAGCTTCCTTCGGTGAGATTTGAGAATCTCACCCTCGTAAGCAAACCCAACTTCGGTGGTTTCTCTGATCACCCTAGCTGGTTTATTTTATTTTATTTCTTCAGTAAAGGGAGAATTGTGCATCATTTTAATTTTCTGTGTTAATATCGTGCCAAGCTCACGATTCCACTTTACTGTGTGATTGCCCACCCTTCACACATGGTCAAACTGCCTTAGGCTGAATAGTAATAAAGTGTTCTCTTGAAGTCCATTTATGTGTATTTAAATGGAGATTCATAATACATCATATGCACCTTAATGCTTATGGATTTTAAGGATATTTTAATAATGCACCTTTATGGATTTTATGGATATGGGTATTATAATCAAGTTTATGCTCATATTATTTTATGGAATTATTTCCATATAATAAAAAGTATGTTACTTTAGTTTGTCATTTTATCAAGCATCATTACAAAGGGTGTCATTTCTTTACTGAAGCATATTACAGTGGTATCAGAGCTATGCATCCTACCAGCCTGAGATTTGTGAAAATTTGTGAAAATATTTGAAGGCATTTGGGAGCACAAAAAAAAAGGGTGGGGGGGGGTTCAGAAGATGGATCGTATTGAAGAAATTTTGAAAAGCAACTAGAAAATCCTTGATGTACTAGTGAGGTTATATGGTCCTATAAGTAGGCATATCTCCATAGACCAAAATGATAATCAAAGCAAGAAAAAAATCAGCAACAAGAATGAAATAAGGAGGAGAGGACTATGCTTTATCTGCAAGGGACCTTGGGCCCTTAACCATTCTTGTCCATGTGATAAGAAGAAGGAAAAAAAGATAGAACAAGAGGAGATTACTTCAAATCATGGGAAATCTTTTGTATATGGGTTTGTTGATTTTCACGAGAGGACCTATGAAGAATATGAGTAGTCAAGTACAAATGGTGAACAACAACACCATGCTCTTCAGAGAAACTTGCAGGACAAGCTGATTAGTCAACTTGACAAAGTACATGACGAAATGAAAGATGCAATTCCTCTTGATGATGTGGTAGTTGAATCTACAAATACAATGGAGGACATCCGTAAAGAGTATGGGCAATCAGGTATGGACAACAGTCCAACAGTACATCCATGTTTGACAACAAGAGAGGATGGAAAACTGATTCTCACATGTGAAGAGGTCCAGGATGAATACACCCAAGGAGAAGCAAATGAGGATCCAGTAGTAATGAACCGATATGATGAGCATGATCATGCAGGCCAACAAGACAAAGATAGTATACAGGATGAGTCATTTCTAAAGGTCCAATCAAAGATTCAAGTTGAAGCAGTGGTCATGGGGCATCCAGTGTAGTCAAATACAAAGACATTCAGCATGACACTAGAATTGCCAGTAGAAGACTTTTGAGAAAGGATCAAGCATTTCAAGACAGATCTTATGTTGTTGAAGCAGAAAGTCTAGACAGTTGGAGACACTGCCTTACAGGAGAACAGAAAAATTGAGGAACTCATAGGGGTATGTGCCGAATCAAAGACCAAGTTGTCTAGTGTTGAAGAACGACTCAAATCCCTCATAAGGCAGCAAGAGGAGTACGATTGGGAGTTCCAAAGAAGCCCTCTACAGGAGTACATAGATAAGTCTTGCAACACTACCAACAACCCACCTTTATACATTGGGAAGAGAAGGGAAGAGTTCTCCAACTGCATCATGTTGGGCAACCAAGTTTTGCAGCATGAATCGAGCATTGTACAACATCAACATAGTATATTTGCAGATATTTATTCTTTCCCAAGTATGGACTAGCAAGAGATTATGAGTTGGTATTCTATTAATGGGTTGATTATTTGGATGATATCCATAGCCAAGGCAAAATTAGAGCTGGAACCACTTGCTGAAGACAGCGATGGAGGGTACCATAACCCACAGGTCCCAGGATTCAGGTGGCATTGGGATCCAGGAGAATCCATTGGGGGAAGGATTGGCCAAAATATTGTTTGGGATGTAGGTATTGAAGGATCCATTCAGGACCATTCAACATGGAGGGATGGAACAATGCATCGGATTGTATGGGATCCTCGTATCAATGTACAAATGCTTCTGTTGTGGATAGAAGTGGATTGCTTGAGGAAAAGCAATCTTTGGGCAGGAGGATTTTTAATATTCCCTTTCTTGATCCAGTCAAAGTGGATAGAATCAATCCATGGTACTTAGCCTGGTATTGACCCATGGTATTTCTTGTTGGTATTGACCCATGGTATTTCTTGTATTTGCCCATGGTATTTCTTGTTGGTATTGGCCCATGGTATTTCTTGTATTTCCCCATGGTTTTTCCTTTTGGTTTTTTTGGCCCCAGGTATTTGCCGATGGTTTTTCTAGGTAGCCTGTCTATAAAAAGAGGAGGAGGAATGAGAGCAACTCATGGAAAAAAAAATTGGGATCTTTCTTTGAGATATTTTTGAGGGCTCAGGCGAGTTCTCAAGAGAGGATTTCAGGTGAGATCCTCAAGCTTCCTTCAGTGAGATTTGAGAATCTCATCCTAGTAAGCAAACCCAACTTCGGTGGTTTCTATAATCACCCTAGTTGGCTTAGTTTATTTTATTTCTTCAGTAAAGGGAGAATTGTGCATCATTTTAAGGAGGAGAGGACTATGCTTTATCTGCAAGGGACCTTGGGCCCTTAACAATTCTTGTCCAAGTGATAAGAAGAAGAAAACAAAGATAGAACAAGAGGAGATTACTTCAAATCATGGGAAATATTTTGTAGATGGGTTTGCTGATTTTTAGGAGAGGACCTATGAAGAATCTGAGTAGTCAAGTACAAATGGTGAACAACAACACCATGCTCTTCAGAGAAACTTGCAGGACAAGCTGATTAGTCAACTTGAAAAAGTACATGACGAAAGGAAAGATGCAATTCCTCTTGATGATGTGGTAGTTGAATCTACAAATACAATGGAGGACATCCATAAAGAGTATGTGCAATCAGGTATAGACAACATTCCACCAGTACATCCATGTTTGACAACCAAAGAGGATGGAAAAATGGTTCTCACATGTGAAGAGGTCGAAGATGAATACAACCAAGGAGAATCAAATGAGGAGCCAGTAGTCATGAACCGATATGATGAGCATGATCGTGAAGGCCAACAAGAAAAAGATAGTATGCAGGATGAGTCATTTCTAAAGGGCCAATCAAAGATTCAAGTTGAAGCAGTGGTCGTGGGGCATCCAGTGCAGTCAAATACAAAGACATTCAGCGCGGCACTGGAATTTCCAGTAGAAGACTTTCGAGAATGGATCAAGAATTTCAAGACATATCTTATGTTGTTGAAGCAGAAAGTCTGGACAGTCGGAGACACTGCCTTACAGGAGAACAGAAAAATTGAGGAACTCATAGGGGTATGTGCCGAATCAAAGACCAAGTTGTCTAGTGTTGAAGAACGACTCAAATCCCTCACAAGGAAGCAAGAGGAGTACGATTGGAAGTTCCAGAGCAGCCCTCTACAGGAGTACATAGATAAGTGTTGCAACACTATCAACAACCCACCTTTATACATTGGGAAGAGAAGGGAAGAGTTCTCCAACAGCATCATGTTGGGTAACCAAGTAGAGCAACATGAATCGAGCATTGAACAACATCAACATAGTATATTTGCAGATATTAATTCTTTCCCAGGTATGGACTCGCTAGAGGTTATGAGTTGGTATTATATTAATCGGTTGATTATTTGGATGATACCCATATCCAAGGTAAAATTACAGCTTGAACCACTTTGTTCAGACAACGATGGAGGGTTGAAATGGTACCATAACCCACAGGTCCCAGGATTTAGGTGGCATTGGGATCCAGGAGAATTCATTGGGGGAAGGATTGGCCAAAAGATTGTTTGGGATGCAGGTATTGAAGGATCCATTTAGGACCATTCAACATGGCGGGATGGAACAATGCATCAGATTGTATGGGATCCTGGTATCAATGTAAAAATGCTTTTGTTGTGGATAGAAGTGGATTGCTTGAGGAAAAGCAATCTTTGGGAGGGAGGATTTGTAATATTCCCTTTGTTGATCCAGTCAAAGTGGATAGAATCAATCCATGGTACTTACCGTGGTATTTTCCCATGGTATTGACCCATGGTATTTCTTATTGGTATTGACCCATGTTATATTTTCCCATGGTTTTTCCTTTTGGTTGTTTTGACCCCGGGTATTTTCCCACGGTTTTTCTAAGTAGCCCGTTTATAAAAAGAGGAGGAGGAATGAGAGCAACTCATGGAAAAACAAATTGGGATCTTTCTCTGTGATATTTTTGAGGGCTCAAGCGACTTTTCAAGAGAGGATTTCAAGTGAGATCCTTAAGCTTCCTTCGGTGAGATTTGAGAATCTCACCCTAGTAAGAAAACCCAACTTCAGTGGTTTCTCTGATCACCCTAGCTGGTTTAGTTTATTTTATTTCTTCAGTAAAGGGAGAATTGTGCATCATTTTAATTTTCTATGTTAATATCGTGCCAAGCTCACGATTCCACTTTACCATGTGATTGCCCACCCTTCACGCATGGTCAAACTACCTTGGGCTGAATAGTAATAAAGTGTTCTCTTGAAGTCCATTTTTGTGTATTTAAATGGAGATTCATAATACATCGTATGCACCTTTATGCTTATGGATTTTATGGATATTTTAATCATGCACCTTTATGGATTTTATGGATATGGGTATTATAATCAAGTTTATGCTCGTATTATTTTCTAGCATTCTTTCCATATATTAAGAAGTATGTTACTCTAGTTTGTCATTTTATCAAGCATCATTACAAAGGGTGTCATTTATTTATTGAAGCATATTACATTAAATCTGTTGACTTTATCATTACCCTCATATGTTAACTCAAGGATACCTTACAATGTATCTTACTCTTTTTTTTTTTGTAAGCTAAGGTAGTACCTGCGATTTTCTATTAATTAGTGTCGGGAAAAAGGCCAAAAAAATACAGAGCTAGACCGCAACCTGCCCTTAGGAAACCGGGTATTTAGGCCATCTAAGTGAAAAATAGTTCATCCAGAACATAAATAGTCTTAACAAAAAGAGTCTTAACTGCCAAAACTAAAGATGATACAAGAAACAAAGGATGTCCAAAATCTGAGCAGAGAGACTAAAGAACCTACATAAAGCCAAGAACAACAACTAAGAACAGAAAAGAAAATCAATCCTCTTCAGAATCCATAGGAGCAGGGGCAGTAGCAGTAGCAGCAGGGAGTTCAACAGGGCGTTGAGCGAGAGCTTTAACCTCTTGTTCTAACCTAGACGGATGAGTATATTGATGCAGCTGCCGCAAATTGATCTCTTGAATGTTCCTGTTAATGTCAACAAGCATGGCCTCAATTTTAGAATCAGACTTGGGCTCTTGAATTGAGACAATGGCCTTAGCAAGAAGGCACTTAATAACCCAATAGGTGTGCACAGTGTGCTGATATAAGGAGGTGCGCCCCCTAGTATGACTAGGGTCGAGAACAACATGCTGCATGTCTTCATCAACGAAATCCGTCTGAGCAGAAGGGGGAGCTAAAAACTCAGATTCCAAATTAAAGACCCATTGACGAACAGAGGGGGGTATGTCATGCATAAAAGTATGAACCAAAGGCTCGAGGTGTTATTCAAGTGATTTACATCCACGCTTCCGAGATGGAGCAGCGGAAGCCTGCGCACTAGAGCTACCAACTGACTTCCGACCACGGCGAGCCATGGATAGAGGAATGAAACGAGCTGTTAACACTTCCACCGAGAGCAAGAAAGGGGTCAGCTGAGAAGAACCCATTGAAAAAACAAGACACTGATACTCAGCAGCAGCAGCAAAGAACAGGCCCAAGAACCCGCACAAGGAAAATGATTGACAAGAAGAGCAACCACTAATGCAACTAAGGCAGAGCCGAGCAACAAAACACCATAGAAGGCCATGGACAATAGGCCGAGATAGAAGAAATCCCAACTGATAGCCTGTAAAAAAATAGCGCCAACGTACAATGTATCTTACTCTTGCATTGTTCTAAATGCTCCTATTATATCGAAAAAATGAAACTCCTTAATCTCCTTCTTGGCATCATTCTCCTTTCTCAATTATAAGCTAATTTCTTTGACCATCTATAATGGACTGTGTAGTCGCATCAGCATTAGGCTGCAGAGCTGTATCAGAAGACATTAAAAATCATTGTACTGATCCATGGGTTTCCCCCAAGTTAATTGTAGGAGCCATTTTCCCCTTTCGAATGAGTTCCCTCTTGTCTTTTATTTTTTGTTTTGTTTTCAATCAAGGATCTTATCAAATGTGTGAACGAGACATCAAAATTTTCAAATATGGCTGCACTCTATTGAGTTCAAGATCGTGGTTAAATCTTGCTTACATGATAGGGAAAACCAGGCACCTTCTTATACAGGAGGAAGAACTGTAAAGAAATAGGCGACAGGCCCGTTAAGTAATTATACGTGGCATGGTTCTCATAGCAATTGTTAAGAGATATTATCGTCCTAGTAAGCGTTTCAAAGGTTTATTTATATAGTTATGACTATATTTGTTTTCATTTCTCTCTGGATAGTATCTACCCGCTTAGTTCATTTAACAAAATCAGAAGCGTCTTAGTTTCTCCATAATGCACCACGCTTTTTAGAAAAGTTTAATGTGAATTGTTTTGGTCCAACGTAGTCTTATTCTTACACAACAAAAATACTATATTCTATTAAAATTCAAACATGACAGCAATCCTCTGTAAAGTTACACCAAATATATTGCTGTCTAGCAAATATTCAGGTTAGCATATTTTTTTCTATTTATTTAGAAGTTAGAATCTTCAACGACTCTATGACTCGATATGCATTTCTAGCAAATCCTTCATTCGGTTTATAAAGCGTGCATTTCTGGCAAATCCGTTACACAGTTTAGGATGGCCGTATAATATAAGTTTGACTGACCTTCAAAAATATTTATTTATGCCATACAAAAGGTTATTCTCGATCTTCACTGGCCCCTCAGTTCGTGTTTCTTGATGTGCTGAGTGCTTATCAAATGCCAAAGTTTCTGGTAGAGGGTATGGATGTTAAAAGTATCGAGATCGAGTACCTGCATCGTTAAACAAACAAATAAGCAGATGCCCTTACTGCAGGCAGCGAAGCCAAGCGCTTTTAGAGTTAGTTGAAAGAAATGTACCCAATTTAGTATGTGTTAAACCTAACCAAAAAGCAGGAGTCCTACTGTTATTTATAAAAGAAAAAGAAACATGAATTATTCTCAACTTCGTTTGTCTATCAATCGAAAAGGTTTACATAAGAGCCATTAATTCTTTTTAACCTCAGATTTCTTTAATTCTTCATAGCGTCGGATTTCTTTAAGATTTAAGATTATCTTAGATACAGAACAAGAAGAAGAAGGATAAGAATGTCACCACTACTTTGGCATGTATGGTATGATAATATTTGTTGTTAATAGCAGATGAAGTAGCGTTCACAACTTCCAGTTCACTTTGTTCCAATGCAAATAAAATATCGGAGTAAGCGGTCACATTATCCAAAGCGTATGTCCAGATCTGGACACCCAAACCCACACAGTTTATTTTCACTGCAGGGCATTCCGCATCTGATCCTACGAACAGCGGTGTTTTATTCCAAAATTTCTCCAAGGAAACTTTTGTATTTTGATCAGAGTTGAACTTGATTATCTCTCTTTGGGAAGAAAGGTCTTCGATTTCTCGCTGTAGACGGTAAACGTAATTCACAGCTTCGAGTACTAGTTCTGACACTGTTCGATTTCCCTGCACAACATAACATCCATCTTCCATTGCGAAAAAAAACCCTCGAGAATACTGTTGATGTCTAAAAACCCTAGATATTGAGCAGAAAAAAACCATACCCGGAGTTTTTCTTCTGGGAGCAATGATCTAAGCTGTGAAAAAAGCACTTTCATTTCTTTACGCCTCTGTCTTTCATTCATTTTGTGATTCCTCCTGTCTGCCGTGATGGAGTTCGGTAATCTATCCCAAGACTGACGATCAGCTGGAGGACTGGAATTGCGGAATGTTTGCATTTGGGGATTCGAAATGTCGGCTGGGGTTTCATAGTCGCAGCTATTGAACAAATTAAATGTGTTGACATGATTATCAGTATTATAACTCGATCGAGATGGGCCTTCCGATGGTAGAAATGGACTGGAAGTACTCCATACGCTTTCGACATCAAGCGTGCTGGCGACATCGCTAAAAGAGAAAAATGGTGAATGGAGCGAAGAAGGGATGTCCATCTCTGACTTCAATAAAAAAAACTTCATTCGAAAATCGTGAAAACTTTGCTAACAATTTACAGACGAGCGAGTGGGTCCGCGATCGTCTGCAACCAGATTAATATTCGATCACTTCCGGCTTTCCAGTTTAGCACAAAATCACGAATCGAATCCGAATCGAATCGGGTCACATTAACTCATAAAGAAATGAGTTGGGATCTGTTATCAGACTGAAAGATCTCTTCCTTCAGACGAAACAAAAGCCTGTCGAAGATCGCTGAGAAGATCCTGATCCATTTAACTGTATAAAAATACGGCGCACAGGTCAAACTGACGCGGTAATGAGGAATACTATAAGGTATTTGAAAATTATCAAGGGCAACATCCAATCATAATATATATTTATTTCTCTTATTTTGGAAGTAGGGGAGACGTAATGCAACCAAATCGCATGAAAATCAAACATCGAGTTATAGAAATAGGGCATAAATAGGGCATAAAGATGAATTTCCTTTTTTGGAAAAATACACGTGGTTTCTTTATCCGACAACATTAGCGCCGGACTCTCATGGGCAACATTATTTATTGTAATCATACCCTAGATATGCGTTAATTATTTTTCTTCGTGTTTAAGGTTAGGTAGTTGCTGAGTTGTATCCCATGTTCATCCATGGCAAGCAATATCCAGCCTGCTATAGGGCATTTAATACAACCCCATAGCAAGCTCTAAACATACATACACCATGCAGTCACACACATATACATATGTTTTCCGGCAACTCTATCACTCCAATTTCAAGAGGTTGCACGACAGCTCTATCACCTCAATTTCCGATGACGGAGAAACCCAAACGATTTCCACGGGATACTACCCCGCCGATCAACAATTCCAGTTACGATGTTCCCCCGCCGACGACGTTATTTCACCGTTTCCACTCTGCCGTTAGTGCCCTGTCTGCTGTTTAGGTGGAGCTTCAAATCTCATTACCTCCGCGCCCATTTTAAATTATTCAAAAACTTCATTACCGCTCATTTTATTTTGAATCTCTGTTCTGTATGTGGCCAAAATATAAATGAACCAAAAAGATGCAGCGATGGTAATGTCGTGAGCCAGAGTCGACAACACTCCGGCAAGAATCATGTCGAAATGGAAGATTAATTACTGTGCAATATGCATTTTGTTGTACTAACCGTCTCCATTGTTCATACAGCCATCGCAGCTGCTGTGTTCAATGAGAAGATATGCGTGCTTCTAGGACAACAACGTGCACGCCCATCATGTGGAGAAGAAGCCATTAGAAGAAGAAGCCTCTAGAAGGATTGAGAAAGAGAGCATCATGTGGTCGTGCAGGTGGGGAAACTGAAAACTGGTGCGGAGGAGGTGAAGTACTGCCATGTGGGAGGTGGTAGCAGAAGGCTATGCGGCGCTGTGCAAAGAGCGTTGGCGATGAGGCTAAGAAACATTGTGCAAAGAGTGTTGGCGATGTTGGAATATAGAAAAATTCCAGAATAACAATGGAGAGAGTGAACTCCCCTCTTCAACACAGAGAAATTAATGAAATTTCACTCACAGGAGACATAGTTTCAACTCATAAAACAAACTTTTATTCCATAAAAAGAATTGTTACAAATTCTTCTTCACACAGAGGGATTTACAAAATATGTGACTACTTCAAAACACAGTTCACAAAGTCTTCCTGTCTCTCAAACAAAACACTCTGTCTCTCTGAAAAATACGCTGCTGTGTATTTTCAATTCCGCACTGCTGTGCATAAAAAAAAAATGACTCTGTTCTGTTTAAAAACAAAACAATAATACATTTGCCTCTTGGGCCTTCTCTTTATATATGCGTCGCGCATATATTAAAATAATAAACAAAAAAATATAAAAGCATCGGGTCCGGTCTTTAAACATAACCCACGACCTTTTTAGAAATCCCGATCTCTGATTGATAACCGGATGCGATGGACTTGTTTTAAATCCACCCTATAAAAAAATTGGGTCCTAACAAAAACATGCGACTGAATAAAAGTTGCGATTGCGCGATGTTGCAATGTTGCGATTGCGATGGGATCACATCGCACCATCGGCATCGGCAGTATAACATATGGATGGAACACTTGAGACTTGCGATTTGCAATTGCGCGATGGCACGACAATCGCATCGTGGCTTTCAACCCGACGAATAACAAATGGACTTGCGATGTGCGATTGTGCGATGGCACGAAAATCGCATCGCGACTTTTCAACGGCAGTATGGTATATGACATGCGATATTTCGATTTGTGATCACATTGCGAATATGTAATACAATGCAGCGTGGTCTGTGGACCCACGGGCCTCAGCTTTATGGGAGGGCGATTTTAATACATGCGATTTGTATTATCGCATCGGGCCATAACAAAAGGCCGCAGTAATATGTGTTTGTTTGTTCCGCACATAGAACTCACCACATCAACAAGACACTTGCTCGAATATCTTGCGATTTATCGCCTCTGCCATTACTCCACCGATTAAATTGGTAAGGCTTTAAAGCCTAATCCAATCCTTTAATCAAAGCTCTGCGTGCTGGCGAAACTTTGAGTCTTGGCATTAAACTCTGTTGTTTAAGAAATCGGCTACCGCCTTGTATAAAATATCAAAGGGATCAAATCCCAACTGTTCTGTACTGCACCTGTGAAGCTTTCCAATCCTTTTGCAATTTGTTCAAGACATCGGCAACCGCCTTTGCCTTGGCTTTAATGTGCCGCTCATCTTTCACTTCTGCTATTACTGCTGATTGACTTCAGCAGTTGGAATTAATTTCCCACAGGCGATGAGGGAGCTATGGTCTACTCAGGCATGCGACGTAAAAGGTGTAGGCCACATGAGATACCTCTGCAATATCTCATGCCTCCCACCACACAATATTCATCACTCTTTCTGCACCACCCCCTTTGAAGTATTGGAATACCGCAGAAGAAGAAGGAGCGAGGAAGCACAATATATTGTCACTTTTGCCGGGATTCAAAGTCATTGCATGGGATTATGGTCACTTCCTCTGTTATGCACCCATCTCAAATGAAGACCAGTACCCTAGTTTAAACAAAGCCACCAATATAATTGTCGTTCTCTACCACAAAGCCACCAGATATGCGAAACCTGAAGTTTTGTTCCTCTGCAGAGATCAGCAAATGCAGTACTCAAAAAGGAGGGATTTTTAAGGAAGTTGTTTCCACTGAATAAGAAATCCCCCTCTACATTATAACTTAGATATAGGCTAATGCAGGGGGAATAAAAACGTATGTCAATCAACTATCCATGTTGCTTTTGTATATCAATCAACAACCCAAAGGGATCCAGGACAATGGTTATGGTTGTGCCTTACGAAAACGTTTATCATAGAAGGTCTTGTTGGTTGGAAGAACCGTTTTGACTTCTCACATTTTCATTTTGCTAAATTTGTATTCAAATTTAGGGAGAAAAATTAAAACATTGGCAATTCTGTAAATTTTTATTTTAATTTTGAAAAAAAAGAGAGAAAAAATTTTGAAAAAAAAAAAGAAAAAAGAAATTTTGAAAAAAAAAAAGAAAAAAGAAATTTTGATAAAAAAAAAAGAGAGAAAAAAAAATTTCAAACCATTACATACAAAAATAATACTTGATAAATTTGGTAAACAAATTATAATTACCAAACATTTTTGGGCGGAGGTTATTGTACAACAAAAAAAAATTACAGGGTTTGGAAATTTGTTGTTCAGCAACAATTATGGTATTTTCCGTATTTCCTATGCGGTCAAAGTCTTGTCATTTTTTAATCAAATGGTTTTGACAGGCCTGTGCAACCAATCTTTATTTGTGAAAGGCCACTAAAGAAGAATAGTTTTTTTTCAACACAAAGTAAAGAAGAATAGTTACAGTGAATGACAAGGATAAAGATGTGCATAACATCCCAACGAATTTGGGCATTTGTTAGATTTTGGGCATTAGTTATTAAAAATATATATAAATGAGGTTTTAGTGTGGATAATGGAGGTTAGTCATTAAATATGTATTTTTTTAAAAGATATATTAATTTTCAAATTGTAATTTGGATAGCATTAGTTAGTTATAATAATATACTATTAAGAGTATAAATTAGCTATATAATTATGTATTATTACATAACAAAATATTAAAGTATGTGTGATAATGTCATCTCATCATATATAAAATAGATTATATGGTATTTGTATTATATAAAATATATTATATGGTATTTGTAGTATATATTACAAGTGCATAGTATTTGTATTGTATATTATATTGTAAAATCAATTAGTAATATGATATAATGAAATTTTATGAATAATTTTATTGTTATGAATATTTTATTCATAAAAAAAAGGTATATATATATAATATTTGGTCATTAAATAAGTTTACAAAATTTTCCATATTTAGTGTTAAATTGTATTTGAAATATTTAATATTTAAATTATTAAACTTAATAAATGATTATATGATAGATGAGTTAATTGTAAGGGATGCTAAAAGGAAAAAAATATTCAAAGAATATTTGGTAGTCTATTATTTTTATGAGAAAATGTCAATAAGCTAATGATAAATAATAATGAATGGTCCACTTTGGTCCTCCTCAAGCTTAATGTGCCTATTTCCCCTCTTTTAGTGGGGACTTATGAGGGCTCCCCCAAAAAGAGACATGTTTTGAGGCTTAAGCACAAACTAGAAAGAAGTGTTGACTTCTCAGGGGGGCTTACCATTGGATCCAATTCTTCAAAATCTGGTTGGGTGGAATCTCAACTTTTGAAGGTCCAACATAAGGTAGTTATTGACATCAAAAAGGGGGAAAAAGCCACTATCACCAAGGTCCTTAGTGGTGGGAGTGCCCATGTTAAGTCTCTATTATGAAAATCCTCTTTGTAAATGCTATAAGTATAGGGTTGTAATGTCCTCTTTCTATACAACTGGGTAACACTACTAACTACGATCTCTACATTCACTCAAAATACTCGGGGGAGAACATAGTTTCCGCTTACAATTATGACAACCTAGCTTTCTCTGTGAGTGCTGCTGAAATATGGGAAAAACCTTTTATGAATTGTAACATCGATAAAAACCCTAACTCTAATTCCCATTAAAAATGTGTGGCTTAATAAATTAGGGTTACACACCATAATTTAGAGGCATATGCACCTAATATATTTTTCATACCAAACCCAGAAAAGGGGATATGAGAGAAATGCACATAAGTAAAATAAAATAACACAAGAAGCCAATTATTCTGAAAAATTACTCATGTACCACATGAACATGCAAAACGACAATAAAGTATACACACCAGTACCAAACCCTACCTAAGGTTTACAACAAAATACAAGATAACACCATATAATTAAAAGAATTTAACATGACACCTTGAAACTAGGGTTTTAACATAATTTTAATAATCATCACAACACTGAAACAAGAACACTTATCTATAAGAGAAGGGAAATTGGCTGCAAGCTTTCCACTTTCCACCCAACCATATATTTCGTGGTTCATCATGCTCAACCATGGGTCATCCCCCAGTTACAGTGCCAACTCCATGGATGATGGTAAAATAAATAGTAATCCTTTGTACGTTTTATTTCCCCGTACATGCACCATCATTCATGGTGCATTACGGTTAGCCATGAAACAAACCATCTCATCATCAACCTTTCCACTCTGCTTCCCTCGTACATGTGCCCATCAACCAAGACACCTTACAGCCAACTAATAATGTACTTTGACCCACTACTCATGGTGTCATACAACCAACGAGGAAGCTCTCTACCCATCGTGGAGCAAAGGGAAAAAAATGTGATGTATAATCACAATATTCTATCCCATACCATGCACCCTTCATTAGGCTCTCTCTCTCTCTCACACACACACACATATAAATATGATTTTTCCTTGGTATGGCTATCGACTACCATGTGGCATGCATGGGAGCCACATGATTCCCTATGTATCATCTACCAAAACATTAAACATAACACTCGTTCCCATTGCCACGGAGTTGAGCCAACCCACGAACTATTTCGTGGAGTCAACCTTGTAACCAACTATTACTTTAATTTTATTATATATACATGTACGAAATAAATAATTACAACCTTGGCCTTTTGACTGCTCTGCGCAAATAACCAAGTCCTTGGCCCATTTAACCTCAAAATCAAAATATACATATACACACGTATATAGGCATGCAAGGTTGTAAAATTATTCCAACCTAATATCAAAATATGCATAGTTACATCATATTTACAGAACATACAAACATGGGTATTACAAGGGGTGTCTCAAAGTAGTTAGCCCTTTAAAAATTGTTCAAATCTCATAATTCAGAAATAATCCTCATTCCGGAAACTATGGTACAATTATTCCATGGACATAGTGATCACCAATCTCTGGGGATCATGGACCACATAGGAAAATGGAAAAACAAAAAAAGGCACAAGTTTACCCTGGGAAATCCTTATGGTAGAAAACCTATTTGGGAAGTGAGGTTGCCTCCTCTCTTTTCTATAGTGTGGAAATTGATGAACCCTTAGCTACACTCAGAGGGGGGTTGAGTCAATTTAATACATTCATGACATTTAAAATTTTTCATTCAATTCATTTACACTTTCATTTCATAAGCAGCTTAATACATAATGGATCAACAAACATAATGTGTGGACAACAAGTAATTAAGCATATTAAAACATCATATCAACACATAATCATCAAGAACATAGATAATAGATATAAGTGGAAAACCACAAGGTATAAAACCACATCTTATTATTTTTGTGATGCAAAGGCAAGCTCCAAATCCCTCTCACCACTGATTTTCTATAAGCTCCAACTTACAGGAAGCTACTACCTCAAATTATTCAAGCTACATCTTGCAAGGAAGCTCCAACTCCCATCTATTTTCTGCAGACTACAACCCACAGGAGGCTCCTACCTCGAGCAGCTACAACTAGACATCTATCAAGCTAAAACTTGATATGGAAGCACTGAATTCCTCACACTACAATAAAATCATATGCTAATTTACCTGGATGTCAGCTTTGTTTTACTCCTTCTTCACTTATGCCCTTCCAGCATTCAAATCTGCTTCATATCAGCTTTGGATCTGCACAACATCTCTATCTACTCTCTCTCATTCTTCCACACTCTGGCCCCCTATGCACATTACAATAACATCGTTTATAGAGATCACTTCATGGCTATTTGCATTCTATACGGGAATATGAAGTGAACATGCATGACTCTTTGCCTTCCACCAACTCATTTCCTCACTCAGCATATTCAAGATGTTACAACGATATATACACTCGTTTCAGTATCAAATTGGAGTTTTTCTTTGCCTTGGAGACTTGCCTTTGCATCATAAACAATATAAAATAATTAATGAATTTATGTTTATAGTTACAACAATATTTCAATTCAGTCCTTTCAGCTTATCACTTTTCTGTTCATTTTGTCTTCTCTGCCTGCTGTTATATTTCCAACTATGTTGTAGCATTGTTGTCTTAGCTCGGCTTGACCCATGCCTTTATGTTTTAAAAAGCCTATGCCTATTGCATATCGTACCTGTAGTGTTCTATGCTCTTCTCTGCTCCTTTTCTCTGTGTCGGGTTACTTACCTAAGACTGCTTCTGCCCACGTTCAGACTTTGTTATCAAACTGCCGCAACCACATAACAACGTTCTGCACTTAGAGTTGGGTCTTACTCGAGTCTACTCCCGTTCAGAATTTTCTTTATACACTTGAGTCTTTTACCTGTGTTCAGTCTTTTCTTCGTAAACCAAGTCGACCTCTTCTTCCAACTTTTTCTTCATAAAAAAACATAGCCCCAGACTTGAAATACATCAGATTTTAACTTCAAACTCTATCGTGTCCAGTCTCATATCACATTTAAGTGTATCAAAGGTTTTACGTTATAATCCCCTTCTCCACCTTCGATGCTATTTAAAACTGGAAAGGCTTTACATTCCGATTTGAAATCATTTGCAATTTGACTCTGGCGCTACATCACATCTGGGCTCTTATCGCATGCGGCAAGATTTAGTTCATAGTGCTAACAAGTTTCCTCTTAAGATATGCGATATGCGATCATATCACATCGCAAAACAAATAACTTGCGATGTCTTAACATGTAAATGTAAGAATCGCTGATTGCGATGTGCAGTATGCGGATGGGTCCCATGTCGGACTTTAAATTCTCTAGACTTTAGCTTTGAAGCTCATTCTCGTCCACTCCTCTTTATCGCACTTTGCAAGTTTTAGCTTATAGCAAGAATAAGTATCTATTATCATGTGGGATATGCGATGTGTGGTATGTGGGGTACATCCATGTTATGTCCACACAGTCATGCCACGTCACCCTGCCATGTCACCACCACGTGACCTTGCCACATCATCATAAATTACCTACAATCTATGGGGTTGGGGCCACGTCATCTACCATGTTAACTTGCCACTTCACTGCCAAGTCATCTTATCATCGACCGCACTTCACATCACAACTTAAATAACTTATTTTGTGAATTCTTAGCACTAAACAAAAAAGTCGCCGATGTGCGATATACCGCTCGGTGCGATTTAAGTTCTACCGTTGATCTCGCCTAGATCTAACGATCATCACTGCTCTTTTTCTTATTTGCTTCACATCACAAATAAAATAGCCTACCATGTGATGTCTTTAAACATAAACAATAAAATTTTTGAAGTGCGAAATACCATTGGGTTTGCGATTTAATTTTCGACATTGATCTATGCCCAGATCCAATGGTCCTCGTTGTATCTTTACTCTAGTTTGTCAAATTTGTTTCTTTGGTTGTGCCAGTTCATTTCTTTCTTGTTGTTAGTATAACACTTGACTCATTCACGACTTTTCCCACGTTCACGATTTTCCCCACTTACTGTTCACAACTTGACCAACACGTTCATGAATCTGTCTTTACTATTTTGCTGCCCTTGCTTCTTTGCTACCTCTATTCCTTTTCTGCTTTAAATTCCTTTTATGCCCTTGCTCCTTTGATTCTAAAGTTGCTCCTCTCTACTCCTTTTCCTTTGCTGATGGTCTAATGCTGCTCCTCTTCCTCTCTTTTATGCTTTCTTACTGGATTATTCCCTAATCTGTTTCTTTGCCTTATTACTGCTGCTTCTCTGCTCCTTTGCATTGATGATAGTTTTGGTGATACTCCTTTGTGCTCCTTTGCCATCAATGACAATATTTCCAAAAAAAATATGCAAGTAAAAAGGAATATGTGCTCTCTATGGGAACATAGCCAATAGACAATCAACAAATAGGACTACCCTTAATGATATATTTTAGTAATCTTAACCTACAACCTCTAGAAAAAAGTTTGTTAGGCCATAACGAAGAGTGTGCTTCAATATTGTTATACAACCATAACTAGTTTGTGAATCTATATTTGCTTGATTGAGACAAAATCCCAAGTACTTATAGCCTAATTTCAATGCCCTATGGGAATAGGGAAACAAAGAGGATAACTATGACAAACCCCACAAGGGGAAAATCCAACAATCTTTCCTTACAGGAGAATTTAGTTCATGAAATGTACATCAAAATATTCCAAACAAGATTCCAAGTCAAATCAGTCAAAGGAGAGAGAATACACAATTTTGGTCAAAGTCAAGTCTACAATAGAAGGGCTAAATTTTATAATAAGGTAGCTAAACAGAGCAGGCTGAAATTTAGTCAAATCATAGTCAATGAGCCCAGTAAAAATCTCAATTAGATGTTACAGTCATCCTGTGGTCAACAAGCTAGAAATAGGAATGAAATTTTAGTTAAACAAGGTCAATAAACCACTGCAACTTTCAGTCTCTACAAATAGTCAAAGAATTGATCAAATAGAAGAAAATGATCTTAAGTCAATGCTAGTCAAACAGAAGATAAGCAGGCTTGTCAACACAAAACTATTATTCCTATTTTATCATTGGCATATGTGGATGAATCAACTTGTTTCAAATCAAATTGATGTGTGTGATGATATGCCAAATGAGGTCATAGAACTTCTATTTATATGTGTTATTTGAGGAGGGTTTTTACCAGAGGGTCAAACCCTTTCAATGAGTGAGTTTGACTTGACCATGTGAGGCTAACTTGGTCAACATGAATAATATATATTTTCTACTTCGCTTTGCAAATGAAAATACCTACCAAATATTTGGAGAAGAGGTATAGGGTAGCTTTAAGAATAGAAAAATCTCGGGATGATCTAGAAGAGAAACAAAGAATGTCATTGACAAACAAGAAATGAGAAAGAAATTATCAACTGTTGATATTTGTAGCTTGAGAAGTAATTTGAATGCTAGGGTAGAGGGTTTTCGAGGAATTATCTTCAGAAATGTGATTTGTGGGATTAGAACCCAAAGTTGGGGTTTTGCACCCAAAAGTGTGGGGCAAAAACCATGAGGAGATTTGGGCACTTGGAACATGGAGGACGTAGGGCATCCTTAAAGGAGAAAGGATCCATTTCAAGCACCATGAGATGCCTTGTAGAAATCAAGGAAATATTTTTTGAATATTATGTGTGGACCTGTGGCACTAAATTGAATTCGACTTAGCCTAAGATAAGCCCTTAAGGGAAAATGTTGGCACATGGAGAAAATGTATAAATAGAGGGAGTTATAGGATCATTTTATCATCAAACAAGTAAAATTATTATTCAAATTTAACCTCGCATACTTGTGATGAGCCGAGTTGAACATAAGTACATGAAAAGCTTGTTTGTTTGTCTTTATCTTGGGTTGGTTTGGAACATGTGAAGAGGAGATAAATCGAGTCCTTGAGAATCCTTTTAGTCGGAGTAGGAGTTGAGTTTTGAAGGATAAATTTGGTAGTGTTTTAGGAAGATATCTCTCGGAATTTAGAGACTACAAAAGTTTGTTCTTATGAAGGGAGCCGAAATCTGTGGTAGTGACCTCAAGAGGGCCTGAGATCCCCGTTTTGGAGGTCTGTTTGTGCATACTACTAGCTCAGGGAAGGCCGCATATGATGAAGGAAAAGCATAGATCCTTAGGGAGGATTTAGCCATGTTTTGAGGACATATCAGTCTAATTTAAGAAATTTCGAAGCCTTAACCAGACATAAAATGCCTTGTTGTTGTTTCTTAGATCAAAGGGAGAAAATAGGATTTCAAGGGTGCATGGTTTGTGGAGAATGTTTGCTAGGTTGGAGGGTTGTTCTAGAGTAGCTAGAACAAGAATTTCAAGTGACGTTTGAAGTGGTTTTCTCTGTGATATTGGAGGTTGCATATCCTTATATCATTTAGATCTAGGGTGAAGTCTATAACATCTAGTTGAGAGGGTGAAAAGGCATAAAACATGGATAGATCAACCTTATAGAAACAATGAGTGGGATCAGTCCTCAATAATAGGAAAACCATAGTTGTGGAAGAGGTTTTGGGAGGAGAATCAAGGTGCTGAAGTAGACTGACATCAACCCTAACTAGGCCCAAACCTAAAAAATGAAAGTAAGATATAAACAAGGTATGTATTGATGTGTTATTAGAGAATGTAGGGTCCTAGAAGAGGACAAGATGGGAGGTTATCCTAAGGTTTTAAGGACGGAATCAAGTGGATGGTCTTAGTAGCACTAGGTCAATTGACAAGAAGGAATTTAGTAGCTGTAATAATGGTGAAGACCTGTAAGCTCGGGACTGATCCTTGAAGGGTGAAGGAAGGAAGTCAAAGTAGAAAATTACATCAGCCTAAGTTCATGATTAGAGAAGGACTTTTGACAGTGATAGGTGGTAGCCCTCCCTGCCCTAAGTGTGTCTTCATTAAGAATCACATGAAGGAACTAATAGGAAGAAGACCTTAAGAGTTGTTTCCTTAAAGGAATAAGGAGTAGCTAGTGGGAAAGAAGTCTCAAAGGAGCTAAGGAGTAGTAGTGGGAAATTGAGAGTTGTGAACAACTCAACAAGTGTCTTGATGTGTTGATGTGTTCAAGGACTAATAGTCATATAGAGAGAAGTTAGAGTTGTGTTCAGTGACCTAATAGATCTGGTTCATCAATAGAGGTATATTGGAGTTGTTGTAGATCAGAGCCGAAGGACCGAGTAGATGTGTTCAGGACACATGAAATGAAAGGGTTGTGGAGCACTACATTAACAAGTAGGTCGAGAGTTGTCTTTTTCAGGGTAGAATGGTTGTATAGATCAACGTATTAAGTGCCTTTGCTAGAAACATAAAAATAAATGGAGAGATGGGACAACCTCGTCTAAGTCCCTGAGAAGCCTTGAAAAAGGAATTTTTCCCATTTATGAGGATTGCATAAGATATTGATTGTGTACATTGCATGATCCAGTTGACATACTAAAGCCCCATGACTAATTCAAGAGAACCAACTCTAGAAACTTCAGATTACTAGATTATAAGCTTCAAAGAGATCTAACTTAATGGAAACTGTAGGAATAGGATATTGATTCATGGAATGGATATCCTCGTGAGAAAGTGAGGTTGCATCATGGATTTGTCAACCATGGAGGAAAAGAATTTGTTCGTATGAGATAATATCACTCAAGAATTCCTTCAACCAAGTTTAGTAGTGTTACCCAGTTGTATAGAAAGGGGACATTACAACCCTACCCTTCTAGCATTTACAAAGAGGATTGTCATAATAGAGACTTAACATGGGCACTCCCACCACTAAGGACCTTGGCGATAGTGGCTTTTTTCCCCTTTTTGATGTCAATAACTACCTTATGTTGGACCTTCAGAAGTTGAGATTCCACCCAACCAGATTTTGATGAATTGGATCCAATGGTAAGCCCCCCTAAGAAGTCAACACTTCTTTCTAGTCTATGCTTAAGCCTCAAAACATGGCTCTTTTTGGGGGAGCCCTCATAAGTCCCCACTAAAAGAGGGGAAATAGGCACATTAAGCTTGAGGAGGACCAAAGTGGATCATTCATTATTATTTATCATTGGCTTATTGACATTTTCTCATAAAAATAATAAACTACCAAATATTTTTTGAATATTTTTTTCCTTTTAACATCCCTTACAATTAACTCATCTATCATATAATCATTTATTAAGTTTAATAATTTAAACATTAAATATTTCAAATACAATTCAACACTAAATACGAAAGATTTTGTAAACCTATTTAATGACCAAATATTATATATATATATATATATATATACTTTTTTTATGAATAAAATATTCATAACGATAAAATTATTCATAAAATTTCATTATATCATATTACTAATCTATTTTACAATATAGTATACAATACAAATACTATGCACTTGTAATATATAATTCAAATACCATATAATATATTTTATATAATACAAATACCATATAATCTATTTTATATATGATGAGATGACATTATCACACATACTTTAATATTTTGTTATGTAATAATACATAATTATATAACTAATTTATACTCTTAATAGTATATTATTATAACTAACTAATGCTATCCAAATTACAATTTGAAAATTAATATATCTTTTAAAAAAAATACATATTTAATGACTAACCTCCATTATCCACACTAAAACCTCATTTATATATTTTTTTAATAACTAATACCCAAAATCTAACAAATGCCCAAAAATTATTACTACGTTAAAATTACATATTTAAATTATGTAAGCCCTAATTCGTTGGCATGTTATGCACATCTTTTATCCTTGTCATTCACTGTAACTATTCTTCTTTACTTTGTGTGGAAAAAGAACTATTCTTCTTTAGTGACCTTTCACAAATAAAGATTGGCTGCACAAGCCTGTCAAAACCATTTGATTAAAAAATGACAAGACTTTGACCGCATAGGAAATACGGAAAATACCATAATTGTTGCAGAACAACAGATTTCCAAATCCTGTAATTTTTTTGTTGTTGTACAATAACCTCCGCCCAAAAATGTTTGGTAATTATAATTTGTTTACCAAATTTATCAAGTATTATTTTTGTAGGTAATGGTTTGATTTTTTTTGTTTTCTCTCTTCTTCTTTTTTTCAAAATTTCTTCTCCTTTTTTTTTTTTCAAAATTAAAATAAAAATTTACAGAATTGCCAATGTTTCAATTTTTCTCCCTAAATTTGAATACAAATTTAGCAAAATGAAAATTTGAGAAGTCAAAATGGTTCTTCCAACCAACAAGACCTTCTATGATAAACTTTTTCGTAAGGCACAACCATAACCATTGTCCTGGATCCCTTTGGGTTGTTGATTGATATACAAAAGCAGCATGGATATTTGATTGATATACGTTTTTAATCCCCCTGCATTAGCCTATATCTAAGTTATAATGTAGAGGGGGATTTCTTATTCAGCGGAAACAACTTCCTTAAAAATCCCTCCTTTTTGGGTATTGCATTCATTGATCTCTGCAGAGGAACAAAATTTTAGGTTTCGCATATCTGGTGGCTTTGTGGCAGAGAACGACAATTATATTGGTGGCTTTGTTTAAACTGGGGTATTGGTCTTCATCTAAGATGGGTGCATAATAGAGGAAGTGACCATAATCCCATGCAATGACTTTGAATCCCGACAAAAGCGACAATATATTGTGCTTCCCCGCTCCTTCTTCTTCTGTGGTGTTCCAATACTTCAAAGGGGGTGGTGCAGAAAGAGTGATGAATATTGTGTGGTGGGAGGCATGAGATATTGCAGAGGTATCTCATGTGGCCTACACCTATTATGTCGCATGCCTGAGTAGACCGTAGCTCCCTCATCGCCAACACTCTTTGCATAATGCCGCTTAGCCTCATCGCCAATGCTCTTTGCACAGCACCGCGTAGCCTCCCGCTGCCGCCTCCCACATGGCGGTACTTCACCTCCTCCACACCAGTTTTCAGTTTCCCCACGTGCAGGAGCACATGATGCTCTCTTTCTCAATCCTTCTAGAGGCTTCTTCTATTGGCTTCTTCTCCACATGATGGGTGTGCACGTTGTTGTCCTAGAGGCACGCATATCTTCTCACTGAACACAGCAGCTATGATGGCTGTATGAACGATGGAGACGGTTAGTACAAAAAAATGCATATTGCACAGTAATTAATCTTCCATTTCGACATGATTCTTGTTGGAGTGTTGTCGAATCTGGCTCACGACATTACCATCGCTGCATCTTTCTGGTTCATTTATATTTTGCCCACAAACAGAAAAGAGATTCAAAATAAAATGAGCGGTAATGAAGTTTTTGAATAATTTAAAATGGGCGCGGAGGTAATGAAATTTGAAGCTCCACCTAAATGGCAGATGGGGCACTAACGGCAGAGTGGAAACGGTGAAATAACGTAGTCGGCGGGCGAACATCGTAACTAGAAGTGTTGATCGACGGGGTAGTATCCCGTGGAAATCGTTTGGGTTTCTCCGTCACCGGAAATTGGGGTGATAGAGTTGTCTTGCAACCTCCAGAAATTGGGGTGATAGAGTTGCCAGAAAACATATGCATATGTGTGTGACTACATGGTGTATGTATGTTTAGAGCCTACTATGGGGTTGCCTTAAATGCCCTGTAGCAGGCTGGATATTGCTTGCCTATATTTTTCGCGTTTTCTTTATTAGTTCGCCAGAGGAGTTTAGTTCCTTATTACTTCTGAGCAATTTGAAGAATAGTAGGATTCTTCCCACGACACATGCCTTGAGTATTTTTTAGTCCACGAAGAGAGCATTTTTATCTATTTGTTAAATGATTACAAAATCTATATATTTTGAAATATTGTAAAATAAATTATATATATATATATATTTTGATATATTATAAAATAAACTAATTTTATTTAGAAAATATATATATAATCATATGTTCTTAATATATATATATATATATATAACTGTTACTTTAGTAAATGATAAAATTGCAATTTTAATTGTACAATTTGAGTGCAATTTATCTAAGTGGATCTTTGTTATTTAAGTAAGCGGTAAAATTATAATTTTTAATTATGCAATTTCAGTGCAATCCGTATGAGTAGATTTCATTGTTAAGAACAAGTTATAATATAAAATTCACAACTTGTGTTTTGTACTCGGTTTCTTTCTGGTTAAAGTGAACTTTCTTATTCAAATTTGTCCTACTTTATTTTTATTTTGTTGGGCCCTCTCATTAGAATGAAAATACATTGATATTTTAGTTATTTTTATAATGTAAGTTATATATAATATCAAATAAGTTTTATTTTAAATTAATTAAATAAATTTATTATGGGTAGAGAAGAATCAAATTTTTCTACCTGCAAATTTTATTTTTTGTGTGTAGAATTTGAGGAATCTAATTTCTCTAGGTGTAAACCTTTTTTTGTGTGTGTAGAATTTGAGGAATGGTTTGCATCTCCAGGGATTTGATCCCTCTCTACCCATGATAGATCTGGTGCTAGATGGATCTAAGTTACTTTCACATAAGGGAAATAATGTCACATTTTTAGATTATCATTCTAAGTTAGTTTCTCTTCTTTATTTTTGTTTATATTTCTTTCCTTGAATGGTTTGTAAGTGTGTGTTTGAATAGTTTGAGTGGTTTGTGTGTTTATGTTTTTGGATTTGGATGGTAATGTCCGTGAATGTTACAATTGTTGTGTTATATTTTTACATGGGTATGTAATTATTTATCAATTATTAGTTTGTGATGAAGTAGGGAGACAATCTTGTGAATAGGTGATGAAGAATGGAGAAAATATTGTCAATAGTTTGAAGGGGGATTGATATTGCACATCTATTTATTTTAATTTTAGGTATCACAACTTTCTAGAACTAGTTAATTCTAAAAAGTGTTCCTCCAAATATTACAAAATATATCTTGAAGATTAGTTTTAATAATTTAATGTCTAAAGATTACTCTTGAAATAGTTTTTTTCTTTGTTTATGTTTGAAATAATTTATTTTTTGCAAGAATATTTTGAACAATTTTTTTATCTATAGTCTATTTTGCAAAGTCAATAAATATTGTACTTTTTTTTTTTAATGACTCGCCACATTTTTAAAATATTTACATTATTTGCTTCTATAAACAAGTATCACATCTTCTTCAAGAATATTTTAAAAAATGTTTTTATGTTTATAAATATACATTTTCCTCTTATTAATATTTTTAATATATTGTTGTATGCAATTACTCTATTAGTAGTCTTGAATATATGCAATTTTGAATATATTTTGAATATATGTAATTGTCTATTAGTAAAGTTGGTGATGAAGAAGGGAGACTATATTGTCAAGGATTATTGTTCACTTTGTAGGAGGTTTGATTATGAAACTCTTTTTCATTTTTAATTCCAGGTATCACAAATTTTGAGAGCTAATTGTTTCTCAATAGTGTCCCTCTATGTATTACTAAATATATATTAAAAAATATATTTTTTAATAATCTATAGCCTCAAGATTAGCAACATCTAATGCATCGAATGCAAAAAATCAACTAAGATTAGAAACAACATCTACACTAAAATTAATGCATCTAATGCAAGCAATCAAATGAGATTAGTAATCAACATCTACACTGAAATCAATGCATCTAGTACAAGCAATCAAATAGGATTACAAATCCACATATACACTGAAATCCATGCATCTAGTGCAAGTGATCAAATAGGACTAGAAATCCACATCTACACTGAAATCATGCATCTAGTGCAAGCAATCAAATGCGATTAGAAATCGACATTGACACTGAAATCCATGCATCTAGTGCAAGAAAGAAAATAGGATTTGAAACAAAGATCTACACTAAAATCAATGCATCTACTACAAGCGATAAAATAATATTAGAAATCATCATCTACACTAAAATCTATGCATCTAGTGCAAGAAATCTTCTTCCCTCTCTCATCCATCCATCTAATCTTGAAAAATATTTTTTAATAATTTACAGTCTCGAGATTAACAACATATACATTGAAATAAATGCATATAATGCAATAATGCATATAATGCAATCAATCAAATAAGATTAAAAACCAACATCTATACTAAAATCAATACATCTAGTGCAAGCAATCAAATGTGATTATAAATCAACATCTACACTAAAATAAATGTAGCTAGCCTAAGCAATCAAAAAATATTAGAGATCACCATCAACGCTGAAATCAATGCATCTAGAGCAAGAAACCAAATAGCATTATAAAACAAAATTTAAATCGAAATCAACACATCTAGTGTAAGAAATCAAATATATTTATAAATCAACATCTATATTGAAATCATTGCATCCAGTGCAAGCAATCAAATAGGATTAGAAATCATCATGTATACTGAAATAAATGCATATATAGTACGAGAAATATTCTTCCCTCTCTCCCCATCCTATATTTATATCTCCCTCCATCCCTCCTTTGTCTCTCTATCTAACCCCCCATCCTAAACACACACACACACTCTCTCCATCTCTATCTATCTCTCCTTCCCTCTCTTTATCTATCTCTTCTTACCTCTCTTCACCTCCCATTTATATATCTATCTCCCTCTACCGCTCCTTTGTGTCTCTATATCACCCCCAAAAGATATACACTCTTTCTCCATTTCTATATATCTCTCCCTCGCTCTTCCCCTTCACACTCTTTCTCTCTCGTTTATCTCTTCCTTCTTGCTCTCCTCTCTCCCTCTCTCTCCATCTCCCTTTTCATTCCCTCTCTCCATCCACTATTCTTTCTCTATGTATTTCTTCTTACCTCCCCCTCCCTTTCCCTCCAAATCCATCTCTCTCTCCCTCCCTCCCTCCTTCTCTCTCTCATATTCTCTCTCTCTTCCTTCCTCTCTCTCTTCCTTCCTCTCTCACCTCCTTTTGTCTCTCTCCCTTATTATCTCTCTATGTCTTTCTTCTTCATTTTATCTCCATATCTACCTTGTCACTCCCTCTATCACTCCATATTTATCACTTTATTTCTTTATTTTTCCTTCCATATATATATGTAAAGTTAATATATATCATGATATTTTAGTATATATTATAATATAAAAAATTAAGTATCATATTAAATTTAATATTTTATTAATCCAAAGTTATTAAATTTAATAATATTAATATTAGATTTAATATATATATATTTTTTATGGCATGATAACAAAAATTATAATAAAGCTACATCAAAATAATATTTTCAAATATTAAAACCTTGATGATGAAATATTTATGTCTTTAAAGAATTTAATATATCCATTGGATATGTTTTTTCCATTTAAAGATTCATTTTTCAAATATTTAATCAAAAAAATATTAAAATATTTTGGATTTGAGTCTTTGTGTTGAATTAACCTTTTTCCTTTGATTTAAGAGATGTTATTAGCTTTAGTAAATTTGAGTAAAGATGTTTAGTATTTTACCTAATTTGGAATTTTAATGTGGATTTTTTTTTAAGGTAATTTTTTCTTGAATTAATGGAGAATATTATTAGAGAGAGTTTTTTTCATTAGTCGTGTGTGTATCCTAGTTTAAGAATTAGTTCCTACATTCTAGGAGTTAGAACTAACTCTCCTATGTATATGTAAACCCATATATTCTTGATGAATAATGATCAATGTATAGAGGCTTCTCTCAGGGAGCCTCCAGGTGAAAGCTCACCTGTAAGCTGCTAAGTTTCTGAATATATTAGGTTTCTTCCATTTTTTAACATTCTATCAGAGTCTCAGGTAGATTGAGATGATTGTAAGTCGAGTTTCTTGTAAGTTGAGTATTCAACTTCTAGTTGAGCGAGAGAGTTGGATATGGATTTTGCACTCCCTGATCCTTTTTCGAGCCAAGTATCTTCGCATCTTCTTCCACTAGAATTGTCCCATATGCACTGGCCTACCGAGTGGTTTAGCCTGTCAATTCAATTATTAGAGGAGAATAAGCACCAATGTATTGAGAGCATGGATTTGTTGACACTAGCATGGATTTTTTGACTGTGTGACAAGTGACATGTAAGGCCTATGATCTATAGTGTTGGCTCACAAGTTTGGTTGTTACTATTTGAACAAATTGTTGTCTTGAGGGAAATGAGAGCCGTGCGCTATATTCCTATATTTCAGAGTATGAAATTTCAATGAATATGTTATTCGTGTTGGTTGTTGACTATAATGTGAGTCGTTTTGGGGAAAGAGCTTGAGTACTAAGCCATTGACAAGAATTTGAGCATCGAGATAGTGCAATTGTTCCTTAGAAAAGTGCATTCAGCTTTGAAGAGCCGACTCTTGATGTTGTTGAATTTTTAAATTCAACTGCAACCAACGCAGACTGTGCAGAAGGACGAGAAGTACAACAACAGCGTTTGTTTTTTTTTTTCTTAGGTCTGTCAACACGCCACTGTGCATTGAAGGGCCACCATCAAAATCTATAGAACCATTTTTTTGGTTAATGGCCATAGCCATGTTCACAATGACAAATCTGGTTTGAATCCACGCAATCACCAGCATTCAAACCTCACCATCCCTGCATTAAAACACTTAAACAACCAGCATTGAAACCTGCCATACCGCGCCATCAAAGTTGCACCAACCGCCATTAAACACCACCAACCACAAAATGTAGAACCTCATCGCAACATCGCAATTTCGTGACATCACAATTTCTCATATCGCATATTCTTTCTGCACCATCACAAGACTCATTGTTTTGTTTGCGATGCGATATCACCGATATCGCATATCGCATATCGCTGCCATCACATATCGCATGCAAGACTATCGCAAGCCTTGATTTCAGTCAGCAATGACAAATATTAGATGCGATGATTTATGGAAAAGGTTTTTATCGCACGTTTGAAATTCCGTGACGTATTCTTGTTTAATTCTTTAGACTTAAGGGGTATGCATATATATGTTTAGTTATAAATATATATATTATAAACATAGAATGTTTATAATATATATTATATGATAGTTTTTTTTTTAATTTATTGTTGTTGTTAAGGCATATATAAGAAAAGAGTCCAAAGGAAAAATAGTAATGGACTGTGCATTGTAATGAGAGAGCCTGAAGGCTAAAAACAGAATATAGCATTGTGTGTGTTTTTTTGTTATGGATTGTGTATTGAAAAGCCAGCAAGTGAAAAACAAAGAGCTGACTATGTGAGAATAATTTTAAAGAGAGCACTGTGTGTGCATTTTGTAAGTGACAGAGAGAGAGATTGATTCACACTGTGTGTGCAGTAGTTGAAGAATTTTTTTTTTGTAAATGCCTAAACAACAGTTCTAAGGCATATTTGTAATATATTTTTACAACTGAATGGAATAGAAGTGTTTTATGCATCTCTGTCCAACAAAATTTTTAAATGATTTCTCTGTGTCAGAAGGAGAGATTTTTTTTCTCTGTGTGTGTTTGGAATATTTCACAAATTCCAACATAGTATCGGAACTAGTCCAGGCTCTTTGAAGGATTGTCAAACAAGATGAAAGAAGGAGCTTGTTGTAGATTTTGACCAGCAGAGTGAAGGCTCAGCAAAAGCAAGGTATTTATCAAAAAATAGAGTTTTTGTTTTATTCTAATAGAGTTCGGTCCAGAGAAATATTTTTCAAGACATAGTTTCTCTCTTCGGCAGAGAGACAACTTGTTTAAAAAAATCACAGTCACGTTTAAAGCATAGTTGAGTGTGCTGGCTTTGGCAGGAGCCAACACAAGCATGAGTATTGGAAATACTCAACTCCCACAGTTCAATGGGAAGAAATATGACTATTGGGCAATTACCACGAGAGCCATGTTTGCCTCTCAATATTTATGGGAGCTTGTTGAAGATGGTTTTGAAGAACCAGTAGATGAAAATGCTTTTAATGTCTTAACACAGGCAGAGAAGGATTTGTTGAAGAGAAATAGGAAGAAGGACTCAAAATCCATCTTCTATCTCTATCAGGCAGTGCATGAAAGTGTGTTTCCAAGGATAGCAACAATTAAGAGGTCCAAGGATGCATGGGATACCCTCCAGACTACCTATCAAGGTATGGAGAAGGTGAAGACAACAAAGCTACAATTTTTGAGGAGAGAATTTGAAACTCTCTGTATGAAACAGTCTGATAACATAGACTCATTCTTCACACATGTGATTGGGTTGGTTACCAAGATAAGGTCTCATGGAGAGACACTTGAAGAAATAAGGATAGTGGAGAAAGTGTTGAGGAGCTTACCCTCAAGGTTTGATATGATAGTCACAACTATTGAAGAGACAAATGATCTCTCAAAGTTTATAGTTTATGAACTTCCTGCATCATTGATGACACATGAACAAAGATTGGGAAGAACAACAAACTCATATTTGGAGCGTGCCTTCAAGACCCAAATGTACTTTGGAAGAGGAAGAGGTCAAGGCAAAGGAAACTATAGAGGAAAATGAAGAGGAAAAAGCCAAAACAGATGAGGAAGAAACAACCCTGCAAATACTCATGGAAGGGGCAGAAATCAAAATCAGAACCAAGGCCAAGGAAACAGCCAGCAAGGTGAAAAAAATCAAGCACATGGACAAAGGTATGATAAATCCCAAGTCCAATGTCATTACTGTAAGAAGTATGACCATTATGCCAATGAATGTAGGAAGAAACTGAGTGACATGGGTAATAGACCCAGTGCTAATTTTACTAAAGAAAATATCAGTCAAGAGAAGATGTTTTTAGCATATAATTTGGCTGAAGAGAAAAGTGAATATATATGGTTTCTAGATTTAGGATGTAGCAACCATATGACTAGAAACATTTCCATGTTTTCCATGATTGATGAAAATGTGAAGTCTCAAGTTACATTAGGGACAGATAGTAAAGCCTCCGTCATGGGAAAAGGTAGAGTGGGTGTGTTGACAAAGAAGGGAGAAAGAAAAACCATACCAAATGTTTTCTATGTGCTTGGTATGAAGTGTGACCTCTTGAGCATTGGAAATCTCATTCAAAAGGGGTACAATGTTTTCTTTGAAGATGATGTATGCACCATCATGGATAAAACACTAAGCAAGCAAAGCATTACACAAGTGAAGATGACAAGAAAAAGAATGTTCCCTCTCAAGATGAGAGAAGATTTGAAGAAATGAGCTGAAATGACAGCAGTGACACAAGAGACATTCCAAAGAGAAGCTAAAGATGAAAATTGGTTATGGCACTTGAGATTTGGACATCTCAACTTTGGAGGTCTGAATTTTCTACATAGGAAAGGAATGGTAAAAGGATTACCATTGATTGAGAAACCAAACAACCTATGTGAAGGTTGCATCTTGGGCAAACAACACAGAGAAAGTTTTCCATCAGGAATGAGCATAAGGGTGAAGGCACCCTTACAAATTATCCATTCAGATTTTTGTGGACCAATGCAAACACCATCAATAGCAGGCAGCCACTATATGCTGACCTTCATTGATGATTTCACAAGAAAAACTTGGGTTTATTTCTTGAAATATAAAAGTGAAGTGTTTGAGAAATTCTGCCACTTTAAGGCTCTCATAGAGAAACAAAGTGAGCAACATATAAAATTTTTAAGAACTAATAAAGAAGGTGAATGTATTGCAAAATAATTTCTGCATTTTTGTAGAGAAAATGGCATACACAAGAAATTTACAACAAGGTATACACTGCAGCAAAATGGAGTTGCTGAAAGAAAAAATAGAACCATCATGGACATGGTAAGAAGTATGCTGAAGGAAAAACATTTGCCAAATGAATATTGGGCTAAAGATATACATTATGCAGCATACATCTTGAATAGATGCCCAACCAAAGTAGTAATGAACAAAGTTCTGGAAGAAGAATGAAGTGGCATAAAACAAGGTGTCACCCACATGAGACTTTTTGGTTGTGCGGCTCATGCACACATTCCAGATCAGCTAAGGAAGAAGTTGGACAATAAGGGAGAGAAGTTCATATTTATTGGATACAGTGAAGAATCCAAGGCATACAGGTTGTATAACCCATCCACCAAGAAGTTTTTTATAAGCAGAGATGTGCAGTTCATTGAGGAAGAAGCTTGTGATGGAAGCATTGAGAAAACAGTGAATGTGAAGAGTTGTTTATCTCATTATTGATAATGAGGAAGAGATGGCTGAAATACATCCCTCATTAGCAGCACCACCTCCACCTACATAAGGAAAACAAGGGACAACACAAGCAAGTATGAGAACACCCTTGAGAAGTGATAACAGTGCTTCTCCAAGCACACCACAAGGAGCAGATTTGGGTGCTTCTACAAGCACAAGTACACCAAGTGAAAGAGGAACCAGATCCAGATATTTGAATGATATTTATGTGCAAGAGGTAGCAAATGAAGGTATGAAATCTTTATTTGCATTGTACTTTCATGTAGATGATCCTATTCATTTTGAAGAAGCTATAAAAGATAAGAAAGGGATAGATGCTATGGATGAAGAACTGAATGCCATAGAGAAGAAAAAAACATGGGAATTGGTTGATCTCCCAAAAGGAAAATAAGTTATTGGAGTGAAATGGGTTTATAAAACCAAGAGAAATGCTGAAGGTAAGATTGAAAGGCACAAGGGCAGACTTGTTGTAAAAGGCTACAATCAGCCATGAGGAAGAGACTATGAGGAAACTTTTGCACCATTTGCAAGAATGGAAATAGTGAGAGCAGTGTTGTCCATAGCAGCACAACACAAGTGGAAATTTTACCAAATGGATGTGAAATCATCATTCCTAAATGGAGTATTAATGGAAGAGTTTTATGTTAAAAAACCTCTGGGGTATGAGAAAAAAGGCCAAGAGAAGAAAGTTTGCAGATTGAAGAAAGCTCTTTATAGACTGAAACAAGCACCAAGAGCATGGTATAGTAGGATAGATGCATATCTACTGGAAAACGGGTTTGAGAAATGTGAAGGAGAACCCACAATATACATCAAGGAGAAAGATGGTAAGATGTTGATTATTGTTTTATATATTGATGATGTGATCTTTACAGGTAATGATGTTTATCTCATTGAGAATTTTAATTTAGTCATGAAGAATGAATTTGAGATGACTGATATGGGATTGCTGAAATACTTCTTAGGAACATAAGTAGAGCAAAATGAAAATAATTTTTTTTATCTCTCAAGCTATATATGTAAATGAAGTTTTGGAAATATTTAATATGCAGGATTGCAAGGCAGCAATTACTCCTACAGCGATGGGATTGAAGTTAAACAAAGAAGACAACAACAAGGATTTTGATCCAAGTTTGTACAAGAGCATAGTTCGTAGCCTCATGTATTTTACTACAACTAGGCCGGATATTATGCATGTTGTGAGTTTAATTTCCAGATTTATGGAAAGGCCAAAGAAGGCACATCGGCAAGTAGCAAAAATAATTCTGAGGTATGTGAAAGGAACAAAAAGGTACGGTATTTTATACACCATTTTAGAAAATTTTGAATTGATTGGATATACTTATAGTGATTGGGCTGGAAGTATGGATGACTAGAAAAGCACCTCTGGTTATGTTTTTCATATGGGTTCAGGAGCCATTTCATGGGCTTCTAAGAAACAACCAATTGTGGCTTTATCTACAACAGAGGCAGAGTATGTGGTAGCTACAACATCATCATGTCAAGTAGTTTGGATGAGAAGAATGTTGAGGAGTTTACGTCATGAACATGTAAAAGGCACAACAATTTATTCTAATAATAGCTCAACTATAGCTTTATCAAAGAATTCAGTGTTTCATAAAAGAACGAAATACATTGATGCCAAGTATCACTACATTAGAGAGCTAGTGAACAATGGGGAAATTGTTTTGAGACATTGCAGAACTGAAGAGAAGTTCGCATACATTTTAAAAAAGCCATTGGGGCAAAAGAGTTTTCATTATTTGAGAAAATGTTTGGGTATGGAAGAGAACCCAGCTCTTGAATTTAAGGGGGAGTGTTGAATTTTTAAATTCAACTGCAACCAACACAGACTGTGCAGGAGGATGAGAAGTACAACAACAATGTTTTTTTTTTTTTTTGGTCTGTCAGCACGCCACCGTGCATTGAAGGGCCACCATCAAAATCTATAGAACCAATTTTTTGGTTAATGGCTGTAGCCATATTCATAGTGACAAATCTGGTTTGAAATCACGTAATCACCAACATTCAAACCTCACCATCCCTGCATTAAAATACTGAACCAACCAACATTCAAACCTACCATACCACGCCATCAAAGTTGCACCAACTGCCATTAAACACCACCAACCACAGAATGCAAAACCTCATCGCAACATCACAATTTCGTGACATCACAATTTTTCATATTGCATATTCTTTTCCGCACCATCACAAGACTCATTGTTTTGTTTGCGATGCGATATCATCTATATCACATATTGCACATCGCTAATATCACATATCGCATGGAATACTATCGCAAGCCTTGAGTCCAGTGAGCAAGGACAAAGATCGAATGCGATGATTTATGAAAAAGGTTTTTATCGCGTGTTTGAAATGTCGCGACGTATTCTTGTTTAATTCTTTAGACTTAAGGGTTACGCATATATATGTTTAGTTATAAATATATATATTATAAACATAGAATGTTTATAATATATATTATATGATAGTTTGTTTTTTAATTTCTTTTTGTTGTTAAGGCATATATAAGAAAAGGGTCGAAAGGAAAAATAGTAATGGACTGTGCATTGTAATGAGAGACCCTGAAGGCTGGAAATAGAATATAACACTGTGTGCATTTTTTTTGTTGTGGACTGTGTATTGAAAAGCCAGCAGGTGAAAAACAGAGAGTGGACTGTGTGAGCATAATTTTAAAGAGAGCATTGTGTGTGCATTTTGTAAGTGACAGAGAGAGAGAGATTGATTCACATTGTGTGTGCAATAGTTGAAGAATTTTTTTTTGTAAATGCGAGAACAACAGTTCTAAGGCATCTTTGTAATATCTTTTTACAGCGTAATGGAATAGAAGTTTTTTATGCATCTCTGTCGAGCAAAATTTTTAAATGACTTCTCTGTGTTAGAAGGAGAGATTTTGTTCTCTCTGTGTGTTTGGAATATTTCAGAAATTCCCACAAATGTTATTGTTGAGAATGAAGGTTTTGTTACTATCTGCGGAAATAGTTGGTCAACAAGTTTGTGAAAGTGCTAAAGGTTTTTTTAGTAGTGGGCATATTGTTGGAGTCATCACAAAGAACGTTGAGTAGCAGAAGTGTTGTCACAAAGAGCCCTTTTCTATGAGAAAAAGGGAGCATTGTTGGAAGCTATTTTTCGACCATTACTAAAGAGCATTGTGTGGTCAACGAAAAGCCCCAAGAATCTAAAGCCACTGTGGGGTGAAGGAGCGTACCAGCTCATTAGGAGAGGAGCATTGAATCCTCTTCACTCGCCTTTGTGTTGAAGTAGATGCTAGACGATTTGGTGCCAAGTGTGACGAGTTGTGTCAATGAACAACAAAATCTAATGCACGAATGATATTGAGCATATAAATTAGCACCCAAAGTGGCATTGTTGTGTGTTGAAACTTACCTCATCATGAAATTTTTTGTGGCAGTTGAGTCAGTGCTGCTTTCGGCTAAGGACACGATCTCGCTCAGCCTCTTTCAGTTTGTCTAATCAGAAGGGGATTAACCACTGTGTTTTGGTAATGGCAATTAGCTCCTGATGTCATATGGTGGTTTATGCAGCGAAAGTGTGGTGGCCTATGCAGTGGAAGCGTAGTGAGATTTAGCTGATGGAGGTGTGTCGAGATCCATGGAGGCTGTTGTGAGCTTCCCGATATGTGCCAATTTGAGGAGATTAGCTTGGCAGTTTTTTCTTTGCACTTGTAGCTCGGTAGCCAGCTTGTCAAGGTGTGTTAGTGGAGCTTTCGTGGTTCTGAACTCTGGCTGTAGGGATGTCCGTTCACGCGGCTGGCAGCATTATTCTCACATGGATCGATTCCTTGGTGCATCAGCTGATCTACTATATGATTGCAGTGTGGAGGCTAAGACCGAGTTGAGCTCGTAGTGTTGATCAATCACATCTCTGTAAACTGATATTTATCGATCACACATATTGATTGCATATTGCTGGGTTGTTTATTGTGTCTTGTTGCCGGCCTGATCTGATGTAGGTGGTATGGTCTGTCAACTACAGTGGAAGCCGGGTAATGGATCGTGAATTGCTACATAATTGTGGTGTGCACCAGATCGCCTCCATACAGAGTGGATTACGTGTGCCATTAGTGTCTATTTGGTGGATAAGTTTGTTGTGGTGATGTCTTGGTGGGGCCCCGTAGATCTGAAGGAGCGTTAAAGTAATGGAATGCCTAATGTTGAAGGAAGCCTTGAGAAGGATTATTCCTATTCATAGTTCCTGAGAAGGTCGATCAATAGTCGTTGTTGGGTTGAACGATTACCGCTGCTTTCATACCTGTAAGATGAGATCACCTGAATCTAGCCTCTCCTATGAGATATTTCCTTCTGAAAAGTTAATATGGGAAAGTAGCGGAAGCGGTAAAGCAATCTGGGTGCTTCGGTGGTGCGTCTACGTGAGGGAAACATTGTAATGTGGAGCGGCCCGTGTGCCTATAGCTAAGGTAAAAAAGCCTGTAATCGAGTCGATGTAACTCTCTGCTGCTTAGGGTTGTTTTTTTTTAATCCATTCCTCAATTGTCGAGAAGGCTACCATCGTCACGGACGTAGTTGTGGGAGGGTGAGTGCATGTTTCCAATCTATTGTGGACATGTCATCCACTATGAAACATATAATGGATATGATTGTTGTTTGATTGGAAGCCAAGAAGAAAATCACAACTTCTTCCAATCCTAGTCCAAGGCATGCCGATGCTTCCTCTACTCTAATCCTTCCTCTCTAAATCTGTCAAATACACTCTAGCGTTTTTTTTTTGTGTGAATTCGGTGGGACCTTGCCATTTCTATTATATTTAAAGACAGATTACAAAAATATAAAGTTATTCTTTGGCCTCAACCTGCCCGAAAGGGAAACCAGGTTTGTTGGCCTTCTGAAAACATGATTTGCATCCCAATACTGAAATTGTCTCTTACGTCTATAATTTTCTTGCACTACCTGTTTCACTACTTTAATATGTACATGCATAACAAACTTTAAGAGTTCAAAACTAACAAAAAAACCATCAAATCTAACAAGACAATCTTCTAACCCTCAGATGAGGAGACTGGGGCAGGATCTTTGACATTAGATCCTGGCATTTCTGCTTGATTGAGTTGCTGAAGGATCTTCTGGAGAGTTTTCTCCATGCGCCCCACTTTTTCATCTAGTCTGCTAACTCTATCTGCAGTCTGGTATTGAGTGATCTTTATATGCTGCTGGTTGTCCTGAATCTCCAAGAGTTGAGCCTGGGTACGGAGGTCTGGCTGCATTGCTTCAGTCTTTGCCTGAACTGGATGATTACTCTGTATTGATTTTGCTATCAAACATTTTACAATCCAATACGTATGGACTGTTTGGTTAAACAATGTAAGCCTGCCTCGTGTATGACCTGGGTCAGTAATAAAATCGAGGATCTCTGCCTCTGTCTCATTATCTTCTGATTCCTGTTGAATTTCTTTTTTCCATACATGAATATCATTTCTAACTACAGAGGGATTGCCTATAACATTATTAACTGCCACTCTAGCGTTATCAGATGTTAAAGACCACAATTATACAATCAAAACCCGCGGAACCCAAATAATGAAAAAATCAAAATGGGTATCCTATAAATCCTTTGGTACAAGTTACCATTTTCCTATTGTCAATCTCTGACAAATATATCGGTTTCACCAATTTTCGAGAAGGCTGCCATCATTTGTGAAGTAGTTGTGGGAGGAAAACTATGTCAGCAGAGAAAGATGAAGAAATGAAATATTTCTTAAAGGACCGAGATTACAAGAGACAATATGGTCAGATTGTCTCTAACATTGCATTTAAGTGTGCAAATATTGGCAGCCAAGAAGAAGTAATTGAAAACATTAATTAAAAGTATAAGTACCAAGATCCTGTAAAATTTAATATAAAGAATGTTAACCTACAATCAATATCAAGAGAGACAATATTAAGAGTTCAATTGTTCTACCCCAAAGGTCGAACACTTAACTATTAGTCTCATCTTTCTCGATCTTCATTGTAGGCTAACATTCTTTGTATTTAATGGTGCACATTCTTGGGACATATACTTTCCTTAATTTTTTCAATTGGTTCTTCTTGGCTGCCAATATCTGCACACTTAAAAGCAATTTTAGATTTATCATCCCACTCCTTTAAGAGAGCTTTCATTTATTCATATTTTTTTGCTGACATAGTTTGTTGATGTATGTCTTCAACCTGTTTAATTAATTATGTTTCTACAAACATGTTGTCCTACATTTGATATGTATATGGAGATAAGATTTTCTTCTCACTGAAAAGCAACTCATCAACAAGATGCTTTTCATGTGTCATATTGATCCACTCATCATGAGATGCATAGTTCTCATCAAATTTGACTTCACGGAAGATTTCTTCATAAAAGGTTTCAGATTCTACATCAATGGCTTTTTCTTCATCATGCCAAGTTTTAATGTCATTTACCGACACACATTCATCATTCATAATTGCAGCTTCAATGTTGTCATCTTCATTTTCACACTCAGTTATGAGATTAAAAGCACAATCATCATTTTCATGGACAACACTTTCATCATTTTCAGCCTCATTCAAACTGTACTTCATTTATAAAATATCCCACAATGCTTTTGCACTTTGAATCTCACCGTATTCAAGTGGTATACTGAATAAGATGCTTTAATCTAATGAAAAGTTTATAAGGTGTAATGTTGATGCATCTTTACTCATATCATGGAGAGGCTACCAAATTTGGTTTTGTGGCTTATTCAGTAATGGATCAACAAGGGAGACTGAAAGAGTCTAGAAGAAAACTGAAACATATGAGGAGAAAGAAGCAAGAGATAAGTGACATATATTTTTCAACTGTATTTGGTGAAGAGTTTCACGTTGACGTTAATGGACCTATAGTCGATCAAGTGAAGGATCATAATGCATATATGGAATTTGATGAAATCATTAATAGGTTAATGCCCAATTTACCATCCTTCTTAGGTATAAATTATGAAAGTTGGGAAACTGAAACAAAAACAATATTATGGAAGGTAGATTTATTAAATTATGTTGAAGGAACCCTTGAGAAGGCGGATTCCTACTCATATTCGTGAGAAGGTCGATATATTTCCATTGTTGGGCCGACTGATTACCACTGCTTTGATACCTGTCAAAACATATTTTTGGCCTTATCAGAGTCTGAAAAACCTATGAATCTAACATCAAAATATTTATGTTATATAAAAATATTGTTATCCTATAATCAATATCAATAAAGACGAGATTGAGAGTTCAAGTGTTTCACCCTTAGGGTAGAAAACGTAAAAAAGAGGAGAAGCTCCACCACTATCTTATGGAAAGAGAAGTGAATATGAAACTTTAATGACAAATGAACAATGAGGGACTCTATGCAAAGAAGAAAAAAATGAAAGCTCAGTTATGGAGTTTTCTTTTATGTACCATTGGAAGCCTAGCTGAGATTAAGACCAACAAGCATATTGTATTCTTCGAAGTCCCTTACAAGAAATAAATGAGTTATTTAGGGAGATGTAAGGAGTATTAGTGAACCCTCTCTCCATTAAGGGTGAGTTTTGAAATTAATGGAGAATGTATTATTGGAGAGAGTATCTTTCATTAGTTGTGCTTGTATCCTCGTTTAGGAATTAGTTACTACTTTCTAGGAGTTACTTCTAACTCTCCTATGCATATGTAAACCTATATATTATTGATTAATAATGATCAATGTAGAGTGTTCTCTCTCAGGCTGCGTCTAGGTGAAGACTCATCTGTGAGCTGCTAAGTTTTTGAATATATTAGGTTTCTTCCATTTTTTTAACAAATTTATGATCCATTCAAATTCACGTATACGATAAAAGAACTATTAAACAAATGAGATAATTTACTATTAATTCAAATGATGTATAATAATACACAGTTGGGCAGAAATGTGAAGTTGGGTTACACTTTTGTGAGAATCGGGGGCAGAAATTCTTTTTCGGCAATAGTTCGGTCGAACTTTTGATAAAGTTCGGCCAAACTATTGGATAGTTTGGCCAAAATTTATGAGAAATTTCAGCCGAACTCTTTTTTCTATTTAGATTGATGGCACACTAATGGCGTGGGCAAACAAAGTTTTTTCCAGAGATGGGAAAACCAGCAAGAAAAGTTTGGCCAAACTTTTACTCTTAAAATAATTTGGCCGAACTATTTCTTATAAATATATCGCCCGCGAAGTTCATTGTTTTCCCGTGTTTGTGTTTATTTTCTCTGTTTCTTTGCGTGTTTTCTGTGTTTCTTTGCTCTATTTCTTCGCGTGTTTTGGTTTTTCTACTATGTTCATTTAATTTTTGTGGCACTGCTGCTAGTTTGGGGCTGCTTCCGCTCTGTTGGTGATTATTTGCAGCGACGTCAAGCGAATCGCCAGGTAGGAATTCTTTTTGTTGCTAATTTTCCACCTGTGCATGGAAGTTTAGATCAAGTTGAAATGTAATTCTGGGTTTATTTGGCTCATCTCTATTTTATGATTTCAAACTAAGTAAAATTAAACTTTTTTAGCTATGGAACGTTGTCTCAGTCTATAGTTGTTTTTGTGTTTTTTGATGGATAAGAATGGTCTTTCAGTAATGAAAATGGTCTTTCCCTTGATCTATGCCAATAGCTAGGCATCAGTAGGTAGCTCGAGATCATCCTTGGTCTACCCAGATTCAGTCAGCAGGCTAACAAAACCATCCCTAGAAATGTCGATTAGTTGATAAACAGTGCGAAAAAATTCTTTCCGTTCCTGTGGATCCATCAATTTCATCCGCTCTAGCTAATTCTCAGCATGTTACGGTACGCACTAAGACAATTGGAGAGTAACTAAAGTTCCTCTCCTGGTTAATCTCCTTGGTCATTATTGCGCCTAGGATGTTGCTAGTCGGTCAATAGCCCATATATCCCAGTCACATTTTCAGAGGGTTCCCTCTTTCCCTACACAGCCAATATGGATTCTCATTAAGTGTCGACCATAAGTTCATTGCTAGCCCCAGCTAGCCAATAATCTATCAGGACTAGAAATTGCTGGATCAGTAGCTCCTCCTAAATGACTGCGAGTACCACTTAGGGGTGGATAGACCATACACTCGATGCTGCTACCCACTTCTACCGACGTTGGGCTTAATGGGAGAAAAAACGAAGGTGAAGCTTGCCTCTTCCCCAGAGTTTTCTTGGTCATCAATACGACCTCTCTCTAATAGAACCAATTTTATTATCTGAACAATTGGGATTCTCCACCTGTGCATGGAATTTTACCACCCTTGTTAAGCTTATGTCATTACTAAGCCTTCTCTCGATTCCTCAACACTAGAATGTGCAACCTTTAGTATTTTTTGTAATCACTCATGTTGTGGATAGACTGTAGCTAAACGAACATAATTATGCTTTAAATTTCATTACCTTTTTCTGTAAGGTGTATGTTGAATTTCTGGTAGTATGATATGCATTCGATTGCTGCAGTTGTTACTGTTTCTGTGGATCCATGAATTTCATCCACTCTAGCTGATTCTCCACCTGTGCAAGGAAGTTTACCACCACTATTAAGCTTATGCCGTTACTGAGCCTTCTCTCGATTCCTCAACTCTGGACTGTGCAACCTTTACTATTTTTTGTAATCGCTCATGGTGTGGATAGACTGTAGCTAAATGGCCATAATTAGGCATATGAGGGTGAAGGGAACTTTGTTTTACAAGAATAATGATTGAACTAGAATGATCTACTGTTGTAATGTGACTACATATTGTTTTTTTCGGATGTATTTCTGTATGAGGAAGAATTTTATCTTTTATATTTGATAACCTATTATGGGTATATCAAGAGGATTTTGTATATGAACTATTATCAATATATGAAACAGGGTTTTTTCTCCTTTCAAAAAAGAGTTGAAATCATTCTAAATTCACATATGTTCAGTGGTGTCACTGTTTCACTTCTGATATTATGTTTCTTACCTTGATGAACAGGTGGAACTCTGTTGGGAGGCCTCTCGGTTTTTTGACTCTTTTCTCATACTGTCGAAGGCCGTTATATGTTATATGGGCTATACTGTATAGTTATTAGACTACATATCTTCATATAGAACTTGCAAATAGTATGATGGAAACATAATAATGTATTAGGACATCACAACTTGCTAATTAGTTATTAGACTACATATCTTCATATAGAACTTGCAAATAGTATGATGGAAACCAAACATAATAATGTATTAGGACATCACAACTTGCTAATTAGTTATTAGACTACATATCTTCATATAGAACTTTCATATATTCATATAGAACTTGCAAATAGCATGATGGAAATGTGAACTTGCAAATAGTATTTTGGAAATGTGGATCTCATGACTCTTCATGATTAATGCTTATAGAAACCAAACATAATAATGTAGAAACCAAACATAATAATGTATTAGGACATGCTCCTTTAACTTGCAAATAGTATGGTCGAAATGTCGATCTCATGACTCTCATGATTAATGCTTCTAGAAACCAAACATAATTTAATGTATTAGGACATAATTTAATGCATTAGGACATGCTCCTTTAGGCTTGGTGGAATTACCTTTTCTTTTTATTTCTCTCTTACACACATATATATATGAAGAGATGATCCCGTTTTTCTTTTTTATTCATAGATCAAATGTCATTTAAATACAAGATTTATCATAATGTACAATGATTCATTCCATATTATTCATAGATCAAATGTCATTTAAATACAAGATTTATAATAATGTACAATGATTCATTCCATATTCATTTTTAGATTTAGGAGGAGTCATTTCAATACAAGATTTATCATAATGTACAATGATTCATTCCATATTATTCATAGATAAAATGTCATTTAAATACAAGATTTATAATAATGTACAGTGATTCATTCCATATTATTCATAGATCAAATGTCATTTAAATACAAGTTTTATAATAATGTACAATGATTCATTCCATATTCATTTTTAGGATTCATTCCATATTCATTTTTAGATTCAGGAGGAGCTTTTGAGAATGTTATGATAATTCCAATAAATAATGATCTAGACTCATCTTCAATATCTATTAATTAGATATGAAAATTTATAATTAGATATGAAAATTTACAATACTACCGTGTACATTTGAGAATATTTATTTACATGTTTATATAAATTATATATGTACATGTATGTACTTTTTTTTTTCATAATTTTTTTCATTAAAAAATGAACCCTTTAAATTATGAACCTAATTAATGCTTCTTCTTCATGAATAAGACTACTTGATCTTCCAATTTGAATTTGATGATGGTCCTTTGTTATCTTTCTTGACTACTTCAAATTATTGACACAATCATATGCTTCTTATTACTCTTTTTGTTCCTTCCTTGTATTGTATTCTCCCCCTTATATATTCTGTACTCTCCCACATAGATATTGCACTCAATTTTGATGGTCCTTTGTTATCTTTCTTGACTACTTCAAATTATCAAATTTTTGACACAATCATATAGATATTGCACTCAATTTTTATGGTCCTTTGTTATCTTTCTTTACTTCAAATTATTGACACTTGATCATATAGATATTGCACTCAATTTTGATGGTCCTTTGTTATCTTTATTGACTACTTAAAATTATTGACACTTGAGCATATAGATATTGCACTCAATTTTGATGGTCCTTTGTTATCTTTCTTGACTACTTCAAATTATTGACACAATCATATGCTTTTTGTTACTCTTTTTATTCCTTCCTTATATCTGTCCCCCCCCTAGATATTGCGTAATATGCCACATATATATTGCACTCAATTTCATAGTATCTTCTTTTGAGGTCAGATATATTGTATTCTCCCCCTTAGATATTGTGTACTCTCCCACATAGATATTGCACTCAATTTCATAGGCTCTTCTTTTCAAGTCAAATAAGTGACAATAATTTACAAGAACTATCCCTAATTTGTTTCTCACATGTTAAAATGGTTCTCTAACAAGATAATTTACAAGAACTATTCCTAATTTGTTTCACACATATTCAAATGCTTCTCTAACAAGAGGCTTTGTGGGTATGTATTCCATCTTCACTATTTTCTCAAAGACTTGTTGTGTGAGGAAGTGGTACTTTATGATGATATGTAAATAGTGATTGAATGAAGTAGAATATTTTATTTTTGAAATTATTATTACACTTCTATTGAGACACTTAATAGATATATAGATTTACCTTAATATCTTCTAGAGCCCATTTCATCCAAAACACTCAGAATTTTTTTTTTCCTTACCTTAATATCTTGTAGAGTCCATTTCATCCAAAACACTCAAAAAGAAATTACCTTAATATCTTGTAGAGCCCATTTCATCCAAAACACTCAAAAAGAATTAACTACTATGTATTCCACTTCTACTCACTCAAAAAGAAATTTACCTTAATATCTTGTAGAGCCCATTTCATCCAAAACACTAAAAAAGAAGTAACTACTATGTATTCCACTTCTACTCTAGATAGAGAAAGTAACGACTCTTTCTTTCTTAACCATTAAACCAAAGACTCTTATAAGTAGAATTATACATTTTCCACTTGTACTTTTCACAAGCCTAGTTGAATCTCTATATGTTGTCAATGTAAATTTCTACTAGTAAATTTGATGTAAATTTGTCAATGTAAATTTCTTAACTTCCACAAGTTCTATAAATTTGTCAATGTAAATTTCTTAACTTCTAAAAGTTCTATAGGTAGAGTCTGTAAAGGGCCAGGTAGCCTCTAGATCTCATCTTTTATGAAAGGTGACATATCTACTAAATTCCCCTACAGTCAATCTCTGAATAGATCTAAATAGAATTTCTTCATTTTAACATCCGTAAAACATAACCACTTTAAGGTAAACTGTGTACATGTGTCATTTCTCCCACAAACTAAAGGCTTCCTCCCATTAATTTTAGATGTGAATTCTAGACCATAAAATTTTTAAGTCAAACTTTAAGATAAACCATGCACATTTCATTTACCTCATGATCTTGTGTCATTTCTCCCATGTCATATATATATTTTTTATTGAATTTTTTTTTTTATTTTTTTTTTTATTTTATTTTTTTTTTTTTTTTTCAGGGATAAGAAAACCATTAAATATGGTTGAAAAATGGAAATTATGCATAGAAGTTTCTTGCTATCCCAATCCAGGGAAAGCAGTGATTACATATGTGCTTTCCAATATTGCGACTAGCAAAGTCATCCAAAGGAAAATAAATATACCGGGAAGAACAACAAACAACGAGGCATATTATATTGGATTGATAGAAGGCTTGGGAACAACGATGGAGTATGGATCAAATGGAATTGTAGTTTTCACCTATTCTGAACTTGTGTGCAACCAGATGAATGGCGTGTGCCAAGTTAAGAAGGAGAGGCTAAAAGAACTGCATGGAATAGCAAACAATATTGTTAGCCAATTTCAATTTTTTAGTATAAGGCATTGTACAAATGTGAATAAGATGTCTGTTGATCTATTGTGTGGGGCAATGCCAATTCATGATTCATCTATCAAAGATGAATTAGAATTATACAGAGCAATGCCAATGCAAGATTCATCTCTCAAAGATGAATTGGTTTTGAGATGCTCTTCTTCAAAAATTCAAGATTCATCTCTCAAATATGAATTAGTGTTGAGATGCTCTCCTTCAAAATTTATTGATGGACATTGTAAGATATCTTGGATATGTGTGTGTTGTGTACTTATAAATGCGTCTTTTTTAATGACCATGTGTTTTTTTCAATTATATACCAAGTGTGCTTCCACCACACCATGTAAAGCGCAACTTGGTGAACTTCACATTTGCAACAAGTGGTGAACTTCACATTTTTATAAAATTAAAATGCGGGGACTTCAACAAATTTTTGTTTAAATGGAGTTTGTTTAAATGTAGTTTCACTTCTTTTTTAATGACCATGTGTTTTTTTCAATTTTATACCAAGTGTTCTCCCACCATGTAAAGCGCAATTTGGTGAACTTATCATTTTTATAGTTTCTTTTTTGCTTAAATTGAGTTTCACACATCAATTATTGCTTTGAAAGTTGTGTTCTACATAATTTGTGTACACTAAATTACAAATTGATTTTCTGAAATCTATTTTGTGTAAATGTCCACCAATAGATATATATATCATGGAGGATGAATGACGAAGATCAGCCGAATCCCATATGGAGGTTCAGGGATCGGGGGATGTTCATGGTATTTAAATATAATCTTAAATCTCCATACATGTGTGTACATATGGAATTGATTTTTTATTAACTTTGTGAGTTAAATTAGTTGTTAATAAGTTTCATTTTTTATTTTTTAGGAGATAAGAAGAGAAGGGTCTTTACTCCATCCATGGAGCATGCCCATGGTTCACCCAATCATGGTATGGTTCATGCAATTTAATCAATGAATATGTACATGTATTTATATGTACACATGAATGTATTTTTCAATTGATTATAAATTCGTATTTGTTTATGAAGCTTCTCTCTCATCTCGAGAGGTTGGTGGTGGTTCAAATGCCCTTAGAGGGCCATCAATGAGTGGTAGCAGGTTGCGTGAAGGTGGTGATATTTATTCTCCCGGAGGCTAATCAACGGCTGGTGGTGCTGGTTCTCAGCAGGGTCGTTCTGGGTCTCAACAGTTTCAGGGTGGAGAAGATGCTAACCAACCACGTCGAGGTTGCCATCAATTTCAATATTTTTTTCATTGAATTTGTACAAATTTGTTTACATGTGTTTTTTCTAATATACAAAATTTCATATATATTGATGCAGAGACAGAAAATGTTCCAAATATTGGTCAAAATAGACGCAGGGCAAAATGCTACATTCAAGAAGAAGGTTGTCTACCCACCACAACTTATCTGGCCGACATTTCTGATATACCATGGGAAACAAACATGGCGCAATGCACCTTACAAAGGTGTGAAAAACTTCATGCAAAATTGCAGAGAGATCTCGTGGCTTTGACTCTACCTGCTGAGAGTCGACAAAGCCTTGAAATAGTTACACATTCATTGGGTGAAATTGTAAATGTGTACAAAAATCTTGGGCCAATGACTGATACATTTGTAGAAGTGATGAGAAAGAGAAAGGAAACAGTAATGGGTCCAGATAAATGGGAGGATGTAAAACAAAAAGTTACAAAAGAAGTGGCCAAGTCAATGTTTAATTTCAAGGAAGGGCCAAAAAGAAAAATGTTGAAGGTGCAATATTTCAAGCACCCAAATATAGCTCGCTATTTGTATGATAAGCACCTTGCGACCTATGGAAGGCTCCCATCGAACGACGAGGTTCCTGTTTATTTTGCACAATTGTTTTACGCAAAAAAAAATTTGGGTATGAAACCCAACTACAATGACCTTCCGTCATAATTTTTTGGTCCGGGGAAAGGTCGATTGTATGACCGTAAGGGTGCTAAGCAAGATGTGGATTTGCCTCGCCCAGAGCCACCATTGGTGAGTCGACCTTTTCGGGTCGAAACTCTGCAGTCAAAGATGGATGCGACTTCTCAAATAAGTCGAGAAGCAAGGGATGTCATGATCGACAATGTTTACAGTAGATTGGGTGGAGTCGATGTTTTTCTAAATCGACAAAGAGCACATGAAAATGCACGTGCCAATTTTGTGTATTATACAGATGAAGAGATTGACAACATGAATGTTGAAGATCTCCGAATATATGCAAAAAAAATTCGCAATGGTTTTCAAGACCTAATTCTTCATGAGGAAGAGGGCACGGGAACAGTATGTGTTAATGACCTTAGGGTTCAATTATTTTAACATGTATACATGTGTACAATTTGTAATAAATACATGTGTATGTACATGTATACATTTATTTTTATGTACATTAATCTAACAAAAATGTATCATTATATGTTAAAACACCATTTGCAGTTGTCACGCATGATGAATGACGAAAATGTTAATATCACGTTTGGGACTTCTGGTTCAAACAATGCAGATGGGTCTCACCATCAAGATATGTTGGCAAATGTTAGTGTTTTTTAAGTGATATTTTTAAAATAAATAATTGTGCACACATGTACATGTATGTATATATAATGATAAAATGTTTTAACAGATTCCGATTCCGTCCAATGTTTTTGGGATGGCGGTACCTTCTTCTTCCTTAGGAGATGTACCTTCTACTTCCTTAGGATATGTGCCACATCCACAACAAGTATGGACAATTTTTCACTTTTAAAATTTATGTTTTTAAGTTATATATATATATATAATCCACCTCAAAAAGTTCCATTAAAAATTGAGATATATATATCTATATCTTGAGTTATTTTAAATTTTTTGAATTTTAGGTTGTTGGAGATTTTCATTTGGAGCCTCTCTTAGGAGATGTCCCAAATTCACCTGCAGAAGTATTCAATTTTTCACTTATATATATGTGTGTGTGTGTGTGTGTGTTCTTAATTTAGTTATAATTTATAAATTGTTGTTTATTTAAGTTTTATTATAAATTGAGATCTTGATCTTGAGTTATTTTATACTTTTAAAATTTTGAATTTTAGGTTCCTATAGAAGATTTCTTTAATCCACGGACTCTAGCGACGGAGATAGGAACATCCACACCATTTCAACCATTTGAACAAGTTGTCTAACTTTTTTTTAATATTATTGAAAATAAGTTTATATATGTACACGTGCATTTTCATTTGAAATTTTTTAATATATATATATATATATATATATATATATATAATTGTACATGTATATTGTACAGTTTACCATTGCAGATGTTCCCATGGGGGTGAAACTTGTTGCAGGTTATCAAATGGAGAGGGAACCTCATGAGGTATTGCATGATTTTTTTTTATATTTTGTTTTTTACATGAAGTTCTATATATATTCTCACTCATTTTTAAAACATCAAATTTTAATGTTCAAGTACATGTGCATTGTGTACAAGTTTCCCATGCTTCGCATAATAGTGCGCGGATTGAGACCCTGATAGGAAAGATGCTACATCCATCTCTATTTGATGGACATGATTTGTAGATTTGATTTCAAGATTTAGATAGTCTTAAATTTACTTTTTTATATATTATCTAGATGCACTGTCATATATATAACTTGATACTTGATACTTGTGAGATCTACAATTTTTGGACATATTTTATTACAGTGTTAATATAATTTGTTTTGTTCCAAAAAGTTAAGTTTGGATGGTTTTAGTACTTTTGGCATGTGAATGTGAAGTAATGTTGTTATATAATTTGTTTGGTTTTTAAAACTTTTAAGTTTTGGATAATTGAACTACTAGTAATGTTGTCATCTATAAATTAATGTTTTGCTTCTGAACTACATTTGGCACGTTATGTAATGATGTGTTATAATTTGTTTTGTTTTTAAAATTTAAGTTTTGTTTTGCTTCTGAACTACATTTGGCATGTTATGTAATGATGTGTTATAATTTGTTTTGTTTTTAAAATTTAAATTTTGGATGCTTGAAGTACATTTGGCATGTGAAGTAATGTTGTGATCTATAATTTTTTGTTAAATTAAAAGTTAATTTTTGGATGGTTTCAATCTACATTTGGCATGTGATATAATGTTAAATGTTTTTATTGGATAGTTGAACTATAATTGGCATGGCATGTGAAGTAATGTTATGTATGATATAATCAAAAAGTTTTTAAAACTCAAGTTTTGGATGGTTTCAATCTACATTTGGCATGTGATATTTAATGTTAAATGTTTAATGTTTTTATTGGATAGTCAAGAACTACAATTGGCATGGCATGTGAAGTAATACGTGCATGTGAAATAATGTTGTGATCTATAATTTTGGATGGTTTCAATCTACATTTGGCATGTGATATAATGTTAAATGTTTTTATTGGATAGTTGAACTATAATTGGCATGGCATGTGAAGTAATGTTTCACGATATATAATCAAAAAGTTTTTAAAACTTAAGTTTTGGATGGTTTCAATCTACATTTGGCACATGTGATATAATATTAAATGTTTTTATTGGATAGTTGAACTAAAATTGGATGGCATGTCAAGTAATGTTGTGATATAATCAAAAAGTTTTTAAAACTAAGTTTTGGATACCATTTTAATCTACATTTAATGTAAATCCCTTTAATTTTGATTTAATGTTAAATGTTTTAAATGTTTTGATATAATGTTAAATGTTTTGATCTAAGTTTTGGATGGTTTCAATCTACATTTGGCCTATGGAAGACTCCCATGTGAAGTATTGTTTTGATTTAATCAAAAAGAGTAAATAAGTAGTTATATGTAAATCTCTTTAATTTTGATTTAATGTTAAATGTTTTAAATGTTTTGATATAATGTTAAATTTTTTATCTAAGTTTTGGATGGTTTCAATCTACGTTTGGCCTATGGAAGACTCCCATGCGTAGACATCAGATGCGTTTTCGAAGGGGAGGTGGGGGTAGGGGTGGAGGGGGCAGGAGTGATTGCTCTCGCCTGCCTCTTTCAATCCATGACACAGATAGCCACCCTCCTCCGGCAAGTAGTGTCACACAATTTCACTTCACCAGCGCTATGGTCAGACCTCGAATTAGGACGACCATTTCTGTCTTTTTTTAGGAGGAGCCGCAAGATGAAGGTGCCTCTGGTTCCAGGAAGCGTCGGAGAAATTCCACCATCCCAACCCATTAGCCCCAAGACACCACGAAGTCTGCAGCTCTTCTAATCAAATTTGGCTTGACGAGCTCCAGCAGAAATGGCGCAAGCAGTGGCAGCTCGGCCTGTGTGGAGAAAAATCTCAAAGATGACTCTGCTTCCTCTTCCACTTTGGAGAGCTCCTCCTAGCACTCCAAGGGAGTAGATGATGATCCGGAGGACTAAAGCTGTCCAATTGTGGGGGAGAATCCTCCTACACACATCGATAGCTAGCCTGATGTCAGGTCCTCTTTAGCTTTTTTGAACTTTTGTCATGTTTTGAAATCACTGTGCTTCTGAACACTCTATGTCTATTGGTTTCCCGATATTGGGTAGAATATTCTGGGCTGGTTTCCCGGTTATGGGAAGCCCCTTTTTTGTTTTTCTGATTCAGACCCCCTCTGGTGTTGGCTATTTAGGCAACCCAGGACACAGGTCTCGCTATGTACATTATGTTCAATATCAATAGATTAAACCAACTTAGAAAAAAAAATATAATGTTAAATTTTTTGATCTAAGTTTTGGATGGTTTCAATCTACATTTGGCCTAGATGGAAGACTTCCATGTGAAGTATTGTTTTGATTTAATCAAAAAGAGTAAAGAAGTAGTTATATGTAAATCCCTTTAATTTTGATTTAATGTTAAATGTTAAATGTTTTGATATAATGTTAAATGTTTTGATCTAAGTTTTGGATGGTTTCAATCTACATTTAGCCTATGGAAGACTCCCATGTGAAGTATTGTTTTGATTTAATCAAAAAGAGTAAAGAAATAGTTATATGTAAATCCCTTTAATTTTGATTTAATGTTAAATGTTTTGATATAATGTTAAATGTTTTGATCTAAGTTTTGGATGGTTTCAATCTACATTTGGCCTATGGAAGACTCCCATGTGAAGTATTGTTTTGATTTAATCAAAAAGAGTAAAGAAGTTGTACATTATCCCTTTAATTTTGATTTAATGTTAAATGTTAGATGTTTTGATATAATGTTAAATGTTTTGATCTAAGTTTTGGATGGTTTCAATCTACATTTGGCCTAGATGGAAGACTCCCATGTGAAGTATTGTTTTGATTTAATAAAAAAGTGTTTAAAACTCAAGTTTTGGATGGTTGAAGTACATTTGGCATCTTAAGATTGCTTTTGATCTCTACATACTCTTGTTTGAGTGAAAAAAATTCCAATAGGAAGAACATAGCTTTTCAATGCAACTAACCATATCAATTGAGCTCTAATTGAAAAAAAAGTAAAGAAGTAGATATATGTAAATCCCTTTAATTTTGATTGGAAATATAAGAAGTACATATATGTTTGTTGAATTCGGGTCAATGTCATTAATGTGATCAAATAGGTAGCCTTGTTGATTTATAAATTGGTAAATTAATGACATTCAGTTAATTGCATTCTAGAACATAGAACATATCACATGCATGCACCAAAACAATTTGTACATGTGCAAACACTTGCACAAAAAACATAAGCAACTCTTGAATTTTAGTTGAGTACTGGAAGTTCTAAAACATATTTAATCCAAAAAGAATAAATTGTTGGGCAGTTCAATCAAAAAAATTCCAATGGAATGCCATCTTCAATAATCTATTCATGATCGGATTTTGACATTTTCCATTTCTTAATTGTCGCTTTTTTCTTTAATTGAACCTCTATCAACTTTATGCGTGTTGCACACACCGAGTGACTATATTGACAACTTATGAAATCAAGTTCATAGTCTTCAAAGTAAACAAAATCCCCACTTTGATTAGTTTGTCTGAAAAAATAACCTTTCAGTATAATAGATCCTCTTTCATATTGAAATCCGTGATCATTATAGTTTTCTAATAATTTCATTTTTCGTTCAGTGCAACGCATCAAATAATATTTCACATTTTCATCATTGTCAATAGGTGCAATTATAGCAAAAACATCTCCTGCACAATAAAACAAACTTAACAAAATTATACATATTTAAATTTATTTCTAGATCTTTAAATCATTAGAAAGTAATTCAAATGTTACCTTCTCTAACAAGATCAGAAACTCGATCACCATCGAATGATATTTTAGTTTCCTCTGATTCCATTTCTTCAAACATTTCAACAGATATTTTTCCCTTTGTATTTAGCTCTGTATGTTTCCAATCGTTCACATACATTTTGTTTTCACAAACGTCATTGGATTTTGTGTTTTCTATGCAAACATCACAAAAACAAGAATATTTTCTTTTATCCAATGCAAACACATTTCTGGACGACTTTGTTTGAATTGAATGCAATTTTCGAGTCCCTTTTATTGTTTCAACGTCACTTCCAATTGATCTATCTACATCTTCGATCCCAATATGCCAGAAAAACCTTTATATGGAAAATTAAAAGAAGAATTTGTAAATATGATATCAAAATACAATCAAAGATAATCATTGCATGATAAATGTACAATGTTTAAAATTAGATTTCCAATAAAAAATAAATTGAATGTACCTTCGCACTTCCCTTGATGGGTTAGTCTCATGGCTTAGAGCAGCGATGCACCATTGAACAACTTCTTTCGAGTCCACAAGTCGGCTTGCAGATGGGTTCATTTGATATCCGTTTACCGCCGTTATCATTGATGTCAACCCAAGCAGCACCAAGGGCTAACCTAATATTGAATGGGGATTTTTACCTACCAAATTAATATATTCTAGGTCAATAATGCTTTTGATGGTTTCTACTTGTCGAGATGTTTCCATTGATATATGGCACGCCATGTAATTCTTCACGGCTTGAGAGATATTCATGTTTGAAGTTTGTACCCCCAGTTAGTGGGCTAAAACCCCATGGGGTTGGGGCATGGGTCATTGAAAAGTAATAATTAATATTTTTTAAGCTCCTAAAATCCCTCCCACGTTCACTTGTTGAAGCCCCTCTCAACTTAAGCATTCATATAAATTGTGATCTTCATTTCCTCCTTATGCAAAGGATTTGACCATCTAAAACAGGTCATCATGAAATTTTCGCTCTAAAATTTTTTCTAAGAAGGTTCAGAAGCTGAAATTTTTATGAGACGAAGCCTAAATCCTAAGGAAGCTGCAGTAAAAATTTCAGATCAAGGTGCGCAATATTTTTGGAGGTATGATCTGTGGAAGTCAGGGTTTTTGCAGGCTCCTGAAATTAATCTCAAAGTAGTGACCTTGGTAAAATCGTCATAACTCTGTCTCTGGGCATCAGATTGGAATTCCGTAAAAAGTGGAAAATAGTGCATAGTCTGTAGTTTTTGCTCTATCAATTTTAGATCCAAATGAAGAAACAATGACATGTGGCATGCCGTACAAGTGCTCTCTGATGAGACAGTCCATAATTAGGGCATTGTGAGAAATTGGGTATAACTCTCTCTTGAAGAATCCAAATTGGGTCAGACCTGTGGTATTGGAAAGATGAATCAGAGCACTACTATAGGAACAAAAATTAGATATTGAGGATCTGAAATAACGGAGATACACTAGATTCAATATCAAGCTCCTAGAAGGCAAGAAAAAGCTAGATCATGTGTTGTGAAGGATTGCAAAGGACCAGAATTTCTACGGGAGAAAAGCAAAGCAAGGTGTAGCAGAGGGTAGCATGAAAATATTAGCAACCAAGGTGCATAAAAGCAGCAAGAAGTTCATCATATGAAGTCTTCAAGTGGGCAGCACTGCATACAATCATTGTAAAGGTATCATTGTACTTAGTCATTGTAAATACATTATTGTACAAATTGTACTAGTGTCTATCTGCCAAGGGTTGAAGAGGCAGTGTTGGGAGCTCTAGGATCATCATTAGGTGGTTATGTCAAAGTTGGGGTTATGGTCTAGTATATCTTCTTCTTCTACATCATTCTATATCATTGTAAAGTGGACCATTTTCCCTGGTACGGGAGTCCATTCTTCTTTTATTCTTCTATAGGGTGGTAGGGTGGTGCTCGGGTGAGTTGTAGCTCATTGGGTGTTGGGGCATCCATTCAGTTGACTACTGAAGAATCTCAGGCGTTGGAGCGTCCATCCAATGGGAGCTAGAGAAGAATGCTTTTCTAGATTCTAGGAAGTTGGAGCTTTATTTTCAATTGGAGTTGAATATTAAAGAATTATTAGAAAAGCATTAGGTGGTTTTTGTCCCGGAGTGGGTTTCCACCTTAAAAACTGTGTGCATTTGTGTTCCTTTTGTTTTCTATTATCATTGTACAAACACCGATAATAATTGAATATTAACTAATGCTCTAATTGAAAGGAATACTAATTCACCCCCCCACCCTCTCGCATTTCCAATAACATCTTCGAAGGCCGTTTTATGCATGCCCTCGCATCATCATGTTCCTCTCTTTTCCATGCCCAAGCCTCAAAGAAATTCTCGACAATGTTTAATGGTGTTTTCTTATGAAGACAACACAACAAAAAGAATGATCGTGCAGATTTGAACTGACCTGCACATCCGTCCGACCATATCCAATGTTCATTGAATGTTATTCCATGATTTTTCAAGGAATCATAAATTTTTCCAAAACAATGTTGTACAAAATATGTATCATGTGTACGATCATCACTGATATAAAAGTGATATTCTTTAATGATATGTCGATTTTCACTCGTGCTTTCTATATGATTGACATTTTGTTCAGCATGTCTATATAGAATATGGACGAGCATGGAGACTTGGTCAGAATGATAGTATTCACTATGAATTTCTTTTTGTGGAACAAATGTGTAGTTTTCTGCAAAATCAATCATTGACAAAATGGTCCCTGGTGGAAAAAATTCACGATATTTTTTTAATTTCAAGTCTTTCCATCGAGCTCTATGGGAATGCTTGGTGTATTTGTAAATTTATGCCTCAAAATTTCTCAAAAAGTCTATCAGAAAAATTTCGTCTTCTCGTAATTCGATTCTTTTAACACTATTTTCACCTTGAATCGATGTACCGATATATTCATATCTCTTCCATTTCACTTTCATGTTGGACAATGATTGATCATTTATATCAATACGATATTTGTTTTGAAATTTAGTCAAATTTCCACAATCATCGCATTTTTTACCACCAACACATTTCTTTTTGTAAATTAGTTCATCGCTTTCTCTTTCACATAGAATTTGAGATATGAAATCATGGATAGTGGAAGGAGGAGGTGAATCCTTCCATAATGTTCTACCGAAATCAAGGAATGTGTCATAATATAACTCAAATTCCACATGATAATGGCAACAACAAGTGTCGCGTACGGTGATAGGTTTTACATACCATGGTTTTTGTTGAACAAAAGCACTGATTGAAACATGAATTTGATGATTCTCTTCTTTGAACTTGTTGAATAACTCTATCTGAGTGGTTTCTAAGAAATATTTTTCATGTTCTTCATACTGATTTCGTGCTATTCTTCTTCGCATCACATGCCTTGCAGTTGGCGAAGCACGCGAATTGTTCTTCCAATATTCATATATTATTTTTTTAACATTTTCTCCAAGTCTATCTTTGTATGGTTGCCTACAAATAGCTTTCCAACAAGCGAGTTCATCATTTACATCTACTTTCAGCCGAAATTTCCAATGTTTGTGCAAAGTTTTTCGCGAGGTTTCTAATGCTCGTGCCATAGATGTTACCAAACGATTCTCTTTAGTACTTGATGAAACCATTGCCATATGTATTCCTCTACGTACAATTGAAACATTTTTCTGTCTAGATCTCCTAATTGAATTTATAGCACTACTTATATTTTGTATCACATTTTCCTTCATTTTTTTATCTTTGGTTGATTTTCGAATACCCAGTAGTGTCGTAGCTTCTTTTAATTTCCTTAATGATAGGAGACCTTTCAACATTTGAGCTTGAACTGTCACCTGCTCCTTTATGAAATACGTTTCAAAAATGTGGTTAACACGATATCGTATATAATGGTCAGGTTTTTTATCTCCATATGTGTGAGTGTCAACATTTTCTAACATCTCATCATCGACACTGATTTCATCTATACATATTCGAATAAATAGTACATAACAAGTTTACATATTCAATAAATAACTAAATTAATAAATATATGTATAATTTCAATAATACGTGCATGTGTTCAATATATATATATATATATGTACATACCTTGTGATTCAATTTCTTCACTTGAATTTCTTTCAATATTTTCACCATCTTCAATCATTGGTTCAATATCTCTTTCACTTTCTCTTTCAAAATTTTGTATCTCATCATCAATGTTTGAGGAATATCTCTCTGTTTACATTGCAAAATATTTTTCAAATTAGTTCATCAAATAAAAATTAAGCTTCACATTTTACACTAGGAAAATTTTAAATAGATCAATAGATCATAATATTTACATTTACATATCTGCTTCAATTTCTAGTTGAGGTTGATTTTCCCCTTCAATATTTGAGAGTGCTTCTATCTTTCTTTTGCGAGATTGTCTCATCTCTTCTCTATGTTCCTCAGGGTCTCTTTTTCGATCATATTTTCTCGCACAATTCCTTCAATTTCCCATGATAATAGAGTATGAAGTTCAAAAAATTTCCTTCAAAAATTTAGACAATAACTCAATTAGAAAAATCATCACAAAAGATTTAATTTAAAAAAAAAACTCATTTTAAAAATTTTGCAAAAAATACATACTCCAATCCAAAACACTTACTTTAAAAAATCCGAGAAAAAAAATTCTTATAAAAATGAAACGAAGCTCAAAAGATTTACTTCAACTCAAAACATGTACTCTAAAAAAATTTCACTTCAAAAAATGCCTCCAACTTTTAAAAAAAACGTCACTTTCAAAAATACTTCAAAAAATACTTCAGAAAATGTCTTTTCGAAATTAAGCCTAAATCCATACTTTCAAAAAAAATGAAGCACAAAAAATATCCAAAAAAATGCATTACATACCTCCAAGAAATGTCCTTTGAAATCAGACCGCCTCCAAGAAATGTCCTCCAAGAAAAGTCTTTAAACCCAAAACAATTATTTGAAACATCAGACTGCCTCCAAGAATTTGAAATTAAGCCCAAATATATACTTTCAAAAAAAATGAACAAAAAACATCCAAAAAAATGTATCACATACCTCCAAGAAATGTCTTTTGAATGTACGTCCAAGAAAATTCCTTAAACCCAAAACAATTCTTTGCAAAATCAGACCACCTCCAAGAAATGTCTTCCAAGAAAAATCCTTAAACCCAAAACAATTCTTTGCAAAATCAGACCGCCTCTAAGAAATTTCCTTAAACCCAAATCTCCAAGAAAATTCCTTAAACCCAAACCAAGACCTTTGTAAAATCAGACCAAATGTGCGAAATGTGCGAAAATTATGAATGATTTCACGACAATTTATATTGCCATGAAATGTTTTTTTGGAGGGGCTCCGTGAAATTTTCCGGCCAACGGAAAAGTAGGCAGAAGTTCGGCTGAACTTTGAAAAAAATTTCGGTTGAACTATTAAGGTGTGAGACTTAATGGCCCATTTGCACAAAAAATAGTTTGGCTGAACTTTTTATAAAATTTCGGCCGAACTAATGTGTCACTAGTTACGCAGATCCAAGCTCTGAATACGTTTCTGCAACTTTGGACTAATTAAAATCCATGAAACATTCTGAATTAACTGTCAGAACCAAGACAAGCATTTTCAGAATTGAATCTACTTTTAGGAAATATATCTTTTATGGAATTTCATAAATATTTACTAATTTTAATTAATTTTGTAATAAACGGGTGCAAACAATTTCTGAGGGTCATTGTGATTCAGAGAAATCAAAATTTTGTATCTCCCAAAACAAATTGTAAAAAAAATTGAAACAATTATGGGGCATTACATTGGTTTGTTGTCTCTAATGGGTAGCTTTTAGATTTTTAGTTTATAACTTATATGTTAAGAAATTTCTTGCGTCGCGAAACATACTCAAAATATGCAGTTTTTTCATATTGGACCTGTTCAAAAAATTCTAGTAATTATGATATGCATCCATTGGCTTTGTAAATATGACGAAACCGAAGTAGACTCTGTCTAGATTGTTGTAACACATTTTGTTTTCTCAAAAGCACAAATTTTCAAAGAATACAACATTGCATATTAACATGACTTCTTATGAATCCTTTGATTGTTAAAAAACACACACTCAAAGAAACACTAAGTTGACATATCAAATGTGCATAAAAAAATTCCAAAAAATAAGTAATAGAAAGCTAACAAAATTTTTGACAACTTTTTTTTTAATCACAAAATGAAATTCTAAACAAAAAAAATTGTTATAGTTTGTAGAAAGTTGAAGAATCAAAAAATGAATTTTTTTTCTCAAAAAAGGGCAAAAAGTGTAACCCACCTTCACATTTTCACCCGGCTTATTTTAGTCAAGGCGTGTGGTCACATAAAAAATGTTGAACATCTAATTATTATGACCATTTTAAATATGTTGAATATGTCTAGTATTGATTTGAATGATGAAAAATGATGAAATAAATTTTTTGAGTGCAAAGTGACAATGTAACAATGTTGAATAATAGAAAATGTGAATAATAAGAATACAATAAATTTCAAACAATATTCATTGCGATTAATATGAAACTATGTTATTCTATTATTCTTATTGTCACATCTATTAGTTTTTCCATTTTCTCATATTGATCATATGAAAAGGGAAGTTGAAATCATAGACCATTCCAATATTTAACTAGATATATTGTAGTAAACATGATACCTTGTCTTTGTTGCTCTCCAATATTAATAGTAGTTTTCTTCAAAGTCAATTCTTGTGACTTATGGAGTGTTAAACCCCAAATAATTTTCAATTGTAGTTATATTATATTAATGATCTTGAATGCAAAGTGATTAACAATGTTGAATGATGGAAAATTGGAATAACAAGAATGCAACCAATTACAAATAGTTTATAGTTTCAAGAAGAAAATATTTTGGGTAAGTGAACATTTTATTTAGGATAAAAAATCAAGTATTGTATTTATATTTGAATTATTATAACACAAAATAAATCCACATCGTCAACAATAATTTTTATTACACCGAAATCAATGAACACTATTAATCTAATTACCGTGAAATTAATGTACATCATACATCTAGTTACTTCAAATTAGAAATAAACATCTACACTAAAACCAATGCATCCATTGGAAGTAATAAAATAGTATTAGGAATAAAAACCTACATGGAAATCAATGCATACAATGTAAGTAATCAAATAAGAATATAAATGAACATCTACATTGAAATCAATGCATTAGTGCATGTCCCGGATGCGGGTGGAATGGGAGATTAATGGTGTGCAGGGGGGCACATGGGTTGGCGCGTGGCTCACCACCACCGCCACCCACCCTCGCATGCATAGGAATTTAAATGACACTGTCCGGCAATTAAATGTGGAACCAAGGGAGCTCTATCCCCGATACCAGAGCATTTCAACATTTACGATGGAGGATTCTGGAAATTTCTTGTATGTCCAGCCCCTCAGAGCTTGTTGTTCCCCTGCTGCAACTGAGCGCAGCTCACGCACCAGCACGGGGGTTCGCTGCGCTATCAATTGTTGTATTGACATTCTGCCAGGCTTCCACTTCTCGAACAGCGCCTCCTGCAACCTTCTGTGCTCGTTCTCCATCGATTCCTGTCAACAGCAAGTCCATATCGCTCAATCCATGCCTCGCTTACGCCCAAGGATGCGTTGCAGGCGAGCCGGTGTAGTTGGGCGCGCCATCAACAGGTCCTCATCTTCCAATTCCGATTCCTCATCGTATTCTTCAGAATTTGGTCCTATGCGCATTCCTGCTTCGCGCAGAGGCCGTGGCAGAGGCCGAAATCGGTTCAGTCCTGCTGGGCACTTCCGCCTGTCCTCTCGGGCTCACTCCCACCATGCCCGCTTCCATTTCCCCTGCAGCGTCAACAATACTTCCCTCTTGGCTACAGTCACCATTGACATCTGGGCTGCCCCCTCTGATCAGGCTACTTCGAACCAGTTTCGCGCCGCCTCGGTGGCTTCTCAGGAGCCCATAGTGGGGGTAGAGCATCACAATCTTCAGGCGCACACTCAGCAGAATGTCTCTTCTCCGGACAAAGCTGCAAACTTGGACGTTGAGGCAAATCCTTCGGCTCCACCTAATGGGGATCAAGCGCACCATGGTGCTCCACCTCCTGCTGATGAGGACCCCTACAATTTCGGATGTCTCATTATAGAGGAAGATCCTCCCTCTGAACAGTAATGTGGTTCCAGGTCTGCGCTTCTGCATTTTGGTTTTCGTCGACCCGAAGGTGTCTTTCTTCAGCACTTTGTTAATGTTTATTTCTGCTACTGCTCTCATGGGTTTCCTTTTGGTTTATGGATGGTCTCCCCTGCATGGGAACTACAATCTGCTATATGTCCACTCTGCTATATGTCCAGGTCAAGATTTTTGTCACAGGTTAATACAGTCATTTTTGTTTAAATTATGATACGGAATTGTAAAAATCTGGCTACTATGGCCTACTCCACAGGGGTCTTACTTTTCAGGTCTGTTCAAATTTCTGTCATAGAAGTCAAACACTTGTTAGGAACAGATAGTCTTATTGTTCTACAAAGTTTTCAGAGTCCTCTTCCAAAATTTTGTGATGATCATTGTCCAGTTTGTAAAGCGAGAATGCTGCATCAATGGGCTGGAATTCTCGAGGCTTCGGCCTCTATGTAACACTATTTTGTATCAATATAGAAGTAGCCTTATTCAGAAAATGCAAAATGCACTGCATGAAAACAACTAGAATTAGAAATCGACATCTACACTAAAATTAATGCATCTGGTGCAAGAAATCAAATAAGCTTAGAAATGGATAACTATATTGAAATCAACACATCCATTTAAATCAATCAAACAAAATTATTAATAAACATCTACACTAAAATGAATGCATCTATTTCAATGAAAAACCAAAATATTCATGGCTTTCTAAAGCCCTCTTCTTTTACCTATTGTAAAATTTGTTCTTCATACCTCTATGTTTAATAGTGTTCCTCTATAATACCTAAATTTGTCTCTATGTATTTATTTCTTATTACCTCTCTCTCCCTCCTCCATATTTATGTTTGTTTCCCTCCATCTTCCTCTCCCTCTCTTCCCTTTTTCTCTCTCTATGGAAAATCGACCAGAGCTAACCAAGTGTCACGTTCATATAGGTCCAGTTGGTCGAATTTGATTGGTGAAATTTTTTTTCGGTGGTCCGTTGCTAAAAAGTTCATAGAGGGGAGGTATGATCTGGAGATAAAAAATTCGCTAAAAAATTAAGGTTCCCTGAATATTTATAAATGAACATCAAGTTTTAGTGTTCATATTTTTTATGCCAATAACGCTTGAATCACCTCAATCCGATGTTGTATAAAAAATTTAAGATGTTCTAAATTTTTTGACCAACAACAAAAAAATGTGTAGGTAGGTTGACTAGGATATTGACTGGGCAGTCTGTACTGTTGATGTCAACATGCCTACTAGGCATATAGAGGACCAACTAGAGCTTTCTAAGTTTAAAGTTTTAACAAGTCCATTTGGTCGAATTAGATTGGTCAAAGTGTGTTTTGGTGACCCAATGGGGAGCTTCCATGTGGCCTAACCAGAGGCTACCACGTGGCACCACCACATTAATGAAAATATCTGTTAAGGGCGAGAAGGCCTTGAGAGGGACCAATCGAGTGACCTGCTGCAACATAGTCCAGAGCTCTACCATCCTGCCTACAGGTTTGTTCTTAACCCTACAGAATGCCGCAAACATTTAAATTGGATCTGTTGGCACATTTGGGAGAGGGGTCTGGTGGAACCCGTGGTCACGACCATCACCACAAGGCCATGGCAGGAACTATAGTGGATAAGGAGCAACCCCTGGTTATAGTTTTAGTCCATAGGACTTAGCGGCAAGGAGTTAAGTACTCGGCCGAGAGGGTTGGGCAGCTAGTCCTAGCCCTAGACATGACCACCACTATGAGACTTGGCACAGTCGCAACAGAGTAGGGAGGGGACCAGCCCCATCTCTTGGTCATAGGTTACCCCATACAATCCTGCACAATATAATGGAGGAGTTACCAAACTGTGGATTCATCCCCAACCCCCAGTGCTATGGTGCACCATGGGACCGACATTGAGCCGATTCCGACAAGGGAAAAATTTAAGGCTCGACATTGAGTCACATGGTAGGTGTGTAACCACCGACAAAAGTTTAAGAGCCTATCTGGTGAGGGCAGGCCACTAGCACTAGCCTCGGGCCACATCGACCTTAACATGACTATTCTCGATGGAAAGGGTGCGCAATATGATGGTGGAAGACCATTTTCCCCAGCACCTGGCCTTATGGAACACCATGTGGCCCTAGTTTTCCTCTTAACAAGTTATTGGAAAATTTAATGAAGTGACAAAATTCACTGATTGCAGATGAATTTTTTTCCTTTTGAACTATTGAAAGGGCTACAATACTACACAAGTAGCATGTTCAACCAAATTGAAGGATGAATAATAGAGCTAGGTTGGGAGAGCCATAACTTTCTCATTTTAAAAATTTTTTGAGCTTAAGAAGTACCAGTTAGATAGGGGTTTTGGGCATTCAAAATTCATTGGAAAACTCAGTTTACTAATTGGAGGACTTATGGAAAGAATTTTTTCAGGATTGAGCCTTCTGTTGTTAGGGAAAATTATTATTTTGAATTAGTTTTGAAGGAATTTCGATCATGGAGAGAACCTTGTAGTGGTTTTCTAGCCTTCATGTTTTATCTGGAACAACTATGACTTATATGCTACAACTCTTCTTCATATTTTCTAATTACGTATTTTGAGGAAAGATATTTTTAGTACTTCAATGTGGAGCTGTTGTACCTGTTATGCTCAATTTTTTAGATGGATTACGGGGTATTTATGTGAGAGCCCTTTTCTTGTTGACTATTTATGATTCACTGTAGGTGGTCATACTTTTAGAGTGAGAGTTCTTTGCAGGAGAATGTTTCCTTGAGGGGGAAACAAGCCACTCATTTTATCACCAAATTTCTTGTATTGTTTACCACTGAAATGATCGAGGTAGACATTGGTGGCCACCCACCTATTCCACTTGAACCCCGACCATTTTTTCTTTTGGTTTTTCAGTTTCATTAATTGTAGCACAATTGACTATTTTTGGTAGTTTTTTAGGTCTTGAACTTTTGGAGTAGTTTTGAGACCCTAAACGACGTTTTTTGGGAAAAATGGGACCAACATTGGTAATTCACCGATGTTTCTAACTCAGAAGTGATAGTCGTTGGATAGGTATTTATAACGAGGTATTGTTCATGTAAAACGGAGATTGTAGCCAAAGTTACAACCGTAGGAAGTTGATGTACCAATTTACCCAAACGAGGCCCATAGTTTTGGTGCTTTATCTCCTAGGGTTAGGTTTTTGAATGTTCAGGGTTTTACATTGTTTATCCATAATAAATAGGCCTTCAAATTTCATTATAACATATTTCAAAGGTATGTTTCCACCACATATATTCTCAGAGATAAGCTACCATCACCCGAGCTCGTTTATTTTCCATTCTGTCTCTAAACACTTTTTAGTATTTGATATTAATGAAATGAAGTATTATTCTTGTTGCATATCTACATTTATGTTTATTTCTATATTTTATTGTTTTCCTGCATAAGTCTGGATCTTGGAATATATGTACTGGTCTAGTTGTTTTATAACACTTTTAGAATGCCCGAAGATGTGGCCGAGGATGGGTGAACTTCGTCATCAATTTTTTTTTGTATCTCTTCATGATTTTTATTTTTTGTTACATGTGGATATGTTTCTCTTTTAAATTTCATATAAAAACTAACTCATCATCCTTGAAGAGATCATAAATTGTTTATAATCATGCCCATTTTTATTTACTTGCAAAGCGTCAGGGGACGGTTAGTTTTTAAGAAGAAAAAGTTCCTCGAATTCTAGATAAATTGGTATCAGAGTTGGTTCCTACCAAGTTGTAGGTATGGGAAAGAATTTGAATGAAGAAATACTCCAAGAGTTATAGGAGATTAACATGTCTTTTCAAATGGAGAATGTTGAGCTTAGGATATTTCTTGAAGTTGATGAAGAGGAGAAGAGGCATATGCGCCATTATTTTTAGCATGTGTTGGAGGAACAATTTGATGAGATTTCTAGTCTAGAAGCAACAAATAATTCCACCAAGATGAATATAATTTGTGGGCATGGTACAAACATGGGATATGGACCTTATGTGGAAAATGATGCTTGTGAGATTTTTCATAATTTAAAACATCCCCCTTGTGTGTTTGTTGGTAAAAGTGGGTGGTTTAAATCATCTTCAACTTCACCATTAGCATCTGAAACAAAAAAATATGGGTGGAAAATCCAAGGAGGTAATTAACATCTCTAGTTCTAATCCTTTAGGTTATGTTGATAACACATCTTTTGAGTCCTTCGAAAATAATACTAAAGGCATTGGTAAGAAGTTTTTAGATCAGATGGGTTATGAAGGAGGAGGCCTCATAATCAATGGAAAAGTTATCACTAATCCTATCGAGGTGAAGAAGTGACCAAGATATGAAAGATTGGGTTATGGTCATGGAGTGTTTGGAGAGTGTTCTAAAAAATTTTAGTCAAAGAAATCATCAATTATGATATGTCACACCAAGATGGTAGTGATAATGAAAATTTGTCTCCCGAGAGAGATGAATGTTTTAGAGGAATTTGCATGTCTTCATCCAGTCATCATCGTCAAAGTTACAACCCAAGGGATAGGTATAAGTGTCACGGTAATTTTAAAAATGTTGGTAATTTTGATTATTTATGGGACATATAACCTTGCACATTTTGTGATGTAGTTGACCATTGTGTGGTTGATTGGGAGAAACACAAAGTGATGGTCAAAATAATGGACCAAATTCTTGGATTAAAGCATGATGAACCTCCCTCAAATTTGAAGAATTTATCGTCGATTGGAAAGAGAAAGTATTTTTTTACCTATTGTAACATGAGTGGGCATGGGAATGAAAGGTGTTGGAATATTTATCCAAAAATTCATCCCAAGAAGGAAAAAGAGGTCATGCAATCCATTTCAAGGAAGGAAACATGTGGCAAATAGGAAACTAGTATATTTCTTAATGCAACCTTCAAGGAAGACAAAATGCAGAAAGGGAACCCATAAGCCTAGGAGAGGAAAAGATTGGGTAGATTGTTTTGTATATTTTTCTTTCTTTGTAAATTGTAAATACTTCTTGTTCATTACCGTTTTGGGTACTTTATAAAGTGAAAACAATAATAATCACTTATTTGCAACAATTATGTTTTCTTTGACATGCCATGTTGTGTTGGCTTGTTTATGAGTCCAATTATTTGAGTACTTTCTGAGAAGAATATTTGTATTTCGTTCATTATGTCTACAGTTCTGTCTTGTACTCATTGATACACATGTTTCAAGATGAAGCTCGTTTTGAATGAAATATTTGATACAAATTGTACAAAAAATGACTATGTTTTCATGGACAAAGCCAAATGTGTCATTGAATCATTGCATCCAGAGTACCTTAGAGTACAAGTGTAGCTTGAGGACAGTAAAGCAAATATTGAATCAGTGCATGACAAGCATTGAGTTGTTTATGATTTCTAAAATGGAAAATCAATTTTATCTTTAGCAAAGAGGAACTTCAAGATGAATTTTGTTTGAGCCAAGAAAGATGGTTTGAGATAGAATGTTCAGATTCCATCCATCAAATCGTTGTTCCTACATGCTTATAAGAATTGTGGCTCAATTCCTGAAAAGAAGGTAACGAATTCACGTAGAGGATAGGTGGAGTATGTTGAATGGATATTTAAGGCACCAATTGAAATAGAATATGAATGATTGAGATTGGGAAAGTTTATGAGATTCTTTCTCATTTTGTTTGCTAGGAGAGCATAAACATTTGGGGTCCAAAAGTTCCTAGCAGGGAGGTATGATCTGGAGATCAAAATTTGGCTCAAAAATGAAATTACCTAGAATATTTCAAAACCAGCTCAAATTTGTGGTGTTCATCGTTCTGATTCAACACCACTTGAATCACCTTCATCTGATGTTGTATGACAAAGTTATGATGTTCTGAATTTTTTGACACAAAAAAAAAAAAAATTGCACATAGGTTGACTAGGTCATCTATACCGCTCATGTCATGATGATGCCAACATTCCTACTAGGCTTACAGAGGACCAAACAAATCTCACCAAGTGTCATGTTCTTATAGTTCCAGTTGGTTGAATTTGATCTCTCAAAGTGTGTTTTGGTGGCCCAGTGGAAAGCTACCATGTGGCTCAACCAGATGTCACCACATGGCGACTCTAAATTGGTCAAAAATTATTTTAAGGGCCAAAAGGCCTTGGCAGGGATCGAACTGGTGACTAGCTACAATATATTCCATAGCTCTACCATATCTCCTACAGCTTGGTTCTTAACCCTATGGGTCACCACATATATTTAAGGTGTATGTGTTGGCACGTTTAGGAGAGGGGCCTGAAGGAGAGCCTCAACCCGTGGTCATGACCATCACCATGGTTGGAGCTACATTGGAAACGAACCAACCCCTGGTCACAAGTATAACCCATAGGAATGAGCGGCGAGGAGTTAACGGCTCGATGGAGAGGGTTGGAAACTTAGCCATAATCGTGGTCACAGCCACAACCATAGGTTACTCCATACAACCTTGCAAGAGCTAAGGGAGGAGCTAACGAAGTGGGGTGAGGATTCATCCCCAACCCCCACTGTTATGGTGCACCATGCGACCAGTGTGGAGCTGAGTCCTATGGGGTGAAATTTAAGGCCCGACCCCCAGTAACATGGCTAGTGCGTAACCACTAGCAGACATTTGAGAGTATATCCAGTGAGGCAGGTCGTTAGGCTCGGCCCCTAGCCACATCGACCTCAATGTGACTTTTCCCGATAGAAAAGGAGCCAAATATGGTGGGGGCGGACCATTGGCATAAGCCCCAGACCTTATAACACACCATGTGACCCTAGTTTTGTGCTTAAGGGCTTATTGGAAAAATTTATGAAGAAAAAAATGCATCGATTGTGGGCAAAATTATGGCCTCTCAAACTATTTGAATGGAAAAAATGTCACACAGTTACTACGTTCAGCCAAATTGAGGGACGAATACTAGAGCTAGGTTGGGGGAGCCATAAATTGCTCAATTTTCAACCTTTTTTATCTTAGTAATAGCCTATATAGGGGTTTTGGGGAATTTTGAATCCATTTCCAACGTCATTTTAATGATTAGGGTACTTCTAGAAGGATTATTTTCAGGTTTGAGTCTCTTAGTGTTAGGGACAAGCAGTGGTTTGAAGCAGTTTTGAAGGCGTTTTTAGCATGGAGAGAACCTTGTAGTGGTTTTCCAGACTTCATGTTTTATCTGGAGAAGTAGTGACTTCTACTGTGAAACTCTTCTTTATATTTTCTCATTATGTGTTTTGAGGAAATATCTTTATAGTACTTCACTGTGGAGTTGTTGTACATGTTATTCTCAATTTTCAGATGGAGTATACGGTCTTGCTGTGATATCCCTTTTTATGTTGAATATTTAATGACTGACTATAAGTGGTCATACATTTTAGAGTGAGAGTTATTTTCAAGAGAATATTTCCTTGAAGGGGAAACCATCCACTCATTCTTTCAACAAATCTCATGTATTATTTACCACTGAAATCTATGGAATGGTGTAGCTTTTTTAGCAGGACCGGGGATGTACCCCAGCAGGGGTGAACTCCTTCATCAAATTTTGTTTTATCTCTGTTCATGATTGTCATTTTGAGTTACATGTGGATATGTTGGTTGTTTAAAGTTCATATCAAATCTAAATCATCATCCTTCAAGAGATCATAAAGTTGTTTATAATAAAACCCATTTTTTTTCACTTGTAAAGCGTGAGTGGACGGTCAATTTTTGGGAAGGAGAGGTTCTCCTCCAATTTTAGATCTCTCTCTCTCTCTCTCTCTCTCTCTCTCTCTCTCTCTCTATGTGTGTGTGTGTGTGTGTTCTTCAGTCTCTCCCTCGTATCCATCCATATGATCGAGAATTGTGAATATGTGTAATCAATAATATATGTAAGGTCTAATATAATAATACTTATAATGGAGATAATTATTATTTAAAGAACAATAATAATCCATGTTATTGATTATACCAATAATAATATATAATGATTTTTTTTTTTTATGAAACAATAGTATGTTAACTTTACCTTATAAGTAAACCAATTATTGTAATCAAAATGGTAACTTCATGCTTTATTTTATACATTACATTTTAAATTTTGTATATTAAATTTTACATTACATTTTACATTATATTACTTTTTACATTATAAATTTTAATTTTAATATTAATTAAATCATATAAAAATAAGATTTTATTTTATTTTTTTCTATATATATTTTTCCCAACATATTGGCATTACTTACTTACTTATATTCCCCAGCGGAGCACAAATATTGGCATTACTTGAATTAAGCCTAAAATCTCTCAATATTAAATTGTAGAGTTCCTATCGACGCAACACCTGAATAAGGTGGAGAACTGCTCTATTGAGACAATTAGTATTTGTTGTTGTGTTTTTCTTATGATTGACGGTTCCACTTATGCCGACCATTAACCATTAAATTTGTTTCGTCGAGACTATTAAACTACTTATTTTATTAAATAAGAATATGAAAATAAATTTATATTTATATTATCTCTATTATGTTAATATTTTGATATGAATATTTTCAGATTATTCTTATTAACTATAATAGTTCACATATTAATTAATTCAATTTACTAATCATAATCTAAAATATCGATTTCATAATTTTATTGATTTTATTTGTATTTTAAAAAATTATTCAATATAATAAATAATATACTAGAAATTGTAGTTTCACTGAGTTATAAAATTGCAAATACAAACTTTTAAAATACATTGATTTGCAAAAACATTTAATTCAAGATCAAATCTTATAATAATAGATTTATTATATCTTTTTTATTTTGTCATTTAATGGAAATGGTAATTAGGATAAGCTCATACTCATATGACATAGAGTCGATTCTATGTGCTATCATTATAACCTCTATTTGAACTCATATGCACTCTCATGCATAGGCCACTCATATGTATATTAAGGGATTTGAACCTCAAAGCTCAAATTTGAACAATGTATTCATAACATCTTGATCACCAATCAAACTACACCATTGGGGACTTAATTAATAATGAAAGGAAGACATCGGGTCGAATTTGCTCTAATTTTATGTGCATGTACCACAAAACCATTTAATATGGTCTCTTTGGATGCAACCACATGTTTAACCACTATCTAAAGGTGTCTCAAGGAATTTGGGAAACCATCATGGGAATTCAACCTTTCTCAATGGTGAAAAAATCCTCACTTGTTTCTTTAAGTGAAATCACATGTTTGACCACTATTTCAAAGTGGTCTCATGAGAATTGAAACTTTCCCAATAGTGAAAAACTATTCAATTTTCATTATTTTACTTTAAAAAAAAATATAGCATTCGGCTTTATTTCATTTATGTTTTCATGGATCATGAAACCATTTTAATATGGCCTCTCTAAATGCAACCACATCTACCCATATTTTTAAGAAAACCCCATATTTATGAAAAACCCTTTATAAAACCCTTTATAAGAACTCAACATTTCTCATTCCTAAAAAAAAACTCGTTACTTTCAACCATCATAATCAACTCCTTTAGATAAACTCACTATAAAATTAGTTATCCAACTCCTTTGAATGGATTCACTATAAAAATTAAGTATAAAATATGAAAATATAACAAATTTAGTCTACATTAAATTTAAAATATATATCATTAAAATAAAAGACAAATTTATATTATAATTTTTTATTTTTTCTATTAAGAAAATTTAAAGAAATCATTTATGAAAATATATAATATTATAAATTCTTAGTGAATTATTAAATAAATTTGAAATGAGATTCTATAAAAAAATATATAACATTATAGATATTTAATAAATAAATAAGTAAAAATATGGCATGATTTATAACTCAACAAATCTATAATAAATTATTATAAACTAAATAAAACAAATTAAATTTGAGTTTATATTGAACAAGTATAATGAATTAATAAGGACTACATGGGTTTTTTAGTTTATTATAAATACGTAATTGATGAGGTGTAATATATTACAGTATCATTTAGAATTGTATTTTTAATAAGTTATTAAATAAATAAGAAAACAAATTCTAAACAAAATGCATACTTTACAAATATTTATTTAATAAATAAATCAATAAAATCAATAAATAATTTGAAATTTACAGTTAGTATTTTAAATGAGTGTAATGAACTAACGATAAATATTAGTTAACACATGTATATTTTCTCTAAATATATATGCAAAGGGTTTTTTAGTTTATTATAAATATATAATTGACGAGGTATAATATTTATGACTTTGGACTTCTGTCACCATTTTTTTTGTTGCAATTTAATTTGCAGATTTATTGTAGTTATAAATATTTAATTGACAATTCGAATTCAGTACTACTATGGCTTATGATTAAGAGATGTAAAATCTTATATTAATATTAAGAAACGGAATATGTTATATTAATATTTTTTGGGAGTTTATTTATTTATTAAATAGTACAATATTATTTAATTTTTTATATATAATTTTTTTAATAAAAAATATAAAAAAATATTTATAATAATAAAATTAAATTTTATTATTATTTTATATAATAATAAAATTAAATTTTATTTATTTATTAAAATAGTGCAATATTATTAAAATTTATTATATATAAATTTTTAATTAAAAATATATAAAAAAAAATTATAATAATAAAATTAAATTTGGTTATTATTTTAATTTAATAAATTAATTTAATTTTTTTATTATTTAAAAAAAAAAAAAATTTAATTTAATAATCCAATTAAATTTTTATTATTAATTTTTTAATTAAAAATATAAAATAATATTTATAACACCAATTTTATTTTACTAAAATATAATTATAAAAATATATGTAATATTTTATATTAATATTATTTGTGAATTTATTGATTTATTAGTTAGTATAATTTATGTAATATCAACATGTCCATATACATCATTTCTATTGGGAAGGGAATTGAACCTATAATAAGTGTTATAAGAGTTCCAAAATCTCACAAACAATATCTTATTTTAATATCATTTGAGAATTTATTAGTTTATTAATTAATATACAAAGTATAATATTATTTATATATTTTTATATAATTTATTTATAATTTAAATATTTTTAATAAACCAAAAAAAACATGAAACATGTTATAAATTTTTTTTATTTAAATAAATTATAGTCGTAAAGAACTATAATTTCTTAATATATATATATATATATATATATATATATATATATATATAATAGAAAACTATAGAATTATTAATATATTCTAAATATTTTAAAATTAGATTCATGAAAATTTCAAATTTAAATGTAATATATAATATTTTGAATTTTATAATTTACATAATATTTTATAACAAATAAATTACCATTTATTTTGTTCTAAAACTAAATATATTAGATATTTTTTTAAATTTAATTTATTTCAAATTCATAAAATTTATAATACATTTTAAATTTAATATTTTAATTTATAATTTTTTAATACATTTTAACATTACCTTATCTTTTATATTATTTAAAAAAAAAATATTTTAAAAAATCCAATTAATTTAAATCCAATAAATTTCTAATATATTTTATACTCGAACTGACCAAAAATTTAATACAAGCTATCATGGCATTAATCCTTTAAACAATTTTACTAAAAATTAAAACAACGCCTTAACCAATTAAGCAAGGTAAATGAAATGAAAACAAAAAAGAACAACCAAAACCACAAATGCAAGGTAACTGAAAAGAAAACAAAAAACCACAACCAAAACCACTTCAGTAAAACACGATGCACCATCATATGAGTAAACATTACATTTCATTTCGTTTTCAATGTCCTTATAACGTTGTCACCGATTCTACGAATATCCGAAATTTACATTAACTTGATGCAGATGGTTGAAATTACTTTATAGCGTGATGTAGATGGGTCGAAATTACAGTAATAGTAAGACACTCGAACAGATTTCTATTTATATTAAGTTTCACTTTCCAGATTTGTAGTCGAGATATTTGTTTTATAAACATTTCCTACCATTCTATTCTTTGTAACTAGATGGGTTTTTAGAGTCGTTGACCTTTGTTCTCGCCACGCTATTGGCTGATGTAACACCTAGTTTAATTCCTTTATGTTATTTTAAAAAATATATATTTGACTTTTGAGTGAACATAGATTAACAATTATGTTAATCACTTATGAACAAGTTTTGTTTTTCTTCTTTGAATAAAGAATTACTTTATGGTTTTGTTTCATAATTGATGGGTAAATTTTCCCAAGATCCCAGAGTAGTTGGATTAAAGTAGTTATTTACAGTTACTTCTTCTTTGAGGATAAAAGTTAAATCCAAGAGAGGAGAAGGTGTTCTCTGAAATAGGAAGAGAATAACCAGATGGCTGGAAGGTGAGAGTGGTCGGCAACTGGTTGGTACTAGCGGAAGTATACCACTTGAACCTAGAGAAAAATGATAAAAAAAACCAGGGTTTTAACATTTAAGCTTAACATGGAAATAAATAACTTGACAAGAATCCCGAATGGATATCGTGACCATTATATAACTTAAAAGATCGTTCGAGTAGCAACAAACTATGAATCAAATTTACATATGAACTATATAATTGATATCCATTGACAAGGAACAAAAACTAAACCATAATGGAAATGTGAGGCGTACTTTGTCCTGAAAGAAGGAGAAGAAATGATCACATAAATATGAAATAGAATACCACAGTCTCATCAAAAGAGTTGTCATGGTCTTTACAATTATCACAATTTCCTTAAAAAAAAACGAGCGACCAAATTGAGCCGGAGAGCACCTCGAAAGAGGGTTTAACTCTTAAAAAAAAACTATAATAGTAAAACAGAAGGTCTAAGACTCCAGGATAAAAAAGCGATCCTGTGTGCCAAGAGCCATGTGAAGCTTGGAAGGAGTCAGTAACCTCTCCACCATAGGGATAAAACCCTCAGTATCGCGGCAAGCGATCTTAGCCAAATATAGAGCATAAAAAACATTTAATATACACTTACTTGAACTCATTGTTGAAGAAACACTGATAGACCCTGACCAGCACTGGCTCCTCCAGTAAAGGGAGTCATGCTGCACCGTAGGAACAATGGAATTTCTCCACAAACTGGGAAGGCATAAAGACATAGAACCTCAGCAATAGTGAAATCAAAGTAAACAAAAACCCGAAGCATGCTGCAAGATTCGTGAAGGGAATTATCGGATGTGAGGGATGTGAGCTTGGAGAAACTCCATCTCTTTGCAGGTAGGTCCTTTCGAGCTGCAATAGAACATGCAACATAGAATTCACTGAAGATTAGTAAACACACAAAAAATGTGTAATAATAAAAGAAAATATTTGTGAGAGCATTGAGCTGAAAATAAAATGGAGTAAGACCCATTCACTGTGTACACAATAGGTTCAGAAGTCACCTCATCTTCTAGAAAAGAAAAAAGTGTTGCTTTCACAATGGACCAGTAGCAGAGCCAGACAGCAGATGAGGTCGCGCCCGAATGAGGGTGGAATGCTGAAACAGGGTTGCGATGCGTTACCCTAACATGTGTAATGAACCCTTCGATCATACGATCTCTAATGAAAATATCATCAACACCTACTATACCAAGAGTCCAATGTATAAATACAATTGTCGGTGAAGATTTTTTGTGGAAAGGAGCTATGAAGGTTTGAAGTTCACCGGTAAGGCAGGTATAGCCGGATTCAAGCCATTTCGGTGTATTAAAATTTAATAAACACTATGTACCCCTTAACTCAATGCAATTCAGATTTTATAAATCTCCACACCTTGTTATTGTACCACTAATCTCTAAGGCATAATGAGAATCAAGTGATAAAGACTTAAATAAAAGTTGTGAAATGTAATAATTATGAAATCCTTGTGCAGGGACCATGGCACAATGAATCATGTTTACCAAGGTATCAAACCTTCATAATAAAAAATGCACATATATAAATACATGTCTTAATGCGGGATAGAATTTACATAATTGTATTTGCTACTTTTTTTGTATTGTTTCAGATTTATTTGATTGTATTCTTTATTAGATTCTTCTTTATAATTTAATTTTTATTTTTATTTTTAACATAGTTTGGATTAAAGTTTTCGATGAAGGTTACAGGTGGCATCCGTGCAGCATTCACATAGCGGGAACTAGATGGGTCAATTAAATAACAATCGGTATGTAAAATTGTGCACAGAGATAGAAAGAAGAATGATTGATTGGATACGATGAGGAGAGGATACTTACATCCAAGGCACAGACCTACAGAGGAAGCTCACACCCAGCCTAACCCAGATATGATCCCAGAAATGTGGGTACAACTGGGAGTGGATCAACATCGTCAAACCAACAGACTAGTTTAGGAACAACAATGTTAGACAAACAAAATTCTGGATATGGTGCAACATTTGTAGGAAGATATGGTCCGAGTAAGAAGAGACAATGAAAGGTTAATGTGGGAGTAAGAAAGTATCCTTAAAAGCCTCTCAGATAAGAAAAATCATCGTGTAGCATAGCATAGTCTGGAGAGGGACACCCATGAAGAGGGAAAGCATCAATAGGAAGTTAATAACAATCTGGAAGGGATTCATATGGAGTGAAGTAACAAAAGTAGAACATACAATGATGCGGAGTCTGGAAATGTTTAAGATCATCAAAAGATGAAAAAAAAGAAAGTAGAGCTGCAAGGTGAATTTTGAAAATTAAACATTTTCAACATTGACATAATTAACATGCACAAATATTTTCAAGTTTATACATATAGCAACAAACTCAAAGCCCACTTGGCTATTTACCAACTACGGGAAAAAACCACATTATGGTGGAAGTTAAAATTGTGTGAGGGATCAAGGATGAGAATGTGACTTGGGATGAGTTCCAACAGTATTTTAAATACAAATATCTAATAGAATTATTTTACAATGAAAAATCTCGATAATTCCATGATTTAATGTTGGAACAACTCTCTATGGATGATTTCATAACTAAATTTACCTCCTTATTGAGGTATGTACCCTATTTGAGAGATGAAAAAGCAAAAGTATAGTGTTTCGTGAGTAGCTTGTCTCCTCACATGAAGGAGAGGATCCAGTTTGTGAATCCAAAGACTATGGATGAGGTAATTCGGAAAATGCGAATGTGCTATCAACAATTCAAGGTAAACGGAGGAGCTTGTAGGAGTTGGCCGCCAAAGAAGGGGCACAAAGGTAATTCAAATTTTAAAGGTAGCAAACCAAGAAATTATAAAAATGTTGCAAGAAACCCAACAAATAGAAAATATAGGAAAAACCAACAAAAGCCCAAATGTCTAATAGAAGAACGACCTACTAAAGCATCCAGTAGACTAGACAATGGGTAGATCCAGAAACTATTGTTGCAGTGCTGGGGATGCGGTGAGGCACATTACTCTAAGAATTATCCTCACCATGGAAGAAATGAAACTCCTGCCAATCTAAAAGAGGCATCCACAGTGGGGGATGTTGTATGAAATATACCAATGATTAATGTTGCACTAGAAGATCGGAAAGCATAATACTAGCTGACCATGATTGAACTAGAAGGTAAGTTACATTCCCAAACTATGTCTATTTTGGTAGATCCTGGAGCCAGTTTAAGTTATATAAATCCTCGGATAGCTGAAAAATGTAATTTTCAAAGAAAGAAATTTAAAAGTCCCTAGCTGACACAATTGGCTACTAGGGAAAAGAAAAGGGTTAATGCTAAAGTCTCAAACTATTTCCTAGAAATAGGAAAACAACATATAAATGTCGAGCTCAATATTTTACCCTTGGGTTCCTACGATATATTGCAGAAATTGGACTAGTTAGAAGGGAATTGGTCACTGGTAGATTTCTAGGAGAAAATCATCTATTTTAAGGCTAAAGATGGTACTCGCCAAGAGATACAATTAATTAAGAAACCAGTCCAATTATGCCCCATCACTGCATCTCAGCTGGGGAAATGCGTTAAAAAGGGGTGTCAAATTTGTGCTATTCAAGTAGGATTCGCCAACTCAAAGTACAAGGCTCTATGCTAGAAAATATATCGATAGTCCAAGATTCTATGGACGTGTTTCCGAAAAGCATAGTGGGACTACCTCCAAAGAGGGATATCAATTTCACCATCAAATTAATGCCCTGAGCAGCACCAGTGTCACGAGCACTGTACCGAATGAGTGTACCTGATATGACTGGGTTGATAATGCAACTACAAGAATTGTTGGAAAAGGGATATATTTTACCTAATGTGTCTCCCTGGAGAGCACAAGTACTGCATGTGAGAAAGAAGGATGGTATGATGCGAATGTGTATGGATTACAGGCAGCTTAAAAAATTGACTCTTAAGAACAAATACCTAATGCCATGGATAGATGATATTTTCAATCAAGTAAAGGGGGAAACTGTATTTTCAAGGATAGATCTAAGATTGGGGTATCAGTAGATACAGGTAAAAGATGAGGATATATACAAAACAACGTTTCGTACCCAATATGGGCATTATGAAATCATGGTTTTACCATTTGGATTAACCAACACACAATAAACTTTCATGAGTTTGATGCATGGAATTTTTCATCCTTTTTGGATAAATTTTCTCCGATATTTATTGTTGATATATTAATTTACTCAAAAACCATGGAAGAACATAAGGAACATTTATGATAGGTACTAAAAATGTTGACGGATCATCAGCTTTATGCCAAGTTCAGTAAGCACGACTTCTACAAAGAACAGATCCAATATTTAGGCCATGTGATTTTTGCTGAAGGTAAATCTGTAGATCCTGAGAAAATAAAGACTATTATGGAATGGAAGGTACCAAAAAAACATAGTAGACATACGTTATTTTATGGTATTGGCTGGCTATTACCGACATTTTACTGAGGGTTTCTCTAGAATTTATTTTCCTATAACCTCCTTGCAGCGAAAAGGGAGAATATTTAAGTGGACTAGAAAATTTCAAATTAGCTTTGAACGGTTAAAACAACTGTTGACTACAACTCTGTATTGAAAGTAGTTGACCCAAACAAGGATTTTTAGGTATGCACTGATGCTTGCAAGGAAGGAATGGGAGCAGTGTTTTCACAAGATGAAAAATTTATTTCATACGAATCTAGAAAACTGAAAGAGAATGAACAAAAACATTTCACTTATGATCTAGATCCGATTGCGGTAGTGCACGCACACAAGGTATGAAGACACTACCTATTGGGAAAAAGGTTTGTGTTAAAAACAAACCATAGCAGCTTGACTAGTTATTTTAAACAGGATGACTTGAGTGTGTGCCAAGAAAGGTGGAATGCATTTCGAGTGAATTTGATTTCTAAATTCAACCTATTAAAGGTAACAAAATCCTTGTCACAGATGCCTTAAGTAGAAAACTACATTATGTGTATGAACTCTACTTTAACCATGTGGAATTTAAGTTCCAGGAGAAGGTGAAGGAGGCAGCCCAAAAAGATCTCTAATATTATTTTTTATGGAAACAAACATAAGTAGAAAATTAGGGTAAACAATCAGATTATAAGATCAATAATGATCAGTTATTGGTTTATCAAGGAAGGATATAAATCACTAATCAAATGATATAAAAAGAGTTGATCTTGGATAAGTATCACCGAAGCTCTTCTTTTGGACACCCTGGTTACCAAAAAAGGTTGAAAACAATAAGAAAGGACTAAATTTTTCTTGGGATGCATAAAAATATCGCTGAATACTTGACCAAATTTCTAGAGTGTCAACAGTTCAAGGTGGACCATCAACACCCAAAAGGTTCGTTGCAACCTATCTCTGTACCAAAATGGAAGTGGGAAGTCATTTCACTTGATTTTATGTAGGGCTTACCAAGATTGAAGAGACACAATGACTCTATAATGGTGGTAGTTGATCGGTTGAGCAAAGAAGCTCACTTTATTCCAGTACAGTCCAATTATAAAACAATGAAAATTGTTGACATCTTCATGAGGGAGTTGTTTAGATTACATGGAATTCAAAAAACTATCATCTTAGACCGAGATTTGAAGTTGACCTCAGCCTTTTGGAAGGCATTGTTCACCGCCCTGGGCACACAAATCCAATTTAGTACAGCTTACCTTCCGCAGACGGATGGGAAAAATGAGCGGGTGAATCAAATCTTAGAAGACGTGTTATGTATGTATGTGATGCAACAACCCACGAAGTGGGAATATTACTTGCACTTAGTATAATTTTCTTATAAAAATGCGTACCAGGAATCCCTCATGTTGAGCTCCTTTGAGGAATTATATGGTAGGAAATTCTGGACACCCATCAATTGGAACAGCCTGGAAACCAAACGAATGCTTGGGCCATAAATGTTGGTTGAGATGGAGCAAGAAGTAAAGAAGAACTGATAGAATCTAAAAATTTCCCAAGACAGGCAGAAAATATAGGCAGATCAAAAGGGGACATATCTAGAATTCAAAGTAGGTGATCATGTGTATGTAAGAGTTAGACCCAAGAAGAGCAACTTAAGATGGACTACCTATGCGAAGTTGGATCCCTGGTTCTGTGGACCTTTTCAAATTTTGGAAAGAGTGAGGTCAGTAGCCTATTAGCTGGCTTTACTTGGTCACATATGGGTGCACAATGTGTTTCATGTATCTATATTGAAACGATATGTGCATGATCCAAGGCATGTTATAAATTGGAAAAATATATAGGTAAGTTAAATTGGATAGTAATCTCTAAAAGGATATAAATATTCAATCAATTAATTAAATCATCGTTGATTGCAGGTCGAACCAGACGGTGAATTTCTACTAGAGCCTCAATGTATTCTCGAGAAGAGATAAATAATGCTCCAGAGGTGAGCCATCACCAACGTTAAAGTGCAGTTGAAGCACTTTGGCTCGGAAGAGGCTACTTGGGAAGATGAAGGCTTTGTATGAGAGACTTATCCAGAATTATTTAAGGGGATGGAGTAAAACACTGAGGACGATGTTTACCTCAAGTGGGGGAACATGTAACACCCAGTTTAATTCCTTTATGTTATTTTAAAAAATATACATTTTACTTTTAAGTGAATAGAGATTAACGAGTATGTTAATCAGTTGATGAACAAGTTTTTTTTTTTATTCTTTCAATAAATAATTACTTCATGGTTTTGTTTCCATAACTGATGGGTAAATTTTTCCAAGACCCCAGAGTAGTTGGATTAAATAAGTTATTAACAATTAACTTCTCGTCTAAGGATAAAAGGGAAATCCCAGAGAGGAGAAGGGATTCTATGAAATAGGAAGAGAACAAAAAGATTGATGGAAGGTGAGAGTGGTCCAGAGCTGCTTGGTCCCAGTGAAACTATTCGTCCTGAACCTGGAGAAGAGGCTAGACAGAGGTCTTGAGGTCTTTTTCTAGTAGAACTGATGATTAAGACTACTCTAGTGAGGAGTACAGGGGGAGTTGAGGACATTATTGCCTCTCTCATGGTTGAGAGGCTACCATCAAATTTTTGTCTAAACTGAGATAAGTAATTAAAATATCAGAATAGAAGATAAATCATTATAAGGTAGAGGCTATATTTATTTCAAACTCAAATTATGTTTATTATTTTAATTGTTATAAATGTTATGGAAATCTTTTGGAAATAAAAACAAGTCTCTGTATTGAATTTTTGAGAAGAAAAGTTTTTTTTTTCAAACTATATCTATGAAATAATTCTCGAAAATTTATTAGGCGAACAATATTTCCAAAAATTAGCGAAGATAAGCTGTTCTTTTTACAGTAAAATGTAGGACCAGAACTATCTTCTAAATGGGTGACAATATTTTAAGGCCCTATTCGGAAATAACCAGCAAGGGTCTTGTGTCTTCTCCCCCGATTTAGATTAATTTCCTACTAACCAAAAATGCCAACTAGTCAAATGTGGTATGTAAACAGCTATATATTTATGTATAGAATTCTTTCTTCTATGTTACAAACAAAAAAATAAATCAAAGGAACATGATAACAAAAATCCCTATTTTTCTTTTATTCAGAAGAGGAAGGAAAAGCTACTCCCAAACGAAAGATTTAACAAGAGAAATACCATGCATATTTGTACCGAATTACATGTATTACAAAAATAATAAGGGAAATAGCAGAAGATCTAGATACAAGCATCCAAGTATTTTTATTACAAGTTTAACAGTTAAAACTTCTATTGCCAACAATATACGTTACTGAAACCTTAAAACTGGGAAACATCTGGCTCAGAGATTGATGAAACCCTCTGACGAAATTAACCCAATAAAAATGATAAAAAAACTAGGGTTTGAACATTTAATGTCAGCATGGAAATAAATAAATTTACAAGAATTCTGAATGGATACCATTACCATTATATAACTTAAAAGATAGTTCGAGTAACAGAAGACTATGAAGCAAATTTACATATGAGTTGTATAATTTATATCCATTGACATGGAATAAAAACTAAACCATAATCAAAATTCCCAGGCGAATGTTTTCCCGAAATGAGGAGAAGAAATGATCACATAAATATGAAATAGAATAGCACAGTCTCAACAAAAGATTTTTCACGGTGTTTACAATTATTACAGTTTCTTTAAAAAAAACAAGCGACCAAGTCAAGCTAGAGAGAACCTCGAAAAAATTTTTAACTCTTAAAAAAAAACTATAACAGTAAAACAGAAGGTCTAATACTCCAAGATAAACGAGAAATCTCAGGGGCAAGAGCCATGTGAAGGTTGGGAGGAGTCCATAACCTCTCCACCACAGGGATAAAATCCTTAGTATCGCGGAAATCGATATTAGCCAAATATAGAGCATAAAAAACATTTAATATACACTTATTTGAACTCATTGCTCAAGAAAGAGTGATAGACCGTGACCAGCATTTCCTCCTTCAGTAAAGAGAGTCGTGGTGCACCGCATGAACAAGGGAATTTCTCCACAAATCGGGAAAATCAGAGCAAATAGAAACCCTAAAGATGCTGCAAGGTTCGTGAAGAGAATTACTAAATGTGAGGGATGGGATCTTGGAGGAACTCCATCTCTTTGCAAAAGGGTCCTTTCCAGCCGCAATATAACCTACAACATAGCATTCACTGAAGATTAGTAAACACAAAAAATGTGTAAAAATGACAAAATATCTATGAGAGCATTGAGCTAAAAATGAACAGAGTAAGACCCATTAACCGTGTATAGAACAGTTTTAGAAATCACCTCATCTACCGAAAAATAAAAAAACTCAAGTGTTGTTGTCACCATGGACCAGTTGTAGAGCTAGACAGCAAATGAGGCAGTGACTGAACGAGGGCAGAATGTCGGAACAGGGTAGGGATTCGTTATTGTAACGTACCTAATGAACCCTCCGACCATCCAATCTATGACAGAAAGATCAATGGCACCTACTATACTAGGTGTCTAACGTATAAACACAATTTTCAGTGAAGATTTGTTGTGATAAGGGGCTATGAAAGTTTAAACTTCACCGGTAATGCAAGTATAGTCGAATGCAAGCCGGTTCGATGTATTAAAACTCAATAAACACTATGTACCCCTTAACTCAATGCAGTTCAAATTTTATAAATATCAACACATTGTTATTGTACAGCTAATCTCTCGATCATAATGAGAATCAAGTGACAAGACTTAAATAAAAGTTATGATATGCAATAACTATGAAATCCTTGTGCAGGCATCGTGGAACGATGAATCGTGCTTGCCAAGGTATCAAACCTTCATAACAAACAAATACACATATATAATACATGTCTTAATGCGAGATAGCATTTACATAATTAAATATTTGCTAGTTTTTTTTTATTGTTTAAGATTTATTTGATTTCATTATTTAGTCATAGTTACATCTATATTCTTCTTTGTAATTTAATTTAATTTTTATTTTTACCATAGTTTAGATTAAAGTTGTCGATGAAGTTTACACATGAGCAACCATGACCTCTGATCGCTTTCCATCCAATCCCACGTTGTTATTTCAATAAATTTCCATAATAATAAGCACATCCCACTATATTAAAATATCTTGCCTTATCACATACAATTAGAAAAGTATTCACAATTTTAACCTCGATCACTATTTGGAAAGTAGGCACTCCTGATCACTTGTGCAAGGTTTGAGGTAACCAAATTTTCCGAAAAACGCGAGCAACTAAGGTTTCATTCAATAATTTGGAGCTTCTTTTCGTAGATATCATGCATATCATGTAGTAAAAGCACTAAGGGTTAGTCTGTAGATATCATGCATATTGTGCAGTGAAAGCACTAGGGGTTAGTTCAAGTGCTTTAGTGTAGGGTTTAAATTTTTTTGATATTGTTGCCAAAAATTCTTTGATACTGTTGTTAGTTACTGTTAATCTAATAGATTTTCAAAGGGATTTATAATCAAGACAAAAAGTTTAATAGATTTACCATCACCAAAATGTGGAGAAATATTCTAAAATTTACTATGATTTCATTCCAAATTAAAGAAAAAAAACATTCACAATCCTGAAATATCTTTGCCTTCCTGCCTAAACATTTTGTTAATTTCCTCATAGATTCTAGACATATTTTCATTTTTCCATAAACTGAGTTATTTGTATGAATTCAACAACTATGACATATGCACTGCAGGTTTGGGTGAGAAATAGAAAATTTTGTTTTAATTTAGGAGAAATCTGTGCCCACACGCCATATCTGGATGAGATCTACTTAAAGGTTTTCTAAATAGAGCTATTGTGTTCCAAGTCTTCAAGATGGAAGTTGTTACCAGCATCCCTCTTTTATTCACTAAAGATCTTAGCGTCTGAGACTATCTTTCTCTACTGGAGCAGTGTCACCAAGTTCTGGCCCGCAACGAGACAGAATTGTGCCAGAAATTAAACGACATCACTTCTCTCTCATGTCCACCGCCGGGCATGGGTCTGGATCAGTGGGAGTCTGCATGGGTAAGTCCTTCTTTCTATGTGAATATATTACTATGTATAATGTTTCAAATGTCTTCTTTGGCTGATAATCCTAATGTGAGTGCAGGAAAAGATGGTAGCTCAGGCTAATAAAGACGGATAAAAGTAAATATTTCCCTACAAATTGATCTTGTAGCTCAGTTTCATGATAGCTGGTAAAAGGGTAGCGATGAAGCCCAACAAGGACAACATAATTCCCTTGGATATCTAAACACTCGAACTTCAAGAAGCAGAAAATAAAATTGTAGCTCTCTTGCATAAATTTTCTAAAAAATTCTCCTATGTTGAGCTCAACCTTGGCGAGATTCTCCTTCACATCTTTCCAGACGATATAAATATATTGTCATCTACACTCATCAAGATTTACCTTTTTCATAATAACTGAAAGGTATTTTTCTCCCCAGAATATTACTTATTAGCACTCGGCCAGAATGTCTCATCTGAAATTGACGTATACTTAATCGTTTATTGTAGATTTTTCCTAAATCTGTGACGAGTCTAGTGAATCTTACTCATCTAGACATTCAATAAAATCATCTTACATCTCTATTGGATTCCATTGGGAATCTCGTGAGGCTTAAGGTTTTAAATTTTTCTCGTAATTCACTTATTGTGCTTCCTAACGATATTGAAATTTATCGGTACATTATTCAAAAATCCTTGTATTTGTATGTGTAGGTTCTTTTTACTCAAATCCTAGCCATTTTTTTCGAATCTTTGACGGTGTCATTTAATTTTGAATTCAGTTCAATGGAAAAATTGATCACTAATTTCAACCAGCTCACACAGCTGCCTGAGGAGCTAGGGTTTTAAATACTGAACCTCCAGAAGTTGTATGTTCATTCGAACAAGGTCACGCATGTTCCGTACTCCACCTCCCACATGGTGTCCCTCCACTTTTTGGATTTCCACATGAACGAGCTTAGAATCCTTCCACATTAGGGGAAGTTTGAGGTCTAAAATAGGCCTCCTAAGGAAATTACAAAATAATAGTGGAAATAATAAAATAAGGTTTGATGACATCATCAAATTTTAGAGAGAAAAAAGAAAAAACTACTTTTTCAACTCGTATTTTCAACTTGTCTCCCAAATTGTTTACTCAAATTTCGAGCAAGAGTACTCGTTGGATGCAAAATTTAACTCCTCATCCAAGGAGTACCCATGTTGCATACTTTCGATGGACCCTGCTACACGAAAAATGAGAAATACATAAAAAACGTGATTTCAATCACGTTTTCATGTATTTCTCATTTTTCGTGTAGCATTGTCAATCAAAATTATGCAACATGGGTATTCCTTGGGTGACGAATTAAATTTTTCATCCAACAAGTACTCCCACTCGAAATTTGACTAAAAAATTTGGGAGATAAGTTGAAAATACGAGTTTAAAAAGTAGTTTTTATTATTTTATTATTTTTTAATTTGTTTACCCTTTTACTTAAAAAATGGTGAATCAACCCCCATAGTTGATATCATCGTCTTGAATCCTATTGGTTATTTTAAAGTTTATTTTGGTTGTACACTTTTCTTAGGAGGCCCATTTCAGACCTCAAAATTCCCCTAATGGAAGATCTTGACAACATGATGTATCTAAAATACCTCGATCTCAGCAGAAATTTTAACTATCTTGTGGCTCTCCCGAAATTGATTGAGGGTCTCACATCTCTCATAGAGTTAAACATCAGTCACAATCAAATAACTACATTTCTTGCATATATTGGCCTTCTGGAAGAGCTACATATTCTTAAGGTGGGAGGGAGACCTCTGGTTGTTCCCCCTCCCCTAGTTGTATATCATAGTGCAGACACCATTAAAGAGTATATGGAAGAAAAGCCCAAAGCCTGTCGTAGGGGAGCTAAAATCGGGTCCCATGGTAGAGTGACAATTGTGTGTGAATTCTTCCTAGGTTTCATAGCATTGCGTAAAGGCCGGGGAAGTCATATGCAAAGAGCTTATGTGTTGAAAGAAGCTTTGTGGCTTCGATCAGGGGACAATGATTTTTCTTCGATTTCCACACCTTGTCGACGTCCTTTCTAGTCTCCTCTTCGCCTCTTCTTTCCTCGAACATCGTCCTCGTTGATTGAGGCTTTGACCACACATTGGTGGACTCCACACCACGTTTAATCAAAATTCAAGTCTAACAGATGAATGTTTTAACAAAACTTGTGATTTTACTATTTCAGTAAGTTGTGTTCAGTCGATGTGCTTTTTCGTAAGAGATTACAGTTTTAAATTTCAGTTCTATAGTTTCAAAATTTAAAGAATTTATAATAGATATATATTTGTAAATTTTATACATCAATTTACCAATTTAATTTAGTTATGGATCGATGCTCTAAGTCAGTATGAAATATTTTACTGTCCTAAATTTTGATGTCCACTGAGTAAAAAATGAGTATAAATATTTAAATATCAACACAATAAAAAATATTTTAGAAATAAATATGAAATTTTGTTATATTAAGTGGATTAATATAACTAAATAAATATGTATGCATGTAAAGTGAGTTTTATCACGAAAATAGGTAGGATACACTTACCACCAACCATTATTTATAAATTTCCTAGCAAAAAACTTTTAAAAAAATGTAAAATTTTGAAGCTTCACCTAATATTTATTAGAAATTACCACCCAGCATTATTTATGAGTTTGTAAGCACAAAATAAATAAAAGTAATAATGTGATTCGTTTTCATATATAAAATATATATAAGATAAAATAATATTTATTAATTTATATAATTAAAGTAAAAAGGTCAATGAATCTTGGATTTTGGTCTTAGGATTTCTCCTCTAGAATATTTGGAAAGAAACAAACAAAATCATTTTTACGAATCAAAGAACTTGAATATTTTTTTTGTGGAATAAATCGATATAAATGTGTGAGAAACAATTTTTTTTAGGATTCGAATTTGGAGGACTGAAAAGGAAGAGGCTAAAATTCTATGAGAGTTGGAGATTTCTCAAGAAATGTTCAGAATGTTAGCAAATCCTTGTGTGAATGCTCCTTGATTCTCCCTATGTAGGTTCACCTTTTCTCTAGAAGTTTTTATCAAACTAATCTTTGATGGGACCTCTAAAGGAAATCCAGGTTTGGCTAGATATGGGGTATCCTATAGGCTGAATTGGAAAATACACTAGGGCTTTTCACTAGAAATTATGTGTTCACTACTAACAATGTGGCTAAATATACTATGTTGGAGAGGGCACTATTATTTTCTAGAGGAATGGGTATTTCACCTATCCATATTACAGGATACTGGAAACTAGTTATTGGTGTTCTTAAGAAACCTGCAAATGACTCCTGAGACTCCAAAGTGTTCAAAAACTGATGTTTGGAACTTTTGGTATTTTTCAACAAATACTTGATTATCTCTTTCTCTTATTCAATTACATCCCATTCTCAATGAATTGTGAATAAAGTGACAAACTGGTTAACTAATTTTGGAAACAATGAATCCAATCCAGAATTATCTTCTTTGTGGCCTCCACTAATGAATCACAACAAAATGGATTAGCTGGTAAATATTTTGGATAGTGACAAGGCTTCCATGATGAGGGTGGGAAATAGTAGTAGATCTGAGGGGGACCAGAAACAACCATCCACTTGGCATATTGAATAGAGATGTGTGGCATGCATGCATTAAACAACATCCACGTAGGGAAATATCTAGAGAAAGAGAGGGAGATATATAGCATGACTTGGTTGATACTACATTGTTTATTATTAAGTTGTGGCAGGGGACTTAGAGTGGCAGGACAAAGTAAAGAGTTAGTTGTGTAGGGTGGAATTTTTTCTGTGCCAACCCTTTCTCTACAATTTGAGGAAGATACAGTGATTTTTCAGGAAAGCACCAACGATGGAGTTCAAACATCCTCACCGGTAAGAATTTCTCTACCTATGTTGTTTTTCGGGAAATACATGTTTTTGTCAAGTTGGTGGAGGTGGAGCTAGAGGTAAGTGAAGGAGAATTATGGGTATGCTCTCACTCCTAGATTTTTAGGGCATAGGTGAGTAGTCTAGGGGATATTTATTAGGATTATTCTCTACTAATATTGCTTCATGGGTGCTGGTGGAAGTATAATTTTTTGTATTTTTAAGCTAAAGGGGTCGAAACTCTTGGAGTGCATGTGGTGGTAGAAACGTAGTGGTTAGCCTCAGGATTATGCGTTATTATGTGGCACCTTTATGGTGAATTTTTGTGTTGTTGTTCACTCTTCTTTGGCTTTAACTATGTTGCATGGTTGCCTACATATCTTGTTGTATTCAAGGGGCATAGGAGAGGTCAGAGGTTTCAGTTGGGGGAGGGCTGCAACCCATGTGTGAGTAGGTGGGTGTATTGGGTCTTCGAGCTTCAGAAAAAAGCCTCCAACAAAACTTCTATGCCATGATAGTGAGGCAAGGTGAATTGGCGTATTGTTCCACGTGTCTAGAGGGAAAAAAAACTGAATGAAAATTAGTGATTTGGAGGAAAATTTGGACCTGAATCCGGCGTAAACTCCTAGTAGAATTGAATTTCCATCTTCCTTTGATTCAATTGACAACTATCTCGAGCATATAACGTTACTCTAGGACCAACTTGGACACAATCACCATGAAGGCATAAATGCAATCATTGTTTTCATGAACAATATTCAACTAAACAAATGGCATATGCAAGATCGATTGGCCACTCTCCATCGTGGATAGGGGAGAATATATGAGAATATGGAGAATATGGAGAGTCATCTAGCCCATATGGAAATACATGTGCATTGTGCTTTCATTCCTCCTCCATCACCAAGTACTGGTCTAGACAATCGATCTATAGTAAAATCCTCGAATCTGGGATGATTCTCAGTTATATTCAGATTTTAGGGATATTTTGGTTATGTTGGGCTATCAGTTTGTTGTTTTCTTGTTTGTCTAGTATTGTTTTAGTATGGTTTTTCTATTACCTTTTGGCCAACAAATATGGTAAGATTGAGGCGAAAATAATTTTAAAATATGCTCCTAAGGATGTAATTTTTTTATGATTGGATCATTATATTGCTTTTAATCCATATATATGCTTTAAGAGCAGAAAATTTAGAGGAACCTATAATTGGACCATTTTTGCCAATGGACCTAGTTTCACATATTGGTGTCTTAAACTTTCTGGGAGAATTTTTAGGCATCAAACAATATTTTTTGAGGGTAATAATTAGTCTCATTAGTAGTACACCATTTTTTTCTTGTTCTACACATATGTACCTTACCAACGACACAAGAATCACATTAATTAGGGTTTTTATAACAAAGTTATGCTAATAAAAATTTGACCTTCCTATTTTTACTACCATAATTATAGAGGATGCCACATCGACCCCCATTATTCATGAAGAATAGGATAGCCATGTACTTATGGTGAAGAATTCTCTAGAAGAGACTATATTGTAACTATGGTTAAGAGTTGAGGTAGTCAAACATAACCACTAGTAGGTTATCACGCCATGTTATAACCATACCACTAGGAGGAAAATGGGTCCCATAATTTTGAGTGCATTTGTTCCATAGATGAGAAAAAGTAACCAAGGGATAGGTGACATAGCAGATAGAGAGGATTTGTGCATTGTAGTAGCCCACAAGCTACAACATTTATTTTGAGAGAAAAACCATTTCATGAGAAAAAATTCAGATTTTAAACATAATTTTATCAAATATGCTATGACAAACAATCCAGTCGAATATTGATGAGGTGCTTAGTGTAAAGCTCAAAAATGGAAGTGCTCAGAATCAATTGAAAACTAAACGATAGCGAACAGCTCATCACCAGGAATCCGGCGCAATTTGTTTCATAAAAAATCGACTCCATATGAGGAAGATAGAGCATGTTGTTTGTTTTCCTAAATAGCCAAAAAAATTGCAGAAAGTGACAGAATGGTGACATGGCAGCCTAGTAAGAAAAAAAGAATATTATTGGAATATTCCTTCAATTTCGCCCAATGACACTATGCTAAATGTCAATTTGTGGTTAGTTCTCTAAGTGGGTGATTTTTCATGTTTGTATTCGTTTGGGAGAATAACGAATGGCATGAGGACACGTGGCTAAGCTCGGAGGCCGCCACGTGCCCCCGTCCAAGGTCCAAATTTTAACTAAGTCCAAGGCCGAATTATGGTTTCAAAGGTCAGATATCAATTTCTGAATTTCAATGTCAAAGTTCGAAATATTTTATATGGTCAAAGTTTGAATTCATATTTAAAGGTCGAATTATTTATATTATATCTAGAGCAAAAATTCTTTTATTGGTGGAAGGGCAGAGGTCGGGGTCGAACCCATGACCTCCCCCGCACTAATGCAAAGGCATACTGATACACCACTTCATTATATATTAACATATTATGGCTCTAACATATATTTGAATACATGTTGTTTGACCAGCGGGGGTAAGGAGGGGGCAAGTCCCCTCACCACAGGACCCAAGGCGAAGACCAGGAGTGGAGACTTATGACTAATGGCACAGGATTAAAGTTAATGTAGGTTTTTTTAAACCCATAATCCAATGTTAAGTGCTAATCCTTCATTTAAATGCATTTTATATAAAATATACTTAGCGCATTATCTCACACTTATCCATTAGTTAATCCAGTTTAACATTAATTAAACCTGAGTTTAATTTGGCAGAAAATTGAAGGAGCCCCCAAATTCGCCGCCAACATGAAAATTAGTGACCCTAAATGGTGTTTCTCGAGTTTTAGTGGGGTTTACTAGGCCAGAATTGAGGATTCAATAACTTTTGAAAATTTTGACCAAATTTGGCTCAGGAAGAGTCGATTATAGATTATTTAGACATTCTAGCCACATTGAAGCAGGTTTTAGGAGTAGTAGATGATTCTAAATATAACATTTTTCCATTTTGAGATAATACAGAGGCCCAAGCCATGGAAGTTGGGCCAAGGAGATGTAGCCCAGGAGGGGTGAACTCCTTCATCAAAATACTGTGTTAATGGATCATTTGATGGTTTGTTGTACATTTTATTGTTGATGTTCAGTAATTTTTTTTAAGTTAAAATTATCATGAATTTAACATATAAATTGGTACATTTACGTGTTTAACACTTAAAAAAATCTCAATAAACCTATGCACATGAAGCAAAAGGTCAAAAAATTGTTTATAATTCTGAAGATGAAACTAGCACGACAAAACTAACATTTAGATTCAGATCAAGGTGGTATCAGAGAAAAGGTTTAAAGGTTATTTTCTTGATTTGCTTGTGTTTTGTTCAAGTGGGGTTTTAATGGTTGCAAATTTGTGATGCTTACAAGGTTGAAGTTGCAGAGAGGAGAAGGGAAATTGTTGGTTGCTAGTCCTGAAGTTAGGAACAAAAGAAGGAGAGCCACAAGGGAACCATCTCCACCCAAAGTTTCACCCACATATGCACCTAAAGCACCTCAAGTTTTATCTATTGCTGAGATTGAAGAGGTACAAGTTGCACCAGAAGCTAAACTTAACTCCATAGCCATCATGTCAAGTGTTGGAAATACTGAAGGTCTTTCAAAATAGGAAGCATACAAGAAGGATTTATACGAACTAACAGAAAGGGTTAATATCCTCTTTGAAGACAAGGAAAAAAACGATGAAGAGAGGGATTCAAAGTTTATTGGAGGAAATCCTCCTCCATCTCCACCATATTCATCATCATCCTCATCATCACCATCAGCATCATCTTCCACTTCCACAGCGTAAACCACCCATAATCACTCAAAAACCACGAAAGGAAAAACTCCCTTACTCAAACTTGATGTAAAATTTGAGCTTCCAATGTATAATGGCAAGGTAAATGCAGAGAGGCTGGATAATTGGATATTTATTGCATAATTTAGAACCTTCCAGAAGATTATGTAAATATTCAATTGGATTCCTTGAGAATGGGGGAATGAACACTTGTACGGTGGGAAGCAAGGACTCAAGAAGAGATTAAAAACTACAGTAAGATCTCAATGTATTGGTCAAGTTTTATTGCTAGCATTAAAAGGAAATTTTATCCTCTAGCTTACATGAGAAAATCCATTATGGACTGGAAAAATTTTACACAATTGAAAGGGAAAAGTGTGCAAGATTATACTCATGAATTTAGGAGAAGAGCTCTTATTTTGGGTATTCATTTTCATTGTCAAGAATATTTTTTAAAGTATATTGGTGGTCTGCACAGTTACCCTAGAAATACTATTCTCATGTTCAATCCCACAAACTTAGATGAGGTTTGAGTTCAAGCCACACACTTAGAATCAAGAGGGAAACAGAGTGTATATGAGAAAAGTGATAGTTTCCTTGAATATGAGGGTAAAGGAAAGGGAAGGTTTAATGGAAGAGGAAAGAGAAATAGCTCTATCAAAATATAGAAAGAGAAACTCACATGTAAACATTGTTCGATGAATTTCCATGATCAAGAGCATTGTTGGCAACTTTGTCTATAGTTGAAGCCAAACAAACTAGAAGCCAAAGAAAAGGGGAAAATTGTTGCAATCATTGAACATGACTTAGGTTCATATTCAGGAGATGAAACCAAGATTACAACCATGGGTTTGAAATGTAAGAGCATAATAGGCACTAGTTCTTCAAGTTGTTCCAATGTAACTCAATATTAAGAACATACCAAGATAGACACACTCTTTAATAGTGGTTCTCAAGATAATTTGATTTCTAAATACTTATTTAAGAAGCTAACCCTTGAGACTATTACACATCCAAGGCCTTATCCTTTAGGTTGGATATGCAATAATGAAAACTTGCAGGTAACAAGGAAGTGCATACTAAGGTTTGCCACCAATTCAAACTTTCTTGATGAAGTTGAACTTGATGTAGTGTTGTTTGAGATATCAGGTACTGTTTTTGGAATTCCTGATCTTTATGATAGGAAAGTAGTATTTCATCGCAATGAGAATAAGTATCACTTGTTTTAGGATGGAATTGAGCACATAGTTAGAGCGCATAAGAAGAAGAAAAATTTGTCTCTTACACATGCAAGAGAAATGAAGAGAATAGTGAATGCAAGTGAAAATTTGACTTTGTTAATGATCAAGCATAGAGATGTTTTGTATGAGGCCTTTCAAAAATATGCATCGAATGAACAATTTTATTTCGTTTAAGTTTCTTATACTTCTAATGAGATGCTTCAGGACTTTAAGAGGTTTTTTTTTAAAGGAGATAAACAAGATTTGAAAGATTTGCATCATTCAACATCAGCGTTGAGCAGTGTTGGATACAAGATGTGGTTGCAAGAGAGTGCAAAGGTCAAAGAGAAAGCGCCAAAGAAATTTTCCAAAGAAGGCATGGGTTCCAAAAGTGAATTTTTTTTATTTCCAAAGGGTACATTGTAATGGCGAAGATACTTGGTCAAAAGACAATGCAAATACAAAGCAAGATCAGCTAAGAATCACCATGATGACAATGTGCGAGGTGAGACAATTCTTAAGTTTCCTTTGATTGATGATCGAGGTTTGAAAAAGTTTATTTCTGCAAGAATGGCTTTTTTCTCTTCAAATTCAGGGAAATTGCAGCATGACCATGTCTACAACAGCAAGAGAGGGACTCAAGAGTCAAGGAAAAATTTTAGTTTTTGTGAAAATTTCAAGTTGATGAAAATGGGAAAATTTTAGTTGATTGAGACTGGAAGGGTGAGGGAACTGTAACCTCATCCACATGTTCAGTAATTAAAGATATTTTGGGGTCAAAAAGGCTTCTAGTAGGGAGGAATGATCAGGTGCTCAGTGTAAAGCTTAAAAATGGGAGCTCTTAGAATCAATTATAAACTGAATGACAGTGAAGAGCATGTTGCTAGGAATCTAGCACAATTCATTTCATAGAAAACTGACTCTGAATGAGGAATATAGAGCCTGTTGTTCGTTTTCCTTAAAACACAAAAAATTTGCAGAAAGTGGAAAAATGGTGACATAGCAACCGAGTTAGTAAAAAATTATATTCTTAGAATATTCCTTCAATTTTGCCCAATGAAACTATTCCAAGTGTCAATTTGTCGTTAGTTGTCTAAGTGGGTGATTTGTCACATTTGTATTGGTTTGGGAGAAGAACCAATGGCATGAGGACGCGTGGCTCGCCCGGAGGCCGCCACATGCCCCCTTCCAAGGTCCAAATTTTAGCTAAGTCCAAGGCTGAATTATGGTTTCAAAGGTCGAATATAAATTTCCGAATTTCAATGTCAAAGGTTGAAATATTTTATATGGTCAAAGTCCAAATTCATATATCAAAGGTTGAATTATTTATATTATATGTGTAGAAAAAATTATTGTATTGGTGGAAGGGCGGAGGTTAGGGTCGAACCCATGACCTCCCCCGCGCTAACGCAAATTCATATTGATACATCACGCCATCAAATCTTAACATACTATGGCTCTAACATATATTTGAATATATGTTGTTTGACCGGTGGCGGTAAGTAGGGGGCTAGTCCCAAAGGCCATCCCCTCACCACAAGAATTAAGGTGAGACCAAGAGTGGAGACTTATGACTAATGGCATGGGATTAAAGTTAATGTGGGTTTATTTAAACCCATAATCCAATGTTAAGCGCTAACCATTCATTTAAATGTGGTTTATGTAAAACGAGCTTAGCACATTTAACTCACACTTATCCATTAGTTAATACATCTTAACTTTAATTAAACTTGATTTTAATTTGGTGGATAAAATGGCAGAGCCCCAAAATTCAGCACCAACTTCAAAATTAGTGGCCCTAACAGGACTTTCTCCAGTTTTAGTGGGGTTTCCTAGTCCATAATTGAGGAGGCCATAACTTTTGCAAAATTCGACCAAATTGGGCTGAAGAACAGTCTATTCTAGATGATATGGACATTTTGAACACAATGAAGCAAGTTTCAGGAGCAGTAAATGATTATGAACAACACTTTTTCCCATTTTGAGCTAACATAGAGGCCCAAGCCATGGAAGCTACACCAAGGAGATGTAGCCCAGCAGGGGTGAACTCCTTCCTCAAAATATTATGTTAATGGATCATTTGAGGGTTTGCTATACATTTTATTGTTGTTGTTCACTACTTTGTTTTTAAGTTAAAGTTATCATGAATTTAACATATAAATTGATACATTTACCTGTGTAACACTCACAAACACCTCAAGAAACATATACACATGAAGCAAAAGATCAGCAAATTGTTTATAATTCTGAAGATGAAGTTAGCAGAGCAAAACTAACATTCAGAGTTAGTTCAAATATACATGGATGTTTATCGATAATATTCATATAATTTTAGGTTTCTTAGTGTATATTGTGGAAATTTTCAATGGATCTATATTATTAGGGCTAAAATTTGTAAAACCCCAATGATGGTTGACAAATCTGTGAATAACCCTCGTGATCCTGTAGAGGAGAGGTTTTTGCAGTTGGAAGAATAAGTTGAAGTTATAAATCATCAAGTAAATATCCTCATGGTGACCCTGAGAATAAAGATTCAAACATTTAGAGAATATGGGGGTTATGATACAAAGGAAAAACCAAAGGTGGGATTATAAGATCACAAAGAAACATAGAACCAGCTGAAGAAAGGACCCAAAACTGATCAACCCAGTTAATGTGTCGGAAATTTATCACATCCCATATTAAAAATGGAAGTGAATTTTGATATCAAGTCATACCATAATGAGATCAACAATATGAAGCTAAATCACCACTTGTAGCAACTACAAGTGTATTTTAGTGTCCATGAAATTGAGGAAGAATAAAAGTTTTCATTTGCATGGTTGAAATTAGAGGGCCATGGCTTAGCTTGGTGGGAAAGAAACACAGATACCATGAAGTTGGAGGGATAGCATGCATTCACTAAGTGGGAGGACTTTAAAACCCTCATTAAGTCACATTTTTACCCTATTGGTTATGTAGAGGACTAGTGGATCCAATGGAATTAATTGAGGAAAAATCTAGGGAAAAACGTGCAGTAGTAAACCACAAAGTTCAAAAATATGGTCATGATGTTGGATATCTCCCCAAAGAACCCATATGTACTCCTAAAGTATTTGGGGGGTCTATAATGGACATATGTGGCAACAAGTGATGTTATTCAAGCTAAGATCGATGTATGAGGCTTGCGTACATGCATAATTCCTATAGAATTGAGATCTGAAGAAACAACAATCAAGTGGAACGAAGTAGAAGGAGTAACATCACACATATATGGAGGGGAAGAAGAAGCAGAAAGGGGGAAAAGATAAAATATTACAACCATGGTACATCAGTGCAAAGAGACCATCAACGACTGTAACCACCACAACATCGACACATATACAAAGGAGAAGTGTTGTAAGTTCCATCAGGAGATCAATTTGAGTAACAAAAAGAAAGATAATACGAAGAATCCTATCATGGCCACTTATTCGAGAAATACCGTTGAAAGGAACTCCGACATGGATGAGAAGTTTGCATGTAAATTAATGTAGAAGGAGGTGAGTCCAAGTATCCTTTAGCAACATGAAGAGAAAGAAATGACAAAAATATTCTATATAAAGATATAAGTCAAGAACACAAATAGTGATGCTCTTTTTGACTCAGGAATGCAAGCGAATCTCATTGTAGAAGAGCTAGTCAAGAATTTGGGGTTGGAGGTTCATGATCATCCAAGCCCATATCCATTGGGATGGGTAAATAAGGATGAAAAGTTGAAGGTAACAAAACAATGAAAAAATAGTTTTTCCAATTAATGTTGATTTTATTGATGAATTAGACCTAGATGTGGTTTCCCTTGATGTATGTGGAGTCATGTTTGGGAGTCCCTAAATATACATGAGATATACGATATTCATGTGAATATCCAACCAATGCTAACTCGTTAAGGACAGAAAATTGTTCACCATCAATGTGAAAAAAGGAAAGTGAAAAATTTTACTAGAAGTGCTTACCAAGCCAAAAATATTGATCAATTCCAGCAAGAACTATCTTTTACTTTTTTTAGGTAAAATTTGTTTGTAGAAGAGTAAGTAAGAGGAGACACATCCTTGGAAGGGTGTACTAAGAAACAAAAGTAATAACTTGATGAGTTGATAATCCATACTTGGATGTGTTTGAAGAGGCTAATGGTTACCACCTAAGAGGGAAGTGGAGCAACAGATCCAACTATTGCTCCACTTGCCATTTCCAAACATTGGGATATTCTGAAACTTTGTTATAGAAGCAAGTGAGGTGAAGAAACAATTACAGGAACTACTAGAGCTAGGTGGCATTTGAATGAGTAAATAACCATGAGGGTCATCCAACATCATTCTGAGAAAGAAGGATGGGACTTAGTATATGTGTTTAGATTACATGCCGTTGAAAAAAATCACACTCAAGAATAGGTACACCTCACCCAGGATAGATGATCTGATATATCAATTTCCGCAAGAAAAATTCTTCACCAAGATAGAATTAAAGACTAAATATCACCATGTTCAAGTCAGAGAAGAAGATACTTGGAAGACTGCCTTAAAAAATAAGCAAGGTTTGTATGAGTGTTTAGTCATGCCATCTAGCCTATGCAATGTACTAGCCATGTCTATGATATTAATTGGTGATGTATTTCACCCTTTTATACATTTTTTTGTTACTACATATTCATATTATATATTGGTATATAGTGTTACATAGGAGTTGCATATCTCACATTTGACACTGGTGTTGGAGACATTAAAGAAGCACAAACTGCTAAAAAATCTTAAGAATTGTGAGTTCTTAATGTATTTTTTGATGTATTTTTCTTATGTGATACGTGTAGGAAAGTTGAATATAGATCCTTCCAAGATGGAGGCCATCATGAAATGGCCATCACACATTAATTTTTCATACGTTAGGAAATTCATTTGGCAACACAACACCTGAGGAAATTCATAGATTCATTTCCAGATGTACCAGGACCACTCCATGCCATAATAGTAAATGGAAATATTTTTCAACAGGGAAATGGTCAGATAGGGCCTTCGTGGAGCTAGAGAAGAAGATCACTCAAACACCAGTTTTGGAAATACCAAACTTACAACCACCCTTTAAAGTGGAGATAGATGCGAGTGGTTATGATATGGGAGTGGTATTGATGTAGGGAGGGCATTGTATGCTAGAATTTTGAATTATTTCATGGGGATATTCTAAAATACCCTACCAACAACAAGGAGCTCTATGCCCTAGTGAAATATGTGAATAAGTGGAAGCACTATCTAATGAGAAAGAAGACAATAATCCACATAGATCACTAGCCACTACAATCGCCACAATCCCAAAGTAAGTTTCAATAAACTAGACATTACAAGTGGATGGGTTTTCTACAATAAAATTCATTTACTGATTAAGTGCAAGAAGGGAAGCACAGAAAAATTGGTCAAAATTCTCTCAAGGCCACCCACATCAAAGATCGCAAATTTGGGTACTCTTATGCAGATGGATCCATTCACCCATGATGCATACATAGAGGAATATTTAGAGTATTAAAACTTCAAGGAGGTGATTGATTGCAATTGATTAGAGAAGCTCACACCTCCAAGGTTGCAAGGAACTTTGGTGTAGTGGATATTATGTCCAACTTGTAAAGGTATGTGTATTTTCCCAAGATTTAATAACAGGTAGCTAGGTGCATAAGAGGATGCATTATTTTTTTACCAAAAAACTTAGCAACAAGAAACAAGGTCTATATCATCCCTTACCTATGCCCAAACATACTTAAGAGATAATTTCCAAGGACTTTGTGGGAGATTTACCAACATTTAGGAAGGGAAATGACTACTTATCGTCGGTAGTTGACAGGTTCAACAAGATGTGCATTTTTATGCCTTGAAAAAATTAGACCATTACTTGGAAAGAAGAAGCAAAATTGCTCTTTGGACATATCAAGGATCACTTTTGAATACTAGGGAGCATCATTTTAGACCATGACACAAGATTTTTTTGCATTCTAGACTATAATGTGGGAGAAGATGAACATAAAATTGAAGAGATCTATAGACAAAAGTAGTAAATATGACTTTGGTGCAACTTTTGAGGTGATATTAAAAAAAAGGATTCAAAGATGTAGGATGAAAATCTAGTATATGCACAATATTCTTACAACATAGAAGTCCACAATTCTATAGGAAAGTCCCCATTTTAAACTTGTTTTGGATCTTTTCCTCCTTCACCTTTAGACATTGCATATGGGAAGCAAGGAGGAGTGAGGGAATATCTTACAGTAGACAACTTGAGGGTTGAAAAATGTATAGAAAATATCATATAGATCCATATACGGGTACAAGAGGCACTGAAAAAGTCACAATAAAAATATAAGGCTAGGTGTGATCAACAAAAATTAGAGAAATCATTCAAGGCGGGAGACAAAGTATGGCTATAAATGAACAATGAGAGGCTACAATGTTCTGGTAAGAAAATCGAGGATTTGCGGTATGATCCATTCAAGATACTGGAAAACATGGTTGATAATTCCTATCAACTAATTTTACCACCATATATGCACATTTACTCATTTTTGAATGTAGAGTATCTAAAAATATATGAGCCTTCCATGCTATATTTGGAAGAGGAACACGTTCTACCTTCTATGGAGGATTTGGAGAAATATGCTCAGTATATTTGATGAAAGCCTTACAATTTTACAGAAGAGTTATAGAAGTATAATATAGGGGTAGCATGACCTTTCTATACTGGTTTGAAGGGGTGACTTTTTTGAAAATCTAATTGTTACACCCAAGAGAAGGTGGACGTAAAAATTACTCACCTCATTCAATAGAATATTTCCGAGACCAAAGGCCTCCCAAAATGGGGAGGTGTGATCTCGATTGGATCATTTTATTTTTTTTCATCAATATTGATGTCTTCAAAGTGGAAAGAGTGGAGGAATTAGCTCACAAGACCCTTTTTACTAGTGGGACCAAATTTGAAAATTTGGGTTTCAAACCTTCTGGGAGTGTTTTGAGCCATCAAATGATGATTTCTTGGTGTAAAAATTTATCGCTTCAGCTATGCACCTTTTCAACTTAGTATACACATAGAGACCTTTCCAATGGAACAAAAATTGTGTCAATCAGAGTCTGTATGTAAAAATTATGCATATCATAAGTTGGCCTTCCTGTTTTGACTACCATAATTCAAGAGGATGCCACATCATCCCCCATTATTCATAAAAAAATTTCTTTCCATTTGATTATGATAATATAATGTAGAATATTCTAAATTATAACTCTGGTTAATATTTGAGATCATCAAACATAACCACTAATAGGCTATCACGTTGTGTTATAATCATGCCACTATGAGGAAATGGGGTTCCATTCTTTCAAGTGGATTTGTTACGTAGATGAGAAAAAATAGATGAGAGGGATATGAGATAAAGAACACAAAGAGGATTTGAACACTATAGTAGCTCCCAAAAGGGTTTCCTAGGTCATATCTTGTCTCAAATGTGTGTTTGAACTTTTATTTATTTATTCTCTATTTTCTACATAATTTGAAGTTGCATGCATACATTATTGACAATAATATACAAATTCAGAAGTCTAAAAGAAAATAATATTGTAATAGTTTAATATTTCATATTCTAAATATAATTTTAGTATAGTTGTTGTGACAATCTATCTAATGGAATATCCACTATAGTTTACTGATCATAATTAATATAAATTTTCAAATTACAAATTTTAAAGTACAAATATGTAAAGTGTCCCCTTGTCTAACTGGAGGTTGTTACTAGGTTACCCAATTCTCGTTCCACGGTTACAAGAATGGGGTAATTGTTTTTTTTAATATATTCATCTACTAAGATTTGTTGTGTTTTAACATATTTCAAATTTTAGTAAAGTTGAAAAATGACTAAGATTGAGTATCACAACATTGTTATAGAGTATCACGGACCAAATACATTGTACACATTCATGTATTCTAAATTGGGAACGTCTTGATCATAAAATATCTTTAACATCTTATTAACATGGTAGTGGCCATACCAAATCAGTGGTTTGTGATACTGGAGGATATTTTAAAGAATGTTTTAAATAAGGATTGAGTTTTCAATCACTAGTAAAAAATGATGAAATTAATGACTTGGTGACTAAAAATGTTAGTCGCGGCAATTATTTCAAGTGAATTACTAATAAATTTGAGCAATTTTATGTGACCGAACTAAAAATGTCTAAATTAAATGACTAATTTAGTCTTGGAATGAAATATATGACTAGATAATAAGTGACTAAACTAAAAATGACTAACTTGAATGACTAATTTAGTCTAGGGATAAAATATATGACTAGATAATAAGTGACTAAAGTAAAAACAAGTAACTTAAATGACTAATTTAGTCTAGCATTAAAATATATGACTAGATAATCAGTGACAAAATTAATAATGATTAATGTAAATAACTATTATAGTCCAACAATTAAAATATGACCAAATAAAAAGTACAACAAGTATATGAATTAGTCAATTATGTCAATAATTTTTAATTGCGTCACTCCATATATGGAAAATTTCAATTTTAGTACCAAAGTGTTACATTTCACTATAGGTGTCTCTAAATCCATTTGTAGTGTTAAAATTTAGAGACAAAGGGGTCTCTAAATTTACAATGTTAAAATTATGAATACCCTTTTGTCTCTAAAGTTTAACAGTGGAGATGGATTCATCTACAATTAACATAATTGCATGTATCATCTATCAACTTTACACTAAAGCCTTCATTATAATTATTAGAAAAGGTTATAATATTAATTATATAGCCAAATTAATATTTATATTTATATTTAATATTTGGCCATAAAGTTTAATTTTTAAACTTCATTGATTTATGTTAAAAGTGTGAGTTTTTTAAAATCTAAGTTTAAATCTTCATATTTACATTTAATAAATAGATAAATATAAAATTTCTTATGTTAAACATGTGAGTTCATTTAAATCTAGTATTAAATAGTCATATTTAAATTTGATAAATACTAAATAAATAAACCTAAAATATATATTTATAGACCTATTTAGTAAATAGGTATGAAAATTTATTAATTCAAGTATGAAACTTAATTAATTTTTTAATGATGTATGAACCTTTTTTTTTTTGTAAGTCAATGTTATAATCAGGTAGGAACAAATTAGTACATACAGCCAGTTACAAAAAAGGTGGTATCACCTTGACTAGGTTTGTTGACAAAAATTTGCACCAGATGCAAAAAAATACAAAAGAGGGACTAGGGACATTTTCCATAAACGGTTGGGCCAGAGGCAAAAAAATACATATAAAACATAAAGAACCCAAAATATCATACTAGTCATCCAACGTGATGGATGCAGGGTTGTCCGGGGTTGTTCCTAGATGTAGTGGAGGATAGAAGTGACACTGACCGTGCCCATCAAGGTGCGCCAACCAAATCTACAGCTTTTCTACTTTCTCAGTGAGTTGATTTTGGCCTAGTGAAGCCACAACCAGTCTCTCCCATACTTGGCACTGTAAATAGTGCATTCGGTCCAATGCTACCATTTGCTCTGCATGCTCCTCACAACATAATCTCTTAGTTGTGTCCACTCTTTCCATTAGGTTGTTGATAAGTACATGACAGTTATCTAGACAACAATGTTGTATAACCTTCCCCTAATTTACCTCAAATCAATCAAACCCATGATTCCCCTTGCCACCATGACCTCCTCCACCTCGACGACTCTGCTTTTGAACCCTCAAATCCCCACCTTTGTTATCCCCCCGCTTACCTCTGCTATCTTCTCACTTACTTTGATTATATTTCATTAATAATCAAAGTAGTAAATCTCTTCTTGCAAAAGAGCTCCCCTCAAGTCATGCATAGTAGGGACTTTGAAGCCCTTTCTTGTAGCTATAACAGAGTCCTTCATAGCTTGGTAATAAGGTGAGCAAGCAACAATATTAAATGGGATATCTGCACCATAACACCATCTAGAAATGTATTGAAAAGAAGATTATTTGCAAAGTTACAAAACATGACATATAACCCTTCATGATGGAGAGCTTGACCTTCACATTTTTGTTTGACAGCTTAGTTTTCCTGATGGGGGAGATGGTGAAGGGCATTTATTAGCATATATGGTAGCACTAATGAACCTAGTTTTGGAGGAAATAATGGGAAGAAGACTCCTTTTGGAGGACCGACAACTTTGGTACATTGATAGAGGAAACCAAATATGTAATGTGATAGCCAATGTATCCATATTTCCATTTCTCTACCGAGATTTATTCGTCGAATACTCATAATTTCCCTTAACCCGACATGGTACCAGGTTTATGTACTCGAGCTCACGTAGTGGACTAGAGACAAGATAAAAACCCCTACAATGTCACCATCTTAGAGCTCGAAGGTGTGACCGTGGATTAGAGACAAGATCAAAACCCCCAAAACATCACCATATCGAAGCTCGAAGGCGTGACCTGTGATAATGAGAGGGTTTTCAAGCTTAGCGTCGTGGAATTTGGCCTTGATAGAACAATCTTGCCTTTAATTTTCAACTGCACTAATTTAGACTCCCTCAACATGTTGGAAAAATGTTTGATTGGCAAGATACCAATGAAGCTACAATATATGGTCAATGCAATCTAATTCCCTTGTCATGAGTCCTCTGTGCTTCTCTAAATTTCAAAGATATCCATGATAACAGGATCACGGGAAAAGGTGGCAGACTTTGGACATTCAAAGTCTGTATCCAAAGGTAGTTTTGGCCCTTGGGTACCTTGATCTTGAATACTTCAGAAGGCATCAACTAACATAGAAATCTAACATGTATTATTTTGGAGTAGTGTTACTGGAGTTCTTGTGTGCAAGGGAAACTCTTAATCTTGTTTTTCCGAGAGAACAATTCAATATAGAATAGTAGGAAATGTACTAGAAGAAAAAGGGCAAGCTTGAAAAAATCATTGAGCCTCACCTTGTTGGGACTATCAACTCTGGTTCTCTGAAAATGTTTAGGGAGACTACCGAAAATTTCTTGGAAGAGATGGGCTTCAACAGGCCTTCCATAGGAGATGTTTGATGGATCCTGGAATATGCATTTCAACTCCAGGAGATATCCATGCAAAATGATCTAGATGAGAATAGTACAAATCATATTGTAGATGTTCCTTTGTGCTACCCAGATCCTGAGCCTTTTGGGACAAGTTCAGTATGACTTCAAGCCTTGTACGAAAGTTCTCAATTTATATATTTCATTAATGAGCATGTGGCATTTTGGAGTTTTCTACATCCCACGGAGGGATAGTTGTGAGAATTTACCTATTGTTTATAACATGCTCTCCTTCAGTGGATATGACACATAGTGGATCCATACCTTGGTGCAACAGTTCCTTACCTCAGGATGTTTGCACAAGATTCAGGGAAAAGTGAACACACAGAACTCGTGGCTTTGGTTTGAGAGGAGAGCTACAAGTATGTAGAAGAGATTGAGGGCACATGCATTATGTTCCTTTTGGCTGCCGAGAGCCTGAGACATTTTATACTAGCATTATTGGATGAGGTGTTGGTGGAAGTGATGATGATTTAGAAGATGCAACCATAAGCGTTGTGTTCTCACAATTGGTGAATCCTTGTGGGAGGTGATCACAAAACAAGACTTCTTTTCCATGTTTCAAATTCACCAAATTATCACATGTAGATAGAACATTGGTGAATGTGAAATGGTTAGGTTCGGTACTTGTTTTTTTCATATCAAATTAAAAATATAGTGACTCCTCGTAAAATCCTCTCCTCGTATAATCTCCCACCATTACAGACGATTGCACCACATTTGGTTTAGACATTTAGTTAGGTAGGTAGGGTTCCCCTATCTCCCATCTCCCTATACAGTAATTTGGTCACATATTCTTTCTTCTATGATATTGTTTCCTCTCTCTTAAGTCCTATCCCTTGTCCTTATTCTCTCTCCCTTTCTCTCCTACCTCCCTCTCTCTTCCCAAATCTCTCTCTCTCTCTCTCTCTCTCTCTCTCTCTCTCTCTCTCTCTCTCTCTCTCTCTCTACCCTCCAATCCTCTCACTATATGCCTCCCTCTCTCCTCCTTTTTGTCCCAATTCCATCTTTGTGTCACTGTCTCGCTCTATTACCCTTCTCTACCTCTCTCAATCCTCTCCCTCTCTCTCTCCCCCCTAACCCCTTAACCACTAACCCATTATTCCCCTAACCCAAATCCCTAATACCTTAACCACTAACTCATTATTCCCTTAACTCCTATTCATTATGCTAACTTTGTCGCAAAATTAATCCACAACAAGTTTTTAATCCCCCAAAATATTTAGTTTTTTTAAATCTTTTTGGTTGACCACATTGACAAGATCCTAGAGAGTTGAAAATTAAACTCTCATTTTGTGCCCATACCCAGAGCATATTTGATATGAAAAAAATGAGCAATTTTTGCATATTCTTTTCCACAATGATTTTATTTCATTGCTTTGATATTTGATGTTGTGACATCAATTAAAGATTCCATTCCTCCATTAGAAGGACTGCCTACATACGGACCTCCACTTTTAGGTTCTATTTCTTTAAGTGGTTCATGCCCAGTGAATTTCTACTCATCGATGCTAGTTGGGTCATATGGTAACATTTCATCTACTTTTCATCAACCTTTAAAGACAAAAATCAGCATATCAAATGATTCACGCCCATTAATAGGACAAAATAAACTGGCTACAATCCATTCTAGTGAGATGGTGGATATATTGAAACCATTCCCGCAGGCTTCATAAACCACTTTGGCTCCTGTTCAAGTTCTGGATGGAAAGGAAAACTCCTTGCCAAAATATCTTGGCAATTAATCAAGTTCTCTTGCAGTTGCATTTTTCAACAAAGAAGATAATTTTAGTTTACATTTTTCCATCAGTCCTCCATCTGAAGTATTCACTATAGATAAAGCAGATGGATTTAAAATGTCACCATTGAACATGCCTACTATGACAACATGAGATCTCTCGGATGGTACGGTTTCAAATTGTTCAGTAGTTTCTGCACTTGAGTCTGGATTATATCATCATAGTAGTGAAAAGCATAAAAACATATCTAAAAAACAAGTAGTTCTTTCAACAAATGAATTTTCAAATAAGATGAAAAAATCTGAGCACAAGCCTAAAAAGCAGCAAATGCAACAACATGTGGCATTGGTAGGAAGCTATTCAAATATGGAAAGGAATTCAAAAGGAGAGGTAGTTGTAGAGGATTCTAAACTCACTAGTTCTCACTGGCAGGTGGAGGAGTTACTTTTGAGTCAGACTTCATCATCTACCTCAACAACTCCTTTAATGACAACCCTACATATGACAGTTAAAGCTATTAATGGAGGGGCTAATTCTGACCTAGCTATAGAAATAGTTTTGCATTTTTCACTACCAAAGCCTAATTCTACAACCCATCTGTGTGGTACATTTATAAATCCCACAAAATGTGAAAATATACTATTTCCAAAGAAGTCATTGGGAAACATGGTTAATGTTGTGGACACTCCCTCGTTAAGGATATCAGGAGTTAAATCATTTGTAGATGAGATCATCGAAAGGGATATTTTGAGGGGAGCCTTGGAAAATTTACAAGATTCAAAATATGTGATTGGATTGATCGTTTATGATATGTCTTCATATTTGGGAAGCTTTGGTGAGGGATATGGAGGAAAAAAAAAACTTATGGGCTAGTTATAGAGTTTTCTAGAAAGGATGCTGGAGTAGTAAAGAAAGAAGCACAAGATATGAAGTTTGATAATAATAATGTTCTTGTAGGAACACTGAAGAGCTCAACATGTAGTGACAATGGCATTAATTCATATTCAAAACTTAGAAATGTGAAGAATAAACAATCTGAATCAACAAGTGATAATGCTAGACAGAGCTACAACAATAAATTTGTTAATTATGTAATTGGAGAGAAGCAAGATCTTGGAAATGTTCTCCATCCTGAGCATGTGACTGTTGTGGTTTCTGATTCCCCATATGAGTTGTCAAGTTCACCTGATTTTGACATAAACAAATAGTTGGCTTATTTTTCCAATTCTTTCATTGGAAAAGAAAAATCTAGTTTACATGCTGGGGAGAGAAAAGTCAATGCAATGCATGAGGGTAGGTTGGCATCTCAACTGGATACACATGACAATGGAAAAGTGGCTATTGATCAAAATCTGCTCAAATAGAAAATGGGTGAAGTGTTAGTTGTATCTGAGTAGTCAACAACAAATACAGGCAAGGTGTCTGAATGGGAATTACAATCAGAAGCTACAGCAGTCCTCCCTAAAGTTGATATGGCTATTTTGGAGGAAAAACTAGGTTTTATGTCTAGTAAAAAAATTTTTGACTGCAATCAATATTCTGGATATTGAAACAAAGGTAGGGTTAGTAATGATAGTGCTAAAGTACCTGGGGAAGGTTCAGCTACCAATGTGAAGGCAATTGACACACAAGATAAGGGTCAAGTATCCACCACTAATAGTGATATTTGTGAAATGTCTGCTCAACTTCAAGTGTCATATTTCTCTATTGAAAGTGAAGGCAAGCAGGATTTAGTAGCTAGATTTACATAAAAGGAGAATAAAAGTTCTTCCAATTTTTCTACGAAGAATAATGTTGCAAATATTGGTGATACTTCCAAGGTAAGTTGTGAACAAGAAGAAGAAAAAGAAGGATTTTTCTAGTAAGGAAAATGTTACAGTTCCCACTGGGATTTATATAATTTTTATAAGGTTCAAGAGGAGGAGGAAGATGTGAACCTTCTAGAACCATCCAAAATAGTAACTGATGATGTCAAGACTAATGATTCTTCAAAAGAGCCTGAGAAGCAAGTCTTGAAAGAAGTGGATGACTAGGAAGATGCATCCGAGCTTTCAACTCCTATGAATCAAGTAGCTATTTTAGTTACTGAATGTTCAGGAGACAGAAAGTACTGCAGATATTTTTTGTTGACAATCAAGGATCAGTGCAAAGATCTACCAAATCATTTTGAAATTTGTCCAGACATTATTCAATTACTTAGAAGTTCCCAAGCACTTGAAATTCATGTAGGAGTGGGTGATGCATTAGCAAGCACTGCAAGAGAAATTTACGGGAAACTGAGTGGGAATTATCTACTTGAACGTCGTGGGAGAAATATGGCTAGTTTGGATTATGATATATGGGCCAAGATGGTTGATACTTTTGACAATGGTTGTGATATGCAGATGGATGCAGATCTTAGTGGTTCCTCTATTGTGTTTTGACCTAGCCAAGTTTATAATATTGGCTTTGCAAGAAATACCTATGCAACACAACTGAGTATGAATGTCATCCTTTATGGAGGGTCTTATGTGCAAGAATCACTTCCACAAGTTGGACTAGTGAGAAATAATTTAGATGTTGATAGGTGGTAGCGTGTTTCTAGTTCGTAGAAGGTTTTGATTCCTCCTCCACAGCCTTCTCTACCCACAGTTCATATATCGGAGAACCGATATGAAGTGGGAAAGGTTTCTGATGAGGATCGGTTGAAACAAAGACAAATTAAATCCATCCTTAATAAATTAACACCCCAAAACTTTGAGAAAATTTTTGAACAGGTCAAACAAGTGAACATTGAATCTTCATCATGTCTTCATGGTATAACATTAAAATATTTTACAAAGCCTTGATTGAGCTTCCTTTTTATGAAATGTATGAAAAATTTAGTTTGCAGCTTGCTGCAGGAATACTAGAATTTTATGAATATAATGAGAAGTTTGTTTTCAAGCGAGTTCTTTTGAACAAATGTCAAACAGAATGCAGAGGCTGAGAAAGCATAATATCATGGTGAAAAAATCCTTTCAGCAGAAGAAAGACGGGAGAAGAAGGTTGCAGCACGATGATGAATGCTAGGAAATATAGAGTTTATTGGTGAAATTTATAAAGAAAGTATGTTGACCAAAATAATTATGGAAGCATGCATAAATAGATTAATTGGTGAATTTCAGCATCTAGAGGATGGAAATTTTGAAGCTTTTTGCAAACTGATGAGCACTATTTGTCATATGATTGACCATTCAAAGGCCAAGGAACATATTGATGCTTACTTGGATAGGATGACAAAAATGTCCAATAACCAAGGGCTTCCCTCTAGGCTGAGGTTCATGTTGAAGGATCTGATTGATCTGAGGAATGGATGGAAACAAAGGAAGAAAGTTGAGGGCCCCGAGAAAATAGAGGAATTTCATCGGGATGATATGCAAGAACTACATGGACAGGGAGCTGGTCCCTCTCGAGGAACCAATATGGGACATTCAGGTCGGAGACTTGTGACACCACTTGATCATGGTGGGAGAGGTCCTATGATGCCACCTTACATGACAGGTGCATGGACGGGTTCACTTCCACATATGAGTGGTATTAAAGGGCCACAACCCCATATCGTACCACGTGAATGTAGATTCACCAGTCAATATGCTCAGATTGTGGATATGGCTCAATTTGAAAATAATTCTATGCCAAGCCCTTCAACACACAGAGCTTGTGAAGATGGCCACTTGACTCTTGGTCCTAAGGAAGTTCTTCTCAAGGGAAAAAGAGGGGGGGCTCATCCTCTGCATATGCTAATAGTGCTCTAGTATATACTCCACCATTCACATCCTGAGTAATAGACGAACAGGTGCAAGTTCGATTTCAGGTTGCAGTTTTGACCAGATACCAGTTGGTATGAGAGATGACAGTTGACAAGGACTTATGCTGCATTAAAGCCTTTATTTGAAAAATCATGTGTCTAGGAAAGAAATGTTTTGGATAATGACATAAGATATTTTAATAATCCATACTCATCAGGTCAAAGAGGTGGGAAGATTGCAAATGTTGAATTTCAACTGTAAGAACATTCTTGTCAAAGAACTTTGAGTTCCCAACTCATTGAGGTTCAAATTAGGAAAAAGGCTGAAATGGAAATCAATGAATATTACAGGTGCATTCCTTTACAAAGCTTCCATGCTTTTTCATTATGTCTTTTAGAGAAGTCGACAATTTTCCCTGATTTTTTCTAAATTTTGCATGACATGCCATCCAGTGTGAGAGATTTGACGGAGAAATTTTTTTGTGTATACGAACTTAAAGGACCATTATCCCATTCAACTATGGTTTTTATTTGGATATTATATTATTTTTTCAGGAAATATGTTGAGATTATTCTTCTGGGGAATCTACTTACACATTTATGCAAGTCTGAGCATTTCTTGCTAAAACAAGAATAACTTACTGAAGGGTAATGTGAAACTTTTTGTTTTTTCTTATTCAAGTTTGAATTTATTTAAGGAATGCTACAATCTATGGTCATTTGTGATTATGAATTATAACTATGTATAATTTTTATGTTTCTAGGTTGGATACTGTACTATTTTTATTGGAGGATGCTAGTGTTGATGCGCCCAAGGCTCCTGAATTCCTTGGTCATGTAGGTTCAAAATCCACTAAGTGTATTCCATGGCATTAGAATAATTTTGCATCTGTCCTTGGAAACAAATCCATTACAGAATAGGATCTACCCAATAAGGAATTTATAAGATGAAACCAACCAATTACAATCAATGTTAGTTTTTCTTTCCAAGGCATATGATAGAGATAACTGGCTTTATTTAGGGGTACTCATCCATATAGGGTTCAATGTGAAATTGGTTAACTAGATAATGAATTGTCTTTCCTCAAAATATGTGCAATTCTAATTAATGGGTCATCTTATTCTTCTATTATGCCTATAAGAGACCATGGATAGGTATGACTAATGGCTCCTCTGTCATTTTTAACTATAGAGTAGGTGGTCTCAACAGAGTTATAATAGAGTCAAAAAGAACTATAAGCTTGAAACTATACAAATAGTATTTGCCCTAAACTTGACATATTTACTCTGTTGATTATGTTTTTCTTTTAAGTGATATGACCAAGGTAGATGCAATTATGTTGAAGGACCCCACCCTTGAAGAAATGAAATTCCTACCTTAAAAACTACCAACAACTAAAGAGCTACAAGAATGAACAACATCTTTCATTTGACATAAATAGTCTTATTATCTCCGAGTATTTCCCTAATCACATTGACCAGTAGATTCTCCTCATGGATTATTTATCTCATTCTATTTATTAGTAAACTACACAAAATGTATCCCTACATTTGAATCTTGGGAAAAAAACATATAATTGTTATCATTTAAATTATCCATATCTCTTGCAGCCCAAAAATCCATTTGATTTGGATAAGCTTTATTTATAACCTCAAAGGAAACCCTATTATATGATGAAGGAAAATTATGTCCTCTTGAGTCTTGAAAAGATATGATGGAATGAAATTGGGTGTAGACTAGATCCATATTTACCATGTGAAAAGCTAGGTTCATTGATATGACGACCTTGGTTTGAAGATATCCATCATACAAACTAGGACCGCCCATACTTATCGTTGCCATCTCCCTTTCATCATAAATATTAACATACTAAGGACCTATAACCCGTGGAGGCCCATGTTAATCATTGTAATGTAATTTATTAGAATACATGCAATTTCTTACCATGAGATTTACCACATCCGAAAATGGCATCATTTTGAAGAAGTCTACAAATTAGGTCAACATAATTTTTTTCACATTCATGACTTCTCTCACATTTATTGGTTCTTGAAGCTCGAGCACATTCATAACAAAAATAGGAAAAGTAAAACAACAAAGATAGTCCACTCTCTTTTCATTTTATAATATTATAATGAATTTTTATTAGAGACACTGTTTTTTTGTTTGTTTTGGTTAGAAAAGGATTTGTTCTTAGTTTTGCGCGACTTTCAATTTATCATATGTAGAATGTGGAGAAATGGGAAAGAATAATGTTTGACATTTATCTTGGAGAAATTGATTCTAATTGGAAGGATACATATTTTAACCAAGCTAAAATTCAGTTTGGTAAAGGAGGAGGAACATCTTAAAAAACTGCTTAAGAATACACCATATACAAAGTTTGACCATAAGCAATATATGCATTTTTCTTTTGTATATATGTTCTTTTTTATAACCAAGGTATAAAAACAAGAAAAATATTGATATTTTTGAAATTGTTTGAGGACGTCATTGAGGTCAATTTTTCTAATGTCCTATTTGATTGATACTTTCTCATATGTCAATAAGGCTTTAAATATGAATTAATATGTTCATGAAACAACTCAGATTCACATTTTATAGATATAAAAGATTAAAAAAATTGTCAATGTCTTTGTTTGATTATTAATTGACTCTGTTGTGGGTAGGTTACAGGAAATGTGATTGGAAAAAGGATGGGGATATGATGCATATCACTTCTTAGATATGGTTCATTCATTGTTAGAGATCGCTTAGACATCTAAGCCATCGACTTTGGAAATGTTTCTAGTAGGAATTCTTATGGTTTTTAATGTTGTGATTATTTCACCTCATGGTTATTATTTTGAGCAATAAAATGCTTTAGGGATGCTAGACATGACATCGATGGACACGTAAGAAAATTTTTTATAATTGAAATTTCCATTCCATGATATCCTCTCTTTATTGTTTGATTGTATTTTCGACGTTTCTTTTGATTTTGTTGTCTTTTAACTATGAAATTGAAAATACTTAGTACAATTTCTATTTAAAAAACAACCAAAGCTTGAAGATGAAATTAGTATTACACTATATTCATCAGAATCATTATAGCTATTTTGTGTTAAAATATTTTCATGACTATCATAAAAAGTTACATCATGTTGTTATTTGAGTACATGTTGTTTATATACTTAACTAAGTTCATGCATTAGAAAATGAAATGTTGTTATGAATAAAATGACAAGGATTAAACATCACACCTCATATTTTTTTTTTTCACAAGTTATCTAGAACTTGAGATTTTTAGCATATAACTTAGTGGACATGATTGTTCCTAACATTTCCTTGAAAGTTGAATACTAAGTCCATAAGGTGTTATTTTCTATATATGGTGATATTTTATTTTCTTTGTTTATACAACCTGTTTGGCCACATTATAGTGGAAATTATCACCCCAATGAATAAAATTTGTTCGAGTTTCTTACTTGAATGGGGAAAAATGGTTTTGACATTGCCAATGTTGAGGTATCTGTCATATAAATTATTTATGGTCTAATTTAGTTTATATTCTATTTTTCACTGTCTTTCATGTTTTACACTCAGCATTGTATCTTACTTTTTATTTTTTTAGAAAATGAACTCAGTATTGATGGTAAGAAGCATGAATTGAAAAAATATGGGAGTAATAACATTGGAGGGACAAATGCAAAAAGAGAGAGAGGACAACTAGTCTGGTGCTACTATTAGAGCCAATATCCCACATAAGACACACATATAAAGACTGGTGGTCAAGTCTTCGGAGTTGGTGAATTCACTTGCAATGCGTTGAAAACACAAGTTATTGTTTTGAAGTGATGAAACACCATTTCATGTGTAAATTGTAGTCCAGCCAATATTAAGTTGGAAAATCATATTGTAATACTTTAACATTTCATATAATATAATTTATGTGGTTGAAATTATTTATAGTTGCACTTGATATTGTTTAGTATTGTAGTTAAAATATGCGACTTTGTGTTTTCATATTAGATGAACATGCACATTGTATGACATTTTTTAAATCATACAAATTAATTTATGTTGATTAATAATGAACACAAAATCAATTTAAAACTACTAAATTAGTAGTTTATACTGATTAATGATGAACATAAATAAAATGAATATACAACTAAATTAGTCACTTATAATGATTATTAATTAAAGTAAATGAAATGAATATAAACTACTAAATTAGTCTTTTATATAATGAATAAATGACTACTGCAAATGATAAATTTGTGACTGTAAATGATGACTAAATTTTGCATATATACGACTATTATTAGCTAATTTACAATATCTTATAACACGACTAAAATTTAGTCATATTTCTTTGGTCATTAATTGGCTTCAAATGATGACTAGAATTTGCATATATATGACTATTAGTAGCTAATTTACAGTATCTTATAACATGACCAACATTTTGGTCATATTTCTTTGGTCATTAATTGGTTTTCTCAGGTGATCATATAGTAATATATTTTTTTGTATATTTTGTCATTAATTGTGACAATTAATGACCAAATCAAAGATTAAATCAATGATTAAACCAATGACTAAATCAATGACCAAATTAATGACCAAATCAATGACTAAATTAATGATCAAATCAATGAATAAATTAATGACTAAATCAGTGACGAAATTAATGTCCAAATTAATGACCAAATATACAACTACACAACAAAACTTAGATAACCAATTAATGACTAAGCTAAAAAAACCAAAATTTGGTCACGTTATAAGATACTATAAATTAGCTACTATTGGTCACCGACCGAAAAATAGTCGTTTACATGCAAATTTTAGTCATTTTTTTAGTAACTAATTAGCCATTGTGTAATAGTGAATTGGGACACTTGAAACATTTTTGCATGAAATATGGACAAAATTTATCCACATGATGTTATCATGTCACTATGTTTACTTCAACCACTAGAAAGTAAGGATATCTGGAACTTATCTATGTATTGTTGAATCTTCTAGTTTGATTGCTCAATTTTATCTTGTTTATATGCTTGTGAAAAAATTATATATGTAAAAGGTACTTCAAATAAAGTTAAACAAGAGAAAGGGGATGGGAACCAAATAAATATGAAAAATATTCCTTATAGCATTGTGAATACTTATATTATAATCACATTCAATAAAAGGAAAATAGTAATCATGTGTGAGGATGTGCATGATTGTCTACGCAGATGAGATAGACATGAGAGAGGTTATTTTTTTTCTGTTAATCAAAATATTGTTTTCCAACCTGAGTTTCAAGCATATATGAAAGGCATTTACAAAATATTCATAGTTAGATTATGATGACAAAATACCAAAATAAGATCAAACGGGTAAGAAGCAATGATGAGGAAAACTTGTAAGGAATTCCATGTTGATTGATGTATATGGAATTTTCATAATGGGAAGATGATTGTGTCACGTTGTGTATGGTTTGTAAATTTTTCAAGCCAAAATTCTACATGGTATGCAAGACTTAATATGGGCTTCAACATCTTGATGTTTATTACACGAACAGGTATAAATTTGTGACAGAGGATCTTGGCGATAGCAAAGTGGCTTATAGCTCTAGATTAGCATGTTTCCCACATGTCATTGATGTAGAGTATGATGTGAATATATATGTCCAAGATAGAAGGCTAGGTTATCCACTCATCTTAATACCAATCTAGGTCCAGAAACATGGTTGGTTGGATACATCGCAGTCCATTCTTCAAAGTTGTGTTTGAAAATATTGGCTATTGTAGATAATGAAAAAGTTGAAGGTCAACTAAGGCTTTATTCTCACAACCATGCTTGTGGTTGAGAACTAACATAAAGTATTGAAAATATTTCATCCTCTTCAAATGCATGAGGTTATGTTGAATACATGAGGTTATCCACTTTATCTATGTATGCAAGAGTTGAAGAGTTTGATCGTTCGAGTTGATAACTATCTCGTACTAAATATTTAATGATGTTGTGGTTAGATTTCCTGAACAATGTCATATAAATCCTACCAAGTATTTAATGATGTCATGGCTTTTGCATGCATAATGACATGGTTCACACACTATGATGCCAACCTGAAGATGTTACATTTCATATGTGTATATATGATTACATAGATTATCCCTCTGTAACTACATAGAGAGCCAATTTACTTACGCCCATGGATAAGTATATGAAGTTCAACATGTCATTATTATACCTATGTAATCGCATTTTCCAACCATAATGTACACATAACTAATCCTCCATATGTAATATTGTTAATGTCCTCACAACCCCCTAAAAAAAGGAGTTCATCCTGTTTAGGAAATTAGATCATCGCAAGGGTACATGGTTGAGGGGCTAATTCCTAATGGTTTAGAAAGTGTCTTTTCTAGAGCTGCCTCTAAGAATAGAAATTTTATTTCATAACTTCTAAACTAGATATTAAAAAAAAATTCTATAGGCCATGGGAAGTAATTCAATCAATTAGGATTTTGTTCTCTTCTTATTTTCAAGTGAGCATATGAGAATGTAAGATCAAAATTTAAGCACAAAGACTATGATACACTAGGAATCAATGTAAAGGACATGATGAGAAGTGTTTCATAAATACACGAGGAAAATATTATCCTTCCAAGGCTATGAACTCAATAAAAAATTGACAAAAACAATTAGTAATAACATACAAGGCATGGGGAATACTTCCAAGGCTAAATCATACACTTGAGATAGGGACTCAAGTTTTCCACCCAAACATAGACGAGCTACACCAAGGGTTATTAAAATATGTCACCCCCGAGAAAGATTCCAAATTTTGAGAAAGGTACCTTCTTATGGGATTAGACCAATATTGCTGACTAGGATCAGGTCTCGAGTGGCCCGATGACCTCTAGTCACCAACTAAATCAATACAATACAAGTGTGCATAGGGACACAAATGTATATCACATCCACCAACAATGACCAATGAATAAAATAACATTATAACTAAAATATATTAAAGTAAACCTCATCGTGGCCACAAACTCTTTAGAACAACACCACTTAATTTTTCAATCCCACATACAACCTATTTTGGATATCTATGCTTGCAAAAAGATTTAACCAAGTCAAGGAGATCTCACAAATTACTAGAATCTACCCATTGAAAATTTCCAAACCATAATGAACTATTGAGGTTCCTCCATCTCGGTAAGATGGGAACCTGATCATATTCCCTTCATTATTGCAAGGTACTTCAGTCTTCTAGGCTTTCCACAATCATATAGTAGAACTATACGTTGAGAGGGATTCTCTCAAGATACAAGCTCCTGAAGATGACATTTTAATGTCCATATATATATATATATATATATATATATATATATATATATAAGTGAGTTGGGCCTAATAGGAAAGGTGTTATTAGCCAAAAATATCCTTCATTGTGGGTCTTAAAATTGAAAGGTAAAAGGATATATTCCTACATTATGGCTACTATCCACTTTTTCCTATAAGGCCAGAAGCCCGTCCAACCCCACGAATCATGTCGGCTACAACCCTTCTCTACTACATTTTTTAGTCAATTATAACATGTGGCCCACTTTCAATTGGTACTGTTGTCCTACCTTCAACTAGTTAGATACATGCTCCTTATCTCTTTCTAACTAATATTTTTGTATTCATCCCCTTTTTAAAAGTTGTTAGACCTCATGGATACCATAAAATAAATCAATATCCCAAGCAGTTTTACCCCTCTCCTTAGCTAAGGAATATGAGTCCCCAACTCAACTCATTTAATTTAATTTAATTTTAAATTCTTGAAATAACTGATAAATATAACTAAGGTTATTACAAACCCCTCTTCACTGAGGAAACACCATTCTCAATGTTCAATGATGATATATGTAATGCCTCTTCCCACAATTACCCAAGTTCACAAGCTCGCTAGGGTAAATATGAAATGAGAGTTAATATGCAATAACCAACTTCCAAAATGCACTTATAGAAATTCGGGTCACATGTCTAGAATTGACTGTAAACACCCAGTGACACATGATAACACTATTATCATCCTAACTTGACCCAACACTATTATTTTCAATTTTGTTTCCTTAAATTTAATACAACTTTCTATTTTTAGCATTTTTTCAGGCTCTGAACTTCTGAGGTATTTTTTAGGGCCTAAATGACATTTTCAGGGAAAACAGAGTGAATGTTTTGAAGTGGGATAATTTTTCCAATTTTTTTTATCCTCATCATGGAGATCTTCGAAACGAATTATTATAATAGTCAAACGGATATTGTATGCCAAAGTTATGACCCCGGGAAGTTGGAGATCCAAATTACTCATTTATATAAACACTTTGTATGCATAGTACTTTACAGGTCATAAATGCATATCTCAACCTAGGGGATAGATACTTATCTAAAAATCATCAAGAAGGTCTAATTCTCTATCGTAATAGTTTCCATAACATTTATTACATCATGCATTCCATAGCAATCATTTACCAATCAAAACATGATAAGATCCATAAATAGAATTTTTCATGAAACGATGCTTGTAACCAACAGATAACCAGAATAATAAAAATTATAGAACAACCATCAAAGCCACATAATAACAAGTACATTTACTCTTAGAATACAAAAGGAATAACTCTTATTAACACATGCAAAATCCAACCAAGTTAGTGACTTCCACGTACCGCCAAACCATAGATTAGGTTGAATTAAATATCTCTTTCAGCAAATCACCCCCGTGCCATATTTCAAGAAAGAATGTGGGATCTCATGGAATAAAACAAGTTAGGGCTTCCATATGCCAAACAACCTCAACTGTCAACTAGTAATTCCACCTCACGGTCAGATATTGCGAACATCAACATATTGATCTCCACCCAAGTTTTCTGTGGCACTAGAGTGTTTGTTCCAACCCGGATCTAGGACTAGTAACTCAACACAGTATATTGTAGTGCTCAAGAATTTTTTTTCAACTAAGGCTCCAGGACTAGCAACTCAACCCACCAAGGGCTCCAAATCATTTTTCCAACCAAGGCATCCAGGAGTAGTAGATCAACCCAAATTGTTTGAGGCTTTCTAGAGCGTTCATCCAACCAAATATATAGGAAATAATAACTTAAACCATAGCCATAAGGAACATGAGCACTAATCAGAAAAAAATAAAATATAAAATAAATAAATAAATAAATAAAATAAAAAATAAAAAAAACGAGAAAACCCACAACAACATGGCTATCCCGGAAATGACAAGGCTTGGAAAAACCACTGTTAATCCAGACAATCCTCCATGTCAATGATAAATCATAACAAAATAACCACATGCATACACCATGCATGCCAAAAGGAGCAAGTATATCATACATGAAACTTGGTACCTGGAAATTAATTCAGCTATAGTTGTTAATCCCACTGTCCCCTTGCACTTTCCTTCTTTCCTTTTCCTTATTTCTCGAAATCCAATGTGGTCCAAGAATGCTCCAAGATTTATCTAAGTGTGCAAGAGTGAGAGAGAGAGAGAGAGAGAGAATAGAAGAGAGATCCAAACTAAAATTAAAAAAAAAGGTATGAACTAGTCCTCATAAGCCTTTTAATCATTGAGGCCTCTATTTTCCTCATTTTCCTCTATTTTTCCTTCAATTTTCCTCACATGGAAATTTGTGACCTTTCATTTCAATTTTCTCCTATTTTATATTATTTCATAAATAAAATACCAATATCAAATTTACTCATCAAATGAGAACTATTAATTGAAAACGAAAATTATAACCAAAAATAAATAAAAAGAATAAAAAAATAACCCGAAAGCGAAGTGTTATTTTGGAATAACCATTTTTTTGGGGTAAATTGTAAACATTTTTAAAAAATGGAAGTAAAAACCAAATTTTTTGGTGTAAAAAACACCCTGAAAATGAAAGTGTTGATGTTGGAATAACCTCTTTTTTTCCCGGGGTAAATTCTCAACATATTGTAATAATGCCGTTAAAGACAATATTCCATGACTCTGAAAAACCTTAAATTCCAATGATAAACATCTCATTAAAGATAAAATATCAAAAGTCTTAAAATTCCAACAATTTTTAGGCATGGTATTAAAGTTAAAATATCTTATCTTTGAAAATCCTTAAAATTCCAACAATTTTCAGTCATGGTGTTGATATTATTTTAAAAAATTATTACCATTTAATTTATATTAATTTATTTTATTTTAATTTTATCATATTAATAAAAATTTATTAAATCTAATGTTTTTTTGTATAATGTATTGAAATCACTAGATAGGAAATACTTCAGTTATGATGAATGAACAAATTTACAAAACAAATGAATTTATATGTGGTTTTGGAGTTTTTGATACTTCTGTATTAAAACATTTGTTTTTTTTGGAAATTTGTGTAAATATTTTATTTTTAAATAATTTTAATATTTTGAAATTTGCAAATTATTTTTTAAGACTTATATTTCATTATATATATATATATATATATATATATATATATATATATATATATATATATATATATATAGTAATAATAATTGAATATTAAAATTATATTTATTTTGAATTTAATAAATCGAAACTAATAAATATACAAAAGTTTTATTTTATTTTTAAATGTCGTGTCCAAACACCACTAACAAAAACTTGTTCTCTTAAACTTATTACTTCTACATATTTTTTATTTTGACATATATATTCAATCAAATATATTGAGAATATGAAAAAATTGAAAAAATAAAACCAAAAAAAAAACAAAAAAACTTCAAAAATGAAATAACAAGTAAATAAAAGTATATATTTTAACATAAAAAATTAAATATCAAGATTAAAAAAATAAAATATATAAAAATATATAAAAAAGGACAAAAAAATGGAACATTAAAAATGGGAAAAAAACCTTTAAAAGATAAAAAAATATATAATAAAAAACAAAAAAAAACCATAAAAATTTAAAAAAAAAAACATCTCAAAAAAGACATAATTTAAGAAAATAAGTTTAAAATTTGACCCAAAAAATACATAATAAATAAATAAATAATATTGATAAGATAAATTAAAAAAAAAATTATAAAAACATTAAAAAAAATAAAAATATTGATCAAAAATATTGAAAATAATAATTAAAAACATTTAAATAATAATTAAACATTTAAAAAAGCATTAAAATGAATTTTTTATTAAATGACAAAAAAACATAAGAAAAACATAAATAGGAAAAAACAAAAAAATATAAAACATATAAAAAAACAAATTTAATTCTATTAAAAAAATAAAAATATACTTAAAAAAATAAATAAATAAATAAAATCATTAGGAAAAAAACACATCTAAAAAACATAAAAAAACACACACAAATCATAATTACTAAAAAAAAATGATAAAAAAAATTAATTAAAAAAAAATTAATATTTTGTATTTTTCTTTTTTAAAGTTAATTTTTTATTTTTTTTACTGTTTTATGAAATATATATATATATATATATATATATATATATATATATATCATTTTTTTTATCATTTTTTTTTTAATATCAACATGAAAATCACCAACATTTAAAAAAAAACATCTAGACTTAATATATTAAAAAATTTGAAGTGTAAAAAATAAGCCCTCTAAACAAAAAGTGTTGATGTTTACATCAACACTTTTCAAAATTAACATGAAAATCACTAACATTTTAAAAAAAGTGTTCATTCTTGACAACTAAAAAAAATTAAAGTGTCTAAAATCAACCCTCAAAAAAAAAAGTTGATTCTGCATCACCACTTTTCAAAATCAACATGAAAATCAATCACATTTAAAAAAAAAATTCAAAGAAAATTTAAAGTGCCAAAAATATGCTCCAAAACAAAAATAGGTGATTCTGCATCACCACTTTTCAAAATTGACATGAAAATCAATGACATTTAAAAATAGAGAATTCAAAGAAAATTTAAAATGCAAAAAATATTCTAAAAAAAAAAAGATGATTCTGCATCACCACTTTTCAAAATTGGACGTTTTTTTTGCTACCTCAAAAAAATGGGTAATCGGAAATTTTCCTTTGCCAACTTCCATAAACAATAATTAATCACCATTGATCCCCATTATTATGTTTTTCCCCAACATTCAGCTTAGAACAAGTGTCCCATGACCTGGTCTTATTTTTTCCTTTATTAACTTTATCACTTATATTTTTAATCGGGTTGTTATAGAACTCCCTTCCTTGGGGGAATATCGTCCTCATTGTTCAATGACACTTATAAACTAGCAAAACACATGCTACATATGGAGCTTTATAACACAACATGGTGTAGCATTTACCTCATTCCATACTGCTCAAAGAAAAACCAACATATCGTGAACACCATATCGATTATTGGAGATTTATAAAATAACTCAATGCAGTATTTACATACATATGCATATACATATACATGGCCAAACCACAACATCAAAACATATCCCAAAATGCATCTGTTGAACTAGGGAATAGAGAAGGATACATACCCCGTATCTGATCAACCATCTCCCATGTAGCTTCATAGGGCCTAAAGTGCTTCCGCTGCACTTTAACTTGCTCGATTGCTCGATTCCAGAGCATGAGCATATTTCGCTGCAAAATGCACTGAGGTTCCAGATGGGATTCTCCTTTTGGCATTATTGCAATACAAACTAGTCAATCACATGATCAACATCTTTCACATACTTCATAAGCAATGACACATGGAAAACATCATGGAATTTCACTGTTGGAGGCAATGCAAGTCAATAGGATATTGGTCCAATCCTTTCAAGAATTTCGAAAGGCCAACAATATCGAGGTGTCATCTTGGCATGTGATTCAATCTTCATGGATATCTTCTTGGGATTGATGCACAAATATACATGTTCCCCAACCTAAAGATCCTTAAATGACTTGTGTTGATCTGCATAACTCTTCTGCCTATCTTGTGCTACCTTTCGATTCTTCTTGATAACCTTCATTTCATATTCCATGTCTGCTAACATGTCTCGTTCAATCAATACCTTGTTAATTGGATCACTCCAACTGATAGGAGTATTATAGCTCCACCCATACAGTGCTTCAAATGGACTCATCCCCAGTGACTATACCCATTGTTGTAAGAAAACTCCACCGATGGAAGATAATCTTCCCATTTATGTTGCTGTTGCATGACGTACATCCTCAACATGTCCTCCAAGTTACTATTGACCCTCTATTTTTGTCCATTTGTCTATGGATGATAATTTGTACTGAAGGCCAACTTTGTATCCAACCCTACAAACAACTCTTTCCAGAACCTGGAGGTGAACTTGAAATCTCTGTAAGATACAATCTTCTTCGAAAGACTATGTTGTCTCATTATATCTATTATGAAGACTTGTCCTATCTCACTAGCTGAATTCGTAGGCTTTACTAGAATGAAGTGGGCTAACTTAGTCAATATGTCAACTACCACCATAGTAGAATCATGTTGTATAGATTTCCTTGGCAAACCTATAATGAAGTCCATAGAGATGACCTCTGATTTCCTCTCTGGAATCAGAGTCTGTTTTAACAAAACACCTAGATGCTTACACTCTGCTTTTACCTATTGAAAATTTGAACATCTTGCCATAAACTTTTCCATGTCTTGCCTCAAGTTTGACTAATGGTATAATTTTTAACCATTGTAAATGTCTTCTAATATCATGGGTGACCTGAATACAAAGGCATACATACTCTACCTCACTCTAGTTTTGAACTTGTTAACTCTTATGAAGATACCCATTCTCTTAACCCTTAGGCCTGCTCAAATTTTATATCTCAACATCATTATATATTTTTTATTATTTTAATATTTTCTGTATTTAATATATATATATATATATATATATATATATATATATAAACTTCCAACATGATAGTTCAATTAACTTGCCTTATCCCTTTTCCCCATCATTTCCTACATATTTCCTTCTGCTTCTCATTTCCCCCCTATAGTTCCTTATCATTTCTGTCATTTTTCAATTATGGGTGAGGATTAGAATTGTAAAAATGATTGCCTTTGGACATTGGTGTTGGTATTGGGACCAGTGTACTGAATTAATTAACAAATGTATATTTTTTCCAAATATATATGCAAAGGGTTTTTTGTTTATTATAAATATATAATTGATGAGGTATAATATTTTTGACTTTAGACTTCTGCAACTATTTCTTGTTATAATTTAATTTCTGGAGCCATTGCATTCATATATATTTAATTGGGATTACGAACCCACTATTGTGATCCATTATCAAGAGATATAATATATTATATTGATATTATTTTATTTATTTATTAAATAACATTTAAATTCATATATATATATATATATATATATATATATATATATATATAATTAATTAATTTTTTAAATACATAAATAAATAAATAAAAATAAAAAACATTTTATAACTCAATTTTTTAATTGAGGCTTCCATGATCAATAGTAGTTTGTCAGAAAACTTTCGGTAAAAATCACATGAGATAGAACATTGTCACATGCTTTGAACCAACCATTGTGGTTCATCTTCAGGACGGGATGAGAAATTAGATCAAGGACATGACCTTAAATAGCTGTAGAGATGGCCAAACTAGTCATTGGCATAACGACTAGTTTTCCTAAGAAGGAAAATTAATAATTAATTAAATTAAATTTAAAACTTTATTTTATTTTATATTTTTATTTTTTATCAGTGAAATTTTTTTATAATATTTCAAATAATTTCCAAATAATCATATTTTATATTTTATATTATTTAATTTATGGAAATTGTGTCAAATTTAATATAAGAATGGTTTAAATCATTTATATATAAAAAACATTTTTTATATTTTTAATTATTAATATAAGGGAATATGTTGGATTGAGAGGTTTGAAGAAAAATCATTTAAATCCTTAATAATAACTAAGGTTATATTATATATATTACTAATAATAATAAAAATGAAAGAGGAATGCGACAAAAAATAATCAAACCCACCTACGAATATAAGGCAGGAATCCAACGCCTACTAATATTCTAGCCATCGTCCCTATTGAGATTAATAGGATTTTTTTCAATCTCTAAGGCTTACCTTAAGTTACGATGATGGAAATGTTCAATCGTAGAAATAACATTAGCTTCTTCGATGCAGATATGATGATTAGTTTTTTCTGCATGCTCAGCTAGGGAAGAAGAGAAAGATCTTCCATGTTTAATGTGAGTAGCATGTTCACAAATCCTTTGATTAATTGATCGACCTGTTTCACCAATGTAAGTAGTCTCGCATGAGAAATGAATGATGTATACACCATTCCCTTCCCTAGGGTTCACGGGACCTTTAACCGATTTGAGAGAGTTGCAAATAGTGTTAAGGGTTTTGAAAGATGAAGAAACATTATGCTTCTTAAGGATTGTGTCGATCTTATCAGTGGCTATTTGAATAAAGGGAAGGTGCACACCATATGACCATTCATTTTTCTCTTTTTTATTATTACAAGGGCCTTTTTCAGTTTTAATAAAGGCTCTAAGACCCTGGGGTCTACTATAACCATTCTCACAAAAAACATTCAGGAGGTGGGTCTTTTCCCTATCTAGGTGAGATTCATCAGAGATTCTCAACGTCGTAGTGGCTAATGTGTTGAGGATGCCTAATATTTGAGTAGGGAAATGGTGTGAGCTAGCATGAAGATATTGCTCAATATGGGTTTTCTTGCAAAAAACCTGATGGGAGAAAGAACCATCATCCTTTCTTGAAATAAGAAGATCGAGGAAAGGAAGGCTACCATTAGCTTCAAATTCCATCATGAACTTAATGGAACAATATTGAGTATTAATATGATGGATGAAGATATCAAATTTATCTTTTCCATGGGACAAAATGACGCAAGTGTCATCAACAAACCTTTTCCAAAGCTTAGGCTAGAAAAAAGCTGAAGAAAGGGCTTTGGATTCAAATTCCTCGATGAAAATGTTAGCCACTACTAGGGAAAGGGGGGAACCCATTGCCACACCCCAGGTTTGCTCAAATAATTCACCTTCAAAACTAAATAAATTAGAGGTGAGGTGGATTTTAACAAAGAAGGCAGTATTAAGATCTGTAATGTAATTGATGACAGCAATAGCCTCATTAATGGGGATATTGGTGTATAGAGAAACCACATCAATACTTACAAGTTTATCATCTAGATCCATTTTAATGCCCTTCAACTCATTAAAAAAAGGGGAAGAATCTTTGACATAAGAGTCATTACGACCTACGAGGGGCTTGAGCTTATTGGCTAAAAATTTAGCAAGAGGATAGGTTAGGCCGCCTATGGTATTAATAATGGGTCGAAGGGGGGCCCCCTCTTTATGGATCTTATGAAGACCGTAGACCTTTGGAGTAAGAGGGTTATTCTGAATGAGCTTGTTACTCATGGAGCTAACAGAGCTACAATATTTAATGGCTTGAGCGACAGGTGTGGAAACCTTTTTAAGGGATTTTAATTCAGTTTTTTATAGCTTCCACTATTATCCAATTGATTTAACATTTTCCAATGGTAATAATATTTGTTTAAGATCACAACAGCACCTCCTTTCTCCGCTTTGATAAAAACAATATCTTTATTATTGTTCAAGGATTTCTGAACCTCAAACTCAGGTTTACTAAGGTTTCTCTTGGGGGGCTTGGATTTCCTTAGGATGACCGCATAATCTTGCCTAATAATCTCCTTAGAGGAGTCTAGTAAGTCCCTAATCCCAAATTCAATGTCACAGATAATGTCTTGGATCGGGATTTTTCTAGGAGCTAAGGAAAAATTAAATCCTTCCTCCAAAATATTGTAAATAGGGTAGTCAAAAGAGAAACTCGTAAGATTAATAACTTTATTACTAGCAAGGGAGCCATCGGGGTTATTATTATTATTACTATTATTATTATTATTATTATCTTTGTTAAAATTATCATATCTATTAATATTATAATCTTGATTACTGTTGTCATGATTTATATTATTATTAGTAATGATTTTTACAATGTTTATACATTTTATTAATATTATTAATATTTTGAATTGTATTGAGGATATTATTGTTACAATCCTCATTATTATTAATAACTTTGATAGTTAGGTTGCTTTTATTAATGTATCTAGTATTTTTATTAGTTGTTATAACATTCATTAATAATATTATTATAGTTGTTATTATTGATATTATCTAATTCATTATTATTAAGGTTGTTACATTCATTATCATTAACCTCATTATTAATGATATTAATATTTTTTTCCTTATTATTAAGGATATTACTAACATTTTTATTTTCCTTAATCTTATTAGCATATTTATTGTGAACGAGACTCATGCATTTGCTATCTCCTATGTAGTTATTGTGAAGTAGACTCATACATTTTCTATCTCCGATGAATCTACGAAAACACGAATATGAACCCGAACCGTCATTGATGGAGGACGCCTCCTAAACAGAGGATGCTTGACAGATAGATGGAGAAGAAGGCGGGCTGTGGATTTGGACAAAGAAGGAGATTTCCATGCTACCTTCATCTTTTGTCTAGAAAGTGGAATACTGACATCGTCAAATAGGGGAATCTGCTAAGGGTGGAGGTATGTGCACAAAACTCAACACATATGGAGAAACAGAGGTAAATGTTGGGTTTGTAGGGAGAGAAAAAGAGGAAGGCGAGGGATGCAATGATCCTACCCCTACCATATCATCAGAGAGACTGTCACGCCCACGAGCGAGCGCCTCAAAACTCGGGTGAGTCGGGTTCCTAACTCAGGAACGTTTAGACGAAATAGTGGATGGGCACATGCTAAGGTGTGACGGGCGCTCCCGTGAACACGGAGGGCGACCCGCACTACGGGCGCCCGAGTGAACGCGATATTATGACGGGAAGTGTGATTGGCTACCGAGCGACGTTTATATGTGGACAGGTGGGACATCGCACCACCACCGAACGTAAGTAAGGAGGGCACTTGACATATGGGCGGAGTCGTGTCTGATGTAACGCACGGTGGGTCGGCTCAGGTCTACCAAAGCTCCCACACCATAACGTAACATAGAAAAAAAGCGTATATAGGAGAGGAGGTTGAAAGTATGAAGGATCATCATCAACTGCGGATTTCAACACTTGAATGAGCATTGCGGTGGTAAAAACACCAAGTATGAAACGGGATGTGCCGCCAGGTCGAGTTGGTTATATAACAGTGTGGCGGAGTTGGGTATATCTAGGTCGAGTCGAGTCTGCATTTTGGTTGCGGTCATTTCGGGTGAAGAGGTGAAGCGATTTGCAGCAGAACAACACGATGGAATGTTGGGTCGACTTGGGTGAGTGACCCATGTTGCGGATTCGGCTGTGGTTTGCACAGAATGCATGCAGGAGTATCAGATCGAGTTGTCTGACCTACACAGTGTCTTGGCACAGTAGCGAGCTGCGTGCAAAGGCCGAACAATAGTGAATTATGATATTTACCTTTGTAAAATAGGGATGTTTCCTGTATAAAAATAAGCACAAAAAATTTATAAATAAAATTATAAAATTTGTATTTCGAATTATTTTGATCACTTGTATGCGTTTTTCTGAAGTTATGTTTATTCCGCAAACCTAATGAATTAAGGAATATGTTTTAATCTTGTATATTGGAGTAGTCCAGAAATATGTCGAAAATAAAAGGTAGGTGTACAATAGTTGCCGCACGGCCAACCAAAGGGGAAAATGGACTTGCGGGCATGACAGATTGTATCAGAGGCAACAAAAAAAGATGCAATCATCAGGTATGTATGTAGGTTCAAATTTATAAAAACTGGTTGCATAGATTGGTGTTTCTTGACTTGGTAATTCTTGGAGGAATGTACAAGCATTGGTGGACACTAGGGCCACACATAATTCTATGAAGACTGATTTAGCGAAAGAAGTTGGGTTGCAACTTATCCTTATGGAAGTGGAAGTGAAGGCAGTGAACTGCAAGACTAAAGTGTTGTGATTGACAAACAAAGTGCCTGTTCATATTGGTGATTGGCAAGGTTGTCTGGACTTCACTGTAATGGAGATGAGCGACTCTGACACGATATTGGGGAAAGAATTTTTGAAGGGTAACAAGGCATTTGTTACACCTCACATCAATGGGATAGCGATATGGAAGGACTCAAGATGGTGGACTTTACCTACGCATCAGTAGCGTAAGGAAGTTACTCTATAGCATGATTTTACAACAAGTATGAATAAGGCTATGAGGGACCAAGCGATCAAGACATTTTTGATAGTTATTTGAGGATTTGAGGCTGATGATGGATTGGGGACGCCTATTCCTACTGATATTTCTGATGTGCTAGAGCAATATGATTATCTTATTCTTGATGAGTAATCAGAGGTTAATGAATTTTTCTCAAAATTGAAAGTGCTCGAAACTCTACCGAGCCTAAGCTACCGAGTAGATCTCGTTGTTCTCATTTTGGCGTCGTGAATGGTTCGAAAAACCAATGTCGTATGAGGGAGATATCACATTCTGATCGATTTCCCAAACAGCGAAAATTGTGACAGGTTCGACTAGGATGCACAGTCAGCATGCAGGTGTATAGTTAGCAAAAAGGGGAATATTCCTGAGAATATTCCATTTTCTCCAAGCCAACGATATCTTGCCACGTGGTGCATTCTGGATCGTTTATGCGGTGTACGTTGATGATTTTTGTTCTAATGGTTGGGTGACACAAGGCCAGCCCTAAGGCTACCACGTGTCCCCTGTATGGTGGTCTAAAATTTTGTATAGGTCCTGGGGGTTCGACCCCATGACCTCCAGCGCTCCAGCAACGTTCTTCACCATATCCAATACGGGGGGATCTTACCCTCTAAGGGCACCAACAATATATACCGGGCGGGGCGAGGGGTGGCGGGGGGGGCATTGACATTGATCACATGTTGCAATTTCATACACCGCGACATATATTATTAACTGATAGTTCCAAAACCCATTAACTCTGGTGACTAATGCTTATACATATCACATGTGCGTAGTCACCAGTAAGTTCACCGACAGTTGGGCTCGGTGGTTGCCCTAACTGCGAGGTTTGGGGGGGTCGGCATGTGGCCACCCCTACCCCTAACCATAAAATTTTAATGTAACGGCTAGTTAACTAGCGGGAGTTTAGCACTCCACTAAAATTCGGAGATTTTTGTTGTTTTAACTGCAGTCCTCCAATTAAAGTGGAGGTTTTGTAGGGGAAATTGGGCAAAAGCCTAGCCAAGTCAATTTTCAACTAATTTGGGTGAAACAACAGTCTACCTAAGCTAATTTGAGCATTCTATAGCCATTGGTGTAGATAAAACAACCATTGGAGGCTTGTAAACACATGTATTTGCAAAATTTTTAGCATAATGAAAGATGGACATGCCATTGGGAGTTGGACCAAAAAATGTCACCCAGGAGGGGTGAACTGCTTCATTATGCCTGCTGTGTAAATCTTATGTGTGTTTTTATTTCTCTATTATACACTATCTTTCAATGTTATTTGGGCTTATTTACATGCTTAAAATTTGCAATTTCATCTATATTTCATGGCTAAATTCCTAAATCCTTAAGCAGACAAATGGAGACAAATATGTGCGTGTTTTATAACTGAAAGGACACTTAGCACAACAAAATAATACATTCCTTTCAGATCTATGAGCTTCCTAAAGTACTACCACCTAGATGTGCAGTGGACCATTCTATTGAGCTATATCTAGGGAAGGAATCTCTAGCTAAAGCTCCCTATCGATTGTCAGGGTCGAAATCAGAAGATTTGAAGAAGCACCTGAAGGATTTATCCAAAGCAGGTTTCATACGACCTTTAAGGTCCCCGTATGGTGCTCCAGTATTATTCCAGAAGAAGAAGGATATGAATGAACTAAGGATGTTATGCAATTATCTTGCATTGAATAAGAAAACGATAAGGAACAGGTGTCCTTTCCCACTAGCAGTGAATTGTTTCAACAAGCTTCCAAAAGCCAGAGTGTTTTCCAAGATGGACTTGAGACATGGGTATAAAGGAGATGAGAAGAATACCATGATTATGATGAGATATGCGATTATCAAATTCATTTTCATGCCATTTGTCTTGTACAATGCTACATCCATGTTCTGAACATTGATGAACAATGTACTTCATCCACACCTTGACACATTTGTTGTTGTGTACTTGGATGATATCATGATTTTCAGTTACAACATGGAGCATCATAAGAAGCACTTGGCTTTGGTTTTTGAGATGTTGAAGAAACAACATTTGTACTTGAAGAAGTCCAAGTCTATGTTCGCTCAAACCGAGATTATGTTTCTTGGACACATTGTTGGACAGGGTCACATACGAATGGAGCCAAGCAAAGTCAAGGCGATAGACGATTGGGTTGAACGAAAGAATTTCCATGATATGAGAGTTTTCTTGGGGATTACCAACTACTAATGGAAGTTTGTAGAGGGGTATTCCAAGATAACAGCACCACTGGCAGACCTTTTGAAGAAGGGAAGCAATGGGATTAGACAGGGAAGTGTGGCGAAGCTTTTGAAGAGAGGAAGAGAAGGATGGTGAAATGACTGATACTGAGGATACCTGAATTTGAAAATAATTTTGAGGTCCACACTGATGCATTGGATTTTTAAATTGGAGGGGTTATATTGCAGGATGGTTATCCAGTGGCATATGACAGTAGGAAGTGAGAGGATAGAGAACGATGATATCTGATCCATGAGAAAGAAATGACTTACATCATTCATTGTCTGCATGTTTGAATACATTATTTGGTTGTAAAAATATTTGTTGTCAAGACTGACAACATTGAAGAAAGTTATTTTTCATCACAATCGAAGCTGTCAGCGAAGCAAGCTTGTTGGAAATACTTCTTGGAAGAGTTTGACATAACCCTTGAAAATGGGTTGAGTAAAATCAATGTTGTTGCAGATTCCCTTAGCACAAAGGGACAGCTAGTAGCGATGGATGGGGAAGATCAATCTAATTAGATGAGGAGTAGAGTCAGCATGACTGAGGAGATGCAGAATAGACTTCAAGCGGAAACATATACACAAGCGAAGAGCATTCTGAAGCTAGTGAAGGAAGGAAAGACATGTAAGTTTTTCTCACGGGATGGACTCTTTTTCTATGTGAACCGATTTTAGATTCCAAAGTCATTAGGACATAGGAGGCACCTTTTGAAGGAGTGCCATGACACATCTTGGGCTGCCCACCCAGGGCAACATCGTTTTATGGCATTATTGGAGAGGGGATACTTCTAGGAAATGATGAGACAGGATGTGGAGGAGTATGTACATAGATGCATCATTTGTCAACAAGGAAAATTGGATACTCAGAGACAAGGAGGATTGTAGCCTTTACCAATTCCAGAGATACGATGGATGAGTGTCTCAACCAAAGGTTCGAGGACTTGTTAACTCCAACGACTAACGCATATACATATCACATGTGCATAGTCACTGCTAACTTCGTCGACAGTTGGGCTTGGCAGTTGCCCTAACTGTGAGGTTTGGGGGGGTCGGCATGTGGCCACCCCCACCCCTAACCAAAAAATTTTAATGCAAAGGCTAGTTAACTGGCAGGAGTTTAGTGCTCCACTAAAATTAGGAGATTTTTGTTTGTTTAATTGCAATTAACTGCAGTCCTCCAAATTTAGTAGAGGTTTTGTAGGGGACATTGGGCGAAAGCCTAGCTAGGTCAATTTTTGACCAATTTGAGTGAAACAAGAGTCTACCTAGACTAATTTGAGTATTTTGGAGCCATTTGTGCAGAGAAAATGGCCATTGGAGGCTTGTACACACATGTATTTGCAAAATTTTGAGCATAATAAAATATGGACATGAAATTGGGAGCTGGACCAGCAGATGTAGCCCAGGAGGGGTGAATTGATTCATCATGCCTTCTGTGTAAATCTTATGTGTGGTTTTATTTCTCTATTATACACTACTGTTCAATGTTATTTAGGCTTATTTACATGCTTAAAATTCACAATTTCATCTATATTTCATGGTTAAATTCCTCAATCCTTAAGCAAACAAATGGATACAAATATGTGTATGTTTTATAACTAAAAGGACACTTAGCACAACAAACTAATATAGTCCTTTCAGATCAGGTTGGTATCATAGCTAGAGTTTATTCTCTGGTGTCGTTGTGTCCAAATATTTGTTTAACTATTTTCAAGTTTTCACATGCTTATTAGGCTCAAGATTAAAGGAGGAGAAGGAAAATTGGTGCAAAGAAGAGCGTCCCAAAGTGAGCCACGAAAAAGGAGGAAAATATTGCCACATTCTCCACCACCTAGTTCACCTCCTAAAGAAGCAGAAGCGGCATTAAGAATGCCTCCAGGGGAAGGAGAAATCCATGAAGAAGTGGATCCCAAAGAATAAGAGAGGGTGTTCAGGAAAGCATTCCTTGACATGACTGAGATGGTGAGAATCCTTTATCAAGAAAGGAATGAGAGAATAGAAGGAGAAGGATCCAAACTTTACAAGGAAGGATAGGGATCATCAGGAGGTCAAAATGATGAAGATAAATTAAATAATGGAAATAGAAGAAATGGAGGCAGTGGAAAGTCACCATCCTCACCCTCGTCATCATCATCCTCTACTTCATCTTCAGTACATCAGCCACACAAGTCAAAGAACACTGGTAAAAGTCATTTTCTAAAACTTGATGTTAAGTTTGAATTACCAATGTTTAATTGTGAAGCCACTGCAGAAAAGCTTGATAATTGGGTTAGGAAATTGGAGGTCTATTTGAGAATTCAGGACCTTCATGATGATGATACCAAAATCCAATTAGCTTCATTGAGAATGGAAGTTGCAACACTTGTTTGGTGGGAAGCTAAGACAAAGGAGGAGATCAAGAAGCATGGTAAGGTTATCCTATCATCAATTGATTTCATTACTGTAATAAAACAAGAGTTTTATCCATCAACTCATATGCAAAAAGCCATAATGAACTGGAAAAAATTTAGACAATTGAAAGGACAGAATGTACAAGTTTACACCCAAGAATTTAGGAGAAGAGCTCTATTATTAGGGGTATATTTGAAGAGCCAAGATACTTTTCTCAAGTACATAGGAGGATTACATAGCTACCTAAAACATACTATCCTCATGTTTAACCCCACAAGTCTATATGACGTATGTGTTCAAGCCACACATTTGGAATCTAGAGGGAAAAACATTTCTGACGAGGGTAGAAACAAACCTTTTAAGGGGAAAAAAAGGAGAAGACCTCAAAAGGTAAAGGTAAAAATAATGCATCTATCAAAAAAGAGGGAGAAAAAGTGGTCTGTCAACATTATTCAAGAGAAGGCCATGATGAAAATCATTGTTGGAAATTATGTCTTGAAAAGAGGCCCAAACATCAGAACAACAAAGGGCAACAGAAAACTGCAGCAAGTCAACATTATTTAGGAGAGGATTCAGGTGATAAATATAAAATTACAGCCATGGGATTGAAGAAAATGAAGGGGAAATAAATTTAAACTAAACCCGGTACTAGTACATCAAACTGTCTCATACAAGCTCCAAAATGAAGAAGAAAGAATTGAACTGTTTCATGTGAGGGTCATATCCAAACATACCAAGATTGACACATTGTTTGGCAGTGGGTCACAAGAAAACTTAATCTCTAAAGACTTGGTCAAGAAACGCAATCTTGATACCATTCCACATCCAAAACCATATCCACTTGGTTGGATTTGTAAGGATGCAAATTTACAGGTTTCAAAGAAGTGTATAGTGCAGTTTGCAATAACTGCACATTTTGTTGACACAGTTGAATTAGATGTGGTTCCGCTTGAAATAACAGTTATTGTATTGGGAAATCCTTACTTTTATGATAGGAAAGCGATCTTCCATCGCCATGAGAACAAATACCATTTATTCAAATATGGCATGGATCACATTGTTAGATCACATCGAAAGAAGACAAATATTACTATGGTAAATGTTGGATAGGTAAAGAGTCTGGTAAATTCAATTAAGAATTTTTTTCTTCTAATGATTAAGCCTAGAGCTAATGTTAATCATGAATCACTTGAGGATTGAGATCCTAAGTTGAAATCAGATTTATATGATGTAGTTGATGCACATCATGAGACGTTTCAGGAGCCAACATGATTGCCTCCAAAAAGGAAGATACAACATGAGATTCAGTTGCAGCAAGATTGTCCTCTTCCAAAAATAGGCATGTATTGCATATCGATAATGGAGAATGCTGAAATAAAGAGAAAAATTAAGGACATGTTGGACAAGGGACTCATAAGGCCAAGAACTTCACCATGCGGTTCACCCATATTCTTTATTCCGAAGAAAGATGGGACTTGGTGCATGTGTGTAGATTTCAAAGCTTTCAACAAGTAACGGTAAAGAATCAATCCCCACTCCCAAGGGTAGATGATTTTCTTAATCAGCTGAAAGAAGAAAAGTTTTTCACTAAGATTTATGAAGTGGATATCATCAAGTAAGAATTTCAGAAAGTCATATATGGAATACTGGATTCAAAACCAAAAAAGGACTCTTTGAGTGGTTGGTTATGCCATTTGTTTTGTGTAGTGCACTAGCAACTTTCATGCATGTTATGGAAAATGTTTTGCATTCATTTCTTGATGAGTTTTTTATTGTGTATTTAGATGATATACTGATTTTCAGAAAAACAAGGTAAGAACATGTCTTGGATATAAATAGGGTGCTTGATGTTTTGAAGAAAGAGAAATTATTTCTTAAGATGTCAAAGTGTGAGTTTGGAAAGACTTCTTTGGTTGATTTGGGACACATTGTAGGAGGAGGCGAGTTGAGAATTGATACTTCTAAAGTGGAAGAAATTGTGAGTTAGCCTACTCCCAAAATAGTAACCGAGGTAAGAACTTTCTTAGGTGCAGCTCATTATTGGAGAAAGTTTATTGCTAATTTTTCTGCCATAGCAGCTCCTATGCATGCAGTGACAAGTATGAAGAAAGGCTTCCAATGGGGAGGCAAACAACAGCAAGATTTTGAAGCTTTAAAAGACAAGATCAATTTAGCTCCAGTCCTTTCATTACTGAATTTGAGACATTCATTCGAGATACAAAATGATGCTAGTGATTGTGCCATGGGCACAGTACTTTTGCAGCATGGTAAGCCTATCGCTTTTCATTCTAAAACATTCAATGGTGTTGTAACTAATTTTCCTACATATGAAAAAGAGATGTATGCATTGGTACAAAGCGTCAAGAAGTGGAACCACTACTTGATGGGTAAAGAGACGATTATACATACCGATCACCAACCATTACAGTACTTTCAATCGCAAACAAAATTTGCAACAATTACGAAATTTTAGGTGGATGGGTTTCCTTCAACAGTTTCACTTGGTTATAAGGTACAAGAAAGGTATTTTCAATCAAATTTCTGATATGCTTTCAAGGCAGATTATAAGTGCTTCTACTTTACTTAAAAATGATTCTATTTTACATGAGAGTTACATAGAACAATATGCACATGATATTGATTTTCAAGATTTTTACATGCTAGTTTGAGTGAACGGAATCAAGTTAAGGAAAATGATTATGACATGCATAAAAATTTGATGTTTCATTTGGGCAAGCTATGTATACCACAAGGAGAGAGGATAAGTGCATACCAATTTTTTTTCTCTTATTGCTCGATACTTTGGGGTAAGAAAAACAGTGGCGCATTTACAGAGGTTTTGCTATTGGCCTCGCATGATAGATAATGTGTCGCATTTTATAAGAGGTTTTTCTTTGTGTGCAAAAAGAAAGCCTAGCAATGGGAAGCTTGGGTTTTACACACCACTACCGGTACCATCAAGGCCATGGGAGAGTGTCTCAATGGAACTTGTTGGAGGTCTACCTATGTCAAGAAAAAAACATGATTCTCTTTATGTAGTTGTGGATAGATTCAGTAAAATGTGTATACTTATGCCATGTAAGAAAAGCATAACTGCTGAACAAACTGATGAACTTTATTTTCAACATGTATGGGTTCATTACGGATTGCCAACTTCTATTGTTAGTGACAGGTATTCCAAGTGTAGGTTTTAACCTTGTACAGAAATTATCTACAAACGAATCTTAAAAACAGAAAATAAACAATAGCGAGAGCATAAAACATAAAACAGATATACACAGATATTTTCCCCTGGATCCCAAATCAGAATGACCAGCTTGATTTTTCATTATATTGCTTTCAATGTTACAACACATATATATACATGCCGAAGCATACATAAACCCCAATCCATTAACCCTGGATTAGTACATAACCGTATTTCCCTTGACCAGATCTACAAAATACCAGGGGTTGAAAACCAAAACCATGTGCAAATCCATGACAAAACCATGGGTGGGTCTGCCCACTGAAAAAAACATTCCCAGGGCGTTACCCCGGACCCCGACAGGGGGGGCTATCGCCCCCCCTGTGACCCCCTACTGTGCCCGGTGCACCGTATAGCGCATGGGACTAATCGTGGAAATAATATAACACATACCCAACATTCTACCACTTGTTCTTTTCTTTCTGCAGGGGGGGCACAGGAGAGCTTAATAACCAGTCCAACTCTATAACACCCATTGTTTCTCTACACCAAGAGAACTTCTGAGTGCTCACAAACTTCGTCAATGCATCTACAACATTCTTCAAAATGTCCACCTTTACCAACAACACCCTTTTATCCTCAACCATATCTCTCACAAACTGATATTGAACATCAATGTTCTTTGTCTTTGAATGATAAGTAGGGTTCTTAGCCAAGAAAATTTCACTTTAGATATCACAGCCTATCCTTATAGCTTGCTACACCAACCCCATACTTGAACACAATCTCTATAACCAAACTACTTTCTTGCTTGCATGAGTGTCTACCATGTATTCTGCCTCTGTAGTTGAAAGAGCATCTACAGACTATATTTTACTCATCCAACTGACTGCACCTCCAAATAGGCTAAACACATACCCACTTGGATATCTTCTTTGGTACAGATCTCCAGCCCAGTCTGCATCAACAAAGCCACGAATTTCCAACACTCTTTCCAATCCTGGTCTTCCCTGGTAGCAAAATCCATAATCACTAGTGCCACACAAATATCTGAAAACCAACTTCATTGTTGCCCAATTCTCCTTCCCTGGGTTTTACATAAACCTGCTCAATACTTCTATTGCATGTGCAATGTATGGTCTAGTACAGACCATTGCATACATCAGGCTACCCACTACACTTTCATATGGAAAACGGGACATATCCTCCTCTTCTTCTTGTGTCTTGGGACATTGTTCAGCAGATAGCTTTACACGTACAGGAATAGGAACATTCACCGGTTTACCATCTTGCATATTGAACCTCTGCAATATTCTCGACATACTTCCTCTAGTTTAACCAAAGCTTCCTCTTTACCCGATATCTCTTAATTTTCATGCCCAAAATATAGTTTGCAACACCAAGATCCTTCACGTCGAATTTGGAGAACAATTGGGTCTTAAAATCTTGGATAATTTCTCTATCATTTCCAATCAACAACATATCATCCACATATAAGAACAAATAAATAACATGGTCAGCAATTAATTTAAAATAAACACAATGATCCTTCTTGCTTCTGGTGAATCCAAGTCCCCGTATATAGGTATCAAATTTCTGATACCACATCCTTGGTGACTGTTTTAACCCATACAGAGACTTCTTTAACTTGCATACCACTTCTTTCTTCCCCTTCACCAAAAAGCCTTCAAGTTGTTTCATGTAGATCTCGTCTTCCAGATCCCCATGAAGAAATGTTGTCTTCACATCCATCTGTTCTACCTCAAAATCAAATGCAACAACAATAGATAAAAGTAATCTAATAGAAGTAACTTTGGCAATAGGAGAAAAAATATCACCAAAATCAATTCCTGACACCTGGGAATAACCTTTCTCTACCAATCAAGCTTTTTATTTCTCCACCTTGCCTTCTACATTCATCTTCTTCTTAAACTCCCATTTCCTCCTGATGGGCTTCCTTCTAGCTCGAAACTCCACCAAATCCCATGCCTCATTTTTGTTCAAGGATGTCATTTCATCAACTATGGCCTCCTTCCAAAGTTTTCCACCCTCTGAATCTACTGCCTCCCTGACAGTTCTGGGATCATCATCAGTTATGGTTAAAGAAAATTTTTAACACAAAGCAGATGGACTACACCTTTTTGGTTTCCTTCTTTCTCAAATTGATATTCTCATAGCCAAAGTTTGTGGATCATCGTCTTCTGAATCTTCTTCTGTTGTAGAGTCTGATTCATTCTCCTTTAGCTCAAACTCTATCTTCTTAGGTTCCTTTGGTAGGACTTGATGTTTAACAACATCTTTCACCTCTATAAACACCACATCTCAGTTGTACACAACCTTCCTTGTTTTCGGGCTCCAAAACTTGTAACCTTTTAAACCATCCTGATACCCAATAAAGATTCACCTTTCAGATTTATTATCCAACTTGTTCCTTTTCTCCTTTGGAACATGTACATATGCATCACCTCCAAATACCCTTAGATGTGAAAGAGAGGGTTTCTTACCAGTCCATACCTCATGCGGAGTCTTATCCTCCAATGCTGATGAAGGAGATATGTTAACCAAGTAACATGCAGTCTCCATTGTTTCTGTCCAGAATTCCTGTCCTAACCCGGTACCACTGAGCATGCTTCTTGCCTTTTCCATTAGTGTTCTATTCATTCTTTCTGTAACTCTGTTTTTCTGAGGTGTGTATGGATTAGTCTTCTGTCATGCTATACCACACTTCTTAGAAAATTCTTCAAATTCCTTCTTGCAAAACCTTCCACCATTATTTGTTCTCAGCACATTTATCTTATTCTCTATTTGGTTTTCCACTAAAGCCTTAAATTATTTAAATCTGTCAAAGACTTCAAACTTCTTCCTCAAGAAATATATCCATGTATTCCTTGAGAATTAATCTTTGAATGAAATATAGTACATAGACTTTCCCAGTGATGGAACCGACACAGGTCCAAACATATCACTGTGCACAAGCTCTAATATCTTTTTTTCCCTCTTAGCACCAGAAGAAAAACTCACCCAATTATGCTTCCCATATGCACAATGTTCACAGAAATCAAAATCCAGAGAGAAATTAGACATACCTTCTACCATATCATTTCTATGCGGTATCTAAAGTCCCTTCTCTCCAATATGTCCAAGCCTTTGATGCCATAGCATGGTCTTTTCTCCAGAGACAGCTAGGCTTTCCACTCCACTTTTAAGAACCACACAATTGTTGCACCCATCAATAACAGTGCTACCTTGAGGCTTGTACAGAGTTACAAGCCAAACTCCTTGCATTAATACCAATGCTCCCTGAACCATCTTGCATGTATCTTTCTTGAACACTTTTTTACACCCATATCATCCATCTTTCTTACAGAAATCAGATTTCTAGCCAATGTAGAAATGTGCAGAACACCAGGAAGTGTTCTAATCCTTCCACCTTGCAGCTTCAGCTTGAATTTTCCACATCCGAAAATTATGGCCTTCCTATCATCCCCTAGGAATACATCACCGCCATCATATTTCTGATACTCGCATAACCACTCCCTGTGGGGAGTGAAGTGAAAGGATGCACCCGAGTCAATCAACCATGACTCATTATCTATGTCATGTGTATTTTAAGAAGAAGCCAAATACACATCCCCACCTTCATCCGAGGTGGTTTTTTCCTTTGAAGAAGAAGCATCCTCAGATCCCTTTCCTTTCTCAAGATCTTTAGATCTATAGTCTTTTTTGTAGTGCACTTCCTTTCCACATTTCTAGCACACCTTTACAAACTTTCCCGGTGATTTAGATCTCCCTCTAGATTTAGATCTCCCACTTGAAACCTTATTCTTGTTTCTGTTCGAGGACCTTCCTCATACAGACAAGACATCTCCATTCTAGCCCTCCATATTTCTCCATCTCATTTCCTTCGACAGCAAGGCTGATACAATGTCATAAAAATTCAAGGTAGTTGTATTGCTACCTATTGCAATAACTAGACTGTCCCACAAATGTGGTAGAGAACATAACAAACTGATGCACTTATCTTCATATGATATTTAATATCAACAGATAACAACTGACTTACCATAGTATTGAAGGAATTCAGAAGCTTTGTCACCGAGTCTCCATCCTTCATCCTTAGTTTATCATAACTTTTTCCATAGGAACAATTTATTCACCAGAGACTTAGATTGATACAAAGTCCCTAGCTTTTCCCACAAAGTCTTCACTGTAGCTTCCCCATAGACATTCAACAATACTGGATCTGAGACACATAACCGTATTGTGCTCTTTGCCTTCCAATCTAGCTTATTCCAGTCTTCATCTTACATTTCCATTGGTTTAGTACCCAGATCTTCCGTGATCCACTGATCTTTATCCACCAGTAGATCCTCCATCTTTATCTTCAACAACTCAAGACTCTGACCATTAAATTTCTTGATCTCTATATTTCCACCACTCACCATATTCTTTCACCACAAGAATCGATCCTATAGACTTCCCACTGAACAGAGCCTACCACAGGCCCGAGAAGAAAACCCCTTAGCAGCAAAGGCATCCCCTTGAAGCTAAAACAATTTTGATACCAAATGTAGGTTTTAACGCTGTACAAAAATTATCTACAAACGAATATTAAAAACATAAAATAAACAATAGTGATAACATAAAACATAAAACAAATATACACAGATATTTTCCCCTGGATCCCAAATCGAGATGACTAGCTTGATTTTTCATTATATTCCTTTCAGTGTTGCAACACATATATATGCATTCTGAAGCATACATAAACCCCAATCCATTAACCCTGGATTATAACATAATCATAGTTCCATTGACCGGATCTACAAAATACTAGGGGTCGAAAGCCATCGTCCCCCAAAACCATGTGCAAACCCATGCACAAAACCATGGGTGGGTCCGCCCACCGGAAAAAAATTCCCAGGGCGTTGCCTGGGACCCTGATATGGGGGGGTACCACCCCTGTTATGCCCGACGCATGCGACTGATCGTGGAAAGAATATAACATATACCCAACACCAGATTCATTGGGAATTTTTGGTCCAACATTTAGAAGATGATGGACACAAAGTTGAAAAAGTGTATTTTTTTTCATCCACAAAATGATGGCCAAATCGAGGTGGTGAACAAAATCATTGTGCATCTATTGAGAAGATATTGTAGAAAACATCCCAAGTTGTGGGATGAACAAATGCATTACATTTAGCACGCTTACAATCGGGCAAATCAATCTTCTACAAATACTTCACCATTTGAAGCCTGCTTTGGGTATTTGCCGAAATCGCCATTAGACTTAATCTTTGAGAAGGATGTTGCAATTTATGGGCATAGTGATGTTGAAAAGGCTTGAAATTTCATTGAGAAAATTTAGATTATTCATCAACAAGTTCAAGAACAGCTTGAGAAGAGTCAAAGAAAATACAAGGAGAGGTATTACAAACATAGAGTTGATCACAAGTTTTAATAATGAGATGAGGTATGGTTGTACATAAGCAAATAAAAGATGCAATGAGAAGGTAAAAAGCTCAAGGCCATTTTCTATGGTCCATTCAAGATCATAAAGAAAGTTGGTCACAATGCATTTCAACTTGACTTGCCTTCATATATGCAAACATATTCAGTTGTTAATGTTGAAAACTTATGTTTGTATGAGCCACATTTGATCGATGATCATGGAAGTGATGTTCAGCAGCCTTCTATTGAATATTTCTCACCAGAATTTCTGGATGAGTCAAAGAGGATATCATTCTTGACAGGAGGACAAGAGCATCTAAGAGAGGAAGTGTTGACTACCTTCGAGTTGGGCTCAAAGGCAATAAGACAAGCAAGGCAAAGTGGATGGAATTTGGAAAGGTGAGGGAGTTGTACCCACATCTATTGAACAGGTAATGAAGTCTTTTGGGGTCCAAAATCTTCCTAATGGGGAGGTGTGATCAGGAGTTCATGAATTTTGCTCAAAATTGAAAGTTCTCGAAACTATACCAAACATGAGCGACCGAGTAGATCTCGGTGTTCTGATTCCAGCGCCGTGAATGTTTCGAAAAACTGATATCGTATGAGGGAGATATCGTGTTCTGGTTGATTTCCCAAACAGCTAAAATTATGACAGGTTTGACTGGGATGCACAGTTAGCATGCAGTTTTACAGTCAGAAAAAAAGGGGAACATTCCTAAGAATATTCCTTTTTCTCCAAGCCAATGAGATTTTGCCACGTGGGGCATTCTAGATCGTTTGATGTGGTGTACATTGACGATTTTTGGTCCAATGGTTGGATGACATGTGGCCACCCCTGAGGCTGCCACGTGTCCCCTGTTTTTGCACTAAAAACTGTCACTCTGAAATTCTGCTGACTGTATGATCTCATTAACACTCATACTTACCTCCTCTACAAGTCTTACAACCTTTACTCCTCATGTCAAGCCTTAAAACAGGAGAAAAAACCCTAAAAACTCAAAAACCCTAGGGTACGCAAGTAATCTGAGGCTTACCTGCGTTCCTGGCTAGGGTACGCAGGTAATGTGAAGAGGAACTACGTTCTAGAAAGAATTTTTCCAGTGTTATGCTTGCGTACCCCCTCCAAAGTCAAAAAAGCGAGAAACAAAATTTAAAAAGCTGATTTGAGGTCAAATTTAGAAGCTTCTAGATGAGAATTTTTGGGGATGAGTACGCTTTAATAAGGTGCATGTATCCCACACCTTAAGGAACTAATCCCTTGATGTGAGGAGCCTATCCCTTTGAAGGAGGATAGGAACCCTAACCTCCTCATCTTCTCTATACAAAGAGGCATTGGGTAGCCTCAAAAGGAGTTCAAGCTTTAGTGTGTGATTGAGTTGAAGTGTTGTTGAGATTTAGACTTCTTTCTGTTGAGCTTTTGAGAGGAAAGATCACATACCTCTATGTGCTTCTGGAGGAAGAGTGCAAGACTTATCAAAGTAGAGGAGACTCCTACTTCAGACCGTGGGAAGGCTTGTTCAACATCAAGGCTAAGGTTGTAAGGTTCTTCTGTTATTTTAAGATTAATACAATCAAGTTTTGTTTTTCTCAATAAATTGTCATTCGATTGTTTATTTCAATAAGCTGTCGTTTGATCGTTTATTTCATAGATTCCTTGATCACTATGATAGGTATGTTTTATAATTATTTGTTATACAGGTGCTATTTAATATTTGCTTGCTTGTGATTGTAGGTCTTTTTAAGACGACACTTTGTTGCGAAAAGAGACGACACTTTGTTGCGACAAAAGAACTATTGTTGCAATGAAATAACTCTTGTTGCGACGGAAGGACTATTGTTGCGACGGAGGAACTACTAATGCGACGGAAGAACTACGATTACAAATAAGCATTTGGATCTAAGGTAGGATCGACACCTTCATATCATTTACTTTTAAAACGAATATATATAGAGAAAGACAAACTTAGTTGTTCGTTTGTTGCTAGATTGTCTTCTAACACTAGGGAGATCGATCTTGTCCGCAAGATCGATTTATCCAGCCAACAAATTGGCGACTCCACTGGGGAAAGAACTTGTTTTGTTTTTCCTTTATTTTGATTTTAGAAAATGCTTTTTCCTGATTTTTTATTGATTTGTACGGGCTTGGGTAACTTAGATTTACTTTGATTTGGAAAGCTTTGAAATATTCTTTGTTTCTCTTGAACTTTTCTGGGGACCGCACATTGTTGCAGACCCTAATAAAAGTCTTGAAAAACTTAGATTTCTTCTTTCAGTTTTATTTTAGATTTGATTTAGGATTCTTAGTGTCTGCCCAAATCTGTATGTTTTCTGTCGAAAATCTCTTGTGAATGAGTCTCATAGCACTTTTGTTTTGAATGATTTTCTAGAAGTTTTTCATTTTTAGAGTGGTTTTCGCTTTGTCTCTATAGTGACCCAAGATTAGAAGCTTAAAAGTGCCATTAGATCACTTTGGTATCTTTTATATTTTTGATGAGTCTGACTTGGTTGTAAAATTCATTCTTTTTTGAGAAATAGATCTAGTTTTCTCTTTGCAAATATTTGAACAAACTTTGTTTTAAGTTTTGAATTTCATTTTTATAAAACATATCTGGATGTTTTTTGATTTATTTATTATTCTAGGCAAATGAATCCTTAGTTTAATGAACAACTAAGAAAAACATTTTCAAAAAAATTAAAGCTTTTATTCAATTAGATTTTCAAAGTTTGTAGATCTCAAAATTAGTTTTTTTATAGCTTTGAGTGCTTTTTAGAACTTGTAGATCTCTTTTGAAGGAAAGTTGTTTTTTGTAGTTTCGAGTTTTGAAAGTGAAAGGGATTTATTGTGAGCATTGATTATTTGTCTCGTTTTGAGTTCTTATTGAAAAAACAAAAATATTTTCTTTCATTTATTCTTCATGTTCAAAGAAATAATTTCCTATTAAAAGAATTGCATTCTCGAACCCTTTCTTTAGTTAGAATTTCATTGAAAGAAAAACGCATTGATTATCATTTTAGGTGCATTTTTTGGTATATTTGGAATTTGATTCTTCACACCATCAAAGTTTCATTTCCATACCTATTGACTTAAAGAACAACCCATAAAAACAACGCTTAATTAAAATTGATCTAGTAATCTTTTATATTTCTAGGGCTCCTATCACCAACATAGCTTAGGCTAGTATCTTGGAGTAGGGAGTAATTAACTCTCCAAGATAGTAAAAACAAACAAGTAGATAAATCTTGCGGTAGAAAATAAATCCAATTGTAATTGGTACAATCTGGGATGCTTCTCTTAAAGGAGTTAATCACGAGATCATGTTCGAACCTTTGAGACAATCAATTTTGTTTCATTGGGAAAGATATAAGATTTTGCGTACATTACAAACAGTAAACCTCAGATTAACCATTGTTGAGGAGCTTGGGGTCACTTGTTGGTAAACCTCAGATTGACCATGTCGAGGAGCCTTCAAGGGGATTGAGCTTTGTTACTCTGCCCTTGCGCGTGGAATCGGATCGTAGACTGTTCCCCCAGTTGTATTTCTTACTGTTGGTAACCTTAGTGTCCATAAGCTTAAGATTATTTCCTAAGGTGACGGTGAAGGAAAGATCTCACTGTACCTAGAGTAGACGTCGACTAGACTCACTTGGACTTTCTGGGGGGTTCTCTTCACTCGAGATGGTTTTGTGAAGAAACTTGTGCCAGTCTGTTTCATTAAGCCTGCCCTTTCTTTATTAAGTTTCTATTAAGTTGGATTTCATCACCAACTAGTGTTTTCAGTACGGGAAGTCACTGTTTGTGTGTGGTTTGAACTCATAGATTTTTTAGGCGTGTGATTCAGCTGTTTGTTTCTTTAGAGACTTTAGGTGTTTTCATTGAAATTTTCTTTGTTTGCGTGTGATTGATTCATATTTAATCGTGGCATAATTACCGCGACAATCCCAAAGACTTCAGGGGAAGCCCCCTGAGTATACACCAAGTCAGCTTGAAGGGCTACGTGCTCTAGTATCATCTAGTAGCGGTAGAATTAAATCAAAAGAAATTGGAAATTAATCTATATTTTTTCATCCACATCATCAAATACCCACGACAGAACACATTTAGGAACCGATTTCAGTTTTCGAAGTTACTGGTAGTATTTCTCCTTCCAGTGAATTAGCTGACGAACCTGAAATTTCTGAGCGTGACACTGAATATTCTATTTTGGAAACATCCTAAGGATTTAATACTCCAACTTCTAGCGATCCTGGTTCACCTAGGGTAAGAAGTATTGTTACTGAAGATCTTCCATCTGGCCTCATTTCTATTGAAGAACTTGCTAGTCCTGATGAAGATATATCTCTTCCCGAATCCCCTCAGTCTTTGAATCTTAGGGAGCGTGAATCCATTTTCTACAGCCCTATTAGGATTGACGCTTGGTATCTATCTTTGACAAACTTTTTATAAAACCCGGGTCTTTCTTTTTCTCCACCTCGAATTCCATTTCATCCTACACCTAGAGGTTATTATCCTTCATCTATCATGGCAGGAGATTCATCTATGTTTTCCCAATCATCGAAAGCATTTTTACATGGTGGTCCTTCTGTTCCTTCGAGGTATTAGGCTCTTTCTGGTACTTTCTCAGGAGCAGCTCCTCGACCGATTGAACCAGTATTATCACCTGGTGTTAATGGTATTAAAACTAAAACATCGAACGTAGAGAAAATCTTTATGATGTCTAGTAATATTCCAAATCCTCAACCTCAAGGTGGTGAGTTACCGCCTGGGGGGAAACCTCAAGGTGGTCAGTTACCGCCTGGGGGGAAACCTCAAGGCAGTCATTTACCGCCTGCGGGTCAAACTCAAGGCAGTCAATTACCGCTTGGGGGGCAACTACAGGTAATTTTTTCCCAGGAAAAACTGTGGCACAATATTATTTTGGAGAAAAACCTCAAGGACAGTACATACCTCAAGGTTATCAACCTTCAAGACAGTACATACCCCAAGGTCAACCCCAAACTCAATATGTTCCTCAAGGTCCTTATCAACCCCAGATTCAGTACGCGCCTCAGGGTTATCAACCTCAAGGTCAGTACCCAACTCAAGGTTTTCAACCGCCTTCTAGTCAATCATTTGTACAAGGAGCTAGAAATTTACCTCTTACTTATCAACCCTACATTCAACCAGGCTATGGTCCTTACATTCAACCTTCTACGGGACAATATCCTGGAATGAACATGGTGTGGGATCCATCCCAAATTCAACAGACTATGCAAACCGATGTGCAGTTGTCTACTCAACCTGGACAACCTTTGGTTTCTAATCCAACCCAGCAACCTTCCAGCCTACTGTTCAAGTCCATGCACCTAGTTCTGTTCAGCAGTCTAGGCCTAGTACACCTTAGACTCCGCCTCAAACTACTGTAATTGCTGCAACATCTGTTCAACCTATAACACCTGTTTCTGGAGTATCTGTAGCTCCAATTTCTTCTATCCTTGCATCCGTTCAAATCCCTCAAGTCTCTGTACCCCAGTTAGGACCTACAGTTCAGAATTCGGTCCAGATACGTACGGGACAAGCTGGTACAAGTACGATTGTCACAAGTCATCCACAATTCACGTATCAACCGTACCAGGGATAGTATCAATTCGGTTCCATTTCACAAAACCTAGTTTATCAGTATCAACCGTACCCTAGCTATACTTATCAACAGCCTCAACAACCCCAGTTTGGTCCAGTTAATCCTGGTTTCTCGGGAGGTTATACCATTCCTAATGCAAATCCAATTCCTAGTTATCCTGGGTATCCTCCTCCCGGAACTGCTTTGGCTACTCAAGGTTTTCGCGACCCTAACCATCAGTTACCATTTATTGCAACTTTGGATTTACCTGATTTGACATGCCTTACGAATGATCCAATTTTCTATTATCCGTATTGGCCGCCAATGCTGCATAAGTTGCCCAGTGATATACCGAAATTCGAGAGTAAGTCAGGAGAGGATCCTTCAAATCACGTTATGACTTATCACCTCTGGTGTGCGTCTAATTCGATAATTGATGATTCAATTTGCTTACATCTTTTTCAACGAACTCTTATTGGTCTTGCCGCCAAATGGTACATTGAGTTACCACGAGGCTCTTTTAATAATTTCAGTCAGTTAGCAACTACTTTCTTAACTCATTTTCAGTTACCTGTCCGATACGACAATGACACGGAACTATTGACTTCGTTAAAACAATCCACGCCCACGTATATTTCTGATCATATTCATGAATGGCGACATAGAAGGCGTTTAGTGAAAGTTTACATTCCAGATCAAATTTTGGCGGAATGGTTTGTTAGATCATTACTACCCAAAATCACTGAAGATGTAGCTAAGGCAGGGGTTGTTACTAAGGAGCAGGTCATTGCTCAAGCTCAGTATCTTGACCTCGTCTATACGTAGTCAGGCACTTTACATGAAAAAATCCTCGATCTTCCAAAACAAGGTCAAATAACTGCAGCTCCTTCAGGGTCTCATGTTGCTGATGGTATGATTGGTACAGTTAATACTAAAAGCAAGAAGAAATATTCAAAGAATTCTTCTCCTATAATAACTTTACCTGATTCCCCGACAGGAGAATATTCCGCTGAAGTTTCTGCCAAAATTCATGTCGTAGAGTCATCTACAGCCAAATCTAAATCTGGCGGTAAAAAGAAGGAGAAGAATAAAAACAAAAATAATTCAAAAGATAAAATAGATAAAACTGAATCTAATGAAGAAAAACACAAGTCTTTCTATCCTTGTTTCATTTGCGATGAGGATCATTTTACTAAAGAATGCCCACATCGAGCATAGGTTTCGAAATTCATTAAAGGTTCTCAACAACCTGCTGTCTTGAAGGATCCTTTTCCCACTCAAGATAGTAAGATGATTGGTTCTACCTCGAATGCCTCAGAAGAACCTATTATGATGATGTCTCATGTCAGGATTGCGACGCGATCACAAGATTATGGTAATAAGAATCATGTTGGTGGTAAAGAAGCAGAATCTTCTAATTCAAATACATCAACTACACCTCCTCCTATTTCTGATCCGCTACAGACCAAGAAACCCAATCCAGACTTAGTAATAAAACCGCTTGCTAAAGGTGTACTTCGTAAATCAGCTCTCAATCCACATGCGAGAGCTGCTCAGAATTACAGCATTGTTGAGGACTTAGCTATTTCCCCTTCAACAATGTTGGCTTTGGAAGTACTGCAATCGTGTCTAGCACAGCGTAAATTACTTTTGTCTACCATATGAGTTGTCTATATTCAAGATTCAAACCTAATAATCTTCGATTTAGAGAATAGTACACCCCGCCTACCTCATCAAATGGCTTTCTAGATTCCATTATTAGTCAAAAACAGACCGATCTTTCGAACTGTGATTGATGAAGGGGCTTCTACGTGTATTATGTCGATCCAGTGTTGGAAATCGCTTGGTTCTCCTACACTCAATCAGTCTCCGACGATTCTAAAGGATTTTGATGGCCGAGGGTTCCATCCTTTCGATATTTTGCAGGATTTACCTATAGGGGTCAAAGGAAAAACCGTAAATCTAGATGTGGAGGTGGTTGATGCCCCTATAGATTACAACCTTCTCATAGGTCGCAGTTGGTCTTATGCTATGAATGTTGTTGTTTCATCGGTCTTTCGGCTTATCAAGTTTCCACATCAAGGAAAGATCATTACAATAGATCAGTTAACTTATTTCTCATCGGATCCAGCCTCTACAGAAACTATCTAGCACATCAGTAAAACTGCTATCCCTTACAAGGATGTTGGGGTAGGTTTGATTAAAGATTCTGGTTTACTAGGAACTTTTTCCTTTCCTCCTCCTAACGTATCGCCTTCTATTGCAAACATTCATATGATTTCATCGAATATTATCACGTTTGATGATCCTTGGATCGTACCTTCCAACTACGAGTTGGATTCATTTAATGGCGCGATGCCTTTGAGTCCCTTTGAAATTGCATATCAGGCTGTACAGTCGCTTTCCGATCCTTCTTCAACTGAAATTGATCCAATGAATGGGATCCATGAAGAATCACTTTCAATATCTAGCTCAATCACAATGACATTTCCCGATCTTGTTCACACTGATGAGCAGATTCGTGAACTTTTGTCTGTTGACGATTTACCATGGGAAAATCTTCATCATCGATCTTCGTTTTTACCTGAGCTGGATCATTTTGAAAATGATTTCGCTTCTATTTTTACTGCTGAATATGTCAAAGAATCGCAGAATCCATTACAAAATCCTGATTTTGAGTTAAATTTGGAAAATATCTCTCGAATGATTCCAATTGACATTTCAGTTAAGCCAGGAATAACTGAAAACATTCATATAGACGCTTACTGTACGGACGATCAACTCCAGTATTACAAAGCCCTATTTCAAGAATTCCGTGACGTGTTTTCTTGGTCATACGAGGAAATGCCAGGAATCCATCCATCAATTGTTATACATGATATCAAGACTTACCCGGATGCCAAACCTGTCCGTCAACGTTTACGTCAGATACATCCGAGAAAAGCTGCTCCTATCAAAGCCGAAGTTGAGAAATTACTTCGAGCAGGTTTCATTTATCCAATTCCTTTAACCGATTGGGTATCGAATATTGTTCCTGTTAACAAAAAACAAGGAACGATAAGAGTATATATCGACTATAGGGATATTAATTGAGCTTGTCCTAAAGACAATTATCGAACCCCCTATATCGATCAAATAATTGATGATTGTGCCGGCAGTGAAATTTTCTCCTTTATGGATGCTTTTTGTGGTTACAATCAAATAAACAGACTCCCTACTGATCAGCCAAAAACAACTTTCATTTGTCCATGGGGGACATTTTCTTATTGCAAACTACCCTTTGGATTGAAGAACGTTGGGGCAACTTTTCAAAGGGCTATGTCTTACGCGTTTCATGACATTAAGCACATTGTTCAGCCTTATCTCGATGATTTACCTGCTCATTCATCACGTAGGGCCGACCATCTCACTCATTTACGAGCTATCTTTATGAGATGTAGGCATTATCGAATTCGGCTGAATCCACAGAAATGTGTTTTCTGTGTAGAATCGGGTCGCTTACTGGGATTTGTGGTTTCGAAAGTAGGCATTCGCGTTGATCTGTTGAAGGTCGAAGCTATTGTCAACCTACCTCCTCCTTCGACTCTGTGCAAAATCCAAAGTTTGCAGGGGAAAGAAAACTTTTTACGTCGTTTCATTCCTAACTACGCCGAGTTAACAAAGGGTTTCACCAGGTTGTTAAAACAGAACATTCCATTCTTTTGGGATGAGATCGTTGATTGATATTTTGATACACTTAAACACACGTTGACCCATGCACCGTTATTGCATCCTCCCAACTACAACCGGGACTATTTTTTGTACCTCGCCGCCTCTCATTCCACCATTGGGATGGTTTTAGTTCAGGAAGATGAATTCAACAATGAACATGTGATTTACTATCTCAGTTGAAATATGCATCCAACTGAGATCAAATACACGTATGTGGATAAAATGGCCTTGGCAGCTGTTCAAGCTATCCAACGATTTCAACACTACATCTTATTATGCAAAACCGCAGTAATTTCTGACTATAACCCTATGATGTACATTTTGACCAAAAAGTTGCTAGGGGGCAAGTATTCCAAATGGATAGTTATCCTGCAAGAATTTGACTTGGAATTTGAAAAATCCAAGGCAAATAAATCTTTGGTTTTTGCCAAACTGATGTGTGATTTCCCCTCTACTGATACTGAAACTGTGGCGGAGCAGCCCATTGCAGATGAATCCTTGTTTCTTATCAGTACTCTTGATCCTTGATATGGGGATATTATTGGTTATATCCAAACCCAATATTTTCGGCCTAAAATTTCATGATCTCAGCGATGGAAAATACGTTTCCAATCCCAACAATACAATATTATTGGTGATACACTCTATCGTTGTGGAGCGGATTATGTTTTCCGACACTGTCTTACTCATGAAGAAGATGAAAAGGTTTTAAATTATTGCCATTCTGGAGCATGTGGCGGTCATATTTCTGGGTATGCCACAGCCCAAAGGATATTGCGCGCTGGTTATTTTTGGGCATCGTTAATCAATGATTGTATCTATGCAGTCCGGAAATGCCACAATTGTCAAGTCTTTGATTGTAAAATGCGTGCACCACCCACTCCTCTTCACCCTATAATTGTTGTCGATCCTTTCGGAAAGTGGGGTATCGATTTTATTACATGTAACCCTCACTCGGCTGGGGGGCATCCGTATATTATCCTAGCGGTAGATTATTTTACTAAGTGGGCTGAGGTGATGCCTACATTTTCGGTAGACGGCAAGACTGCTGCAACTTAGTGTTCAATCATATAATTGCTAGATTCTAATATCCTCAAGCCAAAATTACAGATCATGGAAGTCATTTTCGAAATATCATGATGACTGAACTAACAGATCAACTTGGCCTGCGCCACGATAGTTCTACTCCATATTACCCGCAGGCTAATGGTCTGGTTGAAGCTATCAATAAATCTTTAGTCACTATGATTAAACGAATCATTGGTATTCATAAGTCGAATTGGCATTCCATGTTATTTTCAACACTTTTGGCATATCGGACCTCAATAAAAACGTCAACTGGTTTCACTCCCTTTCAACTGGTTTACGGTTTGGAAGCTGTGTTGCCTATTGAATGCAAAATTTCGTCATTGACATTAGCCATAGAATTAATCCCAGCTAATTCTGAAGAGGAGAAGTGTTTTTTGTACTTGGCTCAGCTAGATGAGAATCGACGAAATGCTACATTAGCAAATGAAGCTCATGTCAAACGAATAAAAGCTCAGTACGATAGAAATGTTACACTTCGTAATTTTTTAGAAGGAGACCTAGTTTTAGTATACGATCAAGCCAACGATAAGCTAGGGGCTATAAAATTTTTGCCTATGTGGCATGGTCCTTTCATTATTAAGCAAAAGCTGGCAAAAGGGGCCTATGAGCTGATAGATTTTGATGGTGTCTCTTTAGATAAACCTAGAAATGGGCTTTATTTGAAGAAATATTATGCTTAAAATTGGTGTGGATAATTTTAGTTAGATTAGATTCTTTACTGTTGGTGCGTCTTAGATTAGAAAAGCATGCCTAGTTTAGAGTGTGTTCTTATCACTATTCCTACTTATCTGAGTTTTACTCTTGATATTGCAGATGCCGACGTCTCTTCAAACCTACATTGGTTTTGCTGACGGTGCTTGTCGTAGTACACGGAACATTTATTCCACAGCTTGGGTTATCTATTCACCCTCTGACGAGTTAGTATCCATGCATGGGGTAAGCCTCAGTCAAACAACGAATAACATTGCAGAGTATAGTTTAGTGATTGAGTTATTATCTGAATCCATATCGTTTTGGATTCGGAGTTTGATTGTTAGGTTGGATTCTGAACTTGTTGTATTACAGCTTAACAGGGTTTATGCCATTAGAAATCCAGTGTTGTTACGGTTATTCTTAAGAGTTTGTCTCTTGGAATGTGAATTTTATTACATTGAATATCAACATATTCCAAGACATTTAAATACTTTAGTAGATGTAGTTGCTTCTAGTATGATAAATAGACATTTGCAATAAATAAAGCAGTAAATTAAATAACATCTAATAACATGTACACAGATATCCGGTAATAGTGATATATCATAGCATAGAAGTGTGTTTCAAACTATACATCGTCTTGTGTTGGACGGTTTAAAATACAAAAAAAATTAAGACTTAAAAAGTGTTGAAAATGATTTTTACTTGAATCATCCCATTACTCTCCTAGAGGAAAAGCCATGTCTTTGTCGCCATGGTAGTCTATCCCGACGTATGAAAGTCCTTAACGACAAAGAGTTGGTTGTTCAACCAACTAAAATATGTCGACAGAAATCTAACAATCTCAATGTCCTCAGCATGAGATTAGCAACACGTAATGCTGCATTCATGTTCAGTCTAGTAATAGTGAAGACAATAAATTTGAACTCAGGATGAATAATAGTTTTGATATCTATCCATTTATCCTTGGGGTCTACTAAACCATTGTAAAACTCTGCTTTGAGACTAGCAACAGACTGGCCACCTAGTCTAGTCCCGAATAGAGATAAGTGTCCGCCCCTCTTGGACAAACCAGTCAAAAAATATATGTCCTCCAGTTCGACTTTGAGCCGGTGGCCGACAAACAAGAAACACTGGTCTTGTGTGTCCTACCTGTTCACTAGCCATATCAGGAGATCAACTTGGGCCCTCATATGGTCCAGAATTTATACAGATTACTTGGAGCTGATGGTTTTTTATTCCAACAAACGGATTTTCCAGAATCTTCACAGGAAGTTTTTTCTTATCCAAAAGCTCCTACTTTTTCACTATGAATTCAAATAGTAAAATGAAGTTATAAAAGTCCTTTTTATAAGTTTTTATGAATAAATGAATTTTTAATTTGTTTATTTTTCACTTTAAAAAGGTAATTTTTGAAAACATTTTTATTTATCTTAAACAGGTATGTGTAATTGTTTCGAGGTTTTGTGCAGAAAATTGGATTTTTGAGAAAATTGATCATTTTTCAACAAAGAGCATACTTTTATCACTTAGTCGGACTCTTTCAAAAAATTTACGAAAAAGCGAAAAACTGGAGTCCTCTTTTAGCTCTTTTCAGACTCTCAAAAAGTGAAAAGATTGCCGAGCACTTGATTATTCGAACTCGTTAAAGTAAATGAATGATCGTCCCTTCAGTATAATTTTACCCCTTTTACGGACTGAAATGGACTATTTACGAAAAAGGTATACGTTGACTAATTACAGTCAATAGAGTTCTTTCCCGCATTATTTTACCCTTTTTCGGGCTCGAGAGACTAAATTTATGAAAAAGTACACCCACAGAGTTTTATTAAGTTTTTCTTCTAACTCCCTAAAATTGAAAAGCACCGAGTTTCTCTTATACTGGACTCGTTAAAATTTAACAGTAAAGGACCTGTTCAATTTTTAAGCAGGAACAAACCACTCCTTCTTAGGGTTCGAATCCTAAACTAAGTTGGAATCATCCGAAGGATGAGCTTATAAACAATCAAATGTTATCCTCCTCAATCTTGTAAAAAATAAAGAGGTACTTGCCAGAAATGGTGGGGGAAAAGAGAGAAAAACGAACCTGTTTGTTACATTTTGATTATTCGGAAAATCGTTAACCACTCTGGAACACGACACTTTTGTTCACCTGGGTTGGGAAAATCCTTTACCTAACAGTTAATCAAACCATATTGAAAGTCTTCAGCTGGTTTCTGGGTATTAGCTTTGGGTCAATTGTCACCAAACCATCTGCAGTGTCGTTATGTGTTCAAGAGGACAGTTCAAACAAACCATTCATTTGTGAAATATTTGTCTTCCATTTTGACCATCCCTAAGTCATTCCTTGCCAATATATTTCTTCAAAACTTGATCTATGATTTCGTGTTGTGGGCTTGCCTACGACGGATCACTTTTTATTGACGATAGCTCATTATCTAGGAAGTTGATCCAGAAATCATCAGTACCTTGAAATCTGCATGCCTCAATGGCAGGTTTCTCGCCTTTGATGGCAGGTTGCATCATTGGCCTTCGATCGAATGATTCCGTGACATATTCGACTTCATCTCACTCATTCACATTTCATGGATTGTACTAAGTACTTTGAGATCCATTGACATTACTGATGGTTACTCTCACACTTGTTAACAATTTACATTATTGACTGGTAATCAAGTGATTTCTACCATGTTCTACTTCGACACATTTATTCACATGGATAGAATCGTCCTGGTTCGAGAAACGGAAATCAAGACCCTGGATCTATTTTCTACCATCTAGGATGCGAGGAATTTTGTTATTCATTTATACATTGGACTATTCATAAATAGATGGCTGCGTCCAGACTGTGTCTACACACGTCTATACTGTTGATGTATTGAAAATCATTCCTGTATCAGAACAGTTTAAATCAGTTTTCTAGTTAGTTTTGATCTGAGTATGGGAATACCTACCTCAACGATGATATGATTAAATATATATATTTTGCATTGAATGTTTTTACAGGTTCCGATTGGGGTGTCCATAGGATGATCCTTGAAATGATAAAGTACTTCACTCTTCATATATGACAGACTTCATTGTCATCTATTCTAGACTTCGCACTTAAGGGGGCAATCTGTTGCACTAAAAACTGTCACTCTGACATTCTACTGACTGTATGAGCTCATTAACACTCATACTTACCTCCTCTACAAGTCTTACAACCTTTACTCCTCATGTCAAGCCTTAAAACAGGAGAAAAAACCCTAAAAACTCAAAAACCCTAGGGTATGCAGGTAATGTGAGGCTTACCTGCGTTCTTGGCTAGGGTACACAGGTAATGTGAAGAGGAACTGCATTCTGGAATGCATTTTTCTAGTGCTATGCCTGCGTACCCCCTCCAAAGTAAAAAAAGCAAGAAACAAAAGTTAAAAAGCTGATTTGAGGTCAATTCTAGAAGCTTCTAGATGAGAATTTTTGGGGATGAGTACGCTTTAATAAGGTGCATGTATCCCACACCTTAAGGAACTAATCCCTTGACGTGAGGAGCCTATCCCTTTGAAGGAGGATTCTTTCCCTTCATAATTGGAACCCTAACCTCCTCATCTGCTCTATGAAAAGAGGCATTGGGTAGCCTCAAAGGGAGTTCAAGCTTTAGTGTGTGATTGAGTTGAAGTGTTGTTGAGATTTAGACTTCTTTCTGCTGAGATTTTGAGAGGAAAGATCACATACCCCTATGTGCTTCTGGAGGAAGAATGCAAGACTTTTCAAAGTAGAGGAGACTCCTGCTTCAAACCCCGGGAAGGCCTGTTCAACATCAAGGCTAAGGTTGTAAGGTTCTTCTATTATTTTATGATTAATACAATCAAGTTTTGTTTTTCTCAATAAATTGTCGTTCGATTGTTTATTTCAATAAGTTGTCGTTTGATAGTTTATTTCATAGATTCCTTGATCACTATGATAGGTATGTTTTATAATTATTTGTTATATAAGTGCTATTTAATATTTTCTTGCTTATGATTGCAGGTCTTTTTAAGACAACACTTTGTTGCGAAAAAAGACGACACTTTGTTGCGACGAAAGAATTATTGTTGCGACGGAAGAACTCTTGTTGCGACGGAAGGACTATTGTTGCGACGGAAGAACTACTGATGCAACAGAAGAACTATGGTTAAAAATAAGCATTTGGATCTACAGTAAGATCGACACCTTCATAGAATTTACTTGTAAAACGAATATATTTAGAGAAAGACAAACTTAGTTGTTCATTTGTTGCTATATTTTCTTCTGACACTAGGGAGATTGATCTTGTCCGCAAGATCGATTTATCCGGCCAACACCTATATGGTGGTCTAAAATTTTGTATAGGTCTGGGGGATTCTACCCCTTGACCTCCAGCGTGCCCGCAATGTTCCACACCATCTCCACTACAGGTGGATCTTACCCTCTAAGGGCACCAAGAATATATAAACTTTAATCAAATGGTATATGGGGGGGGGCCGCCAATGGTCCCAACCCGCTGGCGACCCCATTGAAATTGATCACATGTTGCAGTTTCATACACCGCGACGTATATTATTAACCAATGGTTCCAGAACCTGTTAACTCTGGCAACTAACGATTATACATATCACATTCGCGTAGTCACCGCTAACTTCGCCGACAGTTGGGTTCGACAGTTGCACCAACTGTGAGGTTTGGGGGGGTCGACATGTAGCCAGCCTCGCCCCTAACCATAAAATTTTAATGCGACGGCTACTTAACTGCCAGGAGTTTAGCGCTCCACTAAAATTTGGAGATTTTTTCTATTTTAACTGTATATAACTGTAGTCCTCCAAATTTAGTGGAGGTTTTGTAAGGGACATTGGGAAAAAGCCTAGCCAAGTTAATTTTCGACGAATTTGGGTGAAACAAGAGTCTACCTAGACTAATTTGAGCATTCTGGAGCGATTGGTGCAGAGAAAAAAACCATTGGAGGCTTGCAAACATATATATTTTCAAAATTTTGAGCATAATGAAAGATGGATCTACACCAACAGATGTAGCCCAAGAGGGGTGAGCTGCTTCACCATGCCTGCTGTGTAAATATTATACGTGGTTTTATTTCTCTATCATAAAATTTTGTTCAATGATATTTAGGCTTATTTACATGCTTAAAATTCACAATTTCATCTATATTTAATGGTTAAATTCCTCAATCCTTAAGCAAACAAATGGATACAAATAGCTAAAAGGACACTTAGCACAACAAACTAATATAGCCCTTTCAGATCAATGAGCTTCCGAAAGTACTACCACCTAGACGTGTAGTGGACCACTCTATTGAGCTAGAGCTACGGAAGGAACCTCTAGCCAAAGCTCCCTATCAATTGTCAGGGTCAAAATCAAAAGATTTGAAGAAGCCCCTGAAGGATTTATCTGAAGCAGGTTTCATACGACCTTTAAGGTCCTCGTATGGTTCTCCAGTATTATTCCAGAAGAAGAAGGATATGAATGAACTGAGGATGTCATGTGATTATCGTGCATTGAATAATAAAATGATAAGGAACAAGTATCCTGTGCCGCTAGCATCAGATTGTTTCTACAAGCTTGCGAAAGCCAGAGTGTTTTCCAAGATGGACTTGAGACACGGGTATTTTCAGGTGCAGATATAAAAATGAGATGATAATAAGACAATGAATATGATGAGATATGTGAGTTTCAAATTCATTTTCATGTCATTCGTCTTATGCTACACTCCATCCATTTTCTGAAAATTGATGAACAATGTACTTTGTCCATACCTTGACACATTTGTTGTTGTGTACTTGGATGATATCATGATTTTCAGTTACAACATGGAGGATCATAAGAAGCAATTTGCTTTGGTGTTTGAGGCATTGAAGAAACATAATTTGTACTTGAATAAGTCCATGTGTATGTTCACTCAAACCGAGATTATGTTTCTTGGACACATTGTTGGACAAGGTCACATAAGGATGGAGCCAAGAAGATTCAAGATGATAGACGATTGGGTTGAACGAAAGAATTTCCATGATATGAGAGTTTTCTTGGGGATGAACAACTACCAATGGAATTTTGTAGAGGTGTATTCCAAGATAACTACATCACTCACAGACCTTTTGAAGAAGGGGAAGCGATGAGATTGGATAGGGAAGTGTGGTGAAGCTTTTGAAGAGCGGAAGAGAAGGGTGGTGACATCACTGATACTGAGGATACCTAACTTCGAAAAGCCTTTTGAGGTCAACACTGATGCATCGGATTTTGAAATCGGAGGTGTTTTATTGCAGGATGAGTATCTAGTGGCATATGAGAGCAAAAAGTTAGAGGATAGAGAGCGACAGTATTTGATCCATGAGAAATAAATGACTTCCATCATTCATTGTCTTCATCTTTGAATACATTATTTGGTTGGAAAACCTTTTGCTGTCAAGAATGACAATGTTGCAGCAAGTTATTTTTCATCACAATTGAAGCTGTCAATGAAGCAAGCTCGTTGGAAAGAATTCTTGGTAGAGTTTGACATGACCCTTGAATATAGGCCGGGTAAACTCAATGTTGTTGCAGATGAACTTAGCAGAAAGGGGAAACTAGTAGCGTTGGATGGGAAAGATCGATCTGATAAGATGAGGAGTAGAGTCAAAATGACCGAGGAGATGCAAAATAGACTTCGAGCGAAAATAGATACACAAGAGAAGAGCATTCTGAAGCTAGTGAAGGAAGGGAAGACATGTAAGTTTTTCTCACAAGATGGACTTTTGTTCTTTGTGAACCGACTTTACATTCCAAAGTCATAGGGACTTAGGAGGCACCTTTTGAAGGAGTGCCACAAATCAGCTTGGGATGGCCACCCGGGGTAGTGTAGTTTTATGGAATTATTGGAGAGGGGATACTTCTAGAAAATGATGAGGCAGGATGTGGAGAAGTATGTACATACGTGCATCATTTTTCAACAGGAAAAATTGGATACTCAGAGACAAGGAGGATTGTAGCATTTACCAATTCATGAGATACCATGGATGAGTGTCTCAATGGACTTCATCACTCAGTTACCAATGTTGCAGGGCTATAATGGGATTATGGTTGATGTCGACCACTTTTCCAGGTATGCCACCTTTTCTCTGACAAAGATACCGTGTGGAGCCGAGAAGACTATTGAGATTTTCTTCAAACACATTATGAAGTATTAGGGAGTACCTTTGAGTATTGTAACTAACAGGGATCCATGCTTTACATGGAAGTTTTGGAACACCTTGTTCAAGTTAGTTGGGACAGAATTGCTATAGAATTCGAGTTACCATCCTCAGAAAGATGGGAAAATTGAATAGACTAACGCATTTTTGAAGGAATAATTGAGACATGATGTCATGGATGATCAGAAGAATTGGCCTAAAATATTAGATGTGGCTCAGTTTAGCTACAACTTGTAGAATAGTTCTACAAAAGGTTATTTTCCATTTGATTTGGTCAATGGACAGATGCCAGTTGTACCACACACTGAGAGGATTCATGAAGAGATGACATGGAGGATGCTCTTGAAAGCATGGGAGGAGGCCTTAGATTTATCATGGATTCACTTGCATGATGTTGCAGGGGGAATGAAGAAATGAGAAGACAAGGATAGGAGGGATGCATAATTCGATGTTTGAGACATGGTTTTCCTAAGGATCACCGAAGATCACTTTCATCCACCTAAGGGGACTTATAGATCTTTGAGGATCAGATATGAAGGACCATTCCGAATAAAGAAGAGGGTTGGAGAAGTTTCATATGAATTGGAGCTTCCGAACCACATGCGTTCAAAACATCTGGGGTTCCTGATCTGAATGGAATGTATTAGTTTTGTTGTGATAAGTATCCAAACAGTAATTAAAATGTGTGCATAAGTTTCTTTGAAGTTGCAGCTGAAACAAATGGTTTTAGCTTTTTTAAGAAGATTTTTGTGGGAGGATTGAGTATGTATTTCAATTGTTTATCATTGTAAAGTAGTAAATAATGGAGAGTAAAACATCACATAGCACATTACACAACAAATTTGATGAAGAAGTTCACGCCTCCTGGGCTACATCTGCTAGTCCAGCTCCCAATGGCATGTCCCTCATATCTTATTGCTCAAAAATGGTAAGTAAAAGTGAAAATAAGCCTCAATAGGTTGTGATATCTATAAAAACATCTTTAGAATGTATGAATTATCTAGAGATGACTATTCATTTGCATAAAACAGACAAAGGATGCCCAATACACTACCTACACCATGATGGCCCCTATGGCTCCTTGATATTCCCCGAAGCTAAACTTGCTGAAGATCACCTATGATGGCTCTGAAACCTATGCCAATGTGTTCATAATTTTGAGAATACCCAAAATTTCCTATTTTTGCACATTGTTTGGTCAAAAACTAAAGGAGTTATGGCAAAAACAAATTTTTCCCAATATCCCTAAAAAAACTCCACTAAATGTGGAGAAACTCCAGTTTAGGACGCTAAATTTGGAAAAACCCGCCAAAATTGTCGGATCCACCCAAATTTGGTAGTAACTGCTGGTGGTTAAATTTAATGTGGGGGCATGGCGGTCACATGACCCCTCTGCCCAAGCCGCCTACAAAACCGTTAACATTACTTTTTGAAAACTGTTGCATTAAATTTCAAATCTCCACATGGCCACATGGTAGTTATTAACTATTTAGACTGCGTTTTTAAGGCCTTTAGGCCAGGGTTCTCACACCTGGGACATGTGGGTTCGGGCTAGCCCCTTTAATTTTTTGCCACAAAATATTTTAAAACACAAATATGTAACGGTTCCCATTATAGTCAAGGAACAAACATATGGTGCAATGGTAACCTACGGGGCCTATGAGTAAGATGAAGAAATGTAGACTTGATGATGATCATCCATAGAGGATAGCGCCACCAAGGGGCCGAGCTATGATTGTGGACATACCGAAGATTTTGGATAATATTCTTGATATTTTTACGACAAGTGTTGGGAGTGCAGCCTGAAGGAAGTTTCTTGTTCACTGAAGAGATGCATTGGAAGATACGATTTTTGAAACAAAGGATTCATTGTGGAAATGGAGAAAGGAGATTATAGAGTTTAAGGATCAATTTATGATGTCTATCGGATTTCCGAGGATGACTATGGCTTAAGGTGGGGGAGTATGTCAGGCCCACAGGCCAGTGCCCCACGACTCAGGTGAGTTGAGCGCCCAACTTGGGCACGTTTAGATGAAACGGTGGATGGGCACGTGCCAAGGTGTGATGGGTGTGCCCATGAACATATCGGGTAGACTCATGAATGCAGAGGGTGACCCGCACTACGGGTGCCCGAGTGAACGCGACATTATGATGGGAAGTGCTACCAACTACCGAGCAATGTTTATATGCAGACGGGTGGAATATCGCACCACCATTGAACGTAAGTAAGGTGGGAAGCTGAATTATGGGTGGATTCGTATCTAATGGAATGCATGATGGGTTGGCTCAGGTCTACCAAAGCCCCCACACCATATCGCAACATACAGCCAAAGTGTATATATAAGCGTAGGTTGAGAGTTGGAAGTATCATCATCCACGATGGAGTTAAACACTTGAATGAGCACTGTAGTGGAACAACACCAAGTGCAAAACAGGATGTGCCCATAGGTCGGGTTGGTTATATAACCACGTAATGGACTCCGATATATCTAAGTCAATTCGGGTATGTGTTTCAGTTGCAGTCAATTCGGGCGAACATGCGAAGCAACGTGCGGAAAAAAACGCGATGGAAGGCCGAGTCAACTCGGGTGAGTGACCCGTGCTATAGATTCCGCTGCATTTTGGACAGAACACATACAGGTGTATCGGGTGTAGTCAGGTGACCTGCACAATGTCTCAGCATGGCAACAAGCTCTGTGCAAAGGCCAAACAATAGTGAATTATTATATTTACTGTTGAGATTCAACAAGAATATCCTAGAGAAAATTAAGCACCTACACTAGGATGGTACCTCAGGCTATTTTTAGGTGTATGTATCTTTATAGATGTATGTGTGAATTATATTTATAGAATTCATGTCTATTTATATATGCATGTCTACTATTATTATCCCTTAATATTAGTTGGACAATAAACTTTATTCTATTCTCAATGAGCACTTGGAAATAGTTAACTGAAGTGGAAAATCTGATCGCTAAACGAATTTCGAGTTAAGTGGTTGGTTGGTGGGACATGCAGGTTGAATTAGTTATAACTGAGTGATTCAAAGTTGTAACAGAGTTGGAAGTGCAATTATGCAGGTTGTAAAGTTGTTTAACTCAGTTAAGTGACTTAAATGTAGTTGTGCTAGTTGTAACTAAATATACACTAGTGAGAGATAAAGTGAATTAATTATTAATTAATTCACAATGAGTGGTCTCACATGCAACTGAAGATTTACTATTATTAGTTTCATGCATGTCAGATCCATTGGAGACCCCGTTCAGTTCTAGATGAAAGGGAAGTAAAATATCAGTTGTGAGATTATCTGGTTGCACACATGCAACCACACACACATTGGATGTGCCCATGAGGATTGCGCAGTCAAGGAAAAATTGCGTTCATTTAGGGATTTCTATCAGCAGGGATTGCGAAGTGGAGGCAGGTTGTCTGGAGACAGTAAATTGGCTAAGGAACTTGCCAATTTTTGTATGACAGTGTGAGACAATTAGCTCATGTACTGAGAGCTCTTGGATTAGAGCTTTGTATGTAATTCTTTCATGATCCATGATATAATATACAATAGAAGATAGTGGGGTTTTTAGCTATAATATTTCCTCGATAGATTATATGTGTTGTGTGTGATTGATATTTCTTCATGATATTATGATTGGCGATTGTGTTTTAGATTCCACAAAGAGTTGTAGAAGGGATTTTGTATTTAACAGTAGCATATTATTGTTAGATCAGGAGAATCCGGGACATACATGTATTTTGTATAATTTCTACATGGTATTAGAGCATAGGAAATTGCAGTACTAAAGCAGGAGTTGAGTTTGTTGGTGGAAAGAATTCGAATTTGTAGAAATAATTTCTTGGTGCTATAACTTATTCAAGATTGAAATGGCTTTCAGTGGCTTGATTTTAGAGTATGGACTCGAGGGAAGCTCAAACTACATTTCATGGAAGGAAAGGATGGAGGCGATACTCGAAGACAATGGCTTGAAGGAATTCATTGAAAAAGATGTTCCTAAGCCAGATGCTGCAGATGCTGCCAATGTTGATGCATGGTGAAAGAAAGTGGTGAAGGTGAGGAGGATCCTATTGGAGGGAGTAAGAGACCACATTATCTCAAGCCTCCATGGGAAATCCAAACCATATGTTATGTGGAAGGCTTTGACGGATCTATTCCAAAGTAGCAGTGACCATAGGAAATTGGCGCTCAAATATAAACTCAGAAAGATGAAGATGGAAAAGGGTGATACCATTCCAAACTATCTCACGAAGTTTTTCCAATGTCAGGATGAATTGGGGAGTGTGGGAATAACTATTTCTGATGATGATTTGGTGATCTTTCCTCTCTTGGGACCTCCTAAGAATTGTAACAGTTATGAAGACTCTGTCAACGGATGGGAAAAATTATCGGATTAGGAACGATTGTGGTCAGATCTGGTGCAGGATGAGTTCAGGAGAAACACCAGAGATGGTTCTTCATCAAAGCATGATGATGAAGAGGATTGTGCTTTCACTGCCAAGGCGAAGAAGGGGAAGGGGAAGAAATTTCATTCTAAATCTGAGTCTAAAGGCAAGAAGTTGGATATGTCCAAGGTGAAGTGTTTTCACTTTCACGAAGATGGGACTCTTGCTACTAACTGCCCACAAAAGAAGAAGAACAAGAAGGCTTCTAGAGCTACAGCTGGTGAGGACCTTGCCTCACAATTTTATCTTGACTTCTCCTTGATTACATGCATGGTGTCAAGTACATTAGGATCAGTGTGTTATTTGGATAGTGGCACTGCCTTTCACATGACGGGAGATAAGGAACTTTTCAGTGAATTTGAGGAGAAAGATCTCCAGATGCATATAGAGATGGGCGATGATAGACGGTACAGTGCTACCGAGATTAGTACCATTACCTTTCAAAGGGAGTCAAGTAAACCATTTTAATTGAAAGATGTTATGCATGTTCCAAGTCTGAAGAAAAATTTGGTCTCAGTTACAATGTTGAAGGACAGAGGCTATGACCTTGTTTTCAGTGATGGAAAATCTTTCCTAGGACATAAAACAACGGGTCAAGCCAAGAGGATAGGGATTCGAGTTAATAATATCCACAAGTTGGAGGTAGATGTTTGTGCTGACATGATGGGCAAGGCAGAAAAAGTGGTGAGTCAGGATGAGGGCAAATTATGGCACATGCAATTGGGCCATCTTCATCATGGAGCCTTGAAAGTCATGTAGCAAATATCTATTGGACTTCCAATGGGAACATTTGTTCTGTTAGATCAGTGCAAGGGTTGCACCATGGGGAAGTATGTAAAGTCCACCTTTCATGAGAAGGAGAACCATGCTTTGGGGATCTATGAGAGAGTTCACACAGACGTGTGTGGACCATTCTCAGTTGCTTCAACATCAAAACATAAGTAATATGTAATATTTTTTGATGAATTTTCTCGTAAATGTTGGATCTTCTTCATCTAGAAGAAGGATCAAACATTCTCAAAGGTATGTGAGTTTAAGGCATTGGTGGAGAAAGAGTTGGGGAAGCAAGTGAAGGCTCTTAGGAGCGATAATGGTGGAGGATACATCTCTAATGAATTCAAGAACTTCTACAGAAAAGAAGGAATTTGAAGAGAACTAATAGAACCTCATAAACCACAGCAAAATGGGGTCACAGAGTGGAAGAATAGAACGATCATGGGTGTAGCACAATCGATGTTGCATGATCAGGGCCTACCAATGCATTTATGGGTGGAATCATGCAACACTGCAGTCTATGTGCAAAACCGTTGTCCTCATAGAGTACTTGGCATGAGTACACCTGAAGAAGCTTTCACTGGTAAGAAACCGGATCTTTCACACTTTAAGATTTTTGGCTCATCTGTGTATGTGCATGTGACCAAGGACGCCATGAAGAAGATAGAGCCGACTACTGAAGTTTGGATTTTTTTCGAGTACACAGAAACAACCCATAATTATCGTGTGTATTTACCAAACAACAGAGTGACTATTGTGCGACGAGATATAAAATTCGATGAGGGGAAAACCATGCGGTTTTCGCTTGAGAGGGGGTTGAACTTGCATGCAGAGGAGGAACTGTTGGTTCCAAAATATGAGTCTCAAGACATGGATCAACCACATGAGGAGGTTAATGGAGTGGAGGAGTCCACTCACGCAGAGCCATCCATCAGAAATGGCAGAAGGCATACCACGAAAGTTGATAGGCTGAGACTTAATGATGCACATAATGTAGGAGCTCCTACTTCACAATGCAGACAAAGACAGTCTCCTAACTGATTTACTAGATACATGGCTCTCATGAGAAAATGTATTGTGACCGAACTATATTCCTTTCAAGAAGCAGTGAAGGAGACCACATGGGTAGATGTAATGGTGGAAGAGTATGACTCCATTGTCAAAAACAATGCTTGGGAAATTGTTCCAAGGTCGGTTGATAAATCAGTGGTAGGTTCAAGATGGATCTACAAGATAAAGCAAGCTATTGTTGGGAGTGTTGAGAAATACAAGGCCAGATTTGTGGCCCGGGGCTTCTCACAGATCGAGGGGATAGATTATGAAGAGACATTTTCACCTGTCACAAGGTATTCTTCCATAAGATCCATCCTTGCTCTCTCATTGCAGATGGGCTGGCGCATTCATCAGATGGATGTGAAAAATATGTTTCTCAATGGGATCATTGAGGAAGAGGTGTACATAGAGCAGCCCAAAGTTTTCGAGATCTTCAATAGTGAGTCGCATGTGTGCCAACTCAAAATTGCGTTGTATAGGCTGAATCAAGCACCCCATGCTTGGTACACTCAGATAGATAGCTATTTCACCGGACTGGGCTTCACCAAAAGTGAAGAAGATGAAAACCTATACCAAATTGTGGTGGAGGGTAAGCTTTTAATCATTTTTCTTTCTGTTGATGATTTAATATTGAATGGTTATGAGCAGTTGATACACTCATGCAAGGAGGATCTTGCAAGGGAGTTTGAAATGAAGGATATGGGCCTCCTTCATTATTTCCTTGGATTGGAAATATGGTAGCAAGATGGTGAACGTTTTTTGTCTCAAGGAAAGTATGCAAGGGAGATACTAGGTAAGTTTCACATGGAGGGCTGCAAACCCATGGATACTCCTCTTCCAGGAAACTGGAGGAAAGAGGATGCTACTTCTGGAGAGGTAGTGGATTCTAGTGTCTATCGACAGTTAGTGGGTTCGCTAATATATCTTGTGAACATAAGACCAGACATTTTTTATGCGGTTAACCAGCTGAGTCAAGCTATGTTTAAGCCTACCAAGCTCTTTTGGAAGGCAGGTAAACATGTCCTAACATACCTGAGGGGCACATCAGAGTATGGTTTATGGTACAGACAGACGGATGGAGTGAAGTTGCATGGCTTCACAGATGCAGATTGGGCAGGCAGTCCATCAGATAGAAAGAACACATCTGGGGGGGATCTTTAGTGTTGAGTCTATAGTTGTTTCTTGGTACAGAAAGAGCAGAGATTAATGGAACTTAGTTCAACAGAAGTGGAATACATGGCAGAGAGTCAAGCTACATGTGAGGATATCTAGATGAGAAAGATCTTGGTTGGTTTGTTTGGTTCTCATATGGATCCGATAGTGATTCATTGTGATAATCATAGTTGCATTAAACTCTCGATTAATCCTGTGGTTCATGATAGATCTAAGCATATAGATATCTAGTACCATCATCTAAGATTTTGTGTGCATAGGAGAATCATGTTGCTTCAGTACATTCCCACAAGATCAGGATGTAGATATTCTGATGAAGGCCACCAGGAGAAAATTCGAATACCATAGAGATAGGATCAGCGTGAAGGATAATCCCTTTCTTGTTGAGAGGGAGTGTTGAGATTCAACAAGAAGATCATATTGAAAATTAAGCACCTACACTAGGATGGAGCCTCGGGGCTATTTCTAGGTTTATGTATTGTTATAGATGTATGTGCAAATTCTACTTATAGAATGCATGTCTATTTATATATGCATGTATGTTATTATTATCCCCTAATATCAGTTGGACAATAAAATCTATTCTTTTCTCAATGAGCACTTGGAAATACTTAACTGAAGTGGAAAATCAGTTAGCTAAAAGAATTTCGAGCTAAGTGGTTGATTGGTGGGACATGCAAGTTGACGTAGTTGTAACTGAGTTGGAAGTGCAGTTATGCAAGTTGTAATGTTTTTTAACTCAGTTAAGTGAGTTAAACTCATTTGTGCTAGTTGTAACTGAAGATACACTAGTGAGAGATCAAGTGAATTAATTCACAATCAGTGGTCTCACATGCAACTGAAGATTTACTATTATTAATAGCATGCATGTTAGATCCAGTTGAAAACCAGTTGAGTTCTAGGTGAAAGGGAAGTAAAATACTAGTTGTGACATTATCCAGTTGCACACATGCAACCACACAGACATTGGATGTGCCCATGAGGATTGCAAAATCAAGGCAGGCAATATTTCATTCATTCATAGATTTCTATTAGCAGGGATTGAAAGTGGAGGCAGGTTTTCTGGAGACAGTAAATTCGCTAAGGAACTTGCCAATTTTTGTATGACAATGTGAGACAATTAGCTCATGTACTGAGAGCTCTTGGATTAGATCTTTTTATGTAATTGTTTCATGATCCATGATATAATATACAATAGGAGATAGTGGGGTTTTTAGTTATAAGCTTTCCCTGGTAAATTATATGTCTTGTGTGTGATTGATATTTCTTCATGATATTTGATCTAAAAAGAGTGTATTAGATTGTTGTGCTAATTTTCCTTTCAGTAATAAAAACATGTACAATTTGTCTCCATTTGTTTTCTTAAGGAATGAGTTTTTTAACCATGAAACATAGCTGAATTTATGAGTTTTAAGCATGAAAATAAGCCTAAATAACACTATACAAAATTGTATAACAGAGAAATAACATCACACATAAGTTTTACACAGCAGGCATGATGAAGCAATTCACCCCTCCTGGGCTACATCTGTTGGTCCAGCTCCCAATGGCATGTCCCTCTTTGTCATTATGCTCAAATTTTAAAATAAATATTTTTACAAGCCTCTAATGGTTGTTTTCTCTGCACCAGTGGCTCCAGAATGCTCAAATTATTCTAGGTAGACTCTTGTTTCACCCAAATTGGTCAAAAATTGACCTCCCAAAGTGTTTTTCCCAATATCAGCTAGAAAAACTCCACTAAAAGTGGAGAACTATACATAACTGGAGTTAATTTAGGATAAAACCCAAAATTTAGGGTGCTTGCACATATTCCGCTAGAAAATACCATTTGAATTAACTTCAAGTGGTTAGCACGGGGTGGTCACATGCCGACCCCCTGCCTTAAACTTCGTGGTTTATAGTTTTGTTTTAAACTCCGCATTGGAGCGGAACCCGAAGTCATAGTTGTGAAGGCCATTTGCATTATATTCCATTTGAACTATGCTATGTGATTAGTTCCAGATCAGAGTTCCCGTAACCTCTACTTTAACCGTCACCGAACTGCAAGGCTAGTCCACATGTGACTGCATTGAAGTGGTGATAAATGTTACAGTTTTAAAACGGTTGGCGGAAGTTCTAACCATGGATAAGCATGCGACCAAGGTTGTCGGAGGAGTTCAATGTTAGAGCTTGTGGAACTGTCAGGCCCAAATTAAATTTTGTGGTTTAACACTATTCCATGTGATCACCAACCATGGGGCCGCCAGCGGGTTCGAATCGCTGGCGGTCTCCCTCTCAAATATGAAACATGTACACTTTAAAATAATGTGGCAGCACTATATGTTAAGAACTAACGTAGATAGGAGATGGTGGAGGGCTATGTTGGCATGTTAGAGGTCGCGTGGTCGACCCCCCCCCACTCTCCCCGACTCCACCAAATTTTATATCACTAGGGATACGGTATCTGCCTACAATGGTCAAATCTATATAATGGTGCCAATTAAAACAATTTCACCTCCATCGAACGGTCCTGGTTGCACCACATGGAAAAATATAATTGGATATGAGAAAAGGAATATTCCTAGTATATTCCACCTGCTAACTATACCTGAATGTTGACTGGGCATCACAATCACCCCGTCACAAAAATTTTAGTTGTTTATAAAAACAAACAAAATGTGACATCTTCCTCATACGACATCGGTTCTTTGAACCATTCATGGCATTAGAATCGCAACGACGAGACATTTTTGGTCACTCGGGTTTGGTAAAGCTTCGATCACTTTAAGTTTTGAGCATAACACATGATCTCCTGATCACACCTCCCCATTGGGAAGCTTTTGGACCCCAAAAGACTTTAATTACCTGTTCTAAAAATGAGGGTACAACTCCCTCACCTTTTCAACTTCCATCCACCTTGCCTTACTTGGTTTGCTACCCTTGAGCCCAATTCAAAGATAATAGACACTCCCCTTCTTAGAAGTGTGTGTCCTCCTGTCAAGGATGGTATCCTCCTTGAGCTCGTCCAGAAATTCTAGCAAGAAATCTTCTATATATGGCAGCTAAATATCACTCCCTTGATCATCAATCAAAGGAGGCTCATACAAACATAAATTAAATCCACATTGACAACGGAGTACATTTGCATATATGAAGGCAAGTCAAGTTGAAATGCATTATTACCAACTTGTTTGATGACCTTGAATGGACCATATCAAATGGGCTTGAGCTTTTTACCTTCTCCTTGCATCCTTTCTTTTCTTATGTGCAACCATACTTCATCTCCTTCTTCAAACTTGTGATCAACTCTATGTTTGTCATGCCTCTCCCTGTATTTTCTTTGATTCTTCTCAAGTTGTTCTTGAACTTGTTGATAAATAATCTAAATTTGCTCAATGAACTTTCGAGCCTTGTCAATATCACTATGCCCATCAATTGCAACATCCTTCTCAAAGATGAAGTCTAATGGCGATTTCGGAAAATACCCAAAGCAGGCTTCAAATGGTGAAGTGTTTGTAAAAGAGTGCTTGGACCGGTTGCAAGCATGTTGAATGTAATGCAATTGCTCATCCCACAACTTGGGATGTTTGCTGCAATATCCTATCAATAGATGTACAAAAAATATGTTCACCACCTCGGTTTGGCCATCAATTTGTAGATGAAAAGCAGTTCTCTTTTTCAACTTTGTGTCCATCATCTTCCAAAGATTGGACCAAAAATTCCCAATGAACCTAGAATCCCTGTCACTAATAATAGAAGTTGGCAAACAATAATGAACCCATACACGTTGAAAATAAATTTCAGCAGTTTGTTTAGCAGTAGTAGTTTTCTTACATGACATAAGTATACACATTTTACTGAATGTATCCACAACTACATAAATATAATCATGTTGTTTTATTGACATAGGTAGACCTCCAAAAAAATCCATGGAAACACTCTCCCATGGCCTTGATTGTACCGGTAGTGGCATGTAACCCAAGCTTCCTATTGCTAGGCTTGCTTGTTGCACACATAGAACAACCTCTTATAAAACATGACACACTACCTATCATGCGAGGCCAATAGCAATACCTCTGTAAGTGTCCAAAAATAAGAGACGAATGAGCCTCTGTCATGACACCAAGTCTTTCTCCTTGTGCTATACATAGCTTTCCCAAATGAAACAAATTTTTTTTATGCATGTGATAATTATTTTCCTCGACTTGATTCTCTTCACTCAAACTAGCATACACCTCTTGAAAATCAACATCAAATGCATATTGTTCTATGTAACTCTGATGTACAATAGAATCATTTTTAAGTAAAGTAGAAGAACTTATAATTGGTCTTGAAAGAATATCAGAAATTTTATTGAAAATAACTTTCTTGTACATTATAACCAAGTGAAACTGTTGAAGAAATTCCATCCACCTGAAATGTCATGATTGCTGCAATTTTGTTTGCGACCGCAAGTACTATAATGGTTAGTGATCGGTATGTATAATAATCTCTCTACCCATCAAGTAGTGTTTCCACTTGAAGATTTGTACCAATGCATACAAATCTTTGTCATATGTAGGATAAGTAGTTACAACACCATTGAATGTTTCAGAATGAAAAGTGATAGGCTTACCATGCTACAAAAGTACTGCGCCCACGGCATAATCACTAGCGTCGGTTTGAATCTCGAATGGCTGTCTCAAATTCGATAATGCAAGGACCGGAGCTGAACTAATCTTGCCTTTTATAGCTTCAAAAGCTTTTTGTTGTTTGCCTCCCCATTGGAAGCCTTTCTTGACACTTGTCACTGCATGCATAGGAGATGTTATGGAAGAAAAGTTAGCAATAAAATTTCTCCAATATTGAGTTGCGCCTAAAAAACTTCTTACCTTGGTTACTGTTTTGGGAGTGGGAAAATTCACAATGGCTTCCACTTTAGAAGGATCAATTCTCAACTCGCCTCCTCCTACAATGTGTTCGAAATAAACCAGAGAAGTCTTTCCAAATTCACACTTAGACATCTTATGAAATAATTTCTCTTTCATCAAAACATCAGGCACCTTTTTCACATGCAAGACATGTTCTTCTCTTGCTTTGCTGAAAATGAGTATATCATATAAATACACAATCAAAAATTCATCAAGAAATGGATGAAAATCATTATCCATAACACACATGAAAGTCATTGGTGCATTACACAAACCAAACGGCATAACCAACCACTCAAAGAGTCCTTGTTTGGTTTTGAATGTAGTCTTCCATATATCACTTTCTCCAATTATTACTAGATGATATCCACTTCGTAAATCTAACTTAGTGAAAAAAAAAATTCTTCTTTCAGTTGATCTAGCAAATCATCTATCCTTGGAAGTGGGTATCGGTTCTTTATCATTATCTTGTTCAAAGCTATAAAGTCTACACACATGCGCCAAGTCCCATCTTTCTTCGGAATCAAGACTATGGGTGAACCACATGGCGAAGTGCTTGGCCTTACGAGTCCCTTATCCAACAAGTCCTTGATTTGCCTCTTTATTTCAACATTCTCCATTATCGACATGGATACATGTCGATTTTTGGAAGAGGACAATCTTGTTTCAACTGAATCTCATCTTGAATCTCCCTTTTTGGAGGCAATCCTGTTGGCTCCTGAAACATCTCATGATGTGCATCAACTACATCATATAAATCTGATTTCAACTTAGGATCATAATCCTGAAATGACTCATGATTAACATCATATTTAGGCTTAATCATTATAAGAACAAAATTCTTACTTGAATTCACCAGCCTCTTTACCTGTCCATCATTTACCATTGCAATATTTTTCTTCTTGTGATGTGCTCTAACAATGTACTCCTTTCCATATTTGAATAAATGGTATTTGTTCTCATGGTGATGGAAGATCACTTTCCTATCATACAAGTAAGGACTACCCAACACAACACCTATAATATCAAGCGGAATAACATCTAATTCAACTGTGTCAACAAAATGTGCAGTTACTGCAAAGCGCAATATGCACTTCTTTGAAACCTGTAAATTTGCATCATTACAAATCCACCCAAGTGGATATGGTTTTGGATGTGGAATGGTCTCAAGATTCAGTTTCTTGACCAAGTCTTCAGAGATTAAGTTTTCTTGTGACCTGCTATCAAACAGTGTGTCAATCATGGTATGTTTGGATATGATATGACCCTCACATGAAACAGTTCAATTCTCTCTTCTTCATTTGGAGCTTGTATCTGACAGTTTGATGTACTAGTATTGGGGTTTGTTTCAATTTCTTTCCCCTTCATGTTCTTCAATCCCATGGCTGTAATTTTAGTTTCATCACCTGAAACCCCTCCTAAGTCATGTTCAGGTGTAGCTACAGTTTTCTTCTCCCCTTTGTTATTATTACACTTGGGTCTCTTTTTAGGATGTAATTTCCAACGAATTTTATCTTAATGGCCTTCTCTTGAACAATTTTTACGAACCATGTTTTCTCCCTCTTTCTTGACAGATGCATTGTTTTTTCCCTTACCTTTTGAGATCTTCTCTTTGTTTTCCCCCTTAAAAGCTTTCTTCCTACTCTCATCAGTAATGTTTTTCCCTCTAGCTTCTAGATGTGTGGCATGAACACAAACTTCATCTAAGCTTGTAGGGTTAAACATGAGAATATTATGTCTTAGGTATCTATGCAAGCCTCCTATGTACTTGAGAAAAGTAACTTGGCTCTGCAAATCTACCCCTAATAAGCGAGATCTTCTCCTAAATTCTTGGGTGTATTCTTGTACATTTTTTCCTTTCAATTGTCTAAAATTTTTCTACTTCCTTATGCCTTTCTGCATGTGAGATAATGGATAAAACTTTTGTTTTACTACAGTAACGAAATCAGTCCATGATAGGATAATCTTACCATGCCTTTTGATCTCCTCCTTTTCCTTGGATTCCCACCAAACAAGTGCTACACCTTCCATACTCAATGAAGCTAGTTGGATTTTGGTATCATCATCATGAAGGTTTTGAATTCTCAAATAGACCTCGAATTTCCTAATCCAATTATCAAGCTTTTCTGCTTTGACATCACCATTAAACATTAGCAATTCAAACTTATCATCAAGTTTTAGACAAGGACTCTTACCAGTGTTCTTTGAGTTGTGTGACTGGTGTACTGAAGATGAAGTAGAGGATGATGATGATGAGGGTGAGGATGGTGACTTTCCACTGCCTCCATTTCCTCCATTGCCCTTCTCTAATTTATCTTCATCATTGTGAACTCCTGATGATCCATGACCTTCCTTGTGAATTTTGGATCCTTCTCCTTCTAGTCTTTCATTCCTTTCTTGATAAAGGACTCTCACCATTTCAGTCATATCAAGGAATGCTTTCCTGGACACTCTTTCTTCTTCTTTGGGATCCACCTCTTCATGGATTTCTCCTTCTCCTGGAGGCATGCTTATTGCTTCTTCTGCTTCTTTTGGAGGTGAACTAGGTGGTGGAGAATGTGGCAATCTTGCCCTCCTTTTCTATAGCTCCCTTTGAGAACCTCTTGCTTCAACCAATTTTCCTTCTCCTCTCTTAAGATTGAGCCTAGTAAGCATGAAAACCCTTGCAAACAGTTAAACAATATTGCACAAAAAAACACTAGAGATTAAAATCTAGCTCTGATACCAACCTGATCTCAAAGGAGTGTATTAGATTGTTGTGCTAAGTGTTCTTTCAGTAATAAAAAACATATACAATTTGTCTCCATTTTTTTGCTTAAGGAATGAGTTTTTTAACCATGAAACATAGATGAATTTGTGAGTTTTAAGCATGAAAATAAGCCTAAATAACACTATACAATAGTGTATAATAGAGAAATAACATCACACATAATTTTTACACAGTAGGCATGATGAAGCGGTTCACCCCTCTTGGGCTACATCTGTTGGTCCAACCCCCAATGGCCTGTACCTCTTTACCATTATGCTAAAAATTGAAAATAAGTTCGTTTATAAGTCTCTAAAGGTTTTTTTCTCCACACCAGTGGCTCCAGAATGCTCAAATTAGTCTAGGTAGACTCTTGTTTCACACAATGGTCGAAAATTGACCTGCCAAAGTGTTTTTCCCAATATCAGCTAGAAAAACTCCACTAAAAGTGGATAACTGTACATAACTTGAGTTAATTTAGGCTAAAACCCCAAATTTAGGGTGCCTCCATAGATTCTGTTGGAAAATACCGTTTGAGTTAACTTCAAGTGGTTAGGGCGGGGTGGTCACATGCCGACCCCCCGCCTTAAACTTTGCGATTTATAGTTTTGTTTTAAACTTTGCATTGGAGTAGAACCTGGAGTCAGAGTTTCGAAGACCGTTTGCATATATGCCATTTGAACTGTGCTATGTGATGAGTTTTGGATTGGAGTTCCTGCAACCGCCACCTTAACTGTCGCTGAATTGCAAGGCTAGTCCACATGTGACTGCATTGAAGTGGTGATAAATGTTACTGTTTTAAAACAGTTGGAAGAAGTTCTAACCGTGGATAAGCATGTGACCAGGGTTGTCAGAGGAGTTTAATGTTAGAGCTTGCGGAACCATCGGGCCTAAATTAAATGCTACGGTTTAACACTGTTCCGTGTGATCAGCAACCACGGGGCCACCAGCGGGTTGGGACCGCTGGCGGTCCCCTCCTCTAATGTGAAACCTGCACACTTTAAAATAACGCGGAAGCACTATAGGTTAAGAAATAATGTAGAGCGAAGACGGTGGAGGGCTATGATGGCGTTCCAGAGGTCGCGGGGTTGACCCCCCCCCCTCCGACTCAACCAAAATTTTAGTCAAACCTCCTGGGGAGACATGGCAACCTCCAGGTTGGGTAATCAACAAATGAGGAGAAGGTATCCAAGGGTTTTGTAGGGGGTTTTTGACAAGAAAATATCGATGGGTCATCGTCGAACAAGGAGAATGGCTCGACGGGTTTCGTATAGGGTTGCCAACGATATTGGAGGAAGATGCAGGTCCAACGATGCAGAGTGTGGCTAGATAAGAGTCATAAGAACCTCCTATGGATAGAAAATTCATTGGTGAAGGCATGTTGGGATCAAAGCTTACACCTAAATCAGAGTTGATCAAACCCTTGTCCAAGCCGAATTCTGACCTTAGCAAAATGATATTCTGGCTGGAATATCGTGAATCCATAAGCACGGGATTAACAGAGATAGAATTAAAATACGAGCAGGATGAGGAATGCTTATGGTCACCAGAAAAATAAGGAGCCGAGAAACCAAGAATCTAGGAGCGGAGCGTTGAAACTTGATCCCCATCAACCATGCTATTTGTCGGAACAGAAGCCATCCTTGAACGCGAGGTACTCTCGCAAAGCCTCCAAAATTTAGATAAATGTTTTTCCTTTAGAAGAATCTCCCAACAAATGGATTTCAACTCTGAACGGGCATCGATCCATGCCCAAATTTCAACCAAAACCGAATTAGATAATTCCAAGTGCCAAGACAACAAATTTCTTAAATCAAAATCCATACATTTCCTGATTCTATAAATCTCACATCGAATAAGTGTCACGTTAGCGAATAAAAATACTCTTTCATTTCTCCAAGTATTAAGAGGATGTTTAATTTTAGAAAAAGAAGGGATCATGGAAGCATCTCTACATCTCTTCAAAAAGGTAAGATATGAATTCATCTTGCATACTTGTAAACGTGCTACTTCAAAATGGTGAATTTTTGTCACCAAGGCCTTACCGAATGGGGTTTCAATTTTTGAATTGAGGCTTTTGTGATCCATTGTAATTTGTCAGAAATATTTCGGTAAAAATCACATGAGATAGAACATTGTGACGTGTTTCGAACCAACCAATGTGGTTCATCTTCAGGACGAGATGAGAAATCAGACCAAGGCAATGAACTTAAATAGCTGTAGAGATAGCCAAACTAGCCGTTGGAATAATGGCTAGTTTCAATAGGAAGGAAAATTAATAATTAATTAAATTTAATTTTATATTTTTATTTTTTATCAGTTTGGTTTTAAACACGTCATAATGTTCAATCTCATGTGATTTTTTTATCTGGGGTCGTCAGCTACTGGGTTTACAAATGATCTTGTACCTATGTTATGTGGTTAGAATTACACTGAACAGATCATTAAAATAACACATATGCATGCTTTAAGAAAGAGGAAACACGACAACAATCATCAACATAATAACACGATATATTGATAATGGAGTTCACGCATTGTGGGCTACATCTTCGGGCCCGGTGTCAAAATGGGGTAGGTCGCTTCATATAGTGATGGAAATGGTGATGATGTACATGGAATATGTTTTCTGTCATACAAGAATATATGCCTTCAACATGAGTGGATTGTCTCTCCACGAGACGTTTCGCTACAGAAACTCTCACTCACAATAGACCTCCTATCAACATGACATAAAATCACAGAAGGTGACGATGAGGATTCCTTCAACAAGGTTACATAGGGATCATAACAATCCATGGTGAATACATCTCACATGAAGTAGAAACGTATATCTCACAACATACATCAAGCAAGGATCTAAATAACATATTGCATCTCAAAACTAATGATAAAAGAGGCACATGATATCAATAGTGCATATACCTCAACCTGTGAAATTGGATAAATAAGTGGATTCTCAGCTACTGAGTCTAGTTGCAACATCGAATTCATGGCATTGAGAGGCATAAAATTGGCTCTCCACACTTGGGAATCTAACATCGTCACTCCAATTTGGAAAATTGCCGAAAAATGGGAAGCTTTGTTGTTGAAACAGACATCGCCATTGGATTCCTGTCACTGAGAGGTGTAAAATCTACATCAAATTTGTCAAATTATGACTCCGGAAAGTTCGGGACCTCAAGCAATATTTTTTATTCCCCTCAAGATTCCCTGGGCAAGGTTCCACCCCTCTAGCCGCTCATGGTTTCGCATCTGCAATAAAAAATATTATTTGTTGAAAAACGTGTCGGTTTGCTCCGCCTCTGTGTACCCACTATCTCGTGCAAATGAAATTTGGGTTTATTATATAGTTTAGAGGGCGGATAAACCAAAGGCGTCGTTGGCACATTGGTGGAAAGTCCAAATAGGGGCTTGTTTGTTACAGGTTCTAACCCCATCGAGTTCCCAACTTAGGAGAGGTTATGATGTTTATTGGCACGTTCAAATTTTTTGGAGCCGTCGTTACATGTGTGGCAGACATAGCCGTTTGTGGTTTTAAATGTTAACAGTTTATGTATGGTGTTTTGGTGTGTTTTATCAATTTGTATCACCATAAAAAACCCACTATATTAGTTGGGTTGGAATAATGAGTTTTGTTTTTATATTAATTGCTTTATATCTTTTGAACCATATAACATGTGATTTTGTTATATAGTTATAACTATATTGTATTTTCTTATAAATATGAATTTGATTTAATGACAACATTTTATATATATGATTTTTGTGATGTGGTTATGTATATTTTTAAATATTTTTTGTTTTTTATATTATGCAATGGCGGCGGGTTAATGATGGAGTGCCATGTGTCAGTGGATGATGGACTTCTATGTGGGTCCCACTTGTTGATTGGGATGCCATGCGACACACTGTGCGCCCCGCTTTTTCCCCATCTTGTCAAACTTTGAAGAGCTCTGTCTCCCCCATACGAGCTCAGATTTGAGTGATGTTTGCACTATTGGATTCAGAGAAAGGAGAACTAAAATATTTTTTTCGCTAGAGAGCATTCTGAAAAATTGGAATTTTGACCTCTTCTAAGCCCTGTTGGACTTTTGTGTGTGTCTGGAGCCACCTGGACCAATCCTCCTGATTGATGAGATTTTGTTCCACCAAAAGCATGAACATAATCTGCAATCACTGTGTGCATTCTCTGCATGACAAGTGTCCTGACAGGTCACCCTTCCTTCTTGTTCACCTTTGTCCTTCAGAGCCATAAGTGATGAATTGACACTTGCATCCTTTGCAAACCTGTAGTACAATATTTTGCAAATTACATTCTCAATTACATGACCAACTATGACCCAAGCATCCCATACTTGCCATGAGTTTATAACACATTCTCTGTGGTCAATTTTACATCAAATGGAATCAATACCCTAGCTATCAATACAAGGCCAAAACATCATTTTTTCTTAACAAGTCATGGAAAACACATCATCACTTTTACATTTTAAGTTGCAACATATGATTTACAATGTAAGGCCATGACACACTACAACACCTAGAAAAACCATCTCTCACTTATCAAAGTGAATGGGTCATCTCTCTGTGGCGCATTTGCTTGTCGAAAAATTGTTTCAACCGATTCATGTATGGAAACTTTTTCCTTGAGACACTGCTCTGGATGGATCCTCCAACACGTGACTCTTTGATGGCCACTTCTGTCACAATCACTGCAACAAGTCTTCTTCCTCCAGGCTTGCTTTACCTTTTTATTTTCCTATAGTGGAGAAGGTCTTCCATGCCTCATCCTCTTTCGTCCTCCCTTTCTTTTCTAGCACTAAGCAAATACATGGATATGTAATCCAAAAGAACTACATGTTCGATGCCAAGATCTATGTTCATTGTTAGTGACATGTTTGTAATCAAAATGAACGCTAGAATACCAAGACTTGTTATACCTTTCTTGTTGCTCTCTGGTGAAATCATGGTGATAAGAGCTTGCCTCATCTCTTTACCTGAAATGTGTGTTGTCATAGGATGATGGTGAAGTGTTCCCATCATTCTCTTTCCCCAATAGTTTCAACCATGTATTGGAAGCTTCTAACACCTTCGAGCATTGTCCTTCGGTGTATCCCAAACCTGTGAATCGAGGTCTCTGCACAACCTCCAATGGCTGAGTTATGCCTTGGCCATTCACACCAAGCCCTCTTCCTTTGTACCCCATTTTGGTAAGGAGTCTCATGCCAGTTCCTGTAATGGGTATCTCCATATTTACAATAGAAATAATCACATGTGAAGATGAAAATGAAGAGTAATCAACATTTTTTACCTCAATTGTCGATTCAGACACAGGTGATGATGACTTCTTAAAGCCTTCGTTGCGCTTCAACTTCTCCAAGCCCTCTAACGTGGCTCGCAATTGAAGCTATAACCTCTGCTTCTCTTCTTTCTCTTCTTGTAGTAACCTCCTTAATTCAACATTCTCTTCCCGAAGACTCTCGTTGATCTCCTCATTTGAACGATGAGAAGACGATGAGGGCGACGAAGAAGATGCATAGGCACTATAAGATGGCCTCAACATGGCCTCATACATGGTTTTGTCATCCTCCATTGCTGCACGTTCAATCGTTGTTCACGCTCGCAATTGAAATCAGCGAGAAGAACGCTCTGATACCACTTGATCCGGATCCGTCAGCTACCAGATCTACCCATGATCTTTTACTTCTGTGATGTGGTTATAATTTCACTAAAAATAGCATTAAAATAACACATATGCATGCTTTAAGCAAGAGGAAACAAGACAACAATGAACAACATAACAACGCGAGACATTGATAACAGAATTCACCCAGTGTGGGCTACGTCTCTGGGCCCGATGTCAAAATGGAGTAGGTTGATTCATATAGTGATGGAAATGGTGATGATTTACATGGACTATATTTTCTATCATTCAAGGATATATGACCTGAACATGAGTCACTTGTCTCTCCACGAGACGTTCCCCTACATGGACTCTCATTCACAATAGACCTCCTATCAACATGACATAATCTCACAGAAGGTGACAATGAGGATCCCTTCAACAAGGTTACATAGGGATCATAACAATCCATGGAGAATACATCTCACATGACGTAAAAACATAGATCCCGCAATAAACATGAAGCAAAGATCTAAACAACATATTACATCTCACAGCAAATGATAAAAGAGGCACATGATATCGATATTGCATATACCTCAACCTCTGAAGTTGGTTGAAGAAGTGGATGCTCAGCTGCTAAATCTGACTCCACCATCGAATTGGTGGCGTTGAGAGGCATAAAATCGACTGTCCACACTTGGGAATTTGACATCGTCACTTCAATATGGAAAATGGCCGAAAAAAGAGAAGCTCTTCGACTAAAACGGACATCGTCATTGGATTCCTGTAAAATTAACATAAAATTTTTCAAATTCTGACTCCGGCAAGTTCAGGGCCTCAAAAAATCTTTTTGATGCCCTTCAAAATTCCCTTGCAAGGTTCCGCCTCTGCTTGCTCATAGTTCCGCATCTGCAATAAAAAAATATTATTGGTTGAAAAACGCGCCTTTCTGCTCTGCCTCCGTGTTTCGCTATCCCGTGCAAACGAAATTTGGCTTTATTATATTGTTTAAAGAGTAGAATAACGAAAGGTGTCGTTGCCGCATTAGTGGCAAGTCCAACTAGGGGCTCGTTCGTTAAGGGGTCGAATCCAATCGGGTTCCCAACTTAGGCGTGGTTATGATGTTTTATTGGCGCGTTCAAAATTTGTCTGTTATGTTTTGGAGCCGTCGTTACATGTGCGGCGGACATAACCGCTTGTGGTTTTAAATGTTAACGGTTTATGTATGGTGTTATGATTTAAATGTTAACGGTTTACGTATGGTGTTTATATGGGTTTGGCTTTAAATTGAGTTTCACTCTGCAGATTTGACCTCGAGATATTTGTTTTATAAACATTTCCTACCATTCTGTTCTTTGTAACTAGATGGGTTTTTAGAGCCGTTGACCCTTGTTCTCGCCACGCTATTGGCGTTGCTGGAGTTTATAACTTGGCGGTTTCCCAATGGCGAATGGGGTCGAATCTCATGAGCAGCCATGAGCTCTGATTTCTTTCCGTTCAATCCCGTACTGTCATTTCAAGAAATTTCCATAGTAACGAGCACATCCCACTATATAACAGTAGCTTGCCTTAACACATACAGTTGGCAAAGTATTTGCAATTTTAACCTCGATCGATATTTGGAATGTAGGCACTCCTGATCACTTGTTCAGGGGTTGAGGTAACTCAATTTTCCGAAAAACGCGAGCGCCTGAGGTTTCGTTCAAGAATTTGGAGCTTCTTTCCGTAGATATCGTGCATATCGTGCAGTGATAGCACTAAGGGTTAGTTCAAGTACTTCAGTGTAGGGTTTGAAATTTTTTGATATTGTTGCCTAAAATTCTTTGATATTGTTGTAGTTACTGTTAATCATGGGGTTTCACAAGGTTTTAAAATCGAGTTTCACAGGGCTTTATAATTATGACCAACAGTTTAATAGATTTACCATCAGCAAAATGCGGAGAAATATTCTAAAATTTACTGTGATTTCATTCGAAATTAAAGAAAAATAAAACATTCGCGATCCTGAAATATCTTTGCCTTCCTGCCTGAACATTTTGTTATTTGACTCCAAGATTCTAGATATATTTTCATTTTCCATAAACTCACTGGTTATTTGTATGCATTTAGCAACTGTGACATCTGGACTGCAGGTTTGGGTGAGAAATAGAAACCTTTGTTTCAATATGGGAGAAGTCTGTGCCCACAGGCCAGATCTGGCCGAAATCCGCTTAAAGATTTTTTAAATAAAGTTAGTGTGTTCCAATCTTTAAGATGGCAGCCGTTAAGCAGCATCCCTCTTTTAGCCGCCGAAGGTCTTAGCGCCCGAGACTATCTTTCTCTGCTGGAGCAGTCTAACGAAGCCCTGGCCCGCATCGAGAGAGAATTGTGCCAGAAATTGATCGAGATCGCTGCTCTTTCTTGCCAGATCTGGCCGAAATCCGCTAAAAGATTTTCTAAATAAAGTTATTGTGTTCCAAGTCTTTAAGATGGCAGCCGTTAGCAGCATCCCTCTTTTAGCCGCCGAAGGTCTTAGCGCCCGAGACTATCATTCTCTGCTGGAGCAGTCTAACGAAGCTCTGGACCGTATCGAGAGAGAATTGTGCCAGAAATTAATCGACATCGCTGCTCTTTCATGTCCGCCGCCACATATGGGTGTGGATCAGTGGGAGTCTGCACGGGTAAGTCCTTTCTGTGTGAATATATTACTATGTATAATGTTTCAAATGTCTGCTTTGGGTGATAATTGTGATGTGAACGAAAGAAGAGATGGTAGCTCAGGCCAAGAAAGAAGCAGAAAAGGAAAAGTTTCCATACGAAGCGATCTTGCAGCTTAGTCTCATGATAGATCGTAAAAGCGTAGCGGCGAAGCCCAAGGAGGACAGCATAATGCCCTCAGATAGCCGAACATCCGAATTTCAAGAAGCAGAAAAGAAAATTGTAGCTCTGTTGCATCAAGTTTCTAACAAATTCTCCTACGTTGAGCTCAACCTTAGCTGGCTTCTCCTTCACAGCCTTCCAGACGAAATAAAGAAACTGTCATCTACACTCGTCAAGCTTGACCTTTCTCATAATAACTTAATGTATTATTCTCCCAAGAATATTACTTATTAGCAGTCGGCCGGAATGTCTCGCTCGAAATTGACGCAGACGTTACTAATCGTTTGTTGCAGATTTTGCCTGAATCTGTGCCGAGTCTGGTGAATCTTACTCATCTACACATTCAATCAAATCAGCTTACATCTCTACCAGATTCCATTGGGCGTCTTGTGAAGCTTAAGGTTTTAAATGTTTCTGGGAATTCACTTTCTGTGCTTCCCGACGGTATTGAAAGCTGCCGGTACGTTATTCATAGATCCTATTTGTATGTCTAGTTTCTTTTTACCTAAATCCCTGCCATTTTTTCGGATCTTTGAGCGTGACATTTAAGGAGTAGTCTAGGCCAGGCGGAGGAATTGCCCGGCCTCCGTCAGCCGGATAAACTCCAGGCTCTCGCCGGCATTCTTCCAACCCTTCCGATGCGCCTCCGTTTGATGTGCCGACAGCGGCCATTTACCATACATAGACATTCTATGCGGCATCCATCGATGTGACGTGCTCTTGGGCTAGTAAACATGTTTATTCATACATACATTGCCAATTTTCAAATTTCAAATTTGCCCGCTTAATTTTTGCAACAGGCTTTTGAATTTTGAATACTGACCAATTGCTCTTTATTTCATTTAACTCCTGAGATTGATTGATGAACTCGGCCTCTGCACCTTGAGCACCAGGCACAAAAGCTCATTCTCGTGAGCTCCTCTCCAATATCCAGGCACAAAATCTCGTTCTTGTGAGCTCCTCTCCAATATATTGGCAAATGGTAACTATCCGTTTGTGGATCCTATGTGGTCCGTTCGTGGATCAGTCATTCGTTTACGGAGAAGTTTGAATCTGCTCGGCTCCTTCAAAACCCCAGAGATGGTTGCTCGAGCTCACGACGTCAGGGCCTGAAGATTTGCAGACTTTGTAATATTTATAATATGAATTGCAGGGAGGGAGCGGATGTGCGTGAGTCATCGTTACTCGCAACTCCCGCAGAGATGAGAAGGTATACGTTTAAACAACAGAAATATCGTTTGAATGATCCATTGCAACAGAAAACACCCATGGATATTAAAATATGATGGGTTGTAATAATATCTTCGGTCAAAATTATGGATTATGGGATCTGATAATGAAATTTTAATTTGGATTACGGATTTGATCATGAATTTTGAATTTGGTGTGCTGATTTAGACAACACGGTGTTTTCATATATGCTTATTTGATGTTATTTGAGTTTTCCATGTGAGTTATTGAACAGGGCTTTCTAATTTTTTTTAAGATGAATGTCATGGAAGGAGCGGATGTTCCAGGTTATGTGGTTTGGTCGCTTATGGACAACTTTGAGTGGGCCAGTGAATATCATTATCGATTTGGTTTCTTTTATTTGATTATAGGAACAACTTAAAGCGATATGCCAGTGATTCTGCCCATTGGTTCACAAACCTCCTCAACAATCATCCCCTCAAAAGGATATGGATATAGATTTCTCAGCATATGGTGGATGACTTCAGTTTTCAGTTTGCTTTCGGTGCTGGGCAAATACAATTTTCGTTAACCATTATTATTGCAAATCCATATATATTATATATATATATACTCTGGCAATTAATTATTTTTAAATTTATGTAAAATGTCATATATTATTTTTATTGGAATTAATATAAAATATTTGTTTTAAATTTTAATTATGGAAATTTTTTATAATTATAATTATATCAAATTTTATAAAAAAATAAGTTTGAAATTAAATTTATAGGTGCTTATTTTTATTTTCAATTTTTGGGTCCTAAATATTATCAAATCATTAATTCCAAATTTCACATTATTTTAGGTTAACTTTATTGAAACTTTTTATAATTATAATTATATCAATTTTTATAAAAAATAAGTTTGAAATTAAATTCATAGGTGCTTATTTTTCTTTTCAATCTTTCTGTCCTAAACATTATCAAACCATTAATTCCAAATTTCATATTACTTTAACTCAATTTTATTGAAATTTTTTATAATTATAATTATATCAATTTTTATAAAAAATAAGTTTGAAATTAAATCCATAAGTGCTTATTTTTCTTTTTAACCTTTTGGTCCTAAACATTATCAAACCATCAATTCCAAATTCCAAATTACTTTATTATTTTAGATATAAAAAAATTGTAAATTAATTTATATCAATTCCAAATTTCCAATTACTTTATCTTGACTTTGTTATTTTATATATAAAAAAATTATAAAAAAATGATATATAATTATTCAAAATAAAGTACAGTAACTTTATTAAATTATATATTTGAAATAGGGATGTTGAAATAAATACATAGCATATATTTTTTTTTTCTTTCTAAATTACTCTATTTCTATTATAAACATTAAAGTACAAAACTGCCATGGCTGAGCTGAGGAAGCCTGAGACCGGGCTTGATGTCCACTGTCTGTCTAGCTATAGAGCTGCCCATTAACGGGAAACCAGCTCTTTTATCCGAGTTACCACCGCCCAGGAACTGGGAAACCGGCGCAAAGTCACTTGCATACAGATTAAACAAAACTAAAAAGAGCCAAAAATACATGCAGCTTTGTCTGCTGTAAGTGACCATTGAAAACAGAAATTTATCAAAAATTCTAGCACATAAATCATACTAAATACATAGCATATATTACTTTAAAGCAATTTTTATAATTTGAAATTCAAAATATCTACATTATTTGTAAGTGAAATCACATTGTTTATTAGATTGAAAAATATTTTGTAAATGATATGTATTTTTTATGAAATAACAAATAAGTAAATAATTAGAAATTTTTTAAGTTTACTAAAAGAAATCTAATTTATACATTGAAAAAATGTAAAATCCAGATTTTTTTTTTTTACAGGTGGTATTAGATTAGTTGTATATCTTTGTTTTTTAACATGGAATTGTTAGCCATATTTAAAAAAGAAAAAATTCTATGTTTTCAAAAATAAAAGATTTCAATGTCCACCTAGGTAACTTAGTTTTATATAAAATTTATATTATACCTTGAAAGATAAACTTTCTTTATGGTTAGTAATTTTTGTATACGTTCTAATATGAGGGTGACTTGCACCCTAAATAGAATATTTCAAGATCTAAATTGATTCAAATATTTCGATTCAAATGTTTGAAGATGTAGATATTTGCATGACAGATCAACATATCTATGTTTGTAGTTATTCAAAGGAGGTTCACTTTAATAATATAGGTTGTAAGTAAAGATGTCAATATAAACATCTTTAAATGAGATGACATATATTAGAATTATTTCATATCCTCAATACAATCAAATAAAAAACCTCTATGAAATTCTTTTTCAATAAGTCTTCAATAATCTCTTTGTTTGTCAAATCTATCAAATCTAGGAAACTGCATGGCATGCCCCACTAAATGTAGAAGTTATTAAATATTACCACTATAGATCCATCTTAAGGAGACATCTTAAATATTAGCATGCATTGCGAGGGATCAAATATAAAAATCTCTTTTAGAATGCAAAAACTGAAGAATGAACTCTTGATTAAAGGGGTGTATTAAAGGTTGGCCAGCAAGCTAGTTTTCTTTGAAAGAGAGTCAATGAACTGGTGGAATTTTTTATGAATTGTAGCATGATTATCTTAGCCAAAAACATTTTTAAATGGGGAATTTAGTATTGCTAAGGTTTAATAACTAAACTTTCCATCAGGAGTTAGTACCACACTCTCTCCTAGTTTCAACAAGAAATAATGATCCTTCGAAATGTGTAGAAAATTATTTCCCCCACAAAGAGGACATTAGGGGAATTTTGAGGTCTAAAATGGGCCTCCTAAGGAAAATGTACAATCAAAATTCACTTTATGAGAACCAATCACATTTTAGGGGATGACATTATCCCTAATGGTTGAGGTGGCATTTCTTGAGTTAAAGGTACTTACTTGTCACATTCTTAATGGTGGATAAAAACTCATAGTTAACCATGGTAGTGCTCTAAGTAACTTTTAAAGTCAAAGTAAAGTACTCATAATAAATGTCATTTCACATTTTTTGAATAAAAATATATTATTGTCATTTCATATTTCTTGAAAGAAACAATGAATATCCCTATACATTTATTATATTATATTATATTATATTTATATAGTATATTAATTACATGTTATTATGCAATTTAAATAATATAAATTTTAATTAATAGCATATTATATAATTAAGAATTTATAAATTTATATTTATATTTTATTTTAAGTTTTTTTTTTCCTGTAAGCCTAGGTAGATCCTTTTCATTTTCTATTACTTTAAAAATGGACATCAAATATACAAAAAAATTAGACCTCAGCCTGCACGTAGGAAACCAGGTCTATTGGCCATCTAAGTACAAAGTATGTCAACCAAAACATAAACAGTCTTAATAACCTATACAATATCTGACGATACTTAATATCTAAGTCTCGATATACAAATATTAACATTAATCAAAGAGTAATAGCTGCTAAAAGAGAAAACCGATAACTTTAAACATGATAGCATTAATCATCCTCTAATTCCACAGGAGCTGGATCTTTGGCACTGGACCTAGGTAATTCAACTTCAACCTGGTGCATGGACTTAATATCCTTTTCCATCCTCCCTAATCGAGCATACTGATGTAGTTGTCTGAGATTAATTTCCTGAATATTTCTGTTAATATCTACCAGGGTAGACTCCAACTTGGACTCTGCCATCACTTGAGTTGACATGATTGATTTTGATAACAAGAATTTGATCAACCAGTAAGTTCTGATAGAATGTTGAAATAGAGAGATGCTGCCTCGTGTGTGCCCAGGGTCAGTAACCACATTATGCATATCCTCAAATGGCATTTCATCTTCCATATCCAATTTATCTACAGCTTCACTTTCCCATCCAAAAATACGAGTTATAACATAATTAGGAACCTCTGACACATATGAATGGAAAAGCGGCTCCAAAATATGCTTCATACATTTTCTTCCTCTCTTCTTAGGCTGCTGGGAGATTGGTTATTTGCCTTTGTCTCCCTTTGGCTTTCTGCTACGTGTTTTCTTCACCATCTTCAAGTAACCAAGAATGAAAACTTTTGATACTATAAAACAAACAACAGAACCATTACAAAGACAAATCAGAGACCTACCAACATTTTACAAACAAGCCAACCAACATTTTATATTATCCAGGTTACGCGAATCAATAAGAATTGAACCCGGAAACAGAGGCCATAAATTAAAACAGGGACGACAAGGGAAATTTTTCTTCCTCCCATACCCCTATCCTTCACCCAAACTGGCAGAAAATCCTGATAGTCCCCCCTCAATTCCAACAGCACCCTACAGTGAAGAAGAAAAATTAAATAAAGACAGAAGGAAACCCACCCAAATATTTGATCAGAATGTAGAGGACAAACCACAATAATGATCCCAATTCTACCCAGATTCCCACCCAAACTAATTTTATGAACTGGCAAGCTAAAAACAGAAATAATAGCATAGCCCCAAATCCCAGCAAATACAACAGGATTTATCAAGGAGCCAACTAGAACCCCAAAACTGACACATTGATAGCAACCAACTCCTGAATTTTCCAGCATTTTCAAAGACCCATTAAAAATCCGAGCCACTGAACAGATACATAAATAATTTAAAACCGCCATATGTACTAAGCATAAGATGGAAGCAGGTATCAAAGACAGTACCCATATTTCCCAACCGAAGCAATCTTTCTTTAGTAAATAAAACCAAGTAGTAGAAAAGAGAATGAGAAACCACCAAACAAATTCCTGCATATACCTAACTTCAACCAGATTCATCATTTGCTCAGACCAGAACCAACCAATACCCCATTCAAACAGATAATCTAAAAATACCATGAATACTTTCCTCATGCGGCGAAAATCTGAAGCCTTCGGCACAGAAGAGAGATATAATAATACATACTCATTTACCTCCTGAACCGTCACCTTAGTTCTTCGCTTCAATTCACCCCATAATTTTGCATAACAACCTTCCGAGAAAATTGAAATAATGAAAAACATTCCCTGTCCATGCATATTACTTTGCTGCCGGCGCTTTTTCCCACGATCCCCTCACAACCATGTTGGCTTTCCCAGCTGGAAACCGCACTCAACTCTCCGCATTTATTATGCTAATTGATGAGTGTATTTTCTCCCGAGCCACCTACTCGCCTTCTACATGTGGCAACCACATGGTATCCATCCTCCCCACGCAGCACGACTCACCCACCAATGCCATCGGTACTACACCCCGATCGAGGAATTTATTTTAAGTTATTTAAGTACAAAGGAAAAATTCATTAGTTTTTCAATGATAATGACTTTTTCTTGTAAAGCTCATTCTTATTTATAGTCATATCAATACAATTTTTTTATTAATTTTATTTTGGTACAACTTTTGAATTGAATTTAACTATGGTTACATGGATTTTGGTGCAAAAAGTGAATTGCAAATTCATAAATATTATTTTATTGGTTTAGCTATTATTTTGTTATTTCCTTAGGAGGGCCATTTTAGACCTCAAAATTCCCTTAATGAGTCCCCTGGCATGCTCTAATATGTAAATTGTCACAGAGATTTAACTAGAGGAATTCATCATAAGATATCTAATAAAATACTAAAATATTTACTCTAACTCTCTTTAAATAAGAGATTATTTATTTACTATTTCATGCTTAAATGAATAAGCATGAAATAGTAAGTAAATAATGTCCCCTAAACTTATCTCTCTCTCTCTCTCTCTCTCTCTCCATATCTATCTTCCTACCTTCCTCTCTTTTTCACGCTCTTATTCCCTCTCACCCCCTCCATCTATATCTCTCTCTCCCCCCCTCTCTCTCCTTCTCTATCTCTCTATATCAGCTTAAAAAGATACACCCTCGCTCTCTCCTTATCTATCTATCTCTCCCTCTTCCTCTCCCTCTCTATCTCTTCCCCCCACCTCTCTCCCTCTCTCTCTCCTTCTTCATCTTTCTATATCAGCTTAAAAAGGTACTCCCTCTCTCTCTCCTTATATATCTACCTCTCCCTCTTTCTCTCCCTCTCCATCTCTCCCCCCCATCTCTCTCTCTCTCTCAAAGCCCACAAACATACACACACTCTCTCCATATCTATCTATCTAACTCTCTCTAGCTCTCCTTCCCTCTTCCTGATCTGAAACTCCAAAGGCACTTAAAATTTATAAACAATATCTTTTAATCATGAGATGGGCTTAACATATTAAGTTACAATACATCCATAAATATGTTCATTTCATCTTAAAATTGTAACTTTAAATTGCATGTAAAAATACTTAATCCAATCACGAATAAAAAGAACATGCAAACATCAAAGATTGATAACAAATTTCACCCCCTCCACTGGGCTATGTCTCTGGATTCGCCTCCAACAGGCCGAATCGATTTTATTTTATTTTTAAAAATGAGGAAGACGTACATATCAACAATACCTCCGAAAGATATGTGGAGCTCTCCAAGTTCTCCACAAAATGAAGCTTTCCAATAGCTTCTCAAAATTACTCTCTCAAGCTCTCCAAAACTCTCATAAACTCTCATGTTTTACAAAGTACATAAGACCGCTTTATATAGCTCTAAATATTCCAAAACAAAGGACAAAATATCTCCTTAGATCCCCTACTTAAAGGAGAAAATAACTCTCTTATCCCTTAAAATACTCCCATGAGATATATGTGGAGGAGATCTCTCTAATCCTACTATCAAGGGCCTTATCCAATATCGTAGGTATGAGAGTAATCACATAAGACTCTCAACTTGAACATAAATTTAGAAATTGAATTTTGAAGAAATACTAGATCATAATTTCGAAATCTATTTTACAAAATAAAAAAAATTAAAACATGAGCACGTTTACAATAAAATTGAAAACACCCTCAACCTAGGCTTCAAATGAGTTTGTCTTCACCATGGTGCTCATTAGGAAAAGTGTCTAGATCCTCCTGGATCACTTCCTCTCTCTCTTCCCCTTCTCTCTCTCTATCTCTCTCTCTCTCTCTCTGTGTATCTATCTCTCTTCCTTTCCCTCTATTTTCCTCTCTCTTCTCCCCTCTCTCCCCCTTAATCTATATCTTTATCTCCTCTTGTCTCTCCTTCTCACTCCAAAAACATACACACTCTCTCTCCATATGAATCTATCTATCTCTCCCTGACTCTCTCTCCCCCTTTTCTCTCTCTCTCTCTCTCTCTCTTCCACTTCTCTCTCTATATCTATCAAATTGCAATAAAGTAGGATTCAACTTGTTCTATCCTAGCTCGGGAATCCTGCTTTACTATAATTCGATATGCACTGTCATCAATGGTCCTGTATTTCTTGGGTTATCTCTTTCAACCTTTCTCTTAGTCCCAACAGAAATAAAAGTAGACAAAAATTTCAAAAGAGACCCCCACCCCTCCACCAAGATTCACTTATCTCCAGGAGTTAGACAAAGAACCGTAACTGGCATAACTGTCTAGAAGTTAAGTGATTTTTTTAGATATTTTCCCCAAATTTCCATGTTTTCCTATGTTTCCTTGATTAAATATACACATCATAATATATATTTATTCCTAATATTTATTTAACTTCCAAACTGTTAATTATGAAGTTTTGTTTATCAAAATAATGGACAATAGTTCATAGTACATTTAAAATGACCATAAATTACCAGGAATAACTGGGGATGTTAAATATTTCCCCCTAGATCGTAACACCGTCCTCGATGTTCTATTCTTGCTCCTGAAATAAATAAGGATAAATTTATCGCATTACACCTTCATCTTCCCAAGTGGCCTCTTCCATGTTGAAGTGTCGCCATTGCACTTTAACTTGGGTGATGTCTCATTTCCACAACATTGTTTCATTCTGATCGAGGATACACAGGGGTTCTACTAGAAATTCTCCGTCTGGTTCTACCTGTATAACACGTAGCACGAAGTTTAGTTTCTCGAATTACCGGGTTAAGATATTTACTTTAACTTATATACATTTACTTGTATATCCTGCCAATTTATAACATGACTAGGGTCGTTTATGTATTTCTTTAGTAATGACACATGAAATATGTTATGAACTTGCATATAACTTGGTAATACAATTTTGTAAGCTACAAGTCCTATTCTTTCCATAATTTAGAAAGCTCTAGAAACTCTATGTACTAATTTATTGCAACCATCACATCTCAAGGTGCTTATTTTGGGTTTCACTTTCACATAAACATGGTCCCCCACATGAAAATCATTAAAGAATCTTCTTATCCGCATAAGCTTTTGGTCTATCTTGTGTTGCTTTCAAATTATGTTTTACTTTCTTTACTACTTGCTCCATCTCTGGAGCATATCTGGCCCCAACATCAACCTACTCTCGGAGTTACCTCGGTTAACAAGAGACCTACATCTCCTTCCATATAACACCATGAAAGGAATCATTTTTAATTACTTGTGGTAGTTATTTTACATGCAAATTCCACTAAATGGAGGTACTAGTCCCATTTTACCGGTTGTCGCATTACGTAGATACACAACACATCTTCCAACACTTTATTTACCTGCTCTATTTTCCCATTAGTCTGGGGGTGGTAGGTTATACTGAATTGAACCCGAGTTCCTAATCCAGAGAAGAGAGCCTTCCAAAATGCATATGTAAAATTTGTGTCTCTATTTTAAATTATTACCTTTGGCATTCGATGTAATCGAAATATTTCTTTCATGGATATATCCGCATTCTGAACAGTATTGTATGTAAATTTGATACGGATAAAGTGTCCCAATTTTCTCACCTTATCTACTACCACCATGATTGAATCATTATGTTTTTTTATTTTTGGTAACCCAGTTATGAAGTCCAATGTTATCATACTCCATTTCCATTCAGGTATGGGGAAGGGTGAAGTCCAATGTTATCATATCCCATTTCCATTTAGGTACGGGCAAAGGGTGAAGTAGACTAGTTGGGTTCTAGTGTGTTGCTCTTACTTGTTTCTATTCCAGTAATTTAACCAAGTATTCCATAATATCTCTTTGCATTATGGGCCAATTTTTTTTTTTTTTTTTTACAGCAGAAAATAATTTATGATATCCAAGATGAGAAGCATAAGGTTCCCGGTGGAATTAATCCAATAAAAACCGCTTAATTATTGACTAATTAGGAGCATAATTTCTTCCTTTAAAACTCAACAAACCATTATCGTTTTTCTTTCAAAGCTAGTCAGTTTTTCTTTTAAAGCAAAGCTAGTTTTTTTTCGGCACCTTGGTTTTGTTTACTTTACTGCCACAAAAAGTTATATTCAGGGTCTTTATTTGCTCCTTCCTTGATTTTCTCTCAAAGGTAAAATTCAACTTTACTAAATGTGAGTTTGTAAACATGCTAGAACTTTTTGCTTAATGCATCAACCACATGATAGAAATGGAGAGGAAAAGGGAGAGATAGATAGATAGATAGATAATGAGAGAGAGAGGGAGAGATTATGTTTGTGGGCTGATATAGAGAGATAAAGGTGAGAGAGGGAGATAAAGATATAGATGGAGGGGGTGAGAGGGAATAAGAGGGAGACAAAGAGAGGGAGGTAGGAAGAGAGATATATATGGAAAGAGAGAGAGAGATAAGTTTAGGGGACATTCTTTATTTATTATTTCATGCTTATTCATTTAAGCATGAAATAGTAAATAAAGAATCTCATATTTAAAGAGATTTAAAGTAAATATTTTAGTATTTTATTAGAAATGTTATAATGAATTCTTCTAGTTAAATCTTCATGACACTTTAAATATTAGAGCATGCCAAGGGACTCCTCTCTGTGGGGAAAATACTTTTCTACACATTTAGAAGGATCATTCTTTCTTGTTGAAATCAGGAGCAGAGTGTGGTACTAATTCCCAAGTTATTTTCCCTTTGTACACTTATTTTCTTTGCTATGGATAAAGGGCTTCAATCTATCCATGATTCAAGAGTCATTGTTATTTGGTTAGTGTTTGATGGGAAGTTTAGTTCTTCAACCTTAGCAATACTAAACTCCTCATTTAAAAATGTTTTTGGCTAAGATAATCATGTTACATATTCATCAAGAATTCCACCAGTTAATTGACTCTCTTTCAAAGAAAACTAGCTTGTTGGCCAACCTTTAATACACCCCTTTAAACAAGAATTCCTTCTTCAGTTTTTGCATTCTAAAATATATATTCAGATTGATCCCTCTCAGTGCATTCTAGATACCTGTTTAAGATGGATCTATGCTTTTAATATTTAATAACTTATACATTTAGTGCGGTATGCCATGCAGTTTCCTAGATTTGGCAAACAAATAAATTTTTGAAGACTTAATGAAAAATTATTCAATAGAGGTTTTTTAGTTGATTGTATTGAGGAGATGAAATAATTCTAATATATGTCATCTCATTTAAGCATGTTTATATTGTCATATTTTACTACAACCCATATTATTAAAGTGAATCTCCTTTGAATAAATACAAATCTAGATATGTTGATCTCTCATGCAAATCTCTCTGCATCTTCATACATTTGAATTGAAATATTTAAATCAATTTAGATCTTGAGATATTTTATTTAAGGCCCAAGTAAATTTGAATTCAAATATTTGAATCAATTTAGATCTTGAGATATTTTATTTAGGGCCCAAGTCTCCCTCATATTAGAACGTAGACAAAACTATTAACTAGAAAGAAATTTTATCTTTCAAGGTATAATATAATTTGATATAAAACTAACTTACCTAGGTGGACATTGAAATATTTTATTTTTGAAAATGTTGAATTTTTTCTTGGCTAACAATTCCATGTTAAAAAAAAAAGACATACAACTAATCTACTACCACCTGTAAAAAAAAAAAGCATCTTGCTTTGAAATATTTAAATCTCGATTTTACATTTTTTCAATTTAAAATGTGAAATTATCTACAATATAAAATAATGTAATCATCATTACATTATTCAAAAATTTCTAATTATTTACTTATTTGTTATTTTATAAAAAATACATATCATTTACAAAATATTTTTCAATCTATTAAACAATGTGATTTCACTTACAAATAATGTAGATATTTTGAATTTCAAATTATAAAAACTTCTTTAAAGTAATATATGCTATGTATTTGTTTCAACATCCCTAATTCAAATAAATAATTAAATGAAATTAGTGTACTTTATTTTGAATAATTATATATAAATTAATTTACAATTTTTTATATATAAAATAATAAAATCAAGATAAAGTAATTTGAAATTTGGAATTGATATAGATTAATTCACAATTTTTTATATATAAAATAATAAAGTTAACATAAAGTAATTTGGAATTGATGTTTGATAATGTTCAGGACCCAAAGGTTGAAAAGAAAAATAAGCACTTAAGGATTTAATTTCAAACTTATTTTAAAAAAAAAAATTGATATAATTATAATTATAAAAAAATTCAATAAAGTTAAGTTAAAGTAATGTGAAATTTGGAATTAATGGTTTGATAATGTTTAAGACCCAAACGTTGAAAGGAAAAATAAGCACCTATAAATTTAATTTCAGACTTGCTTTTTTTATAAAAATTGATATAATTATAATTATATTTATAAAAAATTTCAATAAAGTTATGGATTTAGTTTCAAACTTATTTTTTATAAAAATTGATATAATTATAATTATAAAAAATTTCAATAAAGTTAACATAAAGTAATGTGAAATTTGGAATCAATAATTTGATAATGTTTAAGACCCAAAAATTGAAAAGAAAAATAAGCACCTATAAATTTAATTTCAAATTTAATTTTTATAAAATTTGATATAATTATAATTATAAAAAAATTTCATAATAAAAAATTAAAATAAAATTTTTATAATAATTCCAATAAAAATAATATATGTTGAGAAATTTAAAAATAATTAATTTCCATTTGAAAATTTAGAATATATATATATATAAATATATATCACCAAGGATTTACAATAATAATGGTTAACGAAAATAGTATTTGCACAGCACCCAAAACAAGCTGAAGTCATCCTCCATATGCTCAAAGATCTATATCCATATCCTTTTGAGGGGGATTATCATGTTATGATATGAGGAGACTTGTGAAACAAATGGACCAAACCACGTAAGCTGGAACATCCGCTCCCTCCATGCAATTCATCTTTAAAAACAAATTGGAAAGCCCTGGTCAATAACTCACACTCCACATGGAAAACTCAAATAACATCAAATAGGCATATATGAAAACACCGTGTTGTCTAAATCAGCACACCAAATTCAAAATTCATGATCAGATCCGTAATCCAAATTAAAATTTCATGATCAGATCCATAATCCATAATTTTGACCGAAGATATTATTACAACCCATTATATTTTAATATCCATGGGTGTTTTCTGTTGCAATGGATCATTCAAACGATATTTCTGTTGTTTAAACATATACCTTTTCATCTCTGCGGGAGTTGCGAGTAACGATGACTCACGCACATCCGCTCCCTCCCTGCAATTCATATTATAAATATTACAAAGCCTGCAAATCTTCAGGCCCCTGACGTCGTGAGCTCGAGCAACCATCTCTGGGGTTTTGAAGGAGCCGCGTAGATTCAAACTTCTCCGTAAAAGAATAACTGATCCACGAACGGACCACATAGGATCCAGAAACAGATAGTTACCATTTGCCAATATATTGGAGAGGAGTTCACAAGAACGAGATTTTGTGCCTGGATATTGGAGAGGAGCTCAAGAGAATGAGCTTTTGTGCCTGGTGCTCAAGGTGTAGAGGCCGAGTTCATCAATCAATCTCAGGAGTTAAATGAAATAAAGAGCCATTGGTCAGTATTCAAAACTCAAAAGCCTGTTGCAAAAATTAAGGGGGCAAATTTGAAATTTGAAAATATTATAACTAGCACAACCACATAGTAAAACTATTGCATGATATACACCGATAAATATATAAAATAATAGATTTACAACCACATTTACCAATGTGGTTGATATACGCCGATAGGCCTATATCCACTACCCATCACATTAATTTATATAACAATAAATAAATATTATATATAATAAATTTATTATATTAACTTGAAAAATATATATTATATATTAATAAGAATAATAATATATTAAATATATAAATTATGATTAAAAGCACAAAAAATATTTTATATATATTAATAAAATTATAAAAATATTAATAATATATATTAAAAATATTTATTAATATATCATATATGTATTATATTTTTAATTAAAGTAAAGAACTAATAATATTAATAATATATATTATATCATAGTTGGTTATATTATTAATATTATATATTAATAATATTATAATATTATTAATAACTATTAATAAATATTCTATATTATTTATAAATTATAATTATAATATTATAATATTATTAATATTTATTTAAATAAATATTAAAATATTATAATACTATTAATATATTATTAATAATATATTAATAATATTATAATATTAGAATAACTATTATTAATAAATATTTGAATATTTATTTATAATAAATATTAGTAATATTATAATATTATCAATATATACAAAAATATTTTATATATATTATTAATATTATAATAAGTATTAATAATATATATTAAAAATATTTATTAATATATTAATAATATTAACTATATACATACTATAAATTAACTTCAAATATATATAATATTTATTAATATAAAAATAATATAAATAATATATAATATTTTAATATTTATTTATATATTAATATCATAGATGGTTATATTATTAATAAACCAAAAGAATTAATAATATATTAATAATATATATTATATATTAATAATAATATTATAATATTACTAATAATCATTATTAATAAATATTTGAATATTTATTTATAATATATATTAATATATTAATAATATTAAAATCAAGAGAGTAATAAACTATATGAAACAATATTTAAAAACAAAAAACCTAAGAGATTATTAAACCCTAACAATTAATATTTTAAAGTGAAGATATTAATAAACCCAAGGATAATTAATAATACAAACCCAATGTCATCATAAACCAAAAGTTTAAATATTATAAACCATAGGAATTGGTGAACCCAAAGGATAAATATTATAAACATAAGGGATCAGCCAAAACACAAGAGATGACAAAACCAAAAGAACTAATCAAACAAGGGTTTAATATTATAAAGCAAAGGAATCAAATAACCCAACGGATAACATCATAAACCTAACTTGATGAATGAGTTATAAATAATAAAGATTACACAAAGACTAAGAATTAATTTTTAAACTCGAAAATCTAAGAAATTAACAAACCTGGATGACATCGACGATTATTTATATTATAAACCAAAGAAATAATAAACCCAAGGGTTTAATATTATAAACGAAAAGAATTGGTGAACCCAAGGGAAACCATTACCCAACAAATTATAAACCAAAGGAATTGGTGAACCCAAGGGAATTCATTTAAACATTGAGACAATTGTTGTCATTATTCATACTATAAACCAAAAGAACTAATAAACCCAAGGGCTAATGTTGAGAACTCAAAAGACCAGAAAACTAAGGGAAACCATTACCCAACAAATTATAAACCAAAGGAATTGGTGAACCCAAGGGAATTGATTTGATCATGGATGACATTGATCAATTCTTCATATTATAAACAAAAAGAACTAATAAACCCAAGGGTTTAATATTATAAACCAAAGGAATTGGTGAGCCCAAGGGAAAACCATTACCCAACAAATTATAAACCAAATGAATTGGTGAACTAAAGGGAATTGATTTAAATAATGAGACAATTGTTGTCACAATGCGACGTTGGACCAACTATGACCATGGCTGGCCATGGGTGAATTTCATATTGAGACAATATTTGTTAGAATGTGACATTTGATCATGGATGACATTGATCGATTATTCATATTATAAACCAAAAGAACTAATAAACCAAAGGGTTTAATATTATAAACCAAAGGAGTCAGAACCCAAGGAAACCATTACCCAACAAATTAGAAACCAAAGGAATCTAGAACCCAAGGGAATTGCCTCCATTTAAACATTGAGACAATTGTTGTCACAATGCAACGTTGGATGCAGACCATGGCTATACCATTTCATATTCAATAATTTGATGATGGATGACATCGACTAATATCCATATTATAAACTAAAGAACTAATAAACCCAAGGGTTTAATATTATAAACCAAAGGAATTGGTGAACCCAAGGGAATTGATTTAAACATTGAGACAATTGTTGTCGCAATGCGACGTTGGGCCAAATAATAAACCAAATGGTTTAATATTATAAACCAAAGGAATTAGTGAACCCAAGGGAATTGATTTAAACATTGAGACAATTGTTGTCACAATGCGACGTTCGCATTAACCCTTGTCCAAGTGTGTGAACCCAAAAACCTTGTGAACATCGCATTAACCCTTATCCAAGTGTGTGAACCCATAAAGAACTAATAAACAGAAGGGTTTAATATTATAAACCAAAGGAATTGGTGAACCCAAGGGAATTGATTTAAACATTGAGACAATTGTTGTCGCAATGCGACGTTGGGAATTAATAATGTGAAATTGGACCATGCATTAGTATTAAAGTCTAGGACTAATATTTAAAACCCAATATTTGGGGAACCTAAGGGAAAAATATTAAGAACATAAGAGATCAAAAAGGCCAAGGGATACCTATAAAAAACAAAAAAAATTAGTAAAGGCTAGGAATAAATATTTTAAATACAAATGAATGGAAAACTCACATGATTAATAAAGAGATTAATAAATCTTAGGAATCAATATTTTAAAAATATTGTTTATCACTAATGATGTTAATATTATTTATATTAATAGTGTTAATTTTGATATCAATAGTAATATCATTCGTAATATTAATCATCATATTTTTAGAGTGAATATAATTAAAAAAAGAATATTAATAAAAAACATATTATTGTTATTATTTAAATGTTATTAATAATTTTAATAAACGTTAATCATGTTTGAAACTTATTGTTATTAATACAATTATGAAAATTAATGTAATTAATCATATTAATATTAATATTAATATTATTTATCAATATTAATGTTAATAGGATTTATATTAACAATATTAATGTAATTAATCACATTAATAATATTATTGTTATAATTTAAATGTTATTAATAATTTTAATAAACCTTAATCATGTTTGAAACTTATAGTTATTAATACAATTACGAACATTAATGTAATTAATTGTTAATATAACAAATATTAATAAATTAAAATAATAATAATAATAAATAATATTGTAAATTAAAATTTGTTACATTATTGTTAATACTAAATGTTGGTAATATTATTTATTAATATTAATATTAATAATATAAAAAATAATATTCTTATTCTTATTCAAATTAATTAATATTAATAATAAAACTTATTTATTTATTAATATTAGTATATTCCTACATATTAATTATTTAATATCAAATACTAATACAAATTATTATTAGAGTAATAAATATATAACAAAGTATAATAATAGTTAATATATTATTATTATTAACTTTAATATTAATATTGATAATATTAATTAATACTAATATCAATAACATTTAATTAATATTAAGAGTGACATTAATATTAATATTTGTTAATAGTGGGTAACATTAATTTTAATATTAATATCAAAATATATTATTTGCCTTTGTAAATTTTTAATAATATTATGATTAATAATTTTAACTATTAAATAATGTTGATTATAGCTCAAAAAAATAAAATAAAATAAAAATTGCACTCCTAAGTTTGTGAAAAGTATAGGTAAACTTACAAAACCTCTATAAATCAAATTGCCATTATTCTATTTATTCCAAAGATAGTTGCTACTAATCAAATGTCCATGAAATTTGTACAAGTCAATATCTAATATCTAGATATTAGATTGATTCCTTATCTATATTTTTTATTTTTGAAATCAATATTTAATGGTGTTTGGAATTGATTAAATTTATTTGATATTACTCATTGAACTTTCTACATATTATATATATCGTTTATAAATAAAATATAATTTTATAATAAAAATAAAAAATTATATATGAAAAATAAAAAGTCATTAATTTATTTTTTTCTCATAAAAAATTAAATAATTTAAAATTTTATGTATTTAAAATAAAAATAGAAAAAAATATTTAAATAAACCTAAATGTATTTAAAAAAAAAAAAACAAATATACCTTCTTATTTTTTATATTATATTTTTATTTATATAGAGATCTTTATTAATATTTTCATTTTTTTTAAGTGTAGATATTAAATTTATTAGAATCTCAAATTTATTAGAATCATTGAGAGTAAAAATAAAAAATAAAAAAAACACATTATATTAACAAATTAAAATTATCCTATAATTAATTTGATTATTTCATTTTTTTATATTTAATTAAACTACAATATCAAAAATAAATATAAAATATGAAAATAAATTTGAATAAATTACAATTGTGTGAATATTAAAATTAATAAATTGAAACACCATAATAGTAAATCAAAATGATTTTAGTAATATATTTTTATTATTTATTTTAATATTTTTATTATTTATTTTAATGCTTGTTAATGTCCTTTATTAAGTTGTCCAAATATGCAACTTTTGTGAAACAAATGCACTTACCCTTATGTGGTTAGCAAATCTATATATGTAGGTGTATTTTTTTTTGTCAAATTTTTTAATCACCTGAAATTTGCCAAGGTTTTTATTGGGTAGCAAATCTATATATCTATGAGGTGGCAGGAGGGGAAGAAAAATAATTGTTGATCATTATATGCGTTTGAGAATAAAAATCAACAACCAAGCAAAAGCTTATGGGTTGATTAAATTTATTTAATATTACTCATTGAACTTTCTACATATTATATATATCGTTTATAAATAAAATATAATTTTATAATAAAAATAAAAAATTATATATGAAAAATAAAAAGTCATTAATTTATTTTTTTCTCATAAAAAATTAAATAATTTAAAATTTTATGTTTTTAAAATAAAAATAGAAAAAAATATTTAAATAAACCTAAATGTATTTAAAAAAAAAAAAAAACAAATATACTTTCTTATTTTTATATTATGTTGGCCAAGAAGGTGCACAAAAAATGTGGTTTTCTTATTTTCTACAATTTAAGCAAGTTGACCCTTAAAAAGCTATGAAAAATATAGCAGTTATTAATCCCTGCCGGAGGGACTATAGCGATCCCTAGATCGTTAAATTCATATTAGTTTGCATTGAAGAACCCCGTTACCAAATTTTTAACCAAATTTCTTCGCTGGCTGTTTCGTTTCACCAAAATTTACCAAACTTTTTCTCTGGACCTCTTATTACAAACTCCGCGTGTATCAAGGCTCATACAATCGATCAATGTTATTTTATCCAAAGTTTTTCCACTCTGACGAAAGTAATGTTCTGAATTCCTGACATATCCAATGTTTTCGCTACCGCTATTCCAAGAATATCCAAAGGTTTTGGTTGCCTGAAGTACTTCTAATGAAGTACTTCCTCTGGATAGTAACACTGTATGGGGATGCCCCTATCCCCAGTCTCGGGCGACCCTATCTGAGGAAAAGTTGGTTCAATTTGGTGGGAAAAATTTGACAGGAAATCCAGTAAAGAATTTGGTGCCTTTCCAAGTGATAAAAAACTGGGTGGAAGGCCCCATTATGCTAATTGCTATGGATTTTGGTTCATGGAGATGTCGTCGTCCACACTCTTTCCATCGTGATGCCTTCTTTAACATTTCTTTCTTTAAAACTTTCATTAAACACTTTCCTATATAGTATAGTACATTAGAATTGTAAACTTCATGAAAATCTTAAAAAATAATTGTCACATCAATGAAGATTTAATTGGATATTCATGGTAAACAGAGTATGTTGAATGGAAGTCAACAAAGGGTCACATTGTCCTTTCTTGGTTTTGTTTGAAGAACAAAATTAGCAGACGGGACTCCTTTAAACCATTTACTGATTGAACGCATTGCAAGAAAACTATGTCATTTTCTGATTGAACGCATAACAAGAAAACTATGTACATGTACCTGACCGTTGAGACAGAAATGAGAGCGTATTGGTGCGTTTAGAAGCAAAAGAGAGAACGTGGACGTGTCATGCAACATGTATCGAAAAGGAAGACTAAGTGTAAGGCACACGCAGTAGAAGGCTTCCGCCATGAAGGTCTATTCATGCAGTGTCGAGCCATTGTGTCGCCTGTCGCTGGGCTTCAGGACCTCGACAGAGATCGATCCCGCGCCCTGGCGGAAATCCGAGAAAGCTGCCGGACAACAACCAACCTAATTCATACAACAAGCCTTCTGTTGCCATGTCTAGCCAGGAGTTCCAGCAACGACCTACAACTAATGATCCTTCAAGAGCGATTCAAGGGGCTTCCTCAGAATATTCCACGCAGACTTTGATTCAAAACATTAATGTAGAGGCGGCTGCAAAGTGCAATAATTCACAACGATCACAGCATTCTTTAGCTGATACAGTGGGTGCTGCAACTGTTGCTATTACATCTGATCCCAACTTCACAGTTGCACTTGCAAATGCTATCACCTCCATTATCAGCAATGGAAATTCTCAATCTCAGTCAGGAGCAACTGATAGAGCATTAATATCGACCAACGTTGATCGGTTCCCAAAGAAGCCAAGCAACAGAAACAAAGAATGCAAATCGACATTGGTTTCACCGCATATCACACACCTTTCATAACCGTTCCACACGTGGGTTAATGTTTCAGCTTCACAATTTTCTCCACGTTGCCGACAACTCACCACATGTGCAGTTGTTCCACTCCTCCACCGTTACCCGCTTTGAAACCACCACAGCGCCACATATCCGTTTCCATCGCCACATGTCTACGAAGAGACAAGCAGTCTTGTAATGAACAACGCGCCGCCCTTCAACGTGGTGGTTATGGGATGGGAGGATTTCTTAATTTGATAGGTGGCGGTCAGCAAATGGCACAATAAATTTTTAATCCAGATTTGTAAAAAATTAATCTAAGTACGGTTTAAACACGTGATTTAGATATGCAAGGAAGTTAGTGGGGTAGATTTCATCCATCGATTTAGTGGCGACGACCAGAATATACTGGCATCTTCCAATCCTGACCATCAGATCAAAAAAATTAATTGGCCTAATCACAAAACATGCTCCTTCCAATAGGGGGTTACGCCTATCGACGTAAATATTTTAAAGCCTGCAAATATTCAGGCCCCTGACGTCGTGAGCTCGAGCAACCATCTCTGGGGTTTTGAAGGAGCCGAGCAGACTCAAAATTCTCTGTAAAAGAATCACTGATCCATGAACGGACCACACAGGATCCACGAAAGGATAGTTACCATCTGCTTAGAGGAGCTCACTTGCAAAGAGGAGCTCACGAGAACGAGCTTTTGTGCCTAGTGCTCAGGGTGCTGATTAGGGTGCTCCAAAGGCCGAGTTCATCAATCAATCTCTGGAGGAAAATGAAATAAAAAGCCATCGGGTCCATATTCAAAATCCTGTTGCAAAAATTAAACGGGAAAATTTGAAATTTGAAAATGAGCTTGAAAATGGACAATGTATGTATGCATAAACATGTTTACTAGCCCATGAGCCCGTGACATGGATGGATGGAATGCCTATGTATGATAAATGGCCACTATTAGGCGCATTAAGAGCCCGATTTGATAACAGGCTGGCACATGAAACGGAGGTGCGTCGGAGGGGTTGGAGGAATGCCGGCGGGAGCTAGGAGTTTTTCCGGCTGACGAAATCTGGGCAATTCCTCCGCCTAGTTAGACTATGCCGACATTTAATTTTTAATTCAGTGCACTGGAAGAATTGATCGCTAATTTCCACCAGCTCACGCACCTGCCGGAGGAGCTAGGGTTTGAACTACTGAACCTCCGGAAGCTGTCTGTTCATTCGAACAAACTCAAGCATCTTCCATACTCCACCTCCCACATGATGTCCCTCCGCTTTCTGGATGTGCACATGAACGAGCTTAGAGGCCTTCCAGAAGATCTCGACAAATTGATGAATCTAGAATACCTAGATCTCAGCAATAATTCTAACTATCTTGTGGCTCTCCCGGAATTGATCGGGGGTGTCACGTCTCTCATAGAGTTAAACATCAGTCACAATTAAATAACTGCATTGCCTGCGTATATTGGGGTTCTGGAAGATTTGCAGATCCTTAACATGGAAGGGAATCCTCTTGTTGTGCCCTCTCTCCAAGTGGTATATCATAGTTTGGACGCTATTAAAGAGTATATGGCAGACAGGCCCAAAGCCCGCCGTCGCGGAGCAAAAACTGCGTCCCGTGGCGCAGTGAAAATTGGGTTTGAATCCTGGCTGGAGCGCATAGCGTTGGCAAAATACGGGAGATGCCTGACGCCAAGAGCTGATCGGTTGGAAAATGCTTTGTTGCGTAGATCAGCGAACCGTGATTTTTCTTCAATTTCCACACCTCGTCGACCTGCTTTCTGGTCTCCTCTTCGACTCTTCTCTCCTCGAACATCGTCTGCGCCGGTTGATACTTTGGCCATGGAGTTGTCTAAGGATGCAATAGAATAGTTTGGTTTTGTCTCAGGATGTAACAGAATATAGTTCGGATGTTAGTTTTTTTTTTTAATTTTGTATAAAAAAATTCAAAAAATAGTTCGGATGTTAGTTTTTTTTTTTAATTTTGTATAAAAAAATTCAAAAAATCAGTTAATTGGAATGTTTGAATTTTATTTTTATAATAAAAATGGATTCAGCATATCAAAATTTTTTAAAATACTCAAACAAAATACTGAAATATAACAACTATAATTTAAACTTTCAAAAATATTTATAGAAAATTTCATAATCTTATCAAAATTTCTAAATTATTCACCACATTTATTCTAAAGCCATTTCTAGCAGCCTAATGTTTTAACAAAAATTATGATTTTATTATTTCAGTAATCGAGTTGTTGTGTTCAGTTGATGTGCTTTTTTTGTAAAAAGATTACTGTTTTAAATTCAAGTATTAAATTTAAATTTTATAGTTTCAAAATTTAAAGAAGTTATAATAAATACATTTTTGTAAATTTTAGGAATAACCTAATTTTTATATAAAAGTTTATAGTAGAAAATTATTAAGAGAATTTCATACATTTTTAATATAGTTAAAAAGATGTTCGAAGTCAGTATGAAATATTGTAGTTTTTAACATTTCAATGTTTAGTAAGCTAAAAAAATGAGTGTAAATATTTAAATATTAATATAATAAAATTAATTTTAGAAATATATATGACAATTTTTTATATTAGGTGGATTGATATAATTAAATAAATATATATTCCGGTATAGAAAGTTTTTTTTATCAAAATTGGTAGGATACACTTATCATCAATCATTATTTATAAATTTCTAAGCAAAAAAAAACTAAAAGTAAGATTTTGATGCTTCACTTAACATCTATTACAAATTACCACCTACCATTATTTATGAATTTCTGAACACAAAATACATAAAAGTAAAAATGTGATGCTTCAATTAACAATTATTACAAATTTCATATATAAAATATATATGATAAAATAATATTTATTAATTTATATAATTAAAATGCAAAGTTCAATGAAGCTTGGATTTTGGTCTTAGGATTTCTCCTCTAGAACCTTTGGAAGGAAACAAACAAATTTTTTTTTATGATTCAAAGAACTTCAGAATATGTTGTGTGGAAAACAATGTGTGAGAAACAATTTTATTTTAGGATTTGAATTTGGAAGATTGAAAGGGAAGAGGCTAGAATTCTATGAGAGTTGGAAAATTTTCAAGAAATGTTGGGTACATTAACAGCTCGTTGTATCAGTGCTCCTAGATCCTCCCTGTTTAGGTTCACTTTTTCTCCAGATGGTTTTATCAAACTAAACTAGGATGGGGCCTCTAAAGGAAATCCATGTCTCGTCAGATATGGGGGTATCCTCTAGGATGACCAAGGAAATCCACTTGACCTTTTGAGTAGACACTGTGGGTTTACTACTAACAATCTGCCTAAATTTACTGTGTTAGAGAGAGCACTATTATTAGCTAGAGGAGTGGGTATTTCTCAGATCCATGGTATAGGAGACTCACAACTAGTTATTGGTGTTTTTTAGAGACTTACAAATGGCTCCCAAGTCTCCAAAGTAGTCAAGAAACTAGTGTTTGGAACTTTTGGTATTGTGCACCCAATACTTGATTCTCTCTTTCCCCTATGCAATTACATCCCATTCTCAAGGAATTGTGAATAAAGGGACAAATTCGTTAGCTAATTGGGGCAACAATAAATCCAATCCAAAGTTAGCTTCTTTGTGGCCTCCACCAATGAGTCACAATGAAATGGATCAGCTCGCAAATATTTTGGATAGTGACAAGGATTCCCCAATGGTGGTGGACAGTAGTAATAGATCTAAGGGGAACCCGCAAAACCCATCCATTTGGCATATAGAGTAGAGATGTGTGGCAAGCATGTATTACACAACATGCATGCATTGAACTATCTAGAGAAAGAGTGGGAGATATATGGCACAACCTCGTTTATACTACATTATTTTTAAGTTGTGCCATGGGATTTAGAGTGGCAGGAGAAATTAAAGGCTTGGCTACATAGGGTGGAATTTTATCTATGCCAAACCCTGATCTACAATACAAGGAAAATACAATGAGTTTTCAGGAAAGCACCATCGGTGGAGTTCAAACATCCTTAGTGGTTCAGTTTGCGCAAATTTGAGACCTAGGTAAGAAGTTCTCTCCCCAGGTTGTCTTCACCAAATGCACATTCTTTCCACGGTGGTGGAGGTGGATCTTAGGGGAAGTGAAGGAGAATTGGGGGTATGTTCTCGCTCCTAGCTTTTGGGGGCACAGTTAAGGGGTCTTGGGGGATAGCTATCAGGATGATTTTCTATTGGTATTTCTTCCTAGGTGTCGATGGAAGTATAATTTGCTGAATTTTTAAGCTGAAGGGGTGGAAAACCTTGAAGTATGTCTGGTGGTAAAAACTTAGTGGTCTGTCTGGGGATTGTACGTTGTTGTGTGGCACCTATAGGGTGAAGGGTTATGATGTTGTTAGACGTACTTGGGTTGTAACAATGTTGTATGATGGCTTGCATAGCTTGTTGTAGCCAGGGGCCATAGGAGAGGTGAGAGGTTTCAGTTGGGGAGGGCTATAACCCAGGTTTGAGTTCGTGGGTGTATTGGGTCTTTTATTTTGGGCACAAAGCCTCCAACACAACTTCTATGCAACACTAGTGAGGCAAGGTGTGCTGACGTATTTTACATGTGGCCAAATGGTAGAGTAATGAATGGAAAATATATATTTGGAGGAAGATTTGGACCCAAATCTGGTGCAGTCTCCTCGTAGAATTGAATTTCTACCTCTCTTTGATCCACTTAACAACTATCTCTAGCATATAACGTTACTCTTGGACCAACTTGGACACAATCACCATGAAGAAATAAATATAATCATTAGTTTCATGAACAACCTGCTACGAAACCAACGACATATGCATGATTGATTGGCCACTATGCAACGTGGATAGGGGAGAATATATGATAATATGGAGAATTTGGAGAGTCATCTAGTGCACATCAAAAAGCATGTGCATTGCGCTTTTATTCCTCCTCTGTCACTATGTACCATTTTGGAAAATCTAGCTCAACTAAACTCCTATGATTTGGGATGATTGTAAGTTATATTCAAATTTTGGGGATATTTGGTTATGTTGGGCTATCATTTTGTTGTTTTCTAGTTTGTCTTGTCTTTTTTTAGTGTGGTTCTTCTATTACCTTTTGGCCAACAAATTTGGGAGGAGTGAGGCAAGAAGAATTTTGAGAATATGCTCCTCACGATGTAATTTTGTTATTAATTTGATCTTGATTGGATCATTATATTCCTGTCATCCATCTCAATTCTTTCCAAGTGGAAAAATTAGAGGAGTAAACTCAGAGGACCCTTTTTAACAGTGGACCAATTTTGGCATATTGGGGTCTTAAACCTTTTGGGAGAATTTTTAGGCATCATTTTCGGGGGTGAAAATTGGTCTCCTTAGCCTTGCACCATTTCTTTTTATTCTAGATGCATAGACCTTTCCAATGACACAAGAATCACATTAATTGAAGTTTGTATGACAAGTCTATGCTATTCAAAAGTTGACCTTCTTATTTTCACTACCATAATTAGAGAGGATGCCACGTCAGCCCCCCTTATTCATGAAAAAGAGGCTATCCACATAATTATGGTGTAGAAGACTCTAGAAGAGTCTATATTGTAAATCTACTTAAGAGTTCAGGTAGTCATACTTAACCATTATTAGGCTATCAAGCCATGTTATAATCAGACCACTAGGAGGAAAAGGGGTCCCATTCTTTCGGGTGCATTTGTTCCATAGATGAAAAAATATAGCCAAGGGATTGGAGACATAGCACATAGAGAGGATTTGTGCAATCTAGCCACCCACGGGACACAACATTTATTTTGAGAGATAGACCCTTTTGGGAGAAAAAATCATATTTTAAATATAATTTTATCAAATATGTTATAACGACCTATCCAGTGGAATATCCGTGGAAGTTTATGGATCATATTGGTATCAATTTAGGTTTCTTGGGGTATATTATGGACATTTACAAGGGATCTATATTTCCTGGGCCAAAATTTGTAAAGTCCTAATAAAGGTCGACAAATTTGTGAATAACGCTTGTGATCATGTAGAGGAGAGGTTTTTGTGTATGGAACAATAAGTTGCAGTTATAAATAGTCAAGTAAATACCCTCATGGTGACCCTGAGAAATAATAGTGAAACATTCAGAGAAGATTGGGGTTATAATGAAAAGGAAAAATTACAGGGGGCATTAGAAGATCGAGAAGATATAGAGAACTAGCTCAAGAAAGGACCCAAAAAATATTAACCCATTTCAGGTGCTACAAGTCAATTACATCCCCTGTTAAAAATGGAAGTTAATGTCGATATCAAGTCATACCATAGTGAGATCGATGTTGTGATGCTAAATCACTAGTTGCAACAACTAGAAGTGTATCTATGTGTCCACCAAATTGAGGAAGAATAAAATATTTCATTTTCATGAATGAAATTAGAGGGCCATGCATTAACTTGGTGGGAAATCCACACAGATACGATGAGGTTGGAGGGATAGAGTCCAGTGACAATTTAGGAGGACTTAAAAATCCTCATTACGTCACAATTTCATCCAATTAGGTATGTAGATGACTGGTGGATCCATTGGCACAAATTCACGCAAAATCTAGGGGAAAACATGCAACAATAAACTACAAAGTTTGAAAAGATGGACATAATGCTAGGAATCTCCCCAAAGAACCCATATGTACTCCTAAAGTATTTTGGGGGTCTAAAATGGCCATATGTGGCAACAGGTGATGTTATTCAAGCTCAGACCAGTGGGCGAGACTTGTGTACATGCATAATTCCTAGAGAACATAGATATGAAGAAAGGATAATCAAGTGGATCAAAGAAATTGCGCAGTTACTGAGCCTCTTTTCGAGCATGTCACCCGGTTCCAGCTCAGTCAGTGGATCCATACACACCATATTATACTAGGGGTTTATCAGACTGATGTCATCTTGTCATGAGTGGATTGTAGATACAAGTACTCTATTATGATATGGAAAGATGATGAAGAAGGGCATGGAGAAGGAGAACATGCTAGAAGACACATAACGAGTTGAAGAGATGGAATTATCATCAAGAAATAATATGAAGGAACACTATATTACAACATAAGACCAAAGATCAAGACTGCATGAAGATTCCATCTAAATCACAACCCTTTGGAGGGTATATATGAAGAAAAAATTATATCTATCATGAAGATGAAGCATTGGATACTCTCTTATTGAAGGAAAAAATAAAGATGCATTAGGAAGGACAACTTTCCATTGCCACTTCGTCATGTAGTCCATGTCATCAGTGTCATGTCCTGTCCTATCATAATTCATCATATGTCACATCATTATTGTCGATTATGTAATTTCTTATTCAAAAAATGTATTGTAAAGTGGAATTCCAAAGGACATCTACAAAAGATGAAGAGTCATGTAAAGTCAAAAAATCATGAGAAGCTAAACAATCATGAGGGTAGTCAAAGAGTCACAAGGAAGGTGAAGCATCACCTCTCCATTGGTTATATATACACCCTCATTGTATGAGAAAACGAATTTTCACCTTGGCTCCTCCGTCAAGGCATTAGAGAGACAAGATAGTTCTTTTGAGGAGAAAGGAGTGGCTCCAACAATCCACTATTGGAGCTACTGGTTTTCATTGTATACATGTGTCTTGTAACTTTTAGTTAATATCAGAAGCCTCATGGCTAACACGTTCTTCATGCATGGATTATGAATATTTGTAAGACTATTCTACGGATGTTTTTATTCCATGTTTTCTTTAATATATGAAAAAGTAGTTGAACTATTTCGATTGGTTTTGTACTTATCTTATTAATAATGTGTTGTATTGGTTGTTATCGTTGTCACATCCTTGTTGAATATTCCGCTGGATAGAACATAGATATTTCTTAATGATTGGTTGTAATGACAGTCACATCTTTTGTGGACTATTCTGCTGGATGTTAGATGAATACTTCTTAGAGTTTTTAGATTCGTAATGATTTCATGATGTAATATGTACTTATGTCCTTGAGATATGTGATACATAATGGTATGAAGATAATATGGTAGTAGTGACATGTATGTCTTAATACATAAAAATATGTTTGGAACCCCAAGTAAATGTAAGTTTGGTATGTATATGAATAGTGTAATTTATATAGCTAAGTTTTGTTATGGTAATTTTTCATGTAGTAGTTACAAGTGTTACAAGTGGTATCAAAGCATGGTTACACGATGGGGCCAGATGGGCCATTGAGATAACATGGGTGTTTTCATTTTTTTGTTTCTTGTTTAAAATTGTGCACATTGACAGGAAGATTGGTAAAAGTTACAATGAGGAGAGAATCTAGTCATGAAACACCAAGAAATAGAGGGGAATACCATCCCATCTCCAATCCTGATGTCAACCCAAAAATTTGGGTGCAATTAAGCATGGACGAACACCAAGAAACTAGTAGATTGCTGGAAGAGAGATAACGTCAGATGAATAGATTATTAGGTACAGTGCAACAACTTTAGACAGAGATGACTTGGGTATGAAGTGATAATTAAAGGTTAATGAGCGAGAAAGAAAGGATACTGAAGAGCCTCTCAGATAAACAGAACCGTCATAATGCACAACCGAGTCCAAAAAGGGACACCCATGGAGAAGGAGAGAAAAAACAACAAGTTCGTGACAATATAGAAGGGAGTCATACCTAGAAGAGTAATAAGAGTAGAACTTATAATGAAGCTGAATCTAGTAATATTTCAAATCAGCAGGAGTTGAAGTAGCAGAAAGTAGAATTACATGGTGAATTCTGGATAGTCAAGCGTCCTACATTCGATGGAGAATCTGAAGAAGTGGTGGAATCTTGGATAATTAACATGAATAAGTACTTCCATGTCTATGATTATAACAACAAACTCAAGGCTTGGCTTATATATTTATCAATTGCGGAAAAACGCTACATTATGGTGGGAAGAGGTGAAAAATGTGCGTGGAATTGAAGACAAAAATGCGACTCGGGATGAGTTCAAGTGGTATTTTAAGGACAGATACTTAACTGAATGATTTTATGATGAGAAAGCTCGACAATTTCATGATTTAAAGTTGGGTCAAATGTCTATGGATGATTTCATCATTAAATTTACCTCTTTTCTCAGATACGTACCATATTTGAGAGATGAAAAGGAAAAGGTACAACGGTTCTTGAGCAGTTTGCCTGCTCAAATGAAGTAAAGGATTGCTTTTGTGAACCTAAAAACTATGGACGAGGTAATAAGAAAAACACATATGTGCTATCAGCAGTGTAAGGGAAAAGGAGAAATTGGCAGAAGTTGGCCACCAAAGAAAGGGCAGAAAGGCCCCTCGAACTTTAAAAACAACAGACCAGGAAACCATAAAAATGTTGCGAGGAATTCAAAAAATATGTAGCTTGGGAAAAAACAACAAAAACACAAATGGGCAGCTAAAAAGCGGCATACTGATGCTTCCGGCAGGGAAAACCTTGGAAAATACCAAAAACCACCATTATAATGCTGGGGATGTGGGGAGGCACATTATTTTAAGAATTTCCTTCATTGAGGGAGAAATGAAGTTATAGCCAATCTGTAAGACGCATCTACAATGGGGGATGTGGCGCGAAATATACCCAGGATCAATGCTGCATTAGAGGATTGACAAGCAAAGTAATGTCAAATTATGATAGATCTGGAAGGTAAGCTTCAAAAGCAATTTTCTTCCATTTTGGTTGACCTTGGTGCCAGTTTGAGCTATATAAACCCTCGCATAGTTGAAAACTATAAACTACAAAGTCAGAAATTTAAGAATCCATGGTTGGTACAATTGGCTATGGGAGCAAAGAGACATGTCAACGCCAAAATTCCAAATTCTAATCTAAGTGCTGGAGAGCAGAACATAAGTGTAGAACTAAATATTCTACCTTTGTGCTCCTACGATATTATATTGGGATTGGAATGGTTAGAAAGACACTGGTCATTAGTGGATTGCAAGCATAAATTCATTCATTTTAAATCAGAAGACGATACACGTCAAGAATTGCAGGGGATTAAGAAGCCACTTTGATTACACCCTATTACTAAGTCACAGCTGGGTAAATGCAATATAAAGGTGTGTCAACTCTATCCAATTTAGGTGGGGTTCTCTAACTCCAAGGATAAAAATCTTATGCTGAAAAATATTCCACTTGTGTAGGAATTCATGGATGTGTTTCCTGAAAATATTCCAGGATTACCCCCGAAACAATACATTGATTTTACTATAGAATTAATACCTAGAGCAGCACATGTGTCACGAGCACCATACAGAATGAGTGTGCTTGAATTGACATAATTAAAAATGTAGCTGCAAGAACTAATGGACAAAGGATATATTCGGCTAAGTGTGTACCCTTGGGGAGCACCAGTGTTGTTTGTTAATAAAAAGGATGGTACTATCCGAATGTGCATGAATTACTGACAACTCAATAATTTAACTATAAAAAAAAAGTACCCATTACCACGGATAGACAACCTCTTTGATCAAGTGAAGCGAGCAACTGTATTATCCAAGATTGATCTGAGTTCAGGATATCATCAGATACAGATTAAGGATGAGGACATATCCAAAATATCTTTCCGTACCTGGTACAGACATTATGAATTTGTTGTGTTGCCTTTCGGATTACCTAATGCACCAGCAACTTTCATGAGCTTTATGCATGGTATATTTCATCCATTTTTGAATAAGTTTGTTTTAATATTTATCGATGATATATTAATATATTCTAAGAATATGGAGGAACACAAGGAACACTTACGCTTAGTGTTAAAAATGTTACGAGAACACCAGATTTACGCCAAATTCAACAAATGTGATTTCTACAAGGAGAAGATCCAATATCCGAGTCACGTAGTATCTATTGAGGGGATTTCTATAGACCCTGAAAACATAAAGACGATTATGGAATGGAGACTTCCTAAAAATGTAGTAGACATACGTTCATTCATGGGCTTAGCTGGTTATTATCGATGATTCATTGATGGCATTTCTAATATAGCATTTCCAATTACCTCTTTGCAGCAGAAGGGACGAGTCCTTAAGTGGAGTAAAGAATGTCAAAGCAGTTTTGAACGACTGAAAGAGCTACTAACTACTGCCCCTGTACTAAAAGTAGTATACCCATGCAACGAATTCGAAGTCTGCATTGATGTCTACAAGGAAGGGGTGGGAGCAGTATTTGACCCAAGAAGGTAACGTTATAGAATACAAGTCCATAAAATTAAAGGATCATGAGCAGAGGTACTTTGCCTATGACTTAGGGGTAGCTTCAACAATACATTCCCTTTGAGTGTGGAGGCATTACTTGCTGGGAAAAAGGTGTGTGCTAGGAATTTACCATAGCAGTTTGACTAGCTATTTTAAACAATCTGATTTAAATGCTCGTCAAGAAAGATGGAATGTGTTCCTAAGTGAGTTTTATTTTTTCATTCAACATGTGAAAGGTAAGGATAACCATGTTGCTAATGCTTTAAGAAGGAAATTGTATTGCATTTACGAACTCTATTTTAACCAGGTTGAATCTAAGTTCTAGGAGTAGATTATGGAGGCAACAAGTAAGGACCTTGAATATCAATTTCTATGGAAGCAAGAAAAAGAGGCATAAAAACAAGGAAGGAAATCATATTATGAGATTAATGATAAACAACCCTTGTTATTCTAATGGAAGATATGTATTCCAAATCAGATGAGCTTCAACGAGTTGATTTTTGATGAATATCATCGAAGTAACTATGTAGAACATCCCGGATATCAAAATATGTTAACAACAATTAGGAAAGATTATTCTCGCCAGGAATGCAGAAAAACATTGCGAATAACTAATCAAATGTTTGGAGTGTCAGCAAGTCAAGGTGGAACATCAACATCCAGCAGGATTGCTTCAGCCTATTCTGGTACCAGAATGGAAATGGGAAGTCATTTCACTTGATTTCATGACAGGGTTACGAAGAGATAAAATACACACTGATTCAATCATGGTGGTGGTGGATAGGCTCAGTAAGGTAGCTCATTTCATACCTGTCCCATCAACATACAGGACCACACAGATTGTTGATATCTTCATGAAATAGATTTTTAGACTACTCGGTATTCCAAGAATTGTGATCTTAGACCGAGATGTAAAGTTTGCATTAGATTTCTGGAATACATATTTCACTAGATTGGGATCACAAATCTAGTTTAGTGTTGTTTACCATCCCAAAAAATATGGGCAGATAGAAAGGGTGAATCAAATTTTGGAGGATATTCTGGACATGTACGTAATTCAACAACCCACAAAGTGGGAAGAATATCTGCATCTAGTCAAATTTTATTATAATAATGGATATCAAAAATCCCTCAATATGATTCCTTTTGAAGCAGTGTACGTAAGAAAATGTCGAACCCTGATAAATTGCAGTAGTCTGGAAACCAAGATGATCCTTCGACTAGACATGCTAGAGGAAATGGAGCATGAAGTGAGAAAAATTAGACAAAAATTAAAAGAAACTCAAGGCAGGAAAAAGATATATATAGAACAAAAGAGAAAGCTCAAGGAATTTGTGGTGGGTGACCACGTATATGTAATAATTAAACCAAAGAGGATTACTTTGAGGTGGAAAACTTGTGCCAAATTGGTTCCTAGGTATTATAGACCATTCCAAATTTTGGAACAGATAGGGCTAGTGGCTTATCACTGGCTCTGCCTAGTCATATATTAGTACATAATGTGTTCCATGTAGCATTGTTGAAGCAATACATACCTGAACCTAAGCATGTGATACATAGGCAGAGTATACATGTAAGTCATGATTACATTATGATTTGCAAATGAGAAAGTTTCTTAATTGAACTAAATATAAAATTTTGTTGTCTATAGGTAGAACCGGACGATGAGTTTCTGGTAGAACCTCAACGTATTCTCAATCAGAGAGAAATAATGCTCTAGAGGCGAGTCATCCCCCAAGTTAAAGTGAAATGGAAGCACTTTAGCCTAGAGGCATCCTGGGAGGATGAAAATTTGATTCAAGAGGCATATCCTCGAATGCTTTCAATGATAAAGTAACTGTTATGGGCAATGCTACCCTAAGGTCTTGGGTTGATAAACCTTCACAGAGCAAGGGCATGTCATCAAAAGAAGGACTCAATTAACCAAATTCTATGCTCTAAACTAGCGACTAAGGGTTGCAAACCTTACCCATTAATCCTTCGGTTGTAGTAGATCCTACAGGGTTCAAACCCCCTGCAACACCTTGTGCTCCAGAACCTACAAACGAGCAAAGAACAAGCACAAAAACCTAGTTGTACAACATATATAAGTTCTAGATGTTAGCAAAAAGCATACATAATATCATAAAAATAACAATAAATGAACTAATTAAGATAATTACACATGTATAAGAGATAAATCACACGTGAACATCAGGAACAAGATGACACTTCTTTTATTAATGACATGTACAATAAAAAAATGTGGAGAGATCACCTGAAATCTACCATGGACTTCGACCATACCGTCCTCTGGATCTATCTAGCCCTAGCCTCGCAAAACTTCTTCTAAGAATAGTTCATAATGGATGTCACATAGGATGAGTGAACATCTCAAGGAAACAAGGGTTTCCTGAAAATCATGGAAGTGGAGGAGGCACACGGGATATATCAAACTTGGATAGGGCTATAACAGAGTATAATATCTATAATTATCTCTCTTCCTCCCTTAGGCCATTCCCTTGAGGGGTTTTTATACTCCCTCAAATTAGTTTTTTTAGTTAGGGAACAGTTAGGCCACAGGCTGGGGTAGTTAAGTTACATGAACAACCATAAACCCCGCCTCTAAAATAGGGAAATTATATATATTTTAATATTTTAAATAGCATACATGGTTTTCTATGTATGGACTCGCATGTATATGTGGAAAAGTCCGGGAAGGGTCACGTATGGGTTTTGAGAAACTATTTTTTAGAGAAATATGTCCAAGTCTGAATGGAAGGGTTGCCCAAGGCTAATGCATAAGTCATCAAGTATATGATGGTGATAAATGATGTTATAACAGATGCCCCCTAATATATGATATCATAAGGGGTACATGATGGCCAAAATGTATTATGTGCATAGAAAGAACCTTGTGAGGACTAGAGATGACTTCACCAGATTATAGCCTGTCAAAACACCAGTGAGAGAGATCGGAAAGATAACTCATGTCTGAGGCCAGAATAAGCATGTCCGCATATGAAGTGTGGAGTGGATCCAATATGTATACAAGTATAGCTGAAATGTAAAGTACATAGTGAATCATCTAATTAGTGCCTGGAAGCATAAGTCAAAATCAGGTCTAAGTATCACATATAGAAGACTAATCAATGATGCTACAACATATATCTGATCACAAATCTCCAAGTACCAAATCATAAGTGGTGGAACAAATGGTACAACATGCAACTCGAGAGCCAACATATAGGATGTTGTTGTGATGAAACTGCAACATATAAAGATGGATGGTGTGACTGGAAGAAAACTAAAGGAGCTTTTAAAGTCAACCAAAGCATGTCGATGCAAACCCAAGGTCTTCATCGATCACCATGGCACAATTCTACACAATGGGAATAAAGGAGCTGAGGTCGACCATGTGAGAAATCATTTGATTATCGGTCATTGAAGTATACCGTTAAAAGATTAGCAAGTGCAAATGAAAGATTTGAAGTCAAACACTTGAAAGAATCTATCAATCAGGAGGAAATGATGTATCCTCATTGTCAATAATGAAGAGTTTTCCATTGATGACTGCAAACCCTAGGGTACTAACAAAATGACTCTAGACCTTATTCCCAGAGAAATGAGTCCGAGTCGATGGGAAAAGATCTGCTAGAAGGAAGGCATTATGGCATCCCACATCAGTCCAGCGCGAGTGTAACCCGCAGGCGAAGATTTGGAAGGAATCAGACGAAGTAAAATGTAGTAAACAACCTGAAGTACGTTTCTGACATGTAGAAGATGAAGCTAGCACACGACAGAAAACCTCTGAACCAGCCAATAATGAAAGCTGAAAAAGAGGCGAGATATCCACTGATAGGGTCAAATGGAAATCAAGGTACTACACGAATCCTAGGTGTGATAATGTAAGCTAAAGTCGAACACAAGGGAAACCACTTAGTCAAAGACCCATGGTGTTGATCAAATGTTGAGCACAAGGTCATCTATCAATGATGTAAATAGGGCCCAAGTGCAGCTTTAGGTTTACTGTCAGAGCAATATGTCATAGTCGATAAGAGACAAACCCACTAGTAAGAATTCACTAGAGACCTTCTCAAACTGGCGCAAGAAAAGGACCAAATATCTGATTTGATAGAAGAAGATACTAACAAGATTAGGAAGGTCGACTCAAAAATGATTTAAGAGACACCGCAGAAAGGTCGACACAAGTTAACTTCCCTTGAACAAAAGCACGAGTCATGTTGACCATGGCAACAAATGATAACTTTGTATAAGTTTGTCATGCATGAGGCATAAACAAACCCTCCGTATGATTGGAATATATAACCAACCGGGGGGAGCAATGATTCAAGAAACAAGGTTATGGCTTCTCCTAGGTCAAAAACTAAAACCATCCCAAATTGAGAAAAAAATTGGATTTTTTGTGATTTGTTCAAGGGTGACACAACTGACACTGCAGCTTCCATCAATTATGGAAGTAATATCCCATTCCCACTCTTTTTCAAAATATTCAATTTTTTTTCTTTTTCATATTTCAAATCCTGAAAAAGAATAAAATAATGCTATAGTACAATGGATAGAATGAGTGTCAAGAAACAGATGGACTAGTTCCTGGGATAGGAACAATCCTATGCTCAATGCAATGTGGCGAAAACTGGTAATTGACACTCAAAGAAATGTTCCATCCATGGGTAAAAGTGTGAAGTTGTAGAAGCTAAATTATTGCATGGTTAACTTGTACAGAAAGACATGGTCAAAAGAGGGCTTAAACATGAGTCCAAATGAAGCTAGATAAAGGCCAAGATAAACAAGTAGCCAATATGTAATGCAGTAATACAACTCGAAAACATATGGGAGCCTCTAGGGTAAATGGCCAGAATAAAGAAAGAAAAGAAGAAGAAGAATGAAGCTTCAATACATAAGTCATGGCGGGAATAAAGAGGACTCCCGAGCCTACATAAATTGCATCATGGGCAAACAATGCTAGTGAGGAACTAACTAGAAAGCCCATGTAAATGATGGCTCTACCACCAAGTCATGATTAAAATATCAGCGAGTGAAATGGGTGAAGTACTCATGAAATTATGGGATCGACCCTATGGCAAGTGATCAGAATGAAGGTTAGTATGCAAAAATGCAGCAAAAAGTGAATTCCCTAGCCTATATTCCAGTTCGAATTCAAATACCTTCCATGACAGGTCAACGGTCATGGATCTGAAGGAAAACTAGGAAGATCTCAGATTCAGCAAAATGTACATGAAAAATATGTTTCCCAATGCTTACAAGCGAAATGGTAAAACAACCTTAATCAAATTCAAAAAATAAGCACAAATGAAATTTGTGAAAAAATTTCAAATTCTGGGCATAAATACATATTTGACTCACATTTTGATCATTTTTACATTGCAGAAGTGGAGAAAGAGCTTTGGGGAAGAAATTCCTCTTCTCAAATATGGGGCAACCGGCCACAAAATCACGCCAAATTAGTCAGGTAAGCCTTAAACTCATCCTATTCACCAATTTCATTCTTGTTTGAAGAAATTTTTTGGATTTTTGACTGTAGGAAAGATATTTTCATTGAAACCCTCTGCGTATAGACGGGTTCGTGTGGAGGAACTTCAGTATGATACACGACTATGTACAAGCGAGGTTGCGTATGCATACAGAGAAAATTAAAAAAATGTATCTAATAATTCAATTGATGATTTTTCCCAGGATGTTGATTAGCTGGAGAGAACGTAAGCATAGTGCAATTGATAATGAGGTGATGGAGGACCAAACTTCCTTAGATATTTTTGTAATTCCGGATTGCTCAAATTTTTTAAAATGCCCAAATAGTAAGAGCAATTTTTTTTTGCTTCAAATGCTGGTTGATCATTCCGAACCGGAATAATATTGTTTCATAATTGATCAGATGCCACTACGAATATAAGTGGAAGATATATACTTCATTACTGGACTCTCTCGAAGGGGTGACCAAGTAGATTTGCATAGAAAACCTGTGGGAATGCTCAACGTGGAAGATTATGTCCAATTCTACTATGTGGACGATGAAAAGAAGGTGGGAACACATATTCCCATCATAGATATGAAGGATTTATACATGAAGATCCTTCTCTTTACCATTGGCAGGGTAGCAGGACCATCTTCTCTGCATCAGGCTTCATGTACACAAATGAGAATAGCAGTGGAATTATTGATTCACCTTTTTTATTAGTGAACGACCTTGCTGAGCAATATGAAAAAACAATTGACTTCAATCCGAAAGAAAAATACTAAAAACTTTGGATATAGTACAATATTGCTGACATTATTCTTCGAGAGGGTCCCAAGGCTTCGGCCCAAGGTCATCTCAACTATCAGCAGCCCAAGAGATCCAAGAATAGCCCGATGGGAAGATCTGATGAAGAGATTGGGGGGAAGTGAGGTTCCCCGAACCAGTTGGGATTATGAGTTTTTCCAATGATGGGAATAAAATTCCATCGCAGTGGAAGATTATCCCTATGTTGGGATGGAATTTCGTGCAAATCCAGATCTAGTCCTTCCACCTAGAGCAACATGGGGCGCAATTGGTGAGATTTCATTTTTTGATTTTTGATTATATGATTTTTTGATTTTTTTTTTTCAAATTATATGGAAAATGAAAAAATGTTTTTGATTGGAGAAAATGACTTACAAAATTATGATGATCATGATGCAGACATGGGACTAGTCAGGCCAGAGGGGTACCCAAGGCATAAGCGTCGTAGAGGTGAGGCGAATGCAGAAGATCCTGGCAAGACCCTCCATGCAGTACAGAGAAACTTGGATATTTTGACTCGCCAAGTTCCTATGGCCGCTATAGAGGACTTACTAGAGGCTATCCATAGGTGAGTGGTAGGAGTACCACGAGACTGGGTGTGGTTATTCTGCCGTGTAGCGACTGCCATTGTGTTCTATAGGAACACAAATTTTGGAAAGGGACCTCAGGAGTAGATTATAGATATGATCAGATGACTATAATATTTTTTTATGATAGACATGATCGGGCATAAGCCCCAATTTTGTAGGACATGATGGTCCAGATTTTGTATATATTTGGACATTCTCATATATATATATATATATATATATATATATATATATCGATTTTATATGATGTGATGTATCAAATGTACAATAATGAATTTTGTTTTTGATATATTTTAAAATATTGAATGATGAATATGTCAATCAAGCGCTTGATTAGCTAATGAGTCTACCAACCAATTATCAGATCTAGCAATATGAATGAATGTAATAAATTGAAATTATTTTTGTAGCAAACATACCCTAAAAAACAATCGATGCAAAAATAGGTCTCTGACACGATAGGTGTTGTTCAACTATGAAACCACTAGCTGTGAATCCAAGTAAACTACTAACGAATCAACACCCAAAGATATTGCCTCCGGTAGTAGGTTGACCACTACACTGTATTCTGCTACATTGTTCGAAGCAAGAACAATGCCACCTCTTGAGAATAACAACTGACCAGATGGATAATGGATTACCCAATCCGTGGAAGCTAAGTTCTGAGTATGTACATACTAGCACCATCGGCGAAACCAAAGTGACTAATTTCATCCAATATTACCTGCCAAAGTAGATCAAACCCATCAAAACCACACCAAAAATTGAAACATAGATATGTAAAAATTAAATTATATAAAAAAAAGAAAGATGCTAGGCCTAATCCTTACCATAATAATATTTCAAATAGAGCCCATTTCTGGGCTCTGCCAACTTGTTCCCATCAAAATCAACCAAGGCATAGGCTCCTTTTTCAGGACCTTTTTGACGATAAAGGGGCCATACCACATAGATTTGAACTTGTCTACCCCCAAGGCATCCTTCTCCTGGGCATAAACCAATACAAGGTCACCTTCAGAGAAAACCCTAGGTTTGACTGCTTTATTGTACTGCACCTTTACCTGCTTCGTATGTGCCTCATTCATCGTAGCTGCATATCCATGTTTTTCATCGAGATGCTCTAGATGGAGAAGGTGTTCTTCAAGACTGGAAGTGTTAGGAAGAAGCTCAACAACTAAATTAATAGAGGGAATTTCACATTCAATAGGAAATATAGATTCCAACCCATAAGCCAGTTGAAATGGAGTAAAACTGGTTGCAATTCTGACTGACATCTGGTATGCCCGAAGTGCAGGATACAACATAATATGCCAATTGGATCTGGCTTTATCAATCATCCATTGAAGAATTTTCTTCAAGGATTTGTTCAGGACTTCAACTTGCCCATTGGATTGAGGATAATAAGGAGATGAATGATCCTACTAAAAACCTAATTTCAGAGCCAATTTAGCCATCATGTTGTTCTGAAAGTGATTGCCATGGTCAATGACAATCTCTTTGGGGATACTAAAGAGATAAATGACTTGATTGAAGAGGAACAGGGTTGTTGTCTCACCATAATTCCCAAAAGTAGGCATAGCCTCAACCCACTTGATGAAGTAGTCAATAGATACAATAAAGTACTTGTGACCTTTAGCCGAAGGTGGGTTACAAGTAGTATAATCAATACCCCACTTTGTGAAGGGAATGACAGTGTGACAGGAAAGAGCGGAGCTCGATGAGTGTGCATCTTTCAATTATAAACCTGACACGGATGACAATTTTTGACCAATTCAATACAATCTTTGAAAATTGAAGGCCAAAATTATCCTACACGCAAGATTTTTTGGGCTGTAGCAAGCCTAGATAAATGACCACCACAAGCTCCACTGTGGTAATCATTTAGCACAACCTCAACTTCTTCGAGAGTTAACTAGCATCTCAGGATGGAATCGACCCGACGATATAAAGTGTCACCAATAATCAAATAACTTTTGGCTAAGTGAAGTAACTTTCAACGCTCATCTTTCGAAAAAAATAAGGGAAAATTCGCAGTTTGGAGATAAAATATGAGATCCCCATACCAAGGATCCTTTCAAGAAATGAGAAAAAGATGTTCATCCAAAAATGACTCTTCATAAACAATCTCTTCTCCACAGGGAAACTTAGAAATCAACTCCGTAAATACTAATATTTTCTTGGACTTGGCAGAAAAAATTTCAAGATCAAATTCCTGCAAAATAACAATCCATCGATTGTATTTTCCCCCAATCACTTGCCTACTGAGAAAAAATTGAAATAGATTGAATGTTGCCAAAACATATGTTTTGTGAAGGAGAATGTAATGTCTAAGCCGCTGAACTGCATGAACAGCTGCTAAAGAAAGTTTCTCTATCGGAGAATACTGAAGATCAGGACCTACCAAGCCTCAAATAAGGTAGTATATAACATGCTAAAAAAGAGCATCATATTCCTGAACTAGAACCATACCGATGGTATATTCTGCTGTAGCGAGATACAAGAGGAAATCCCTGCTATAATCGGGTGGACTCAGAAAAGGAGCAGAGGTCAATGCTTTTTTCAGGTCATCGAATGAGCGTTGAGCAAAGTCATCCCAAATGAATGGAACTCCTCTCTTTAATAATCTCATAAATCCCTTTGTAATCTCGTCATAATTTACGATGATTCTTCGCAGGAAATTAGCTTTTCCTTACAGAGTTTGAAGTTGATGGATTGAAGACAGGGGAGGCAACTGAAGTATTGCCTCAACCTTGAAGGGATCTACTCGAATCCCTTCCATAGACATGATGAATCCCAACAACCGACCGGATGTGAGAGTGAAAACATATTTATTAGGGTTTAACCGGATTTTGTAATACTGACATCGTTCAAAAACTTGATGGAGGTGAGAAGGATGATCAATTATCTTACGAGAATGAGCAACTAAATCATCCAAATATGCCTCGATAATATGTTTGATGTCATGAAAGGCGTAAGACATGGCCCGCTGAAAGGTAGCTCCAACATTTTAAAGGCCAAAAGGCATATTATTGTAAGAAAAGGTACCCGAGGGACAAATAAATGTAGTCTTATGATGATCTTCAGGATGGATATTGAATTGATTATATCCTGAGAAAATTTTGATGAAGGAGAAAATCTCATTCCCCACACACTCTTCGATAATCTGATCTATAAATGGTGTGGGTTAATTATCTTTATGACATGCTTTATTTAGGTGCCTGAAATCAATGCAAACTCAAATCATTCCTTTTTTCTTGTCCACAGGAATTGGATTTGAAACCCACTCAATTAAAGGAATGGGGTAAATGAAACCCACCTTAAGTAGCTTCTCCACCACATCTTTGATAGATGTTGCCTTACTAGGGTTGACTGGATGGAGATTCTACCTGATAGGCTTAGAATTTTCGTATGTCTTGATCTCATGTTGGACAATAGATGGATCTATACCAGGCATTTCCTCATAACAACAAGCAAACACATCCTGAAATTCTTGAAAGAGGTCGGTGTAAGTCTGAATATCTTCAGGGGAACACTCGGCTCCAATGAAGACATTCTCTATAATTTTGGCATCTTTGGAGATGTTCACCGGGGAAGTAGTAGAAATAATAGCCATCTTCCCTTCAGCAAAAACCTGTGCTAGTGCTAAAGGGTTTAGGACTAGGTGAATAGGACCAAAAGACTGAAGGCTAGGGAAACTTGATTCAAATTCTCGCAATTTTGGTATAAAGTATGACTGATGATGCAAATCATCCCATGGTCTCTCTACACCAGTCATTGCTTTGAGGATAGCCTCTTCAGATGGAAGAGTGGTATCAAGGCGATCATGAGCAAAAGATGAAGCAAGAGTCCAAGTCAGAGCCACATCTCCATCCAATTCCTTTGGTGAAAGAGAAATTGGAATGGAATCTGCAAATTTAACAAAATATCTATAAGCAATATTAGTCGTAGACATAGGAAATGTCATTCCACCCACTTTACCTTATTCTAATGTGGAGGTAGGAGAAGGTAAGGTCCAAGGGGTCCGAAAAATAATGAGTTCTGAAGAAATCTCTCCGAATAGGAACCTTGGAGGATGAAATAGCATTGATATGAACCGAAGGAGGTGGAGGATCAAAAGTACCCATCAAGGACGTATACATTCCAACCCACAAATTCTCAACAGGTTTCTTTGTATCATTCACCAAATGAATGGTTGAGTGAGAAGATGCATTTAGATCTACACGAGAAGAATCCAATTGATCAACTGTGACCATTATCCCTTCGTGAGGGATACATACAATACGAAATAATGAGGATGAAATAACATCCATCTCATAGATCCATTTTCGCCCCAATAGAAGGTTATAATCTAAGCTCGCATTGACTATCTCAACTTCGATATTAACAGTTTTACCACCAACACAGATGGGTAAAGCTGGAACAATACCATGTGGCCTGTGAGAATGACCATCAAACGTAGTCAAAAGAGTGGCTGAAGGAATAGCTACGAGAGATCCAATACCCTTCCAACATGTAAGAGACATTCCACTCGTGGAAGCGCCCTCATAAAAAAATGTTCAAAAAATATTGAATTTATGATATGTTAACCTGATATGGAAAGCCATATGATGAGCAAGTATCTTTCTAAAATTTGACATATCAAATGTGATCATCAGATAATTCTTCAGATCAACAGCCCCAATAGTAGTGAGAAATGCACTCTTTTGTGCAGGGCATGACTGGAGTACCTCTAACGCAGACATGGCACAAGGACTCTGAGCCAGATCTTCTACAATCAATTAGTTTTGGGCAGACTTGGCATTAGGATTGATCGTCGTATGATTTGTAGACCCTTTCGGTATCCGAGGTATAGGCTCAACTATAGGCCTCTCAATTCGGAGCAACTCAACACTATTAGGAGCAGCCTTAGCCTTCGAAGACTCAGCTTCACCATAATCACGAGATATCATAGCAATATATGCATGAGCACTGATCATGTATATGTTTGATGTATTTTCCCCATCTTGGCTACCTCCAGAGGGAGCCCCAGTATTTTCATTCGCGGCAGCAAGTAATTTCTACCCATGGGGAAAAGCGTTTTTCAGCACAACCTGGGAACTAGAAGAATGATGTTGAGCTAACAAGTGCTGTGCATATTGAATTTTATGGTAGAGGTGCGTAAGATGGTCTACAATGCACAACTTGCATGGAATCTTAACTTTCTTTTTATTATCCTTCTCACCCTTTCCAACATGATCATTGGATTTGTTCGCATTCCCCTTCCCGTCCTTGTCCTCTTTCTTGTTATTTTGTCGATTCTTCTTCCCATCAGATTATTGATTTCCTTTGGGGTTAGAAGTTTGAACAACATTAATTTCCAAGGGATGAGAAGGAGTTGACACTGAAGGCATAGCCTGACCAGAAGGAGCAGATTCTATAGACAACTTCTGTGATTGACTTAGTAGGTTAGCTGTAGCACTATCGATCGAACAGATAAGCCCGTCACCATGAGGACCAGGTTTAGTTTTGGATAAATCTGATTTTTAGTGAGGAGCATCTGGAAATTTTTTATTAAGAACTCCAAACTGAGAATAAATTAGTTCTAGCTACTAAGCCCTAAAAATAGCCTTATCTTCAGAAAATTCCCCTGAAAGGGATACATCCTTAGAAATTTATGGCAGTAAAGATTTAAAAACCATTGAAGAAGGAATTAATTCAGGATTTAGGCTTTGATGAGCCGCTTCCTTCTTTGCCATTCCTGAATATTATCAGAAATGTGAGTTGCCTTGTCTTGCTGAAAATTGGCCAGGAGGTCAGTCGCAGCGTTGTAATGGAAAGGTAACTGAAAATGGTTTAAGAACATGGTAGCCAACTCTCAAAAAGTAGAAAAATTCCCCCCAGTTAACTCGTTGTACCATTTGGCCGCATTTACATTTAAGGTTCGTTGAAATAATCTCAACCTAATTGAGTCATCGATAAGGGAGTTTGACAAACACCATAAATGGAAAGTGGTGACATGATCCACCAGATCCTCACCAATATTCCCTTCAATCTTTTGAATGTATAAGGGGAGTTTGGTGGGGACCAGAGGCCAACCTGGACTATATCAAATAGGATCGTTAGTAAATTTTGATACATTTGGCAAGTTTACCGTTGCGAGAAATGGTAAGCATGGAGGAGCCTTGGAATTCCATCGCCCATATGAAGGATTCCCTACATTCTGAAAATAATAACCTAGATTTTTTGAGGCACCAGGAATCCAAATGTTGTTCTTAGAAAATAATGGGCCATAAGGAAATCCTTGCGACCCAAAATTCGGAGAAGGACCCCCTCCCAACATATAGTTACTATACACAAGAACATTCCCTCCAACCGAGGTATTGAATGAAGAAGAAACCCCTTGGTAAGGGTTCCAAGTATTTGCAAATGGAGAAAAAGCCTGAGAAGTACTCGATGAAGGGAAAGGAACATTTCCTTTCTAACTAGCAAAGAAATGACTCCTTGCTCTTAATGTTGTAAAGGCAAGATTCCATCTCGAAAAGACATTAGAGCTTTGACCTCGAGAAAAAGGATTAAAAACTTGATTCTTAGAGGTGAAAGACATGGATCCTAAGGAAATGTTTGAATGAGGGATATCCGACTTCCAAAGGGGAACCCTTGAAAAGGAGTTGATCCACTAGCCATAGAAGGTTTGGGTGCTGAGACAGCTGAAGCATCAGAAAAGGAGAAAGAAGGAATTCCACCAGTGGGAATTCCATAAGAAAATGGACCAGATTGAGAAGCATGTTCCTGGGTGTTTCCAGAGCCAAGCACAGTAGCACTATAAGTGATTGTCTATATGGCAATAGTTCCTCCTCCTCTAACAGAAATAGGAGTATGAACACTTGTAGTGCTCATAGCTGAAACTATGTTCCTAGTCATGGCCATCGAAATAAAGGGATATGATGGAAAAGGACTACTCGATCTCCGAGACTCGGGCCCGATGTACCGAAGAACGTCAGGACAACTAGCAGGAAGAGGAGATGGAAGAGACTCAGTAGGCTGAGGAACTTCCTCTACTTCAACTTCTTCTGCTAGAAATAAAAATCTAGAGATGAGTGGAGCACACCTCTCTAAGCTGACACTAACACTAGAACCACCCACAGAAACAACAAGCCCTGACAGAGGATCACTCTCTGATGCGTTCGAAACCACCGGGTGAAAATCACCCATAGAATTACTCCTATGCCTTCTTGAAGAAGGCGCGACACTTATGGGAGAAAACCCATGAAGCCTCCTCGATCCACGAGGCTATCGGTCAGCCACTTTAATAGATTAATTTCAGACTCAAAAAAAATAAGAAGCTAAGCAATCTAGGAGAAAATTTCACACTCTAAAAAGTTCCTAAGATACAACCAGACAGGTAACTCTTAGGTATATCCGCTCCGGGTGATGAGGACTAGACACCAAAATACAAGAAAGTGAAATAATAGGACCTTCCGAAAATAGTCTGGGGTAATGACGTCCCAAACCTACTAGAGAATGTAACATAAACAATTACATTGACCTCCTAACAAAAAAATTTGTCGGTTCAATTCCCCAAGCTTCACAAGGGCACCCTCCAGAAGTACTGATGGAAGTGATGCAATGTATGTCTAAAGTACCATGGGTATTCCCCCCCGCAGTCACCTGTGTGGTCCCTAGGATAGGCAACTAATGACACCAATCCATATCAGCAGGTGGGCGGAATGGTCTTAGGTCAAGATTCAACAAATAAGAGAGGGGGTATCTCTCTTCTCTGTCGGCACTATCCCTCATGCTTGAATCTCTGGAGGAGAGTTTTCCTGGCCCACTTAATGGTGTTGGATTTCGCTCTTTAATAAAATTTCTATGTTTAACAGTCTGAGCGGCCTTGGAGAGTTAACTCTCCACTCACCTATTCCAAGGCCCCACATCCTAGCTAGTTGGTTTATGATTAGTGACAATGATACAAAAACTTATTGTTTCTTTTAATTATAGAGCTTGTTTTAAATTGGCTGTTACTTAAGTCAAGGGCATATAGGAGTGAAACTAATGGTGTTTGTTGATGAAAAAGAAATCAATGAAAACCTTTCTACATGCAAATTCAATGATTTCCTTTTGATGAAAAGAGATCTCTATATGGGTTCTACAAAACTAAGTAAGAAAATATTTTTCTTTTCAGTTAATCACACTTCACACAATCCGGAAAATTATGAAAAAGACTAAAATGCTTCAATGAACTTAATGCAAACTACCAATGATATGAAAATCCTAATATGATAAATTTGAATAAGCAAAAAGAGTCTCTAGAAAGATAATGGTTCGATCACTTTTGACAGAAAAAACAAGGCTAGTTCCAAACATAAATCCTATGCATAAAAAATGCCAAAATGTACTTGATACAAAAGGGAGAAATCAGGGAAAGACTTCCTTCAAAAACCAAGCCAAGAACCAAAGACTAGAAACCAACAAAAAGCTTCAAAATATATGAAGAAACCGTAAAAATGAGCTCAAAGCAAAATAAATGGAAAACAAGAAATGTTTTTGTGCTTTTCACTTATAATGAAAGGAAAAATATTTCAAGAAGACAAGCATAAAACTGGCCAAGAACAAGAATCAAGAAAAATGAGTCTCAACAAGGCTTCAAAGTGCTCAAGCCAACTATGCTACTTTCGTAGAGGGACCCAAATGAGAAAGAAGAAACAAATAACTCAAACAACTAATTCAGTACAGTAGCACAATTTTTCAGAAAACAACAACTCAAGGAACCAAAAATGGATTCTTCAAGATTCTCTACGAAGCTAGTCCAAGAAATCAAGAAAACCAAGATAGTCCAAGAGGGAAAAAACCACAAGTGAAGCAATGCATAAGGCCCAGAAGAACAAATAAGTAGAGGCTCACTATTCTAAATGGTGAGAACAACTAAGAACTCTAGGAAGATATCTTGGTGCTACAGCCACAATTGCAATCACACAAAATAGGCAATTTTACCAAATGGCTAGGCTTTCACAAGAGTAAGAGAGAAATGGATATGTAACCACATTAAACACAGTCCATACACCTTAAAGACACCATAGGAATGGTTCAGCATAGACAGAAAAGACAGCAGAGGCTAAAAACTCAAACTTTCATTTTTTTCCAGGCATACCTAGTTTTGCAGTATGAAATAAACGGGTATACGAGACTGTAACCAAGGAAAATCATGTATACGCGGGTCCCTTCGGAAAATATAGGAGGTATACATGACTGTGCAAAGAATAAGTTGCGTATGGAAACAAAAATAAGGAAAAAATAAAAAGCCATGCCTAATCAAGGGACCAGTTCTTCTGTCTGATTGAAAAAGGACTTACTACAGTATAAAAAGTGATAAACCTGTCAGGGAACCTACAAGACAGATAAAACAACCCAAACTAGGAATTACACAAATGTAATCCCTAGCGGAGTCACCATGGGCAATGTTACCCTAAGGTCTTGGGTTGCTAAACCTTCACAGATTAGGGGCATGTCATCACAAGAATGACTCAATTAACCAACTTCTATGCTCTAAACTAGAAACTAAAGGTTGCAGACCTTACTCATTTATCCTTCGGTTGTAGTAGATCACGCAGGGTTAAAACCCCCTGCAACACCTTGTGCTCCAGAACCTACAAACCAGCAAAGAACAAGCACAAAACCTAGTTGTACAACATATATAAGTTCTATATGTTAGAAAAAAGCATACATAATCTCATAAAAATAGAAATAAATGAACTATTTAATATCATTACACATGTATAAGAGATAAATGACACGTGAACATTAGGAACAAGATGACACTTCTTTTATTAATGACATGTACAGTATGAAATGTGGAGGGATCACCTGAAATCTGCCATAGCCTTTGAGCATACCGTCCTCTAGATCCATCCAGCCCTAGCCTCACAAAAATTCTTCCAAGAATAGTGCACAATGGATGTCACATAGGATGAGTGAACATCTCAAGGAAACAAGGGTTTCTTGAAAATCTAGGAAGTGCGGGAGGCACAAGGGATATATCACACTTGGATAGGGCTATAAAAAAGTATAATATCTATAATTATGTCTCTTCCTCCCTTCGGCCATTCCCTTGAGGGGTTTTTATACTCCCTCAAATTAGTTTTTTCAATTGGAGAAGAGTTAGGCCACAAGTTGGGGTAGTTAAGTTACAGGAACAACTATAAACCACACCTTTAAAATAGAGAAATTATATATTTTTTAATATTTTAAATAACATATGAGATAGGGGTCATGGTCCTCTGGCCAATAGCACATACGTTATATATGTACAATAAGCTAATAAAGTACAATAAATAGCACACTTTATTAGCTTATTGTACTTAAGCTAATAACGTATGTCCAAATTATATATGTACTTAAATAGCATAGAGTCGAACCCTGTGGTGACAAGATAGGGGTCATGGTCCTCTGGCCAATTCAACCGAGACTTCGTAAACATATGATAAAATAATTTGAGAAGTAGAATGCAGTAGAAAATATCTATAAAAATTAACTACCGAAAAGAGAAAACAATAATATTGCTTATAAACTTCCTATATACAAAAGATTCAAAATTTGTTGTTTAGTCATAAAAACCCTTAGGTGGGAAAATAAACCAGACTTCCACAAGAATGTTACTATTCAATGTATGAGTCTAAATTATTACCGGACATAAGGAAATACATAAACAAATTCTAGATTTCTTCCATAAGTTCTGTGAGAAAATAGAGAACAAGCTCTGAGTTTAAATAAGGGAAAAAAAAACAGGTATAGAATCCAGTTTTACATTTAACACATGTGCATAGGCCTTTGAACCTAAAATAAAGGTTTCCCCCTAAATTTTACTAAGAAACTTGAGTACAAAACTCTTCAAGCTAGTCTGAAACAAAAACTTCATTATCCAAAAGCTCTTCAGTCAAATTTAAGACTCAGAAATCCCTTGCATGAAAGGAGTAGACAAGGCCACTCATGTTACCTGTACATAAGGAGGGTCTAACCCTTATAACTAAGGACAAAACATAAAAATAATAATTGCGCCGAGGGTTGTTGGGAACATACATGTGTAAGGAAGAAGCAATTTGAACCTAGTTACCTATTCCAACCATTCTACAATGCCCAAATTCATAACCCTTATCTGGAAGGAAGAAGCAACCCACATAGAGATGCTCGACAACTCTTGACATGTGCAAAATAAAACTGAGGAATGAAGAAAACTCAATCGGTGAGACCCTATCGATGTTAGTCGTCGAAACCATAAACTATAACATTCCAAAAATAATAATGAAAAATGTGAAATGCAATGGCATGCTTGAAGCAAAGAAAAGAAAAGAGTATTATGCAGATGGAGAAACTTTCATGATAGTTCAAAAGAAACACAGTATGTATAATAACCGAAACCTTGACAAAAAAATGAAAATACGATTTAACTTCTGTGTATAAGACAGTCAAGGGACAAACCTGTCTAAGGTAAACTAAAGCTACGATAAGGTATCGAGTTATCCCCCTCCGCAAACATACGGGAGCTGCAAATAAGTATCAGGCACCAAGTAAACTTGCAGAGCAGAACGAGCTGGAGAGGCGGCAAAATAATGATTTGGAAGGATAGGCGTAGGGTGGGTGTTTACCCTAACTAAACCAGCCCTCGTCTAGATCGTTCGATCTAGGGTTCCCACAAATCAACAGTAATCAGACTCCAGAGGAATTAACATGCAGGGCAACTATAAGCCAGCTACTGTGACAAACAACCAGAGCTAGAAACGAGGCGATCTAGCAATCAAGGTCGCAATTATAACATCCGGATCGACTTTCCATATAATGTAGAGATAATCAACATAATTCTAATGTTTGTAATAAGAAAACATAATCCTTAGTACAAACATTTGATACTTGAATATACATGTAAACAGGTACTTAAATCCTAACATGGTATTCAAATTTGCAATGATTTCATGATGTAATATATACTTATGTCCTTGAGATATGTGATACATGGTGGTATGAATATAATATGGTAGTAGTGACATGTATGTGTCAATAGATAAAAATATGTCTGGAACCCCAAGTGAATATAAGTTGGTATGTATATGCATAGTTCAATTTATATAGTTAAGTTTTTTTTTATGGTAAGTTTTCATGTAGTGGTTACAAGTGTTACAATGATGACTCTATTCATGTGTGTGATTGGCAATGGCGAGGTGCATCATCTAATTTTTTGGTTTCTCATGAAGACTTTACTTTAAATTTAGAATATTATTTGGTCAGGGAAGATGTTCTTATCGAAACTTCCTCTTTATCTCGATATCCCTTGTTCTCTACCATTTATGATGCTTCTACTTGCACGAAGATACTCCATTCTCTTCAAGTTATTCATATGATGAGTTAAATTATCGATTGACACAAGGTGGTGATATTATCCATTATGAAAATGAAAACAATCAAATTATTAAGTACTCTATCCATCCCTCATCATCTCCTCTCTTGCATGAAGATAAGTCTTCAAATCAGCTTGCTCATGGAACTTTTATGATTCATACATCTTCATATTTGCAATTAAAAGAGTCTTTCAACTTGAGTAACTTGGTTGCTGAAGTTGAAAAGTCTGGTCAAGTCGTTGACAGAGGTGGCTACCATCTGGTGAGAGGTGGTCTTATTGAAACTAGTGGTAGGAGCTTTCCTCATAAAATGCACGATCTCGTTCAGTCTTCAAAATGAAATTTTACAATCCTTGATATTTCTGGGACTTGTTAGGTAGTCAAGGCACTTCAACTTCCGTTAATGGTTATTTTGTGATCTCGTGACTCTAGTTAGCCCCCCGAACTAAGTTGGGTTTGGTTTCTCTCGCACAATTCTTCTCTTTGCATGGTGTCACTTGATGTAAATTTATTTTGAAAGATGTTTGGTATTTTGGGTGTAATCTTTCAAACTTTTGAAATTTAGTTTTTTATCAGATTCCAGGATATTCTTCAGTTCATACATATTCATACAAATATCTTGCATGAAACTTGGGTTCGGAACATGTTTATCTTGTAGATTCATGGAATTGTGAAGTTTATCAATTCAAATACTATCTTTTGCCTAAAATCATGCATATCGAATTCATTTCTTAATATTCATTTCATGGTTCTTCTTGTGAATGTTATATTGTGAATCTTTCCCTTTGCCACACTTGAAATCCTCTTCAGTGATAATTAATGCACAAGCTATTATGTGAATCAAATTATTAGCTATTCATTATGTCCTGAGTGGTCTCATGGGTTTGATGTGCTAACATTCATTTTAAATTCTATTTTAAAATGAGAAACATAGACTTCCATTGACTTCCATCGAGGACTTCTTTGGACATTTATATTCAATTTTTCTCATTGTAACTAGAGAGATGGATGCAAGTTTAGTTCTCTAAATAATTTAGAAAGTATTAATGTTATATTGAATTTAATATAAATATAAGATTAAATTATTATTATCAATTTTAATATAATATTATGTCTAATAACATGGATTAATAAAATATTGATTTTAATATAATATTATGTTATATATATATAATGGTATACCAGTATTATATATATATAAAAAAAAGTCAACAATATTTTTTATATAAAATAACCTACATTTGAATCAGCATGTAACATTCCAGATGCATAAAGTCAACAATATTTTTTATATAAAATAATTTACGTTTGAATAAGCATGTAACATTCCAGAGGCTGTTGTAGCCGAAAACGAGTTCCCAAATGGCATCAATTGATAAAAATGAATCTTTTCATTGGTGTACGTTAATTTGTGGGTGGGGTATCTTGAGAGGATCCATCAAAGAATGTCAAATTGTTTTAAATTCTAATTAGAATTTTAGTGTTGAAAAATATTGAAATATTACTACAATTTAATATTTTATTTGATGTAAGCCATGATGATTGATTTCATTTTATATCAAGATAATAATTTATAATACATTTCAAATTTATTTTATATTCCATCTAATTTTATATCAAGTTTCCCTCTGCAGATTTGAACTCGAGATATTTGTTTTATAAACATTTCCAACCATTCTGTTCTTTGTAACAATATGGGTGTTTAGAGTCGTTGACCCTTGTTCTCGCCACGCTATTGGCGTTGCTAGAGTTTATAACTTGGCGGTTATCCAAGAGCGAATGGGGTCGAATCTCATGAGCAGCCATGAGCTCTGATCCTTTTCTGTCCAATCCCGTACTGTCATTTCAATAAATTTCCATAATATCGAGCACATCCCACCATATAACGGTAGCTTGCCTCATCACATACAGTTAGCACAGTATTTGCAATTTTAACCTTGATCGGTATTTGGAATGTAGGCAATCCTGATCACTTGTTCAGGGCTTCAGGTAACTCAATTTTCCGAAAAACGAGAGCGGCTGAGGTTTCGTTCAAGAATTTAGAGCTTCTTTTCGTAGATGTCGTGCAGTCAGAGCACTTAGGGTTAGTTGAAGTGAATTAGTGTAGGGTTTGAAATTCTTTGATATCGTTCTGTAATTTTTTTTGATATTGTTACTAGTTACTCTTAATTATTAATTTTACAGGGTTTTATAATGGCCTTTAGCAGGGATTTATAATCAATACAAACCGTTTATTACGTTTACCATCCACAATGGAAAAATATTCTAGAATTGACTGTGATTTCTTTCCGAATTAAAGAAAAAAAAAAAAAAATTGGTGATAGTGAAATATCTTTGCCTTCATGCTTGAACATTTTATTATTTGACTCGAAGATTCTAGATATATTTTCATTTTCCATAAACTCAGTTATTTGTATGCATTCAGCAACTGTGACATCTTGACTGCAGGTTTGGGTGAGAAATAGAAAATTTTGTTTGAATATGGGAGAAATCTGTGCCTACATGCCAGATCTGGCCGAAATCCGCTTAAAGATTTTCTAAATAAAGTTATTGTGTTCCAAGTCTTTAAGATGGCAGGCGTTAGCAGCATCCCTCTTTTAGCCGCCGAAGGTCTTACCGCCCAAGACTATCTTTCTCTGCTGGAGTAGTCGAACGAAGCTCTGGCCAGCATCGAGAGAGAATTGTGCCAGAAATTGATCGACATCGCTCCTCTTTCATGCCAGATCTGGCCGAAATCCACTTAAAAAGTTATTTTGTTCCAAGTCTTTAGGATGGCAGCGGTTAGCAGCATCCCTCTTTTAGCAGCCGAATGTCTTAGCGCCCGGGACTATCATTCTCTGCTAGAGCAGTCTAACGAAGCTCTGGCCCGCATCGAGAGAGAATTGTGCCAGAAATTGATGGACATCGCTGCTCTTTCATGTCCGCCGCCGGGCATGGGTGTGGATCAGTGGGAGTCTGCACTGGTAAGTCCTGCTTTCTGTGTGAATATATTACTATGTATAAGGTTTCAAATGTCTGCTTTGGCTGATAATTGTGATGTGAGCGCAGGAAGAGATGATAGCTGAGGCCAAGAAAGACGCAGAAAAGGAAAAGTTTCCATACGAAGCGATCTTGCAGCTCAGTCGCATGATAGATGGTAAAAGCGTAGCGGCTAAGCCCAAGGAGGACAGCATAATGCCCTCAGATAGCCGAACATCGGAATTTCAAGAAGCAGAAAAGGAAATTGGAGCTCTGTTGCATCAAGTTTCTAATAAATTCTCCTATGTTGAGCTCAATCTTAGCTGGCTTCTCCTTCACAGCCTTCCAGACGAAATAAAGAAACTGTCATCTACACTCGTCAAGCTTGACCTTTCTCATAATAACTTAAAGGTATTATTCTCCCAGAATATTACTTATTAGCGGTCGGCCGGAATCCCTCGCTCGAAATTGACGCAGACGTAATCGTTTGTTGCAGATTTTGCCTGAATCTGTGACGAGTTTGGTGAATCTTACTCATCTAGACATTCAATCAAATCAGCTTACATCTCTACCAGATTCCATTGGGCGTCTTGTGAAGCTTAAGGTTTTAAATGTTTCTGGGAATTCACTTTCTGTGCTTCCCGACGGTATTGAAAGCTGCCGGTACGTTATTCAAATATCCTTGTATTTGTATGTTTAGTTTACTTAAATCCATGCCATTTTTTCGGATCTTTGAGCGTGACATTTAATTTTTAATTCAGTGCACTGGAAGAATTGATCGCTAATTTCAACCAGCTCACGCACCTGCCGGAGGAGCTAGGGTTTGAACTACTTAACCTCATGAAGCTGTCTGTTCATTCGAACAAACTTAAGCGTCTTCCATACTCCACCTCCCACATGATGTCCCTCCGCTTTCTGGATGTGCACATGAACAAGCTTAGAGGCCTTCCAGAAGATCTCGACAAATTGATGAATCTAAAATACCTGGATCTCAGCAACAATTTTAACTATCTTGTGGCTCTCCCGGAATCGATCGGGGGTCTCACGTCTCTCACTGAGTTAAACATCAGTCACAATCAAATAACTGCATTGCCTGCGTCTATTGGGGTTTTGGAAGAGTTGCAGATTCTTAATGTGGAAGGGAATCCTCTTGTTGTGCCCTCTCCCCAAGTGGTATATCATAGTTCGGACGCTATTAAAGAGTATATGGCAGACAGGCCCAAAGCCCGCCGTCGCGGAGCAAAAACTGCGTCCCGTGGCGCAGTGAAAATTGGGTTTGAATCCTGGTTGGGGCGCATAGCGTTGGCAAAATACGGGAGATGCCTGACGCCAAAGAGCTGATCTGTCGAAAAATGCTTTGTTGCATAGATCAGCGAACGGTGATTTTTCTTCGATTTCCACACCTCGTCGACCTGCTTTCTGGTCTCCTCTTCGACTCTTCTCTCCCCTGACATCGTCTGCGCCGGTTATACTTTGGCCATGGAGTTGCCTAAGGATGCAACAGAATATTTTGGATGTTAGTTTTTTTTTTAAATTTGTATAAAAAAATTCAAAAAATCAGAGATAATTGGAATGTTTGAATTTTATTTTTTATAATAAAAATAGATTTAGCATAATTAAAAATCTTTAAAACACTCAAAAATACTAAAATAACTGTAATTCAGATTTTCAAAAAATTTATAAAATTTTTTCATAACCTTATCAAAATTTCTAAATTGTTTTGTAACAGACTCCGGACCACATTTATTCTAAAGTCATGTCTAACAGGCTAATGTTTTAACAAAAATTATGATTTTATTATTTCAGTAATCGAGTTGTGTTCAGTTGATGTGCTTCTTTTGTAAAAGATCACTGTTTTAAATTCAAGTATTAAATTTAATTTTTATAGTTTCAAAATTTAAAGAAGTTATAACGGATACATTTTTGTAAATTTTAGCAATAACTTAATTTTTATATAAAAGTTTGTAGTAGAGAATTATTAAGAGAATCTCATACATTTTTAATATAGTTAAAAAGCTGCTCTAAGTCAGTATGAAATATCGTAGCTTCTAATATTTTAATGTTTAGTAAGTTAAAAAAATGAGTATAAATATTAAAATATTAATATTTAATAAAAATAATTTTAGAAATATATATGACAATTTTTTATTAGATGGATTAATATAATTAAATAAATATATATTTATTTATAGAAAGTTTTTTTATCAAAATTGGTAGGATACATTTATCACCAAATATTATTTATAAATTCTAAGTAAAAGTAAGATTTTGGTGCTTCACTTAACATCTATTACAAATTACCACCTACCATTATTTATGAATTTTTCAACACAAAATACATAAAAGTAAATATGTGATGCTTTAATTAACAATTATTACAAATTTCATATATAAAATATATATGATAAAATAATATTTATTAATTTATATAAGTAAAATGCAAAGGTCAATGAAGCTTGGATTTTGGTCTTAGAATTTCTCCTCAAGAATATTTGGAAGGAAACAAACAAAATTATTTTTACTAATCAAACAACTTCAGAATATGTTGTGTGGCAAACCTCAATACACAATGTGTGAAAAACAATTTTTTAGGAATTGAATTTCGAGGACTGAAAAGGAAGGAAGAGGATCGAATTCTATGAGAGTTGGATATTTCTCAAGAAATGTTGGGTACGTTAACAAATCGTTGCGAGTGCTCCTATATCCTCCTTGCTTAAGTTCACCTTTTCTCCATAAGGTTTTATCAAACTAAACTGGGATGGGGCCTCTAAAGGAAATCCATGACTCGCTGGATATGGGGGCATCCTTCACGATGACCAGGGAAATCCACTTGGTATTTTTAGTAGACATTGTGAATTTACTACTAACAATGTGCCGAAATTTATTGTGTTAGAGAGAGCACTATTAGTTTCTAGAGGAATGGGTATTTCTCGGATCCATATTACAGGAGACTCACAACTAGTTATTGGTGTTTTTCAAAGACTTAAAAATGGCTCCTGATTCTCCAAAGTAGTCACCAAATAGTGTCTCCAACTTTTGGTATTATGCATCCAATACTTGATTCTCTCTTTCCCCTATGAAATTACATCCCATTCTCAACGAATTGGGAATAAAGCGACAAATTGGTTAGCTAATTGGGGAACAAAAAATCCAATCCAAAATTAGCTTCTCTGTGGCCTCCACCAATGAGTCACAACGAAATGGATCAACTCACAAATATTTTGGATAGTGACAAGGATTCCCCAATGGTGGTGGATAGTAGTAGTACATCTGAGGTTGCCTCACAAAACCCATCTACTTGGAATATGTAATAGGGATGTGTGGCAAGCATGTATTACACAACATGCATGCAGTGAACTTTCTAGAGCAAGAGAGGGAGATATATGGCACAACCTGGTTCATACTACATTGTTTTTTAAGTTGTGGCATGGGATTTAGAGTGGCAGGAGAAATTAAAGGGTTGGTTGCATAGGGTGGCATTTTATTTGTGCCAAAACCTACTCTACAATCTGAGGAATATACAATGAGTTTTCAGGAAAGCACTGATGGTGGAGTTCAAACATCCTCACTAGATTAGTTTAAATGAATTTGAGACCAAGCTAAGAAGTTATCTCCCTATGTTGTCTTTTCCAAATGCACAATCTTTTCAGGGTGGTGGAGGTGGATCTCAGAGGAAGTGAAGGAGCATTGGGAGTATGCTCTCACTCCTAGATTTTTGGGGCACAGGTGAGTGGTCTTGGGGGATAAATATCAACATGAGTTTCTACTGGTATTACTTTCTAGGTGTCGATGGAATTATAATTTGGTGAATTTTTAAGCTAAAGGGGTGGAAAATATTGAAGTATGTGTGGTGGTAGAAACCTTGTGGTAAGTCCGCGGATTGTGCGTTGTTGTGTGGCACCTATAGGGTGAAGGGTTATGATATTGTTCGACGTACTTGGGTTGTAACGATGTTGTATGATGGCTTGCATAGATTTTTGTAACTGTGGGGCATAAGTGAGGTGAGAGGTTTCAGTTGGGGGAGGCCTATATCCCAGGTTTGAGTTCATAGGTGTATTGGGTACAAAGCCTCCAACACAGCTTCTATGCAACACTAGTGAGGCAAGGTGCGCTGACGTATTGGTCCATGTGGCCAAAGGGTAGAACAGTGAATGGAAAATCGATATTTGGAGGAAGCGTTAGACCCAAATCTGGTATCATCTCCTGGTAGAATTGAATTTATACCTCCCTTTCATTCACTTGACAACTATCTCCAACATATAACGTTACTCTTGGACCAACTTGGACACAATCACCATGAAGACAGAGATGCAATAATTAGTTTCATGAACAACCTGCTATCAAACCAATGCCATATGCATGATTGATTGGCCACTCTGCAACGTGGATAGGGAGAATATATGAGAATATGGAGAATTTGAAGAGTCATCTAGCCCATATCAAAAGACATGTGCATTGGATTTTTATTCCTCCTCCATCACTGAGTACCGTTCTGGAAATTATAACTCCTGTTAACTCCTTTAATCTAGGATGATTGTCAGTTGTATTCAAATTTTAGGGATATTTGGTTATGTTGGGCTATCAGCTTGTTGTTTTCTAGTTTCTCTAGTCTTTTGTTAGTATGGTTCTTCTATTACCTTTTGGCCAAAAAATATGGTAGGAGTGAGTTGAGAAGAATTTTGAGAATATGCTCCTCACAATACAATTTTGTCATGAATTTGATATTGATTGGATCATTATATTGCTTGTCATCCATCTCAATGCTTTCCAAGTGGAAAAATTAGAGGAATCAACTCAAAGGACCCTTTTTACCAATGGACCAATTTTGGGATATTGGGGTCTTAAACCTTTTAGGAGAATTTTGAGGCATGAAACAATGTTTTCCGGTGGTAAAAATATGTCTCCTTAGCACTGTACCATTTTTTCGGATTCTAGACACATAAACCTTTCAAATGATACAAGAATCACATTAATTGAAGTTTGTATGAAAAAGTTATGCTAATCAAACATTTACCTTCTTATTTTCACTACCATAATTAGAGAGGATACCACGTCAGCCCCCCTTATTCATGAAGAATGGGCTATCCACATAATTATGATGAAGAAGACTCTAGAAGAGTCTATATTGTAAATCTAGTTAAGAGTTGAGGTAGTTGTACTTAACCATTAGTAGGCTATCAAGCCATGTTATAATCAAACCACTACGAGGAAAAACGGTCCTGTTCTTTCAGGTGAATTTATTCCATAGATGAGAAAAAATATCAAAGGGATAAGCAAAATAGCACACATAGAATATTTGTGAGGTGTAGTCGCCGAGAGGCCACAACATTTATTTCCAGAGAAAAACTCTTTGGGAGAAAAAATATCATATTTTAAATATAATTTTATCAAAAATGTTATAACAAACTATCTAGTGGAATATCCATGGAATTTTATGGATCATATTGGTATCAATTTAGGTTTCTTTGGGTATATTATGGACATTTGCAAGGGATCTATATTACGTGGGTGAAAAGTTGTAATCCTAATCAAGGGTGACGAATCTATGAATAACCCTTGTCATCCTGTAAAGGAGAGATTTTAGCGGATGGAATAATAAGTTGCAGTTATAAATATTCAAGTAAATACCCTCATGGTGATGCTAAGAAATAATATTCAGAAATTCAGAGAAGATTGGGGTTATAATGCAAAGGAAAAATCAGAGGGGGATTAGAAGATTGAGAAGAAATAGAGAACCAACTGAAGAAAGGACTCAAAAAAGATTAACCTAGTTCAGGTGCCACAAGTCAATCATATTCCCTATTCAAAATGGAATTGAATGTCGATATCAAGTCATACCATAGTGAGATCAATGCTTTGATGCAAAATCACTAGCTACAACAACTAGAAGTGTATTTATGTGCCCACCAAATTCAGAAAGAATAAAATATTTCATTTGCATGGTTGAAATTAGAGGGCCATGCATTAACTTGGTGGGAAATCCACACAGATACCATGAGGTTTAAGGGATAGTGTCCAGTGACTAAGTTGGAGGACTTAAAAACACTCATTAAGTCATAGTTTCACCCGGGTATGTAGATGAATAGTGGATCCATTGGCACTACTTCAGGAAAAAGTCAAGGAAAAACATGCAGCAATAAACCACAAAGTTTGAAAAGATGGACATAATGCTAGGCATCTCCCTAAAAAACCCATATGTACTCCTAAAGTATTTGGGGGGCCTACAATGGCCATATGTGGCAAAAATGATGTTATTCAAGCTCAGATTAGTGGGCGAGAATTGTGTACATGCATAGTTGCTAGAGAACATATATCTGAAGAAAGGATAATCAAGGGGATCAAAGAAATTGTGCAGTTACTGAGCCTCTTTCCAAGCATGTCACCCAGTTTTGGCTCAGTTAGTGGATCCATACACATCATCTTAGACTAGGGGTTTATCAGACTGATGTCATCTTTTCATGAGTGGATTGCAGATACAGACACTCTATCATGATATGGCAAGATGATGTAGAATTGAATGGAGAATGAGAACATGCTGGAAGACACATAAGGACTTGAAGAGATATGATGATCATCAAGCAAGAATAGGAAGGAACATCAAATTATAACAGAAGACCAAAGATTAAGACTACATGAAGATTCCATCTGATTCAAAATCCTTTGGAGGGTATATATGAAGAAAAAATTATATCTATCATGAAGATGAATTATTGGATACATCTCTTATTGAAGGAAAAAAGAAATAAGCATTAGAAAGGAAAACTTGGAACTGCCACTTCGTCATGTAGTCCATGTCATTAGTGTCATGTCATGTCCTATCATAAGTTGTCATGTGCCACATCATTATTGTGGATTATGTAGTTTCTTATTCAAAAAATGTATTGTAAAGTGGAATTCCAAAGGACATGTACAAAAGATGAAGATTCATGTAAAGTCAAAAAATCATGGGAAGTCAAACAGTGATGAGGGTAGTCAAAGATTCATAAGGAAGATGAAGCGTCACCTCTCCATTGGTTATATATACACCCTCATTGTATGCGCAAAGGACGTTTCACCTTGGCTCCTCTCGCAAGGCATTAGAGATACAAGATAGTTATTTTGAGAAGAAAGGAGTGGCTCCAACACTCCACTATTGGAGCTAGTGGTGTTCATTGTATACATGTGTCTTGTAAATTTTAGTTAATATTATAAGTCTCATGTCTAACACGTTCTTCATGCATCGATTATGAATATTTGTAAGACTATTCTATGAATGTTTTTATTTCATGTTTTCTTTCATCTATGATAAAGTAGTTGAACTATTTCGGTTGGTTTTGTACTTATCTTATTAATAATGTGTTTTATTGGTTGTTATCATTGTCACATCCTTGTTGACTATTCCATTGGATACAATAGATATTTTTCTTAATGATTGGTTGTAATGATCACCACATATTTTGTGGACTATTCCATTGGATGTTAGATGACTACTTCTTGGTTGTGTGTGCCTCTACTAGGGTGGTACTATTACCTCTCTCATGTAGGCTCAATTTTCTCTCTCCCTCCACAGTAAAAGAATCTTGACACACCTACAACTGAAAACTCACTAGGTGCACTTGTTTTTCAAAGGCACACACACATGTTCCTCTCTCTTGTTGACAGTTAGAGCCAAGGAAAATATATAAGAGTACATGGCAACCAAAACGACAGTCTCGATGGGGCTCATATTCCAAATGGTGTGAGGTCTAATCGGGACTTCACATCAGCAAGACCGCCTTGGTTGACGGATTTCCAATACTGTCAATAAAATGGCGCCAGATGGAGGTCCAGATGATAATATGTGCCTGTTGAGTTTTTTTTTAACTTCTTATATAAAATGGCTCATCCACAAATCTTAATTCCAGGGTGTTACTCTAACTTATCCATTTGTCAATTTTCAATCCTTGATGAGCCTCTCTATCACTTTTCTCAGTTAAATTTTGTTGGTCAGGATGGAACATCCATAATCGAGCACATTTCTAATTTTCTTAAATTTTCTTAATCTTACAAAATCAACGATGAAGAGTTTTCTTGTCTGGTTTTCTTCCTCACATTTGAAGGTCATGTTAATCGCCAGTGTCATACTTTACCACCTACTTACATACATTATTTTCACCATTTCTTCAAGGAGATTCATCAAACATTTGATGATTACGGTTATTGAGATTTTTATAAAAGAATAAATGAGTTAAGAATTAATCTCAATGAATTAGTTGAGTATTTTTTTGATCGATTCCTTCACCTTTGTTATGAATTTCTTGAAGAAGGTACATATTGGTATTTCTTTAAACACATGTTTTAGCATTTGGTTCATATTTCTTTTCATGGTGAATTCAAACCACTTGATGCTTATGCTTCCATAACTCTTGTGAACCATGAGAGACCTCTAATTTTAGAGGAGAAATTTGATGCTCCTTTTTTTCCTTTTCCTCCTCCTTTTCCAATTACAATGAATGTGTCTCCTTGCGATGATAATAAAGTTTGGAGATCTGCTAATAAAATTCTTAATCCATAATATCATTATTATTTTTCTTTTCATGACTCATATTTCGTGGAGGAAATCCCAGAATGGCTCAATCCTATGGTGAATAGTAACTCCCCCATTCTACAAGATGATGTTATAATTCATAACTCTAGTCTCAAATCTACTTTGAATTTTTTTTATCCTCAATAATATACATTCCATGAATCCTTGTGCCATGATTCGCTCGATCAATCTGCTCCACTAGCTAGTTTTTCACACTCTTTATTTCTGAGTTGTTTCTTCAAATTGTGATCATATACAAGGAAGACACATTAAAAATGTAGAGGAGAAGGATGGTGAATATGCTCTCAATCTTTCTTCTCGTTTTCAAAATCCTCCATGTGAAGATGATGTGCTTCGATTCTTAGGTGATTTTCAATATGCAAACCTCGGTGTAATGAATCACTATGCAATCAATTCATTCGATCAATCTATAGCCTTGGGAAACAATCATTCTCATGATGATGACTCTATTGATGTGTGTGATTGCGAATTCCCAGGTGCATCATCTGATTTTTCAGTTTCTCATAAAGACTTTACTTTAATTTTAGAATATTATTCCATCGAGGAATATGTCCTTATTGAAGTTTCCTCTTTATGTTGATATCCCTTGTACTCTATCACTTTCAATGAGTCTACTTATGATGGAGATATTCCATGTTCTTCAAGTTCATCATCTGATGAGTTATCTTATTGATTGACACAAGGTGGTGATATTATCCATGATGAAAATGAAAATAATCAAATTATTAAGTACTCTTTCCATCCCTCATCATATCCTCTCTTGCATGAAGACAAATCTTCAAATCAGCTTTCTCATGGAGCTTTTATTCTTTATACATCTTCATAGTTGCAATTAAAGAGTCTTTCAACTTGAGTAACTTAGTTTCTGAAGTTGAAAAATCCAGTCAAATCATTGACATAGGTGGCTACCATCTAGTGAGAGGTGGTTTTATTGAGACCAGTGGTAGTAGCTAGCCTCATACAATGCATAATCTTGTTCAATCTTCAAAATGCAATTTTACAATCCTTGATAGTTCTGGGACTTGTCAGGGAGTCGAGGCACTTCATCTTCCGTTGATGGTTATTTCAAGATCTCGTGAGTCTGGTAAGCCCCCCAAACTAGGTCAGGTTTGGTTTCTCTCATACAATCCTTCTCTTTGCATGGTTTCACTCGATGTAAATTTATTTCTGAAAGATGTTTGGTATTTTGGGTGTAATATTTCAAACTTTTGAAATTTATTTTTTGATCATATTCAAGAATATTCTTCAATTCATATATCTTCATGAAAATCTCTTACAATAAACTGAGGTTTGGAACATGTTTATGTCGTAGATTCATTGAATTGTTAAGTTTATCAATTCAAATACTATCTTTGGCCTAATGCATATAAATATCAAATTCATTTCTTAATATTCATTTCCTGGTTCTTCTTGTGAATTTTGTATTGTGAATATTTCCCTTTGTCACACTTGAGATCCTCTTGAGTGATAATGAATGCACAAGCTATTGTGCAAGTCAAATTGTTCTCCATTCACTATATCCTGACTGGTCTCATGGGTTTGATGTGTTAGCATTCCTTTTAAATTCTTTCACGGAATTCCTAAAGAGTTTTTCATGATTAAATTTTGAAATGGTAGAAACACAGAATTCCATCGAGGACCTATTTGGACATTTCTATTCAATTTTTCTCATTGTAACTAGAAATATGGATGCAAGTTTGGTTCTCTAAATAATTTAGAGAGTATTAATTTTATATTGGATTTAATATTAATATGGGATTAAATTATTATTATCAAGTTTAATAACATGGATTAATAAAATATTGATTTTAATATAATATTATGTTATATATATAATAGTATACCAATACTATATATATATATATATATGAAAAAATGTCAACAATACTATTTATATAAGAGAATTTACATTCGAATAAGCATGTAACATTCGAGAGATTGTTTTAGCGAAAAAATGAATTCCCAAATGGCATCAATTGTTCATTTTTATACAAAAATGGATCTTTTCATTGGCACATGATAAATTTTTTTGTCGTTCTTTCTTTTTTTATATACATTTCCAATATGGTATTAATGGAGATAGTTGAATAATTACAAAATATAAATAGAGTGTAAATTCCTGAAATGTACCATTAACGTGCATATGAAATATACATTCTGATTTCCAATTTTTTCACATACATCTTTTCCCTCCCTCGAATGAGAAAAAAAAATACTTCCCACCTATTTTCTCATAGCAAATGAGAACAAAAACGAAGCTGAAATGGTTGAGATATTTTAATTTAATTATTTCCATAAGTTGATAAGATATTATGTGATGTAGCCATCCTTTTATTACACAAGCATTTCATTACCCTAATCCATTTTTGGTCCACCCTTGGGAAGGTCATATATGCATTGATTCATGTCCATTTATATGTATCAAATGTGATATAAGTACTAAGATAATCTGCTAAAAACTTTGGAGTTTTCATAGATATGAATGGTGGAGAGGTTCATATATTTTCAAATCTATAACATTAGTTCGAAGATTGTAGGTAATTGTGTTTATGTTTCTGCAAAAAGAGAAGAATTGTGAATTGTTTACAAAGTTTTGCCCATTATCTCCTAAGTTGGAGGGTATCTTGAGGGGATCCATCAAATAATGACAAATTGTTTCAAATTCTAATCACAATTTCACTGTTAAAAAGTACTGTAATTTTTTTCTAAAAGAAAGACATTTCTCCCTGAATATTCAAACTTTAAAGAGAAACACGAAAAATGATGTCCTTACTTTTCAAGAATAATATGATTTTTTTCTAGATATATAATATTATCATATTATATTTTACTAGATATAATATTATAATATTATACTATTAAACATAATATTTATTTATTTTAATATTTTTTTGGTCAGGTGAAACCATCTCTAAAGGATTTGAGACAATGACCTATCACAAAGAGTATCTTAATAAATAAATAAAATACTTAAATAACTTATAACTCTACAAATATATAATAAATTATTAAATACTAAATAAAAAAATAAAATTTTATTTAATATAAACTAATAATTTTTTTTTTAATAAATATGTGAAGAGATTTTTAGTTTATCATAAATACATCACTCGTGAAGTGTAATATAATACATTAAAATTGTTTAGAATCTTTTTTAATAAATTATTTGATAAAACAAATTCTAAACCAAATATACACATTATAAATATTCAATAAATAAATACTTAATAAATTATTTAGTAAATAAAGGAATTCAAAATTAGTTTATAGTAAATGAATAATTATAAATATTCAATAAATATGTACTTAATAAATTATTTAGTAAATAAAGGAATTAAAAATTAGTTTATAGTAAATGAATAATTATAAATATTCAATAAATATGTACTTAATAAATTATTTAGTAAATAAAGGAATTAAAAATTAGTTTATAGTAAATGAATATAATGAATTGATGTTAACTACGAATTAAAAATGGTATATTTTTCTAATGGTAATGGTATATTGATGTTAGCATTTAGATTTTATATTATTTAAATAAAATTATAATTTATTTACTAATACAAATTATTTGTTATGTTTTTATGTCATAAACTATAGAAGTTTTACTACATTTTAAATATTTTAAAGTTGTATTAGATTTCAATTCTTAAAATCCATAATACATTATAACTAGCAATTACACCAAATGTTGCAAAGGAAACGTTGCAAGTCTACAGAATATGAAAAAAGTGAACAAATGAAGAATATGTAAAAAGTGCATAAATTAAGATATTTTAACTTATTAGCATTTAAATGAAAAATTAATAAGGTGTTAAGTGTGAAAACAAAGGGGAAAATGATTGAGTTACTTAGTCAGAGATGCATAAAGATCAAGTGGCTTGCAGTTGAAGGTGAAATTTTTGGTCAACAATATTCGAATCATTGTAATTCATCATGTAATTGAAGTTTGTGATACGATTTTCACTCTCCAATACTCTCTTTCTAGTTGAGCTTGGCATGCCAATGTATTCTATTGGGAACATGTGAAAAGTGCATTGTAAGAGAGGACATGTATTGCTATTAGTGGGTGAATGTACACCCAGAATCGTCATATGTGGGGAATATGTCCTGCAATGAATTGAAAGTGCATGAGCATTGAAAGTGCATGAGCATTGAAAGTGCATGAGCTTTATATCATGTCAGTTGATCCATTTAAAATAAAATAAAATTAAGAGGACTCAGCCAAAGTGGATAACAATACAAGCGGAGAAGTGAGATTTTTATGATTTTTGTGGTAGTTAGAGAGCAAGAGACACACAAAAATTGAGAGTCCTCTCAGCCAAAAAATATCAATATATACACATAATATATATAGATCACATTCCAGGGAAATGCAACAAAACAGAATTCTTAGTCAAAATACACTCAGTCCCAACATGCAAAGTTTTAAAGTAAAGGATAATAAAAATTACTCTACTTGTGATGGTTAGCAAACTAAAATTAAAGCCTATCTAAATAGTAAAATTTTTTAGGAGTGTAGGTAGGCCAGTAAAGGATGTAAAGACACATAGGAAAAGGAAACTACAAAGAGAAAATTTGTCCTCTATGTGTATCGTGGGTTTTGTTCTATGTAGTCGTGAGACTCATGAGATTGTTTCTGGAAACATCAAATTAGAAGAAGAGGCTTGGATTTTAAGTGACATAAAAGTCCAAACAACACCTATAAAGCTTTTGAAAAATTATGTGACTAACACCAAATGAAAAATCAATAACAAAATTCTTGTAAAAAAAATAATTAGAGAAAAAAAGAGAAGTAAGTGGAGTCACCATTTTGTATGGTGACTCCAAAATCCATAATACATTATAATTAGCTATAGAATTTTTAAATCAAAATCAAAAAATGAGTTTTTATAGATATTTATTCAATTTTAAATTTTAAATCTCATGATATACCTAATATTTCAACTTTAAATTTTATAATTTAAATATTACTTCATAATAAAATTATAAAAAATTAAACTATCCCATAAACCAAACATATCAAATATTTAAAAAAAATGAATTAATTTCAAATTCATAAAATTTATAATACAATTTAAATTTAATGTCATAGCTTATAAACGATTTAATACATCTTAACATTATCTTATTTTTTATATTATTTAAAAATAAAAAATAAAATATTTTTAAAAATTATATTAATTTCAAATTCACAAAATTCATAATAGAGACCCAATATTATATATATTTAAAAAATACTACACTCTCATATTAATTTATCCCTCTACCCTTTTTAAAAAACAATAAAATATTGTTAGAAGTTTAACATTTTTTTTTTCAATAATATGTATATTTTAGAAGTTTAACATTTTTTTTCAAAAATATCGATATTGTAGAAGTTTAACATTTTTCTCAAAAATATGGATATTGACTTATATTAGAAAGAAAAACTAGATTTTGGGCTAGGACCTTTCCATATTTCCTGTTTTAGAAAGACGATAAATTCATAGGTCCAAAATATGGCGAATTTGTTCTTATGCCAACATATGCCTACAATTCTAAATAAATATTGGTTATAAATTCGACAAAAAAGCACCATAATATCATAAAGTTTCAAATAATTGCATGACTATCTGTGATAGTAAACTTCTACCATGTCGATCTCATTATGAGAAAAGTCCACATATTATCGAATTGTTTTGTTCTCCGAAGTCAATCTCGGTTTTTTTCTTTTCTGGTTCATCATTGGTTCCAACCATTTCCATGTTGAACAATGCTGCTCTATTTGCATTTTATTCACGCTTAACCACCCTGATGTCCAAGGTTATCATCCTAGTTCTGATTTCAACATTAAACTTTTCCAACGTTCCCTGTGATAATCCATACTTGGTGTTTAGAAGTAGTTGCTACAATTTTTAATACTCTGCCTCAATAATATTCTTTTGTTGGAGGGTACTCAACCGATTCTAGCAGCCCTGCCAACATCGTGTTGGTTATAACTGACTCATACTCATGTAACTGATCTCCCAAGTTCACCACTACAAGGTTATGATACTCCGTGTATTACAAGGTTATGATACTCCGTGTATTGGGTTTTAAATGGGGAAGGTTACCTCTCTTCATATTGGTGGCTCCAAAATTAATGAGTTTATGTGATCTGTATAAATTTGTACAAGCTTTTATTAGGGGAATTTTGAGGTTTATAATCGGTTTTCTAAAGAAATAATAAAATAATAGCTAAACCAATAAAATAATATTTATGAATTTACAATTCACTTTTTGTAACACAATTCGTGTAACCATGGTTAAATTCAATTGAAAAGTTGTACCAAAATAAAATTAATAAAGAAATTGTGTTTATGTGACTATAAATAAAAATGAGTTTTTCAATAAAAATTTATTATCATTTAATAACTAATACATTTGTCCTTTGTACTTAAATCTTGAATGGGAGAATTCTGTTGGTAAGGATAAAACTACCATTGGTCCAATAGTAGACTCTACTTTGTATATTGAATATATGAATCACAAATGAAAACGAGATAGGCGCCCATTTTGATTAAGGTATTCAGCAACAAAATAATTGTCTTCATTATTGAGGAAAGGAACCATAAATCCAAATTCATTTGTACAGATATGCTTGCAACACAATAAAAAAGAAGGATTTTGCAAAACATTCTTCCATTGTTGAAAAACAGTGCTAAAATTTATCACAACCGATAAAGGGAGCCTAAGGAAGACAATTTCAAGAATTTCAAATGGAATACAACTCCAAATAGCTGGATCCATGATAAAACAAGGAAATCACCTAACATAAAACAAAACAGACATGATATCAACAAAACAATTTTCAATTAATGGTGAATAGAATAAGCAATATTGATATGCAATTTTCCATCTACAAATATAGTAAAATGCACATATACATAATGTATAAAATCATATGACCTAGAAGAACATTATTACAATAGTTAAAAAGAAAAAAAAAACAACTGTTTTGAACATAAATCTCAACCATCTATTTTTATGTATTGTTAAAAAAATTTACAATATTAAATAGAGATTAAATCTATACCTTTCAACTAATAACTATTGATAATTACATTAAATTTTTGGAAACTTTGTTCCAAAATAAACATGTCTATCAAAATAATTAAAATTATTTGAAACAAAAAAATAATTAATATAAAAGGATGATTATATATATTTATAATTAATGATTAAATATACCACTAAACCAACTTTATGAAATAAAATATTTACCCAAAAAATATTATTCACAGCTATTTTATACAATGATGAATAAATGCATTTTTATTATGGCTATTATTTTTTAATATTTAATTTAAATAAATATTTAAATTAAATATTTTGATTGTTATTTTTTTATTGCGTGGTATAACTAATAGATGAAATGACTTCTTTAAAGAAATTTTTTCTGGTTAATGTTAACAGAAATCTCTCAAATATTTTTGAAAAATTTAAGTTGTTTAATCTGTATTTTAAGACAATTCATTTATGCATTTAAAAATGTATTTTAAACTTGAAAATGTATTGTCAAAATTTTATGAAGAAAGTCATTTTATCTATAAATTAAATTGAGCTTTTTATACTGCAAATTATTAAATAAACAGATTTTGGTTATACATTCCCAAAAAATATTAAAGAAATTCGATGAAGAAAGAGAAAACCCAAAACCCTATGTCTAAACATCAGAATTAAACAAGCTAGCACTCTAGTTGGAATCTAAGGATTTCAAGTAAACAATGCAAAACAAAATTTATAATATACAAACAAAATTCCTCAATTTTAATTCTTACAACTACTCAGAGTATAGAATTGAAATCTCTAAGGATTTCAAGTAAATAGTGCAAAGGAAATTTATTATATACAAACAAAATTCCTCAATTTTAATTCTTACAACTACTCGAAGTATAGAAATGAATTATTTTGTAGAAACCACTAAATGATGAGATACCATAATATAACCTGTAGACATGAAAAATGCATACATAAGAGATTAAATTAAGCTAGTGTTAACTAAGAAAAGAAAAAAGTAGACTTTGTTTAACGAGTAGCTATTGCAATCTAAAATTCATGTACCTTAAGAGGCCGAGGAAAAAAACAAGGTTTTGAATAGGTATAATGAAAATAAACCTATTCAAATGAATTGCCATAATTGTGGAAATTATAATGAAATTTCAATACCTTAGAGGTATCTACCATGATTAGTCGAGAGAGCATGTACAAAAAAACCCAAAAGGGATCAACACCATTAAACTCTTTCTAACCTTGCATAAACTTACATGCTTGAACAGGGTAATTTTAATCATTGATTCGAACGACCAAACTCGTACAGTAACACTGAGTCATTTAAAATCAATAAGAAAAATTAAGCAAATGTATTGTTTTAGGAATAGATGTAACATAGGCTGCAGCGTACAGCCTCACCAATGGAATAATAGGGTTTACCCATACTATGAGCCCGTAAGAAAAAACAAATTGAACCATAATTCTTAGACTTTATAGCTCTCCATTAATGTATTTACTATTCTCATATGCCATCACTTGTCATCTATATTCTTATATCTTTCCTCAACCTTGTTCATATAATTATGTTTTGGTATAATCTTGCATTTCACTTTTCATTCGATTATGTGAAAACATGAGTTACAATAATGCGAGATATGTTCTTTATCTCATAACAGGTGTCTTGATATCATAAATGTGGCGGTTTTCCATCTTTATTTAAGACTATTCAATTTTTGTAAATCCAGGTATTATTGAATGGAATACATTTTCATTATTTTTTAAATATTCTTTAATAGTCTTTATCCATGGCCAGTATTTTTACTCCAATAATGTATTTCGTGCTCTGATATGCCATCCCTTACCATTGATAAAAATGATAAAATCTATATTCTTTCTTCTATGCTGAACCATGTTCATGTTGGTTTGGGTAAACTTTCACTTCTTTTTTTATTCAGTCTGTGAAAATACGAGTTTAGAGCATAACGGGAGACCTGTTCTTTGATGAGAGGAGTTTGAAAGCCTAAATGTGGGTGTTATGGATCTTGAGTCAAGATCGTTCAAGTTTTGATAAAATATAGGGTTTATTGAACATATTTTCATTATTCTTTAAATCTACTTTAATGACAAATGCAACAAAAGGAACAACAAAGGAACAACAGTAGTGGATCAAGCAAAAAAAAATTCGGAACCCTCATCGGATCCACCCACCGAAGCTGCACGAAATGAAATCTGCTCGGCACTACCGTCAACATTATTTGATTCCTTGTACGAACATAATAACATTAGCTTCAAAGAGGTGGAGACCCCAAGAGCTCAGCCCGTACGTCCACCACCGATCCCAACACCTACATATGATGTCTTTCAAGAAATGAGTTATACAGCTAATCTGTTTGATGATCTGATGAAATCTACAAATGGGTTCGATCCTCATATATTTCCGCTCTCAAGCCCAACCGGCATGGATGATATGTTTCGAAGGATGGGAGATATAGATAATATCCTTTACCACAAGTGATCAATCAATGCCTAATCTCCATTTACAAATCCTAGGGTTTGGGATGTCCATAGGTGTCATGTGGCTATTATCCCATGGGAAGATCAGGAAAAATTGTCGGATCATCAACTAATCAAACTCAAATAGAAGCGAAGTAACTGTGAAACTTGCATTGAGACTAGAACCCTACCATGATACAAACAACATATTGAAATTAAATCCGAAACCTTTGAATAAAGAGGATGAAAACAAGAAGTATTTGAAAGCTTACAGTCCAGAGCGTTCTACAGCTGTGAAGCTCATGGGAAGGATTTCTTACTTCGATCCAAGCAGCCACAGTCTCGGTTCTCTACCTTCAAATGTCTCGGCTGCTCTGAACGGGGTGGCCTTATGGTCTGAAAGAAATTGGGAGCATTACAGAATTTCAACCATCACGTTGGGCGTGTTGGAGAATGTTAACGTTTCAGAACTTATTAACCCATCACATTGGGCGCGTTGGAGAATGTTAAAATTTCATAATTGCAACAATCATGTTAGGCGCGTTGGAGAATGTTAACCCTTTCATCTGTTACATTACACGTTTCCACCCATGTTTCCACGTTTTCACGGCATAGTAATCAGGCAGAGTAAAATTTTAGTTAGGATTTGGTAAAAAAATTATTTTAAACATGGTTTAAACACTTGATTTAAATATGCAAGGAAGTTATCAGTTTCAATTTCATTCATAGATGGAGTGGCGATGATGAAAATATACCGGAATCTCTAAATTTACACCATCCGATCAAAATGATTAATTAAAAAATGATTATATCATCCAATTCCAATAGGGGGGTTACGCCTATCGGCGTAATTATTTTATATAAAAAATATTGTTGACTTTTTTTCTATATATATAATATTGGTATACTATTATATATATAACATAATGTTATATTAAAATCAATGTTTTATTAATGCATGTTATTAAACTTAATATTATATTATTATACTAAAATTGATAATAATAATTTAATCCTATATTAATATTAAATTCAATATAACATTAATACTCTGTAAATTATTTAGAGAAATAAACTTGCATCCATATTTCTATTTACAATGAGAAAAATTGAATATAAATGTCCAAAGAGGCCCTTAATGGAAGTATATTTTTTTTATCATTTTAAAATAGAATTTTAAATGAATGTTAGCACATCAAACCCATGAGACCACTCAGGACATAATGAATGGAGAATAATTTGATTCACACAATAGCTTGTGCATTTAATGGAAGTATATTTTTTTTATCATTTTAAAATAGAATTTTAAATGAATGTTAGCACATCAAACCCATGAGACCACTTAGGACATAATGAATGGAGAATAATTTGATTCACACAATAGCTTGTGCATTCATTATCACTGAAGAGGATTTCAAGTTTGGCGAAGGGAAACATTTACAATATAACATTCACAAGAAGAACCATGAAATGACTATTAAGAAATGAATTTGATATGCATTATTCATTAGGCCAAAGATAGTATTTGAATTGATAAAATTCACAATTCCATGAATCTACAAGATAAACATGTTCCAAACCCAAGTTTCATGCAAGAGATTTGCATGAAGATGTATGAACTGAAGAATATTATTGAATATGATCAAAAAATAAATTTCAAAAGTTTGAAATATTACACCCAAAATACCAAACATCTTTCAAAATAAATTTACATCAAGTGAAACCATGCAAAGAGAAGGATTGTGTGAGAGAAACAAAACCAAACTTAGTTCGTGAGGCTAACTAGAGTCACGAGATCCTGAAATAACCATCAACAGAAGTTGAAGTGCCTCGAGTACCTAACAAGTCCCATAAATATCAAGGATTGTAAAATTACATTTTGAAGACTAAACCAGATAGTGCATTTTATGAGGATAGCTCCTACCACTGGTTTCAATAAGACCACCTATCACCAGATGGTAGCCACCTATGTCAATGATTTGACTAGACTTTTCAACTTCAGCAACCAAGTTACTCAAGTTGAAAGACTCTTTTAATTGCAAATTTGAAGATGTATGAATCATAAAAGTTCCATGAGCAAGCTTATTTGAAGACTTGTATTCATGCACGAGAGGAGATGATGAGGGATGGAAAGAGTACTTAATCATTTGATTGTTTTCATATTCATAATGGCTAATATTACCACCTTGTATCAATCAATAATTTAACTCATCATATGAAGAACTTGAAGAGAATGGAGTATCTTCATCGCAAGTAGAAGCATCGAAAATGGTAGAGGAGAAGGGATGTCGAGATAAAGAGGAAGTTTCGATAAGAACATCTTCCTTGAACAAATAATATTCTAAATTTAATGTAAAGTCTTCATGAGAAACCAAAAAATCAGATGATGCACTTGGCCATTGCCAATCACAACATCAATAGAGTCATCATTGTAACACTTGTAACCACTACATCAAAACGTACCATAAAAAAAATACTTAACTATATAAATTGAAATATGCATATACATACCAAACTTATATTTACTTGGGGTTCCAAAAATATTTTTATCTATTGACACATACATGTCACTACTACCATATTATATTCATACCACTATCTATCGCATATCTCAAGGACATAAGTATATATTACATCATGAAATCATTGAAAATTTGAATACCATGTTAGGATTTAAGTACCTATTTACATGTATATTCAAGTATCAAATGTTTTTAATTAGGATTATGTTTTTTTATTGAAAACATTAGAATTATGTTGATTATCTCTGCATTATATGGAAATTCAATCCAGATGTTATAATTGCGACCTTGATTGCTAGACTGCCTTGTATCTAGCTCTGGTTGTTTGTCACGGTAGTTGGCTTACAGTTGTCCCGCATGTTAATTTCTCTGGAGTCTGATTACCGTTGATATGTGGGAACCCTAGATCGAATGGTTTAGATGAGGGCTGGTTTAGTTAGGGTAACCACCCACCCTACGCCTCTCCTTCCAGATCATTATTTCGCCGCCTCTCTAGCTTGTTCTGCTCTGCAAGTTTACTTGGTTCCTGAGACTAATTTGTAGGTCCCGTATGTTTGTTGAGGGGGATAACCCGATACATTATGGTAGCTTTAGTTTGCCTCATACATGTTTGTCTCTTAACTATCTTATGCATATGAGTTAAATCATATTTCCATTTTTATGTTAGGGTTTTGGTTATTATACATACTGTGTTTCTTTTGAGCTATCATGAAAGTTTCTCCATCTGCATAATACTATGTTCTTTTCTTTTCTTCAGGTATGCCACTGCATTTCACATTTTTAATTATTCTATTTGGAATGTTATAGTTTATGGTTTCGACAACTAACCCAGATAGGGTCTCACCAATTGAGTTTTCTTCATTCCTTTGTTTTATTTTGCACATGGCAAGAGCTGTCGAGAATCTCTGTGTGGGTTGCTTTTTCCTTCTAGATAAGCGTTATGAATTTTTCCATTGCAGAATGGTCGGAAAAGGTAACCAGGTTGAAACCTAAAGCTACTTGTTCCCATCGTTATTTCTTTTATGTTAATTCATAAGTCTGTTCTAGTTTAACCCTCTTCTATGGATGTCTTTTGGGTGCAGGTTTGGCCTACGACGGAATCACAAGGGTGGTTCTGGTTTAGAAAAGTGGTACACAGGTATGTTCCCAAAAACCCTCTGCGCAGTTCTTCTTTTTATGTTTATCCTTAGTTCTGAGGGTTAGACCCTCCTTATCTACAGGTAACACGAGTGGCCTTGACTACTCCTTTCATGCAAGGGATTCCTAAGTCTTAAATTTGATTGAATAGGTTTGGGATAATGAATTTTTCATTTCAGTCTATCTTGAAGAGTTATGTACTCCAATTTCTTAGTATTAGAGGAAAACCTTTATTCTAGGTTCGAAGGCCTATGCACATGTATTAAATGTAAAACTGAATTCTATACTTGTTTTGTTTTCCCTTATTTAAACTCAGAGCTTGTTCTCTATTTTCTCACAGAACTTATGGAAGAAATCTAGAAGTTTTTTATGTATTTCCTTCTATTCGGTAATATTTTTGACTCATACAGTGAACAGTAAAGTTCTTGTGGAAGTCTGGTTTTTTTTCCCACTTGAGGGTTTTTATTACTAAACAAGAAATTTTGAATATTCTTTATATAGGAAGTTGTTCGGCTATAAGCCTTTGCATGTGGTTGTTCTTTAGCTGTTTACAAGATTTTAATAGCTTCAGTTTATAAGAAATATTATTTTTTATCTTTTCCGTAGTTAATATTTAGAGATATTTGCTACTGCATTCTACTTCTCAAATTATTTTATCATATGTTTACGAAGTCTTGGTTGAATTGTCCAGAGGACCATGACCCCTATCCTGTCACCACAAGGTTTGACTCTATGCTATTTAAGTACCTATATAATTTGGACAACGTTATTAGCTTAAGTACAATAAGCTAATAAAGTATGCTATTTATTGTAATTTATTATCTTATTGTACATATATAATGTATGTGCTATTGGTGAGAGGACCATGACCCCTATCACGTATGCTATTTAAAATACTAAAAATATATAATTTCCCTATTTTAAAGGGTGGGTTTATGGTTGTTCCTGTAACTTAACTACCCCAGCCTGTGGCCTAACTGTTCCCCAACTGAAAAAACTAATTTGAGGGAGTATAAAAATCCCTCAAGGGAATGGCCTAAGGGAGGAAGAGAGAAAATTATAGATATTATACTATTTTATAGCTCTATCCAAGTCTGATATATCCCCCATGCCTCTTGCACTTCCCCGGTTTTCAGGAAACCCTTGTTTCCTTAAGATGTTCACTCATCCTATGTGACATCCATTGTGCACTATTCTTGGAAGAAATTTTGCGAGGCTAGGGCTGGACAGATCCAGAAGATGGTATGCTCGAAGGTCGTGGTAGATTTAAGGCGATCTCTCCACATTTGTTTACTATACATGTCATTAAAAAAAAGTAGTGTCATCTTGTTCCTGATGTTCACATGTCATTTATCTCTTATACATGTGTAACGATTTTAAATAGTTCATTTATTATTATTTTTATGAGATTATGTATGCTTTTTCCTAACATCTAGAACTTATATATGCTATACAATTAGGTTTTTGTGCTTGTTCTTTGCTAGTTTTCATGTTCTGGAGCAGAAGGTGTTGCAACGGGTTTGAATCTGGCGTGATCTACTACAACCGAAGGATAAACAGGTAAGGTCTGCAACCCTTAGTTTCTAGTTTAGAGAATAGAAGTTGGTTAATTGAGTCCTTCTTGTGATGACATGCCCCTGATCTGTGAAGGTTTATCAACCCAAGACCTTAGGGTAACATTGCACATAACAGAACTGGCGACTCTACTGGGGATTACATTCGTGTAATTCCTAGTCTGGGTTGCTTTATCTGTCTTATAGATTCCCTGAGAGGCTTATCACTTTTTACAGTCTAGTAAGTCTTTTTTCAATCAGACAGAAGAACTGGTCTCTTGATCAGGCGTGACTTTTTCTTTTTTCCTTATTTTTGTTTCCATATGCAACTTAGTCTTTTCACAGTCGCGTATACCTCCTGTACTTTCCAAAGGGACCCACGTATACGTGAGTTTCCTTGGTTATAGTCACGTATACACACTTGTTTCATACTGCAAAACTGCGCATGCCTAGAAAAAATTGAAAATTTGAGTTTTTAGCCTCTGTTGTCTTTTTTGTCTATGGTGAACCATTCCTGTGGTGTCTTTAAGGTGTATGGATTGTGTTTATTGTGGTTGCATATCCATTTCTCTCTTACTCTTGTGAAAACCTAGCCATTTGGTCAAATTTCCTATTTTGTGTGATTGCAATTGTGGCTGTAGCACCAGGATATCTTCTTGGAGTTCTTGATTGTTCTAACCATTCAGAATAGTGACCCTCTACTTGTTTGTTCTTCTAGGCCTTATGCATTGCTTCGCTTGTGGTTTTTTCGCTTGAGTTGTTGTGCGCTGAAAAATTGTGCTACTGTACTAAATTATTTGTTTGAGTTCTTTGCTTCTTCTTGCTCATTTGGGTCATGCTACGAAAGTAGCATAGTTGGATTGAGCACTTTGAAGCCTTGTTGAGACTCATTTTGCTTGATTCTGGTTCTTTGGTAGTTTTATGCTTATATTCTTGAAATTTTTTTCCTTTAATTATAAGTGAAAAGCCCAAAAAAATTTCTTTTTTTTCCATTGGTTTTTCTTTGAGTTCATTTTTACGATTTCTTCATATATTTTGAAGCTTTTTTTTGGTTTCTAGTCTTTGGTTCTTGGTTTGGTTTTGAATGAATTCTTTCCTTGATTTCTCCCTTTTGTATCAAGTACATTTTGGAATTTTTTATGCATAGGAGTTATGTTTGGAACTAGCCTTGTTTTTTTGTTAAAAGTGATCGAACCATTATCTTTCTAGAGACTCTTTTTTCTTATTCAAATTTAGCATATTAGAATTTGCATATCATTGGGAGTTTGCATTAAGTGCAATGAAGCATTTTATTCTTTTTCATAATTTTCTGGATTGTGTGAAGTGTGAGTAACTGAAAATAAAAACAAAGTTTGCTTACTTATTTTCATAGAACCCATATAGAGATCTCTTTTCATCGAAAGGAAATAATTGCATTTGCATGTAGTAAGGTTTTCATTGATTTATTTTGCGTTAACAAACACCATTAGTTTCACTCCCATATACCCTTGACTTAAGTAATAGCCAATTTAAAACAAGTGCTATAATTAAAAGCAACTAGAATTTTTTGTATCATTGACACTAATCATACACCAACTAACTAGGTTGTAGGGCCTTGGAGTAGGTGATTGGAGAGTTAACTCTATAAGGCCGCTCAAACTGTTAAATATAGAAAGTTTATTAAAGAGTGAAATAGAACACCGTTAAGTAGGCCAGGAAAACTCTCGTCCAGAGAGTCAAGCACGAGGGATAGTGTAGGCAGAGAAGAGAGATACACCCTCTCCTATTTGTGAAATCTTGACCTACGACCATTCCGCCTGGCTACTGATATGGATTGGTGTCGTTAGTTTCCTATCCTAGGGACGACACAGGTGACTCTGGGGGGGAGTACCCATGGTACCTGAGACAAACGTTGCATCACTTTCATTATTACTTCTGGAGGGTGCCCTTGTGAAGCTTGGGGACTTGCACTGCCAAAGGATGTTGTTAGGGGGTAAGCATAACTATTTATATTACCTTCTCTATTAGGTCTGGGGCGTAATTACCCCAGACTATTTTCAGAAGGTCCTATTATTTTTCTTTCTCGTATTTTGGTGTCTAGTCCTCATCACCTGGAGTGGAAATACCGGAGAGCTCCTTGTTTGGTTGTATCTTAGGAAATTTTTGGAGTGTGCTCTTTTCTCCTAGATTTCTTAGCTTCTTATATTTTTTGAGTCTAAAATTAATCTATTAAAGTGGCTAACCGATCACCTCGTCGATCGAGGAGGCTTCATGGGCTTTCTCCCGCGAGTGCCGCGCGTTCTTCAAGAAGGCATAAGAGCGATTTAGTGGGTGATTTTCACTTGGTGGTTTCGAACGAAGTGGAGAGTGATCCTCCGTCAGGGCTTGTTGTTTCTATGGGTGGTTCTGGTGTTAGTGTCAGTTTAGAGAGGTGCTCTCCACTCATCTCTAGTGTTTTATGTCAAGTAGAAGAAGTTGAAATCGAGGAAGTTCCTCAGCCTATTGAGTCTCTTCCATCTCCTCTTCTTTCTAGTTGTCCTGATGTTCTTCGGTACATTGGGCCCGAGTCTTAGAGACTGACTAGTCCTTTTCCATCATATCCCTTTCTTTCGATGGTCGCGACTGGGAACATAGTTTCGGCTATGAGCACTGCAAGGGTTCAGACTCCTCTCTCTGTTGAAGGAAGAGGAACTATTGCCATAGACAATCATTTCTAGTGTTGTTGTGCTTGGCTCTGGAAACACCCAGGCACATGCTTCTCAATCTGGTCCCTTTTCTTATGGAATGCCCACTGGTGGAATTCCTTATTTCTCCTTTTCTACTTCTTCAGCTATCTCAGCACCCAAACCTTATATGGCTAGTGGATCAGCTTATTTTCAAGGGTTCCCCTTTGGAAGTGGGATATCCCTCATTCAAACCCTTCCTTAGGATCCATGTCTTTCACCTCTCAGAATCAAGTTTTTAATCCTTTTTCTGGAGGTCAAAGCTTTAATGTCTTTTTGGGATGGAACCCTACCTTTACAACATTCGGAGTAGGGGGTCAGTTCTTCACTAGTTAGCAAGGGAATGTTCCTTTCCTTTCATTGAGTACTTCTCAAGATTTTTCTTCGTTTCTAAATTCTTGGAACCCTTACCAAGGGGTTTCTTCTTTATTCAATACCTTGGTTGGAGGGAATGTTCTTGTGTATAGTAACTCTATGATGGGAGGGGGTCCTTCTTCGAATGTTGGGTCGCAAGGATTTTCTTATGGCCCAGCATTTTCTTTAAACAACATCTGGCAACCTGGTGCCTCAACAAATCCAGATTATTCTTTTCAAAATGTGGGGAATCCTTCCTATGGGGGATGGAATTCCAAGGCTCCTCCACGCTTACCATTTTTGGCAACACTAAACTTTCCAGATCTATCGAAATTGACTAATGATCCTATTCGATATAGTTCGAGTTGGCCTCCGGTCCCCACCAAACTCCCCTCATATATTCCAAAGTTTAAAGGGAAGACTGGTGAGGATCCGACGGATCGTGTCATCACTTTCCATTTATGGTGTTCATCAAACTCCCTTATCGATGACTCAACTAGGTTGAGATTATTTCAACCAAACTTAACTGGAAATGTGGCCAAATGATACAACAAGTTAACTGGGGGCAATTTTTCTACTTTTGGAGAGTTGGCTACCATGTTCTTAAATCATTTTTAGTTACCTGTCTGTTACGACGCTGGGACTGACCTCCTGGCCAATTTTTAGCAAGACAAGGCAACTCACATTTCTGATCATATTCGGGAATGGCAAAGAAGGAAGAGGCTCATTAAAGCCAAAATCCTGAATGAATTCCTTATTGAATGGTTTTTGAAATCTTTACAGCTAAAAATTTCTAAGGATGTATCCTTTTTAGGGGCATTTTCTCAAGAGCACGCTATTTTTAGGGCTCAACAGCTAGAACTGATTTATTCTAAGTCTGTAGTTCTTAATAAAAAATTTCCAGATGCTCCTCACTCAAAATCAGATTTATCCAAAACTAAACCTTGTCCTCATGGTTATGGGCTTATCTGTTTGATCGATAGTGGTACGGCTAACCTGCTAAGTCAATTACAATAGTTGTCTATAAAATCTTCTCCTTCTGGTTAGGTTGTGCCTTCAGTTTCAACTCCTTCTCAACCCTGGAAGTTAATGTTGTTCAAACTTCTAACCCCAAAGGAAATCAACAATCCAATGGGAAGAAGAAGCGATGGAATAACAAGAAAAAGGACAAGGATGTGAAGGGGAATGGGGAAAAATCCAATGATCATGTTGGAGAGGGTGAGAAGGATAATAAAAATAAAGTTAAGTTTCCATGCAAGTTGTGCACTAGAGACCATCTTATGCACCTTTGCCCTAAAATTCAAGATGCGCAGTGCTTGTTAGCTCAACAGGGTTCTTCTAGTTCCTAGGCTATGCTGACAAACCCTTTTCCCCAAGGGCAGAAATTACTTTCTGCCGCAAATGCAAATACTAGGGCTCCCTCTAGAGGAAGCTAGGAAGGGGAAAATACATAAAACATACACATGATGTTTGCTCACACAGATATTGCTATGGGATCTCGTGATTATGATGAATCTGAGTCTTTGAAAGCTCTGGGTGCTCTTAATAGTGTTGAGCCGCTCCATATTGAGAGGCCTACAATTGAGCTTATACCTCGGATGCCGAAAGGGTCTACAAAGCATACGAAGATCAATCCTAATGCCAAGGCTTACCAGAACTAATCGATTGTAGAAGATCTGGCTCAGAGTCCTTGTGTCATGTTTGCGTTAGAGGTACTCTAGTCGTGCCCTTCAGAACGGAGTGCATTGCTCACTGCTATTGGGGCTGTTGATCCAAAGAATTCTCTGATGATGACATTTGATATGTTGACTTTTAGAAAAATACTTCCTCATCATATGGCTTTCCATATCAGGTCATCATATCAGAAATTTCATATTTTTCGAACATTTGTTGATGAGGGCGCTTCCACATGTGTAATGTCTCTTACATGCTGGAAGGGTATTGGATCTCACGTAATTGTTCCTTCAGCCACTCTTCTGACTGCGTTTGATGGTCATTCTCATAGGCTACATGGTATTGTTCCAGCTTTACCCATTTGTGTTGGGGGTAAAACTGTTAATATCGTAGTTGAGATAGTCAATGCAAGCATAGACTATTACCTTCTGTTGGGGCGAAACTGGATCTATGAGATGGATGCCATTGCATCCTCATTATTTTGTATTGTATGTTTCCCTCACAAAGGGAGAATGGTCACAATTGATCAACTGGATTCTTCTCCTGTAGATCCAAATGCATCTTCTGGCATCCTCATTATTTCGTATTGTATGTTTCCCTCACAAAGGGAGAATGGTCACAATTGATCAACTGGATTCTTCTCCTGTAGATCCAAATGCATCTTCTGACTCAACCGTTCCTTTGGTGAAGGATACAAAGAAACTTGTTGATAATATGTGGGTTGGAATGTATACATCATTGATGGGTACTTTTTATCCTCCACCTCCTTCGGTTCATATAAATGCTATTTCATCCTGCAAGGTTCCTATTCGGAGAGAGTTCCTTAGAACTCATTATTTTTCAGACCATTGGACCTTACCTTCTCCTACCTCCACATTAGAAGAAGGTAAAGTGGGTGGAATGGAATTTCCTATGTCTACAACTGAGATTTCTTATAGATATATTTTTGGCTCTGCAGATTCCATTCCGATTTCTCTTTCACCGGAGGAATTGGATGGAGATGTGGCTCCTACTTTGACTCTTTCTTCATCTTCTGTTGATGATTTCCTTACTACCAATATTCCATCTGAAGAGGCTATCCTCGAAGCAATGACTAGTGTAGAGAGACCGTGGGATGATTTGCATCATCGGTCTTACTTTCTACCAGAATTGTGAGAAGTTGAATCAAGTTTCCCTAGCCTTTAGTCTTCTGGTCTTGTTCACCCAGTATTGAACAATTTAGCACCAGCACAAGTTTTTTCTTAAGGGAACATGGTTTTTATTTCAGCTACTACCCCACTGAACATCTCCAGAGATCCCAACAATATAGAGAATGTCTTCATTAGAGCCAAGTGTTCCCCTAAAGAGATTCAGACTTACACTGACCTCTTTCGAGAATTTCGAGATGTGTTTGCTTGGTATTATGAGGAAATTCCTGGTATAGATCCATCTATTGTTCAACATGAGATCAATAAATACAAAATTTCTAAGCCTATTAGGCAGAAGCTTCATCCGGTCAACCCTATTAAGGAAACACATATCAAAGTTGAGGTGGAGAAGCTGCTTAAGGCGGGTTTCATTTACCCCATTCCTTTAGCCGAGTGAGTTTCAAATCCAGTTCCTGTGGACAAGAAACAAGGAATGATTTGAGTTCGCATTGATTTCAGGGACCTAAATAAAGCATGTCCTAAATATAATTACCCCACGCCATTTATAGATCAGATTATTGATGAGTGTGCGGGGAATGATATTTTCTCCTTTAGGACAATTTCTCAGGATATAATGAATTCACTATCCATCCTGAAGATTAGCATAAGACTGCATTTATTTGCCCTGGGGTACCTTTGGTTACAAGAAGATTCCTTTTGGCCTTAAAAATGTTAGAGCTACCTTTCAGCGGGCCATGTCTTACGCCTTCCATGAAATCAAACATATTGTCGAGGCATATTTTGATGATTTAGTTGCTTGTTCTTGTAAGAGAATTGATCATCCTTCTCACCTCCGTCAAGTTTTTGAACGATGTTGATATTACAAAATTTAGTTGAACCCTAATAAGTGTGTTTTGACTCTCACATCTGGTAGGTTGTTGGGATTCATCGTGTCTATGGAAGGGATTCGGGTAGATCCCTTCAAGGTTGAGGCAATACTTCAGTTGCCTCCCCCGTCTTCAATCTGTCAACTTCAACCTCTGCAAGGAAAAGCTAATTTCCTATGGATAATCATCATAAATTATGTCGAGATTACAAAGGGATTTATGATATTATTAGAGAAAGGAGTTCCATTCTCTTGGGATGACTTTTCTTAACGCTCATTTGATGCTTTGAAAAAATAATTGACCTCTGCTCCATTGCTGAGTCCACCCGATTATAGCAGGAATTTCCTCTTGTATCTCGCTGCAGCAGAATATACCATCGGTATGGTTCTAGTTCAGGAAGATAATGTTCTTTTCGAGCATGTTATATAATTCCTTATTCGAGGCTTGGTAGGTCCTGAACTTTGGTATTCTTCGATAGAGAAACTTGCTTTAGTAGCTGTTCATGAAATTCAACGGCTTAGACATTACATTCTCCTTCGCAAAGCATATGTTTTGGTAGCATTCAATCCATTTCAATTTGTTCTCAGTAGGCAAGTGATTGGGGGAAAATACAGTCGATGGATTTTTATTTTGCAGGAATTTGATCTTGAACTTTTGTCTACCAAGTCCAAGAAATCGTTAGTATTTGCAGAGTTGATTTCTAAGTTGCCCTGTGGAGAAGAGATTGTTTATGAAGAGTCATTTTTGGATGAACATATTTTTCTCATTTCTTCACAGGATCCTTGGTATGGGCATCTCATAGTTTATCTCCCGACTGCGAAGTTTCCCTCATTTTTTTCGAAATATGAGTGCCGGAAGTTACGTCACTGAGCCAAAATTTATTTGATTATTGGTGACACTTTATATCATCGCGGGGTTGATTTGATCATTAGACACTGCTTAATTCTTGAAGAAGATGAGTTTTTGTTGAATTATTGCCACAGTGGAGCTTGTGGTGGTCATTTATCTGGGCTTGCTACAGCCCAAAAAATCTTGCGTGCAGGATACTTTTGGCCTTTGATTTCCAAAGATTATATTGAATCGGTCAAAAAGTGTCATACGTGTTAGGTTTATACTCGAAATATGCATGCTCATCCAGCTCTGCTCTTTCCTGTCATCACTGTTGTTCCTTTCACAAAGTGGGGTATTGATTATACTACTTGTAACCCGCCTTCAGCTAAAGGTCACAAGTACATTACTCTAGCTATAGACTACTTCACCAAGTGAGTTGAGGCTATGCCTACTTTTGGGAATTACGGTGAGACAGCAGCCCTGTTCCTCTTCAATCAAGTCATTTCTCACTTTGGTATCCCCAAAGAGATTTCCACTGACCATGGCAGTCACTTTCATAACAACATGATGGCTGAATTGGCTTTGAAATTAGGTTTTCAGTAGGAGCATTCATCTCATTATTATCCTCAATCCAATGGGAAATTTCAAGCCTTGAACAAATCCTTGAAGAAAATTATTCAATTGACTATTGATAAAGCCTGATCCAATTGGCACATTATGTTTTATCTTGCACTTTAGGCATACCGGATGTCAGTCAAAACTGCAACCGATTTTACTCCATTTCAACTGGCTTATGGTTTGGAATCTATATTTCTTATTGAATGTGAAATTACCTCTCTTAGTTATCTATTGAGCTTCTTCCTGACACTTCCAGTCTCGAAGAATGTGTTCTCCATCTATAACATCTCGATGAACAACGTTCAGATGCAGCTACGATGAATGAGGCACATAAGAAATGGGTAAAGGTTCAGTACGATAAAGCGGTCAAACCTAGGGTTTTCTCTAAAGGTGACCTTGTCTTTTTTTATTCCCAAGAGAAGGATGCCTTGGGGGAAGGCAAGTTCAAATCTATGTGCTATGGCCCCTTTATCCTCAAAAAGGTCCTGAAGAAAGGAGCCTATGCCTTAGTTTATTTTTATGGGAATGAGTTGGCAAAGCCCAAAAATGGGCTCTATTTGAAAAATTATTATGCTTAGGCTTAGGCCTAGCATGTTGCTTTATTGTATATATTTTAATTTTTACATATCTGTGTTTCGATTTTTGGTGTGATTTTGGTGGGTTTGATCTGCTTTGGCAGGTAATATTGGATGAAATGAGTCACTTTGGTTTCGTCGATGGTGCTAGTAGACATACCTGGAACTTGGCTTCCGCAAATTTGGTAATTATCCATTCGGTCAGTTGTTATTCTCAAGAGGTGTCTGCATTTGTCCTGCGTTGATTAATGTAGTAGAATATAGTGCAGTGGTCAACCTACTCTCAGAGGAAATATCTTTGGGTGTTGATTCGTTAGTAGTTTACTTGGATTCACAGCTGGTGGTTTCGCAGTTGAAAAACACATATCATGTTAGAGACCCATTTTTTCATCGATTGTTTTTTAGGGTACATTTTTTACAAAGATAATTTCAATTTATTACATTCATTCATATTCCTCGATTTGATAATTTCTTGGCAGACTCATTAGCTTATCAAGCACTTGATTGACATATTCATCATTCAATATTTTAAAATATATCAAAAACATCATGCATTATTTTACATTTGATACATCCCATCATATAAAATTGATATATATATATATATATATATATCAGAGTATCCAAAAATATACAAACTCTAGACCATCATGTCCTAAATTGGGGCTTATGCCTGATCATCTCTATCATCAAAAAATATTACAGTCATCCGATCATATCTATAACCTACTCCGGAGGTCCCTTCCCAACATTTGTGTTCCTATAGAACACAATGGCAGTCACTACATGGCAGAATAACCACACCCAGTCTTGTGGTACTCCTACCACCCGCCTATGAACAACCTCTAGTAGGTCCTCTATAGCGGCCATCGGAACTTGGCGAGTCAAACTCTCCAAGTTTCTTTGTACTTCATGGAGGGTCCTGCGAGGGTCTTATACATCTGCCTCACCTCTGCGGCACTGATGCCTTGGGTACCCCTCTGGCCTGACTAGTTCCATGTCTGCATCATGATCATCATAATTTTGTAAGTCATTTTTCCCAATCAAAAACTTTTTTTTTTTCATTTTCCATGTAATTTGAAAAATAAAAATAAAAAAATCATATAATAAAAAATAAAAAATTACAATCTCACCGATTGCGCCCCATGTTGCTCTGGGTGGAAGGACTAGATCTGGATCTGCAAGAAATTACATCCCAGCATAGGGATAATCTTCCACTAAGATGATTTTTTTTTCCCACCTTTAGTGGTTTGTTTTTTGCACGGGTGTATGAAATCACACCATTTTAAAGAGTGTAGTCTACTCTTTAAACTATTGGTTACAGGAAGAAAGTGGTGGAGCTCAAAAGCATAAAATTTAATGGAAAAAGTATGCTAAAGTATGCTCTGGTTAAACTAAAACTAAAACAAAAATATATAGAAGCTATCAAAGAGAGTCAAAATGATAAAATACCAACGACGGCTCAAAGGCCTCTTCTTATCAAACGTTTGAAATGGAGAAGAAATTTAACCCACTTTCCAAAGGGCACCTAGGCAGTGGCTGTAGGTCCCGATGCAAGGATGTTGCCTTCCAAGCTCTACCTCTGATGCAGTCTCCCTTTCTCTCTCTGGCGTGGTGGACTAGGATTGTTGGGTGGCCAATGATCGAGTCCTCTTCAACTCCAGCTTCGGGTCACACACTGCTAGTGTTTCTTGGGAAACTTTGGCTAGCATAACAATGTGATCACCATTTCTTTATCTCTTGGTGGCTTTATATAGGGGAGTTTCAAATCCTCCTTCCCTCCCTTCGTACATGATGGATGGTGACCCAAGGGAGAGGTATGATTCCATTATGGGCTTCACATATTCCTTTGTGTACTCACATGATGTCTAGGAAGGCGCTGGTGGCTATCCTTAGGCGGCTTCATATAAGGAGTAACCTTCCTTTGCTTGGTGTGGTCTCAGAAAGCGACTTTTTTCCATTTCCAGGAATGTGCACTTATCGGGAAAAAAGGCGTGCATAAGGCACTCTTCTCGAAGGATTAAGTGCACAAACCAGCATTTATGACTAGTTCAAATATGATTTTCTCAAAACCTTAGATATTTTAAATACTTTCTTGATTCCATAATGTGTTCCTTCTCTGTAAATCCTTAGGCTTGACATTAACTAATTCCATCTTCTGCTGTACGATTTTCCATTGTTAACACTTTCCCCCTAATGTGTGAGGTCTAGGAAGAACTGTATAGCCGAAATACATTATAGTTTCTTTTCTGTATTGTGCGCAGAGAGAGAGAAAGGCCTGTGTGAATTTTGGAATTGATAACACCTTGCATCATTTCCTAGATGACCATGGCCTAAGGGGCCCCTGCAAGAAAATAAAATATACAACATATATACAAAATTTCAATGAGGCCGGCATGTCCCATGCTCGTGATGCTATGGCTAGTTTAAAAAAATTGACAGATAGATGTGTTGTCGGTGTCACTACTGTGGTAGTGATGCTAACGGTTGTTGACGACGGCTGTTGACATCCTCAAGGGAATTTTTTTTCTTTGAATATAGGTGGAATTTGATACCCATATGTGTAAACCTACATATGTACTGGTTGGGACCTTCCCGTGTAAGCATTTTTGGCAGAGACGCTCATGGAGGCACGAGTCTTCAATGGATCTGATCAAAGTGCAATGGTTTAAAGGTACGATACCATCATGACATGAAATTTTTTGTTGTTTTAGAATGTCAGGAGGATCAATGACATCTGTGGACAATGATGTCTCCCATAGTGCCACCCGAGGATACCCCTTTGCATGGGGAGGGGTGAGCCAAGGTACTGCTTCCTTTTCGGAAAAGAGGTGTCGAGGTCGACAAAAAGGAAGCCTTAACCGAACCATGGGTCACCGACCTGAGGGGTCGGGGACATAGATGTGATGGGTTTAGCATAGGCATGTTGGTGAGAGGTGACTGAAAATGGATGATAGGGATTCAGTAACCCGAGGTCGGAGTATACTTTTAGCAGCTTGGTGGCAGCCATAGGTATTTATGAAGGAAAAATCCATGGAGTCGGTAGGACTTCCAGGGCGATGTGAATTGGCTATGAATGTCGGGATGATGCGTGCGTGGGGGTAAAATACTGCAACCAAGGTGACTGAGGGACTGCTGCCATGGGGGAAAAGATGACATATGAGGGTGAAAAGGTGAAGGGCATCATTGGTGGTCTTTGTACACTTACCAAAAGAATAAAATAATGAGGTTTGGTTTGTACAAAAAACAGAGATGGGTACCTAAAAACATGAAAGGGTTCACTCACTGAGGGTGTGAGGACAGTGTTTTGCTGGGGGTGGGGGTGCCATTGGTTGGTCTCATGTGCGGGGTTGATGAAGAAAATGAAGAAATGTCATAGATGGGATTATGCTGATGGAGGTATGGTGGGCCAAACGTGATGCGCGGAGGTGCACTTTCAATCATCCGGGAATGGGGTTTGAGTTTGAATGGTAAACTTGACCTTATGCATGAAAAATGGATGGGCATGAGACACTTCCCAGACTGAAATGGTATGGCCATGGTGTCACTTGAGATGTGATATATGGTCTACTTTGGGTGACGAGGGCCATGGAGGGCAGGCTCTACCGACCAACGCGAACGTTTATCATGTGCGGGGTGTGGTGATGATAAATGCGGTCGGGCTATGAGGACCCTATGATTTATTTCTGATGGAGAAATGGTGTCAGGTTATGCATAGTTTTTTGGGACTCTATCATGCTGTGGGTAGAATGATACCTTCTCCGAGATTTTCAGCGGATGGTGTTGTAAGCAAGCTACAGGTTCTTCCTGCAAAAATAACTACCTCAAGTCAAAGCATCTTCTTTTCATCAAATATTATTTGAAAGACAGGAGCTTTAAAAATGAAGATGGGAGAGGGCATACTTGCTGGCGTTGAAAAAATATTTTTCTTGGAAAGCGAATGTGTGGTATCATTTTCTTTTGCCATGGCATACTGATGATGGTGCAACTTACGGTTTACAAAATGGACCTTCTGATCTCCTGTTATGGACCTCCAAAGTTCTGGAAAATGGCGATAAATATGGGATTATAGCCCTAATCCTATTCATTTTTATTTGTTTAGTTTTGGGAGATCAGAGGTGCCAGCATAGCCTTTCTTTCCGTTGTGGTCAGCCTGTGTACCAGGGATTAGCAATACTATGCTAAGGTAACTTTCATGATGTCCTCCATTGTAATTTCTTCAGTTTGATGGTGTCGGGGGCCATACAAATTAGGTTTTTACGACCTCTGAGCAACTTTTTCCCTAGATTGCGTGGGCGATCTAAACAAAAGTACACCTTCATGTGCGCAATTCTGAGGGACAGGTGCATGAGGGCGCGCTATTCCCTACTTTTTGTGTGCAAAGGTGTGCTTGTCAAGGAAATAGGCGCACGAGGCTGCGTATATCTAAGGGACAGGCGCGTAAAGGAAATAGTGACTAGAAATTTTGGTTTCTTGTCTATTTTTTATGTTTTTCTCTGTATTGATGCTTCCTATGTTGCTTGGCAGTTTAGTGTGGAGAGAGTGGGATTGGCCTGAGATCTAGACTGCTCTAGATACTGATGCTAGGGCTTGTCGTCAGTTGGCCGCATGGGGCCTTCTGAAGTTTGCTGAGAATGAGTTCCTTCAATCTGAGGACCAACTACTGTGTTACCTTATACAGCACTGGCGTCGGAGGCACAACATGTTCATACTGCGGGGGATGAACCTGGTGATTCGTACTGAGACAGTTATTTACCTTGTGACCGGGTTACTGCCTCACAATGAGGCTCTGAGGTACCCACTCTCTGTAGGGAGAGTGAACCTAGATAGATTCCGGCGGCATCATTTCGGTGGTGCGCCTCTTACTGAGGGGTGCATCAACATTGCATCAGTGATAGACATGGTAGAGAAGTGTGCTCTGGCAATTATTGTGTGACTGGCGAGGTCGTTTTCTCCACATCAGGCATTTGCTCCGCAAGTTGGAGTTTTACACCGATTGAGGGGCAGGCACTTTTTCAATTTAGCCCACTTTTGTTTTGATGGGATGGTGTTGCAATTGAAAAACGTCCAACATGGATCTAAGTCATTTGCATGCGCTATCATCCTATGTAGCATTATGTAAGAGAAGGTTGTGTTTCTAAGGCTGGTGGTGGCATGGTGGGGCATTATTGGAACGCCATGATAGAGGCCTGGTTTAAGGCCAACCCACAAATGTTCCTTCCATACCCGTATGCGAGAATGGACTTCCAGGGTGACCCAGACATGGGTCTCCCTTTTGGTTATGTTTGGGGGCCTGCAGGTATGTGTTATATTTTTTTGCATTTGTGTGATTATTTACATTCTTACGTGTTTTTTTCTTGACACTGACATTATTTTGGTTACTCGTGTAGATGTTGGCGAGGTAGGTCGCCTAGTGGCCTGATTGGTGGGTCTCGACCCTTTTCTCTAACCTCGAGGTGGTCAAGGTGGAGGTGATGCAGGTGGACCGGGTGGTGGTGCTAGTGGACCCTGTGGAGATGGTGCTGGCCCTTCTCGTGAGGGAAACAGCTTGTCTAGATGCGGCTGAGGCGTGCATTGTAGTACTTACGGCTCAAGTGACCGCTCATGAGGACTTCCAGGGTTGAGTGGACTGCTTGACCCAGGGCATGCCTGCTCGAAGTTTTATGGACGACTTCGAGGAGGTTTGGTTAGAGGCAATGATGGCCCGCAAGAGGGATTATCGGCCCACTCTTTGTCGAGTATCAATCACGGTGGCGACAGCAGCTCCGGTGGTGGCACCAAGAGCAGTGGTGGGTCTAGGTGTTCCTCTTGAGGGGGCACCCCCCTAGAGTGGTTTTTGTACACAGGGAAAGCACCTGTTATGAGGATGCTTCCCTTATTTTTAACGACTTTTGTATCTTTGGGCTGGCCAGTGGGCTAGCAATACTATTTTTTATACTCTAATACAAATATTTTTTGATATATATATGAGAGATCTTTTAGCAGCTCTACATGGTGTGCTATTTATTTCGGTTATTTGTGTTATGCTGATGGATATCTATGTTTTTGTTTTTTATGGATGATGGTTTATTCGAGATACATTCCAGTCTAGGATATTGTTAGCTATGCGATCAGCTGTTTGGTTTTAATCCCTTGATACATGTGAAAATTTAATGTAATCAAATTGTCTGCTTAATCTTTTGGCACACAAATATTTTCTAAATAGGTGTGTGTCTCGGGTTTCGAATGTTCAGTTTAGTTGCGATACCACTAACTGGGAATCAAGGTAGATATGCATATGACAAATGCCCCAATGGAGGGTGTCGCACATAAGTCCAATGATGATGTCATATTCTGCTTGATTGTTTGTTGCTAATCCAATGCACTCGCCATTTGAACACAACGGTGATCGATCGGGGTGGTAGACGACCCAGGCAGCTGTAGCTAAGCTGTGAGACCATCGCGATGCTCCATCAGTAAATCCGAAGTATGGTTCGTTTTGGTGATCCATGGTGTCACTTTGAGCTTGGTTTTAGTTCAAAAATATTTTGGTGATTGGGTTTTGTGTACTTTCACTCTAGCGGAAGGGACTTTGGGGCCCTTATGGGTAGAACTTCTTGAGGTAAAGGCTGTTGACGGGGTTAGTGGGGCTAGTCCCATCCGGTTCCGTCAATATTTATGCCCCCTATTGGAGGCAGTGTTTAATGATGTAGGGTCCTTTCCACAGGGTTTCGAACTTTCCTGTCCCTAAGGCCTCTTTTGCGACATCGTAGCGAAGGACTAGTTCTCCCTCAGTAAATGAGCGAGGGTTGATGTGGTGGTCGAATGATGCTTTCACCCTTTTCTTATGGGCCTCATTGTTTTGTGGCGATTGTTGTTGACCTTCGTCAACTAGCTCTAGTTGTACTAGGCATTTTTCTAGAGGCTAGGTGTCATCAAGGAGTTCGATGGCAGCATGCAGGTTTTGGATTTTGGGGAAATCAATGCAAAAGCACAAGGTGCCTTGGTTTTTCGTGATAGGATTATGATGTAAATCTTGTGGCGGGGTTGAGGCAGTAATCCTTTCTCCAATATGAGTGGATACAAATCGTACATGGTGGATTGTATCATCGGATTTTGGTGGGGGAAGAGTCTTCGTAATAAGATTCTGCACAAGCTCAAAGTTAGGTTCCCCCTTAGGATAGTCAATTTCTGGTAATTGGAAATTGTGCCTACCACAAAGGTGCCTAAATGTTTCCATTAACAGGCACGTCTCTAGTGCGTGATTCAGTCTAGTGCAGATGGTGCATGGTGTTACTGAGCCAACAGAGTAGATAGTGTGTGATTCTATGCTACTCGTTTCTCCTTATGTGGATGCTTGGAAAGAGTTTGACGTAGATGAAGTTGTCTTCTGTTTCCATTTCCATATTGTTGGCTTAGACTTGTCTCCCTCTTTAGTGGCGTGTAGACTCAACGTAGCTCATGCCGCTCTCAGCTTGGGGAGATGTATACACTTAAACATATGGTGGAAGTGTGAGAAAATTTGGCAATAAGTGCTTGTGATCTTCTCTTGATTGGAGAGAAGTTTCTGGGGGAGAGAAGAGGCTATGCGAAGAATGTTTGCTAAGGGCTTGAGTTCTCTACTTTGGTTCACTCGATGGTCGTTTAAATCACATAGGCCACTTTTTATCGTAGGCTTGGCCGGGGTTGTCTTTTGGTGGTGTGTTGTCTTGTCCGGTTTGACACACCATTGCGGGGGTGGAGACATTGATTCGGTGATGTAATTTTCATTCCATTCTTTGAGATCGTCCTATCTCTTCTATATGGAATTAATCATGTCGATAGTGGTACGAATCTACGAGGCATAGGTGCAATGTCACTCGTAATGATTCCCTTGACATATCAGGCAAAATATCCTTGATATGAAAGTTTCGTCGACTTCGGTTTAAGGTCTGATGGGGAACCAATGCCGGAAGGCTGCTAAATTGGGGCAATGAACGATTATGTGGTACGTATTTTTGCATAATTCACATGGTAGTTGTTACTGCGAGGTGCCATTGGGGGTAATGAGGGGTTCCTTGTTAGGTCATTCTTCAGCTGTCAAGAACATAATAGATCTTCTCATCTCATCCACTTGGGTGATGGAGATGCCGGTGGACTCAGTGCCCATATCATCTTCTTGGGAAAGGCAGACTATGGTTGAGTGGAGTCTAGCAAGTGCTAGCCGAAAGCGAGGTATGTAGTGAAAATTCTCCAAAAGGTGATTGTTGGCGCATAACGGGCATGGGAATTGTGCCGCTTGTAGCCCTATGTAGTAAACCCTTTCGATTGGATACCATCTATGAATGAGTTCCAAAGTTGCGCACTCTTCGAGGTAGTGACCACGTTCATCGCATAGCGTACAACATATAATGGGCATTACTGGGGGCCGTTCTACAATCCTATGCTCCTCTTGTAAGTATAGGATGGTACGAGGTTCGTCGTTAACTGGTTGGGTGGAGGGATCCTTTTGATAGGATCGCTTGACCACATGTAAGGTGTCCCTATATTGTGGTATCTCTGGAAAATGGTGGGTATAGTTCCCATAGGTGCCATAGAGAGAGCATGCGTGATTGGTACACAACGGTTTGTATTTACCTTTTGAGGTAGGTTCCTTTTTATGGGAACGCGGCGTTGAGATGTCTGCTTCAGAGCCAAGGAGTGGTTTTAACTCATCTAGCTCCAGACATATGTGGGTAGGATGACCTATAACATTGCATATGGCACAGACTAGTGATTCCCTTTACATGGTGGGGGGCACTATCTTCTTTCCTTTGTTTGTGGTTTTCTTGGTCATAGTAACTGGTTTTGAAATGGGAACTTCCTTTGCGGGGGCGGTCTCGACTGTTTCCTGGGTTGGTTGGGGCTCCTTGGGGCTGAGGGGCTTTAACCCTACGACAGTAACATTGATGGCTCCTCTCCCAGAATGGGAAACCAGTTACCAAACTGGGAATGCCAACGATATGTTGGGTAACATCATTGTTGCCAAAACCTGCTGGGAGATGAAGCCAGCTCGGGGGTAGAGGAAAGGGGTTTGGGAGGCGGCATAGGCTAGAGAGGCTACCATGGACGATGCCTCCATGTCGTTACTGCTTGAGTCCATATCCTGACTAACCTCGATTCTTGATGTGGACATCATGCACACCGGGGCCCCTGTGGCATCGGGTGACACCTCAGGGATAATGGAAGGATCTCCTAGGAATGACCTTAGGACGGACGATGGTTTGAATTTTCCGGGGCCATATTATTGGTACCGTGATAGATCGTCTATGGTTGTATCTACATAGGGTAGAATTACATATGTGTTGGTTAGAGGGCGCTTCTCGCTATGTGTCAGCTGGTTTACAGTAATGATGTGATCCTCGTGGGGGAACATCACAATGCGGAATATGGAGGAGGCTATGACAGACATGGCATACATATAACTCCGCCCAAGGAGTATATTGTAATCCAAGTGAGCGTCCAAAGCTTCAATGTCTATGTGGACCGTCTTGCTGGCTAAATAGACCGAGACATTTTGGTAAAGGCCAATGGGTGTCGAGGGACGATCATCGTAGGCATGAAGCATTATGACCAAGGGTTTTAGTTCGAGAGAACCCAACTTCTGTCAATTTTTTTTCGACATGATGCATGTCAATGCACCCTCATCTATGACATATTGGTGAATAGTGATATTCTTTACCGATACTAGTATCTAGAATGCGACCATAGAAGGAAGCCTAGGGGTGTCTTTATCTAAGTCAAAAGCCATCATGTGTGTATCGATAGGGTCGATAGTGCCTAATGTGGAAATTAGGGCTTTCCGTTGTTTCAGGCATGACTGCAGTACCTCCAATTCAGACATAGCAGTGGGTGATTGAGCTAAATCATCCACGATGCTATAATTATGGGCTGCTTTGGAGTAGTTACCTACCCACCTATTAGGTCCCTTTGCCATCTTTGGCAACAATTCTATAGGCATATTTTAAATGGTTAAAGGTGCATTCAGTGCACTAGTACTAGCCCCTGACGTAGTGGAGTCTGGTAGGGTATCGTAACTACAATTCCATGTCTGGAAAAAAATTTCCTCCTCAGTCATGTAAATTTCATGGCTATTTTTCCGGGAATCGTCTAGGTTTTGCTGTTAAGTGTTGACCGTCCCTTGGTGGGGGAAAGGTTCTTGCATAACAACGGGTTGTTGGGAAGCTCCTCCTTGTCCTCGATTACCCTGAAGATTTTTTAGCTTAGGGAGATCAAGACAGTAGTGAGTATAGTGCCTGTACTCACCACATATTGAACAAGAATGGTTTGTTCGCAGAGGTGGCCTTTTTCCTTGCCGTTGGGCATTTCTTGGCTCCTGGGTTTGCTTCCTACTAGAGTTTCCTCTAGCCTGGGTTCACGATGGGCACTGTTGATTGCTACCCCCCTATCCAAGATTCCCTTTGGGCTTTTTTTTAATTTTTTCTTAACCACGTTAGGAGGGTAGTTCTCCTAGTTATACTAGTGTGGTTGATTTTGGGATGGCTACACAAATTTCACCTGCACATTGGTTTGCGTAGGTATGTCGTGTGCTTGGGACTGAGCATAATTTTGTCCCTTTTTTGTACCTAGACGTTGGGGGGGAGCTCTTCCGTCAGTGTTTCTTCCTACGTTCTGGGTCCCCTCAGCTAGAGGATAGGGTCCTCCCCGGTGATATGCTTGCGCCCTACTAGTCAAATCTTGCTGAGGCATGTGATGACTTTGAAATCCGGGTTGAGACATGTTCTAGGTAGAATTATGTGTGTAACCGAGATGGGAACTATTGCTGCCTAGGTACCCTTGGGTCATTGACCCAATTAGTCCGTCTGCAGAGTTCGACATGCCTTACAATTCTTGATAAGTTTACAGGCGCGGGGCCTTAGGCAGGATATTGTAAATGTATCTTGACTACGTATAAATCAGTTCAAGATTTTGTGCTTTCCTGATTGCGTCCTCTTTAGATGTGGGGTATTACTGCACCAAATCCTTTGAAATCTCCACCGTTAGAGTTTTCAAGAATAAATACAAGATGACCCGATCATCGAGTTTAGATTTGCATAAACTTCGACGCCACCTCCACTCATGAATATGGTCAGAGATATGGATGGCAGGGGTTTCTCTAAAATGAGTCAGAAACTCCATTCCTGAATCATGGTGAATGGATATTTGAAAATAAGTGAGGAATGTGGTAGCGAGGATGCTCAAGGTTCCATGTGAAGCAGGAGGTTGCTCCACGTACCATTTCGCAGCCACTCCCATAAGAGTGTGTTGAAATAGCCTCAATTGAATAGTGTTGTCGATGATACTATTCAATGAGCACCATAGGTGAAAGGTCATTATATGATTACCTGGGTCTTCTTCTTGCTTGCCTTCAAAATTTGGTATATCCGAAGGGAGCTTCATGGGCATGAGAGGCCATGAAGGATCATGTGTGATGGAGTCATTCTTGAGCTTGGTTAAATCAGGTAGATTTAACGCTGCTAAGAAGGGTGACTGGGAGGTTGACACCATGGAAACATGTGAAGACATGAAGTTCTGGTTAGAACGAGGGTTAGTCTGTGACGTGCCCTGATGTGTATTCAGATGGCTTCCCGAATGGGACGCGCTCCTCTTCCCCCTAGGGGTCGAGGGGGGAGTGGTGTGCGGTGTGGTGTTGGGAGACCGACTAGGGTTCCCGAATATGGTTGCTCCAAAGAATAATGAACCAATGACGGTGGTATTTTTCCATATTTTATGCCTAAATGGCGAAATACTTGGAACCCCTCCTTGTAATGGGGGGAGGTCCAAAAGATGCCTGGATTCATGAGGTTCAGTTGGGACTGTTTAGGTGTCGACTAGGTTTTGTTTTGGAAAAATTTGAGGGGAAAGAGTCTAGGTCAAAGTGAAGTTATGACCACATACATAAAACAAAGCGAAAAATAAAATGTTTTTCCCTTTAACTTTAATCTAGGTGATCAATCAAGAAAAAATATGGTTTTTGTTTGTTTTGCACATGAGACTAGAAGACCTATGCATCCTCACACACTCAAAAGTAACTGGGCCTTGAGAATATTTCTTGCGAGTGTTGGCATAATGTCCCGTAAGTGCTGGCGATGCCCCCAGTCAGCCGAAGAGAATACACCAAGGTAAGGGTAGAGGGTCTGGCGCTTTCCTGCACCGTCACCTATAGGGTAAACAATGCCTTATTTTTTGGCCACTAAGAACCACCATCCAACATGAGAGTTAAAGTCTTAGGCTTCTTGGTAATCAACTAACCGTACCGAGTATCAGTCTGGTCAGGTAGCCCCAACTAATACTGCACGCACTGCGCCTAAGCCTAACCCCCTTTGAATCAAGTCTCTGTGGCGCTCGGGTTTTCTTTTTCCTGGGCTGATAGGTGGATTTTTAAACTCCATAAACAAAAAACTTCTATGTTTGAATATGGTGTGATCAAGGCGACTTATTGGATGCCTACCCCCTTTATCCTAACTTAATCTATAAATTCTCTTGTGGCCCCTGTGGGGGGAATTTAGTAAGTTGGTTTAAGTTAGTTTTAGGTGGATTTCTTTGCTTAGTGGGTGAGTGTGTGTGAGAATAAGGTGAACAAGCTCATAGTTTAAACATTTGGATATCGATGATCCTTTACAAAAGAACCCCTAGTTAAAGTACGTTATCTTGTTCCTGGCTCAAAATGGAAAACGTGTGCGGATAATAGGCCGCTTTCAAATTTTCCTAGTTAATTTATGTGAATAACTAAAGGGAGATGGCGAATCATAAAAATAGAGAGTTCATATGCTTTCCTAGGATCACCGAAGGGTGAAAAGGCAACAAATAATACTTGCTCTAATCGGCGATTCAGACCTAGTCCCGCAATTTCCTAAATGAAAAAATTGAATTAAGCTAAACAATTTCTACACTAGAAAATAAAACTAGCTTACTTGGACTAGTTAATCTAAGTGTGCATACTAGAATTTGCAAAAAATAAATCGTTTAGAAAACAATGGTTAATTCACCCCCTACTTAAACTATGTGAATATTTTTTCAAAAAACCAACTTGAATGAAAACTAACTTTATGCCTACAGAAAGCAGCAAAAAGAGAGTTCTCAGAAGCTATGGGGTATCAACACAAGTGCTAGCAGATACATTAGGGGCTGCCCAACAAAATTACAAGAAAAAAAAATGCAGAATATAGAGAAAAAATATTATTCTGTAATTTGCGTAGAAAAGGGTCTGACAGGTGCGCTTTCCTACGCGCGGGTCGGTCCTGAACATGCGCATTGTGTGTCTATGAGAAGAAACTACGTGCAAAAATCCTACAAGTAAAAAATTAGAAGCTACCTTATTCAGTCTATCACTCCAGTGAATCTAGGGACTATAATATGGGTCAAACGACTGTCAGCTCAACTCGAGCATATACAAAGGGTCTCCTGCAAAAGATGGCACAATCACATAAACTTGGAACACGTCAGTGGAGTCACCAATCTTGTAGTGGTGTGTTTTTTGCATGGGTGTATGAAATCACATCAGTTTAAAGAGTGTGGTCTACTCTTTAATCTATTGGTTACAGGCAGAAAGTGGTGGAGCTCAAAAGCATAAAATTTAATGGAAAAAATATTCTAAAGTATGCTCTGGTTAAACTAAAACCAAAACACAAATATACAGAAGCTATCAAAGAGAGTCAAAATGATAATAATACCAACGATGGCTCAAAGGCCTCTTCTTATTAAATGTTTGAAATGGATAAGAAATTTTACCCACTTGCCAAAGGGCACCTAGGCAGTGGCTCTAGGTCTCGATGCAAGGATGTTGCCTTCCAAGCTCTGCCTCTAATGCAGTCTCCCTCTCTCTTTGGCATGGTGGACTAGGATTTTTGGGTGGCCAATGATCGAGTCCTCTTTAGCTCCAGCTTTAGTTCACACACTTCTGGTGTTGCTTGGGCAACTTTGGCCAGCATAAAAATGTGATCACCATTCTTCATCTCTTGGTGGCTTTATATAGGGGAGTTTCAAATCCTCCTTCCCTCCCTTGGCACATGATGGATGGTGACCCAAGGGAGAGGTATGATTCCATTGTGGGCTTCACATATTCCTTTGTGTGCTCACATGATGTCTAGGGAGGTGCTGGAGGTTGTCCTTAGGCGACTTCATATAAGGAGTAACTATCCTTTCCTTGGTGTGGTCTCGTAAAGTGATTTTTTTCCATTTCCAGGAATGCGCGCTTATCGAGAAAAAAGGTGTGCAGAAGGTGCTCTTCTCAAATGATTAAGCACGGAATCCAGCATTTATGACTAGTTCAAATCTCATTTTCTCAAAACCTTAGATATTTTAAATACTTTCTTGATTCCATAATGTGTTCCTTCTCTGTAAATCCTTAGGCTTGACATTAATTAATGCCAGTTTCTGCTGTATTATTTTCTAGTGTTAGCACCACAATTGGAAGAAATCATCATCCCAAGTGGTTCAGGGAACCTCACTTCCCCCCAATCTCTTCATCGGATCTGCCCATCGGGCTATTCTTGGATCTCTTGGGCTGGTGATAGTTGAGATGACCTTGGGCCGAAGTCTTGGGACCCTCTCGAAGAATAATGTCAGCAATATTGTACCATATCCATAGTGTTTACTTTTTATCTTTCGGATTAAAGTCAATTTTTTTTTCATATTTCTCAGTAAGGCCATGCACCAATCGAAAAGGTGAATCAAGAATTCCACTGCTTTGCTCATTTGTGTACGTGAAGCCTGATGTAAAGAAGCTGATCCTACTACCCAACCAATGGTAAAGAGAGGGATCTTCATGTATAAATCCTTCATATCTCTTATGGGAATCTGTGTTCCCACCTTCTTTGCGTCGTCCACACAGTAGACTTGGACATAATCTTCCACGTTGAGTGCTCCAACAGGTTTTCCGTGAAAATATACCAGGTCTCCTCTTCGAGAGAGTAAATTAATGAAGTATATGTCTTTAAATTATATTCGTAGTGGCATCTGATCAATTATGAAACAATCTTCTTCCGATTCGGAATGATCAACCAGCATTTGAAGCACACAACAATTGCTTTTGATGTTTGGGCATTTTGAAAAATTTCAGCAATCCACAATTCCAGAGAATATCTATGGAAGTTTGGTCCTCCATCAACTCATTATCAATTGCACTATGCTCACATTCTCTCCAACTGATCATCATCCTGGGAAAAATCATCAATTAGATACATGTTTTTAATTTTCACTATGCGCATACGCGATCTCGCTTGCACACAATCGTGTATCATACGCATGTTCCTCCACATGAACACGCGTATGCGCAAAGGGTTTCAATGAAAATCTCTTTCCTATGGTCAAAATCCAAAATTTTTCTTCAAACAGGAACGAAATTGATGAGTAGGATGAGTTTAAGCCTTACCTGACTAATTTGGCATGATTTTGTGGCCTGTTGCTCTATATTTGAGAAGAGGAATTTTTTCCCCAAAGCTCTTTCTCCACTTCTGCGAAGTAAAAATGATCAAAATGTGAGTCAAATTGTGTATTTATGCCCAGAAAATTTGAAAATTTTTCACAAATTTTGTTTGTGCTTATTTTTTGAATTTGATTAAGGCTATTTAACCATTTTTCTTGTAAGCGTCACGAAACGTATTTTTCATTTACATTTTGCTGAATTTGAGATCTTCCTAGTCTTCCTTCGGATCCATGACCATTGACCTGTCATGGAAGGTATTTGATTTCGAACTAGCATATAGGTTTGGGAATTCACTTTCCGCTGCATTTTTGCATACTAACCTCCATTCTGATCACTTTCCATAGGGTCGATCCCATCATGTCATGAGTACTTAACCCATTTCACTCACCAATTTTTTAATCATGACTTGGTGGTAGAGCCATCCTTTACATGGGCTTCCTAGTTAGTTCCTCGCTAGAATTTTTCTCCCATGCTGCAATTTATGTAGGCTCAGGAGTCCTCTTTAGTCCTGCCATGACTTATGCGTTGAAGCTTCATTCTTCTTCTTCTTTGCTATCTTTATTCTGGCCATTTAACATAGAGGCTCCCATATGTTGTCGAGTTGTATTACTGCATTGCATATTGAATACTTGTTTATCTTGGCCTTTAGCTAGCTTCATTTGGACTCATGTTTAAGCCCTCTTTTGACCATGTCTGTACAATTTAACCATGCAATAATTTAGCTTCTGCGACTTAACACCATTACACATGGATGGAACATTCCTTTGAGTGTCACTTACCAGTTTTCGCCACCTTGCATTGATAATAGGATTGTTCCTATCCTAGGAACTAGTGCATCTGTTTCTTGACACTCAGTCTATCCATTGTACTATAGCATTCCTTTATTATTTTTCAGGCTTTGAAATACGAATAATACAAAAAATTAAATATTTTGAAAAAGAGCGGGAAAGGGATATTATTCCATACTTGATGGAGGCTACAATGTCAGTTGTGTTGCTCTTGAACAAAGCACAAAAAATCTAAGTCTTTTCTCAATTTGGGATGGTTTTAGTTTTTGACTTAGGAGAAGCCATAACCTTGTTTCTTGAATCAATACTCTCCCTATTGGTTATATCTTTGAATCATATGGAGGGTTTGTTTATGCCTCCTGCATGAAAAACTTATACAATGTTATCATTTGCTGCCATAGTCAACATGAGTCATGCTTTTTTTCAAGGGAAGTTAACCTGAGTTGGCCTTTCTACGATGTCTCTTGAATCATTTTCAGTTGGCCTTCCTGGTCTTGTCAGTATCTTGTTCTATCGCATCAGATATTTGGTCCTTTTCTTGTGCCAGTTTGAGAATGTCTCCACTGACTTCTTGTTGGTGGGTTTGTCTCTTATCAACTACGACATATTGCTCTGAGAGTAAACCTAGAGCCACACCCTAGCCTTATTTACATCATTGATAGGTGACCTTGTGGTCAACATTTGATCAACACCATGGGTCTTTGACTGAGTGATTTCCCTTGTGTTCGACTTTAGCTTACATTATCACACCCGGGATTCGTGTAGTACCTTGATTTCCATTTGACCATATCGGTGGATATCTCAGCTCTTTGTAATCTTTCATTATTGGTTGGTTCAAAGGGTTTCTGCCGTGCTCTAGCTTCATCTTGTGCATGCCGGAAACATACTTCAGGTTGGTTACTTCACTTTACTTCATCTGATTCCTTCCAAATCTTGGCCTGTGGGTTGAACTCATGCTAGACTGATGTGGAATGACTTAATGCCTTCCTTCCAACAGATATTTTCACATCGACTCCGACTCATTGCTCTGGGAATAAGGTCTAGAGTCCTTTTGTTAGTACCTTAGGGTTTGCAGTCATCAATGGCAAAATCTTCAGTATTGACAGTGAGGATACATCATTGCCTCCTGATTGATAGATTCTTTCAAGTGTTTGACTTCAAATCTTTCATTTTCACTTGCTAGATTGTATTGGGGCACCTTGAAACTCATTATCATTATCGGTGGGTTGGCTCGCATTTTTTAACGGTGTACATCAATGACCGATAATAAAACGATTTCTCACATGGTCAACCTGAGCTCATTTATTCCCATTATGTAGAATTGTGCCATGGTGATCTGTCAAGACCTTGGGTTTGCATCAGCATGCTTTGGTTCACTTTGAAAACTCCTTCAATTTCCCTCCAGTGACACCATCCACCTTTATATGTTGCAGTTTCATCACAACAATATCCTATATGTTGGCTCCCGAGTTGCGTGTTGTACCATTTGTTCCACCACTTATGATTTGGTACCCGGAGATTTAGTAGTGATTTTTGTGATTAGATATATGTTGCAACATCATTGATCAGTCTTCTATATGTGATACTTAGACTTGATTTTGACTTATACTTCCTCGCAATGATCATATGGTTCACTATGTACTTTACATTTCAGCTATACTTGTATACATATTGGATCCACTCCACACTTCATATGCGGACATGCTTTTATTTCACTGAGAATGGGTATGCCCACCTCATACATGAGTTATCTTTCTGATCTCTCTTACTGGTGTTTTGGCAAGCTGCAATCTAGCCAACTCCTCTCTAGTCCTCGCAAGGTTCTTTCTATGCACAAAATACATTTCAGCCATCAAGTAACCCTTATCACCACCATATACTTGATGACTTATTCATTGGCCTTGGGCAACCCTTCCATTCAGAATTGGAGATGTTTCTCTAAAAAATAGTTTCTCAAAACCCATACGCGACTCTGCCCAGACTTTTCTGCGTATACACGCGAGTCCATATATAGAGAACCATGTATGCTATTTAAAATATTAAATATATATATAATTTCCCTATTTTAGAGGTGGGGTTTATAGTTGTTCCTGTAACTTAACTACCCTAGCTCGTGGCTTAACTGTTCCCCAACTGAAAAAAATAATTTGAGGGAGTATAAAAACCCCCCAAGGGAATGGCCTAAGGGAGGAAGAGAGATAATTATAGATATTATACTCTGTTATAACCCTATCCAAGTCTAATATGTCCACTATGCCTCCTGCACTTCCCTGATTTTCAGGAAACCCTTGTTTCCTTGAGATGTTCACTCATCCTATGTGACATCCATTGTGCACTATTCTTGGAAGAAGTTTCGCAAGGCTAGGGCTGGACGGATCCAGAGGATGGTATGCTCCTAGGCCATGGCATATTTCAAGTGATCTCTCCACATTTATGTACTATACATTTCGTTAATAAAAGAAGTGCCATCTTGTTCATGATGTTCACGTGTCATTTATCTCTTATACATGTGTAATGATCTTAAATAGTTCATTTATTGTCATTTTTATGAGATTATGTATGCTTTTTGCTAACATCTAGAACTTATATATGCTGTACAACTAGGTTTTCATCCTTGTTCTTTGCTGGTTTACAGGTTCTGGAGCACAAGGTGTTGCAGGGGGTTTGAACCCTACGGAATCTACTACAACCGAAGGACTAGTGGGCAAGGTCTGCAACCCTTAGTCTCTAGTTTAGAGCATAGAATTTGGTTAATTGATTCCTTCTTGTAATGACATGCCCTTGATTTGTGAAGTTTTATCAACCCAAGACCTTAGGGTAAAATTTCCCATAACAATTACTTTATCATTGAAAGAATTCCAAGATATGCCTCTTGAATCAAATTTTCATCCTCCCGGGATGCCTCCTCTGGGCTAAAGTGCTCCCATTGCACCTTAACTTGGGGGATGACTCTCCTCCAGACCATTATTTCTCTCTGATCGAGAATACATTCAGGTTCTACTGGAAACTCATCGTCTGGTTCTACCTACAAACAACAAATTTTTATAATTATTTCAATCAAGAAACTTTCTCATTTGCAAATCATAATGTAGTCATGAATTACATGTATACTCTGCCAATGTATCACATGCTTAGGTTCATGTATGTATTACTTCAACAGTGTTACATGGAACACATTACATACTAATATATGACTAGGCAGAGCCAGTGATAAGCCACTAGCCCTACTTGTTCCAAAATTTGGAATGGTTTGCAATACCTGGGAGCCAATTTGGAAAGAGTATTCCACCTTGTTAGGTCCCTATATTACTAGTATAGTCCCTTATTGTTATTAGTGTAACCCCCTTACTGTTATTATTGTACCCTTGTAACCCCCATTTTGTTATTATTGTGCCCCTAAATTATTATTATTAGGTCAGCTAGGCTTTCATTGTGGCCCACTAGGATTACATTATGGCCACATGGACTCCTATATATAGAAAGGAGGTTTTGTAAATTGTATCATCCAATAATTGTTCATTTATGTAATGTATTAGAGGTTTCCCCCTCGAAGTGGCTTATTTCTAAGGCGTTGATATCTCTTTTCTTCTATTTTTGGAGTTGGTTACTCAACACACCTCAAAGTAATCCTCTTTGGTTTAATTCTTACATATAAGTTGTCACCCACCACAAATTCCTTGAATGTTCTCGTTTGTTCTACATATATCTTTTTCCTTTCTTGAGTTTCTTTCAAGTTCTGTCTAATTTTTCTCACCTCTTGCTCCATTTCATCTAGCATGTCTAGTCCAATCATCAACTTGGTTTCCAGACTGCTCAAATTTATTGGGGCTTGGCATTTTCATACGTATAGTGCTTCAAAAGGAATCATCTTGAGGGATTTTTTATATCTGTTAATAAGAAAATTCGACCAAATGCAGATACTCTTCCCATTTTGTGGGTTGTTGAATTACGTACATGTGTAGAATATCCTCCAAAATTTGATTCACCCTTTCTGTATAGGCCATATTTTTTAGGATGGTAAGCGGTACTAAACTGGATTTGTGCTCCTAATCCAGTGAATAATGTATTTCATAAAGCTGATGTAAACTTTACATATCGATGTGAGATCATAATTCTTGGAATACCGTGCAGTCTAAAAATTTATTTCATGAATATATCAACGATATGTGCGGTCTTGTACGTTGAAGGGGTAGGTATGAAATGAGCTACCTTGCTGAGCCTATCGACCATCACCATGATTGAATCAGTGTGTCTTTTATCTCTTGGTAACCCTGTGATGAAATCGAGTGAAATGACTTCCCATTTCCATTCTAGTACCAGAATAGGCTGAAGCAATCCTACTGGATTTTGATGTTCCACCTTGACTTGCTGACACTCCAAACATTTGGTTAGTTATTTGCAATGCTTTTCTGCATTCCTGGCGATGTCCAACATCGGTAGTTCGATGATATTCATCAAAATCAACCCTTTGAAGCTCATCTGATTTGGGATACATATCTTCCATCGGAATAACAAGGGTTGTTTATCATTAATATCATAATATGATTGCCTTCCTTGTTTTTCTGTCTCTTTTTCTTGCTTCCATAGAAATTGATATTCAGGGTCCTTACTTGCTGCCTCCACAATCTGCTCCTATAACATAAATTCAACCTGGTTAAAATAGAGTTCATAAATGCAATACAATTTCCTTCTTAAAGCATCAGCAACACAGTTATCCTTACCTTTCACATGTTGAATGTAAAAATCAAACTCACTTAGGAAGACATTCCATCCTGCTTGACGAGCGTTTAAATCAGATTGTTTAAAATAGCTAGTCAAACTTCTATGGTCAATTCTTAGCATAAACCTTTTTCACAGCAAGTAATGCCTCCACACTCAAAGGGAATGTACTATTGCAGTTACATATAAGTCATAGGTAGAGTACCAGCTCATGATCCTTTAATTTTTTGGACTCATATTCTATAACGTTACCATCTTGGGTCAAATACTGCTCTCACCCCTTCCTTGTAGACATCAGTGCAAAATTTGAATTCCTTGCATGGGTATACTAATTTTAGTATAGGGGAAGTAGTTAGTAGTTCTTTCAGTCATTCAAAACTTCTTTGTCATTCTTTAGTCCACTTAAGGACTCGTCCCTTCCACTGCAAAGAGGTAATGGGAAATGCTATCTTAGAAAATCCATCAATGAATCGTCGATAATAAGCAGCTAAGCCCATGAATGAATGTATGTATGCTACATTTTTAGTAACTCTCCATTCCATAATCATATTTATCTTTTTGGCGTCTATAGAAATCCCCTCAATAGATATTACGTGACCCGGATATTGGATCTTCTCCTTGTAGAAATCGCATTTGCTCAATTTGGCGTAGAGCTGGTGTTCCCGTAACATTTTTAACACTAAGCATAAGTGTTTCTTGTGTTCCTCCATATTCTTAGAATAGATCAATATACCATCGATAAATATTAAAACAAACTTATCCAAAAATGGATGAAATATACCATGCATCAAGCTCATGAAAGTTGTCGGTGGATTAGGTAATCCGAAAGCCAACACAACAAATTCATAATGTTTGTACTCGGTACGAAAAGCTATTTTGGATATTTCCTAATACTTAATCCATATCTGATGATATCCCAAACTTGGATCAATCTTGGAGAATAGAGTTTCTCCCTTCACCTGATAAAATAGGTCACCTATGCGTGGTAATGGGTACTTTTTTTTTAAAGTCAATTTATTGAGTTTTCGGTAATCCATGCACATTCGGATAGTACCATCTTTTTTATTAACAAACAACACTGGTGGTCCCCAAGGGGACACACTTGGCCGAATATATCCTTTTTCCATTAGTTCTTGCAGCTACATTGTTAATTCTGTCAATTCAAGCACACTCATTCTGTATGGTGCTCGTGACACAGACGCTACTCTAGGTATTAGTTCTATAGTAAAGTCAACGTATCTCTTTGGGGGTAATCCTAGAATATTTTCAGGGAACACATCCATGAATTCCTAGACAAGTGGAATATTTTTCAGCATAAGATTTTTATCCTTGGAGTTAGACAACCCCACCTGAATTGCATAGAGCTGACACCCCTTTATAATTCATTTACCCAGCTGGGACTCAGTAATGGGGTGCAATAAAAGTGGCTTCTTAATCCCCTACAATTCTTGATGTGTATCATCTTATGATTTAAAATGAATGACTTTATGCTTGCAATCTACTAATCACCGGTGTCTTCCTAACCATTCCAATCCTAATACAATATCATAGAATCCCAAAGGTAGAATATTTAGTTCTACAGTTATGTTTTGCTCTCCTACACTCAGATCACAATTTGGAATTTTGGCGTTGACTCACCTCTTTTCTCCTCTAGCCAATTGTACCACATGGATTCTTAAATTTCTGACTTTGTAGTTTACATTTTTGAACTATGCGGGGGTTTATATAGCTCAAACTGGCACCAGGGTCAACCAAAATGGAAACAAATTGGGTTTGAAGCTTACCTTCTAGTTCTATCATAATTGGACGTTAACCCGCTTGTCGATCCTCCAGTGTAGAATTGATCCTGGGTATGTTTTGAGCCACATCCTCCACTATAGATGCGTCTTGCAAATTCGCTATAACTTCATTTCTCCCTCAATGAGTAAGATTCTTAAAATAATGTGCCTCCCCACATCCACAACACTGTAATGGTGGTTTTTGGGATTGTCCAAGGTCTGGCCTATTGGAAGCATCAGTATGTTGCTCTTCAGCTGCCCATTTGTGTTTTTGTTGTTTTTCCCCAAGCTACCTATTTTTTGAATTCCTCACAACATTTTTAGGGTTTCCTGGTCTGCTATTTTTAAAATTCTAGGTGCGTTTCTACCCTTTCTTTGGTGGCCAACTTCTACCAATTTCTCCTTTTGCCTTACACTACTGATAACACATATGGTTTTTTCTTATTACCTCATCCATAGTTTTTGGGTTCACAAACTCAATCCTTTCCTTCATTTAAGTAGGAAAACTACGCAAGAACTGTTGTACCTTTTCCTTTTCATCTCTCAAATATGGTACATATCTTAGCAAAGAGGTACATTTAGTGATGAAATCATCCACAGACATTTGACCCAACTTTAAATCATGAAACTCTAGAGATTTCTCATCATAAAATCATTCAGTTAAGTACCTGTCCTTAAAATACTGCTGGAACTCATCTCGATTCACATTTTTGTCTTCAATTCCATGCACATTTTTCACCTCTTCCCACTATAATGTAGCGTTTTAACGCAATTGATAAATATCTAGCTGAGCCTTGAGTTTGTTGTTATACTCATAGACTTGCAAATACTTATTCATATTAATTATCCAATATTCCACCACTTCTTTAGCTTCTCCATCGAATTTAGGAGGCTTGATTTTCCGAAATTCATCCTATAATTCTACTTTATGCTTCTTCAGCTTTTGTTGATTTGAAATATTACCATATTTAGCTTCATTATAAGTTCTACTCTTATTACTCTGCTGGGTATGACTCACTTCTGGATTGTCACGAACTTGTTTTTTTTTCTTTCCTTCTCCATGGTTGTCCCTCTTTGGACTAGGTTACGCAGTACGGTGGTTCTGTTTATCTAAGAGGATCTTCAGTATCCTTTCTTTCTCTCTCATTAACCTTTAATTATTGTTTCGTACCGAGTCATCTCTGTCTAAATTTGTTGCACCGTATCCAATAATCTATTCATATGACGTTGTTTCTCTTCCAGCAATCTGCTAGTTTATTAGTGTTCGTCCACGCTTAATTGCACCCACATTTTTGGGTTGACCTCAATATTGGACATAGAATGGTCTTCCCCTCTAGTTCTTGGTGTTTGATGACTAGATTCTCTCCTCATTATAACTTTTACCAATCTTCCTGTCACTGTGCACAATTTCAAACAAGAAACGGAAAAATGAAAACTCCCACGTTATCTCAATGGCCCATCTAGCCCCATTGTGTAACCATGCTTTGATACCACTTGTAACACTTGTAACCACTGCATGAAAAATTACCATAAAAAAAATTAGCTATATAAACTACACTATTCATATACACACCAAATTACATTTACTTGGGGTTTTAAACATATTTTTATGTATTGAGACATACATGTCACTACTACCATATTATCTTCATACCATTATGTATCTAATATCTCAAGGACATAAGTATATAGTACATCATGAAATCATTGCGAATCTAAATCCCGTGTTTGAATTTAAGTACATGTTACATGTATATTCAAGTATCAAATGTTTGTACTTAGGATTACGTTTTTTGATTGCAAACCTTAGAATTATGCTAATTATATCTACATTATATGGCAAGTTAATCCGTATGTTATAATTGTGAGTTTTAATTGCGACCTTGATTGCTGGACCACCTGGTTTTTGGCTCTGGTCGTTTGTCACGGTAGCTGGCTTACTATTGTCTTGCATGTTAACTCATGTGGAGTCTAATTACCATTGATATGTGGGAACCCTAGATCAAACAATTTTGATGAGGGTTGGGTTGGTTAGGGTAACCACCCACTCTACCCCTCTCCTTTTGGATCATTCTTTCGTCGCCGCTCCAGCTCATTCTGCTCTGCAAGTATATTTTGTGCCTGAGACTTATTTGTAGGTTCAGTATGTTTGTAGAGGGTGATAACCCGATAAATTATGGTAGATTTAGCTTGCCTTGGATAGGTTCATCTCTTGACTGTCTTATGCATAATATTTAAATCATATTTCCATTTTTATGTCAGGGTTTCTGTTATTATACGTACTATGTTTATTTTGAGCTATGGTGAAAGTTTCCCCATCTACATAAACACTCTATTCTTTTCTTTGCTTCAGTTATGCCGCTACATTTCATATGTTTTTTCTCTTTTTGGAATGTTAGAGTTTCTGGTTTCGATGGCTAACCCTGATAGGGTCTCACTGGTTGCGTTTTCTTCAATTCTAACTTTTATTTTTCTCATGGCAAGAGATGTCAAGCATCTATGTGTGGGTTGATTCTTCCTTCAAGATAAGGGTTAAGAATCTGGGCATTGCATAATGGTCAAAAAAGGTAACAAGGTTGAACCCTAAAGCTTCTTGTTCCCACCATTAATTTTTTTATGTTAATTCATGAGTTTTTTCTAGCTTAACACTCTTTCGTGTGTGTCCTTTCGGTGCAAGTTTGGCCTACGACGGAATCACAAGGGTGATTTTGGTTTAGCAAAGTGGTACATAGGTATGTTCTCAACAACCCTCTGTGCAGTTATTCTTTATATGTTTATCCTTGCTTTTGAGGTTTACACCCTCCCTGTGTACAGGCACTGTGAGTGGCCTTGACTACTCCTTTCATGCAAGGGATTTCTGAGTCTTAAATTTGATTGAAGATTTTTGGAATAATGAATTTTTCGTTTAACTCTATCTTGAAGAGTTATGTACTCTAGTTTCTTAGTAAAATTTAAGGAAAAACATTTCTTTTAAGTTCAAAGGCCTATGTGCCATGTATTACATGTAAAATTGGATGTTATACTTTTTTTGTTTCCCCTTATTTAAGCTCAAAGCTTGTTCTCTATTTTTGCACAGAACTTATAGAAGAAACTAGAAGTTTTTGATGCATCTCCTTCTGTCTGGTAATAATGTTGGATCATACACTGAACACTAAAGTTCTTGTGGAAATATGTTTTTTTTTCCTACCTGAAGGTTTTTATGATGAAACAAGAAATTTTGAATCTTTTGTATATATGAAGTTGTTCGGCTATAAGCCTTTGCATGTGGTTGTTTTTATATGTTTATAGGATTTTAATACCTTCGATTTATAAGAAGTATTAAAGTTTTATATTTTCGGTAGTTAATATTTAGAGATATTTCCTACTGCATGTTACTTCTTAATTTATTTTATCATCTGTTTACGAAGTCTCGGTTGAATTCGCAAGAGGACCATGACCCCTACCTTGTCACGACGGGGTTAAAATATAAACCTCTAAGCCCGTACATTCTAAATTTTGCAGTTATTATTTCTTTCCAAATTATATAGTCTTTATAGATACTTGATTATCTTGATGTGCTTAAATAGCGTATGTGTAATAACCCTATTGCATGTAGGTGTATAATTGTCTTACCAGTTTCTAATATTGTCAAGAAAAATAATCTAATTTTTCCATATAGAGTCTGAGTTTTGTAACTCCTAGCTAATCTTAATTCCAACTTATCCAAGTTATGTAAATTTCACTTTCATAATTCATCCATTCCATTTTTATAAAGAAAATATGGGTTTTCTGCACTATTTCATCTTAACAGATATGACTAGATAACACAATATTAGGACTACCTTATACATATTCTTTTTCTTCGTTTCTATCACTTGAAATACGAGAACGAAACACATAAAATACTTATCTATGTATTTTCCTTCCTAAAACTGATGGTTCCACCCAACCTTGAGAGAGGAAATCACGTCCTTTTCTCCCCCCATGCTCCGCACCAGAATCTTAGGTAGAATATATTTAACAAAAGAAAGGTCTCAGGAATTCGGTTCAACCTATCATTCCTTTCGGTTTAGAGCTCCAGTGGTTTTCCTACCAGCTTTGGACAACTCTTTGCAACATTTTTTTGTTAACCACCATCCTTTCTTGCTAAAGAGAACCCCTTCCCCATGGGGGCGTCACTGATAAAGCAATATTATATCACGTGCGTTCATATTGGGGTAAATTTTTTTAGTAAAACCCAAAACATTATATTGGACATATAACCATGGGTTAGAGGGTGTTTTTTTATTACATAGGAAATACAAATATTTTAAGGTATTTATTATTGATTGATTTGGCCAAATGGCTTGTTGTGCGAGCATGTCAAAAATAAAAAAAGCGCCTCCGACAATTTTTTCATTGGAGCGCATTCCATTGCAGAGAACCATTGCCATTGCCGTTCGATTCAGATTCAGTAGATCAGAAATTCACCAGAGGCCGACCACAAATTTTTCCATTGGAGCATGTTCGATTCAGTGGAGGTTCATTGCCATTCGATTCAGCAAAGGCCAACCATTGCCATTAGATTCAGCAGAGGCGGATGGGCATTGCAGACATCAGAGGCGGACGGACTAGGGTTTAGACAGGCGGTGGATGAATTTGAGATTCACAAGCAAACTCTCTTGTCTCTACTGTAGCTGCTGGTGATATCCGCTGATATCCGCTAGTGAGTCTACTTTTGCCATAGAAATCGCATTCTCAGAGCGCTAGAGCAGAATACTATCATTTTTTTCAGTGAGAAAGTTGCTTCTGTTGAAGGAAAAGAACAATTTCAGAGTCTAATTATGGCATCTCCATTCAGATTTCTTTCTCCTGCTCTGGAGCAGCCCAAGACTGCCTTCACAAGCCCAAGAAACAGGAATGGCCTTCGGAAGATCTTCAATGTCAATGTGCATTCGAAGGTTCCCGCCAAGAATCTCTGCGCCTCCACCCTAGCCAATAGCCCTACAGAGTATCTTCAGATAGCACCATCTCTGTTCAAGGATTCATTTTCCAGGCAAGCTGAGGAGATCAAAGAGAACAATGGGCTTAAGAACATCAGGCATCATAAATCTACAAGCATGAGGTCGCCCACACCCAAAGGCATCAAAATTTTCATGGCCCCGACGTTTTCAGCTGCTTCTAAGGTTGCTAAACCCAGAAAGAGGATTTTGATGGAGAAAAATGAGACTGTTGGTCATCCTGCTTCTTCAATGCAATCACCGGCCAAACTCCTGGTGAAATCACCATCTATGCTGAAGCCTCAAAATTCGGTCATGTATGAGCCTATGATGGAAGATAGCCCACTTGCTAGAGAAGAGCATGAAGAAGTTTCAGTGGATTGTATGGAGGTGGACGAAGTCTAATCCATGCTGTAGACTAAAAGCAAGGCCTGCAAGGTTCATTTTGAAGCTGGGTTTGTTTCCAATCCCGACGAGGGAAAGGAACCTAACCTTGAATTAAGCGAGGAAGGTGAGTCATCAGCCTTTCTGGCTCAGTTTCTTCACCCTGGCGACGAGCCCACAATCCTTCCACCCTATGATCCTAAGACTAATTATCTGTCTCCCCGACCTCAGTTTCTCTATTATCGTCCAGAAAGAGACTTAGAGTTGGAAGTTGGGGGACAAGATTGTGGGGAGCAGGGGTTTTTGGAATCTAGACCTTAAAGTGGGCTTAGCGAAGTCACAGAGATTAAGAAAATATAGTCCCTGGGAAACCAAATGGCTTCTGTAGGTATATCCACTGATTGTAGAGAAATCCAGGAGGTTGAAGAAAAATAAATAGCATCAGTTGATAAATTTGAGGAAATGCCCTGCAACAATGGTGGTGCAGCCTTTGAACCTAGGTTGAATATTTTTTAAAAATAGCGGGAAATGTATGATGATGAAGATGAGGAGGAGGAGGAGAATCCCTTTGGTTGGTTGAAAATGTCATTGTTGTTTGTATTTGTTTTTCTGTCTGCTTCAGTTGCTTTGTTGGGATCGGGAAGCCCCGGTCTTCTGCCACCATCTCTACAGAACAATGCATTGGCTAATGGTGAGTTTTATGCCTCAGTAGTGAATGTTGTTAAAGATGTACAAGGGTTTTGGAGAAAGGATTCTGTCAAAGATATGAATCATTGTCTTTTACAGTATTCGAGGGCAAAATTCAATGTTATTGTAGAGAATGTTAAGTTCTGGGTTGATTCATCCTTGACCAAGTGAAAGGTGCTAACAAATTCTGTTATGGAAAGAACAATGGAGAACTCCTTTGAGAAAACCCATAGAAGTGGTATTGAAGGAATGGGTAATCATCTTGGCTTGGAACTATTGTAGAAAGGTATATCAAGGACCATAGCCTTTCCTCCGATGAGGGCCTACTGGAGAAGGGGAGTAGCACAGAGGCTACTCTGAAAGGATTCGGTTAGTTTGTTGCTTCTTCAGTTCATAATAAACATTCCACCCAAATATCCAGTGCAAGGGAGGGAGGGCATGTTCTAGAGGGGAATACTAAGCTTGAAGCTGATCTTCACAGTGCACCTGAGAACCCATCATCCTCTGGAATGCAAGAAAAAGACAATAAGTTTGGAGTACAAGAACATGGAGACTTAATGCCGTTATCTTCTCCAGAAACCCTTCCTCGTTTATACATACCTTTATCCTCCTACTCTGACATAGATGATGAGAATGATAGATACGGTTTTGAGGAATCTATGTTCTCATATTCTTCATATAGAATAGACATTTCTGCTACTTCTGAGGAATCTCCGCCTATGGTTCATTCTGAAGAAGCAGATAATATCAATGAAGCAGCAGGCATTGATGAGATTCCTAAAACTACCGTCATTCCTAACCATGACCAGAAGTTTGCATCAGTGGTCAGCGAAGATTTAGAAGTCAGTGAACCTTGGTTTCACAGAGCAATACAAAAGTCAAGCAAGAATCTGAGGCACTAGACATGGACAACCAAACACTTGAGAATGTGACTGTCGAAGATGAAAGTTACAGTGCTTCTCCTTCAAATGTAGATGGTGAGTACCTTGTGAAGGAGTTACAATTCACAGAGACGACCGACTCTATGATTTCCCAAGTGGAAGAGAGAGCACTAGAAGAATCTCCTTCATCTGCTGCAAGAGACTTCATTGGTTCTAGAGTTGATGCCTCCACCCTTCCAAAGAACTCAGTAAGAGAGCTTCTGCCTAGTCCAACTATAGGTTTATCAATTCTAGTAGCTACTGCATTAGCTGCTATTTATTTTGTTTCTGCCTCTAGGAGAAATTCTAAAATCCCTAGTGAAGTTGGAGGGAAATCAGTTAAAGCAACTAAAGAACCAGGAAAAATTTACTACTCCCCATACTCTAGGGTGCAGTTTATGTCATCCCCTCAAAAAAGAATCGAGAAGCGAGTAAATTCCAGGCTTTCTCCACCTCGTGTGGAATTACTTGCTGAGTATTTTCCAGGAGAGATGAGCAGCTCAGATAGAAGTATCATCAGTAGAACGAGTGCATATGACAATATTGCTCGGACATATGAAAGAAGGTCAAGAAGAGAAGATAGCATATCCTCTGCAACTGATCAAGAGTATTCAGTTACACCAGAGTTTTCCACAGACTCACCTTCTTATGGAAGCTTTACAACTTATGAGAACATTGTATGAAAAGAGGGTGGTCGAGATGAGGAGCACAAGGTAGTCACCCCGGTGAGAAGATCGAGTAGAATCCGCAAGCAAGCAGTATCTCCTCTGTGATGTGAAGATGAAAACAAAGAGGGTTTTTTATATCCCCTGGTTCACATGGCTCATCCTATCTGATGAGCAATATTTCTTTTATTGTTCTTGGGCATCATTTTACGTTTCAGAATTTAATTACTGCTTAAACGATGCATTCCTCATTGGAATGGCGACAAGGCAGCAATATTACATATGGGTTGTCTTAGTGCTCTGTGATTAAATGATTAGTTACTTGTGGATTTAACTGGTTTTTATTTGAAGGGAAAAAACTAATGTACATATGGGTTGTCCCGGTTCTCTGTAACTGAATTGAATTAGTTATTTATGGATTTGACTGGCTTTTATTTAAAAAAAATGTAATTGAAATGTAATTTACTTCATATAATATAATAAAATCATTCATTACCTGAGTGAAATACTTCATATAATACTCCTCTTCTTCAAACAAATGCAAATGCAGAATCCCCTTCTAGTTTAGTTTCCCAGTTTGTCATGGTCACGTTGTAACAAGTTCCTGTATGATACTGTTTCCTCCTCACCTTCGTTTTTATGTACCTTATATACCATTGCAATTGTTGGTTCGTCTTAATATTCTTTTAAATTTGAATAGCAGAGAGATATTTCGAGTTCTGAAAGTCGGTATCTGCAGAGAATTTGACAGTGTCAATTGAAATTGGCGATGTGTCACACATATCTGTTATGATGTTATGATCTCCAACACAGAGAATAGCTCCATAGCATCATCTAAGCCTAAAGGAAAGGAGGAGTTCTTCAGTAGGATTAAGGTTTTCTAGCTTGATTTGCCTAGTTTTTCTTTTGTCCTCTGTTTCTTTGTTTGAGGTTTCGAAATGTTTAACAGTTTGTCCATAAGAAGTTAGTGTTCATGAATTCTTTATTTCCATGGACACATAATGCAGAGTTGTCTTCTTCTTGTGTGTGAGAGAAAGGATGCATTTTGGGTGAGTCATGAGGATTAGATGTAGTGGGTCTGGCCTAGCGCTTTGCAAGTATGCTTGGAACCAACTTTATATAGAGGGAGTCTGGGAGAAGAGGGTTTTTGTATGATTAGCTTTGGGTTTTGTTAATTGGAGTCCGAGTTCTTGGTTGTTCTTGCATAAAGGGTTGAGCGATGGATTGCCGTTGTTAGGTGGCAATTGCTAGCGATGGTTGTCCTTGTTAGGTGGAAATTCCCAACAAGATATGTTGGTAGTTCAAATCTGATGAGAAGTTGAATACCAATATGGTATGAATGGATGATAAATACAAAATTTAAAAAAATAATGAGGGGAAAGGGTTTGCCACAGTTATCAATAGCCTGCAGCCTCCCCCTCCGCGCTTGAGCTCTGTTCTCTTTTTTGTTTGAGGATTGATGTATGTTGCTTAGATGGTGGGATAAGAGTTGTAAAATTAAAGTGGCCAGTGCAGAGCTCCCAATCTTGGTTCCCCCTTTTGTTTAAATATCGGTCTATGTTGCTTAGATGCTGAAATATGAGCTGCTGTAAAGTTCGTAAGTGGTCAGTGTAGAGCTCCTAAGACATTATGAGAACATGGGTGCCGAAAAGGCATGAAACTATGTTTAAACCCAGAGCTTTGCCAACCCAGAATTGGAAGAAAAAGAACCAAAATTACTATAGGCAGCTTTATATTTCTTTAAACTTTTTATGTCTAGATAATTTGATTATCAGAGTATCTTCTATTCTGCAATACAGGGCATATGATTATATGTGTATATTTGCAAGTTTGATTTTTTCTGTATGTTCCTTTCTGCCACACTAGGGATATCAATTTATGTTTGCATTTGGGGATTTGATAATTGGAGTATATTCTAATTTGTCAAGCTGGGGAAGCCAGGCATTCTGTTGGACAGTTTCTTTGACTGCATCACGGAGATTGCTGCAGCGCTGACTCTTACACGGATGGGTGAGGTTGGCTGCAGAGTTGACACTACAGCCAGGCTTGCCCAATGGAGAATAGAAAATTTGGCTTCTTATACTTCCTACAGGAAGTCTGATCCTTTCAAGATAGGGGTGTGGAATTGGTAAGCATCTTTATTCTGTTATTAAATCTATTTTTTCTTGAATCCTGTGTTGGAAACTTGCATTTTTTAGTATGTATTATGCCAGCTAGGTGAGATGCCAAAAAGAAGTTATGTGCAACTTCCAAGTTCGTGAAAATTTATTGTGTGAGACTGCTTGTGAAACGTTGGTGATTTTTATTTTGTCAGTTATCTATTTGCTATAGTAAAAGAGTAACAAGCTCTGCGATGAGCATGGGAGGATTTTATCTTTTTTATTCCTTGAAAGATTTGTAGATGTTTTAGACTTCCTATCGTGTCTTAAGTTGGCTTTAATTTTCTAATTTTAAGAATCAAATCATTAGTTCTAAGAATCTAGGTTCAGTCATCAAGTCCTATATTTTCTACATTTTATTCGTGATTTGTTGGTTTTTGTGATCTGAATCTCTCTGAAGGTTGATTTTGGCATCATAGTTTCTTTTGTCTTAGTTTCAAGTGAATATCTTGCTTTAATTTCTTCGTACTTCCTGCCTTTGGACATTTTATTTCAGATTTTTAGGTTTTTGATCTGTGCATTACCCAAGGCTTCTCTTCCTTCCTGGGCCTAAATCATATTTGTTTGGGGGTCAATGTGATTTGATTTATGATGAAGCCAAAGTTAATTTCCATTTCCAATGTCAATTTTCTGCATCGTTGTGTTTGTAAGCTACATTTATTTGGCCACTATACTCCTATTTGACCATTATTCTTCAGCCCTACTCTTCTGCTTGATTGCCACTTGATTTGAGATCTACAAAATGAGCGATTATTGTTTCAGTGTCATGGCTATTGTTTGAAAAAATGCGACATATACATTTTACTGAGGTCTCCTATTTGAAAATCTAGGGGTTAGTAACATACTTGGTTCATTTTCTCCCCTCATTAAACTTTATGAGAAACCTCACCCTTCAATAAGAACGGTGTTCCCCAACAGCTCTTCATATGAAAAATCAAGGAAGCATTCCCTTGAAGTAATTTTTATAGATATAATTTGCAAGAAAAACATGTTTAAACAAACACATTTTTATTAGAAGTGCAGAATTATGGCCTTCCTTTTAAATTTTAATAACTGGGCAGAATATTTCCAGTCCTATGATAGGTCATTTGCTTTCGAACTTAAGAGATATACTAGCTACAATTGCATCTACTTTCCCTTGTTCTTCATGCCACTTATAAGTTATAAGTTATAACCTATGAAACCAAATCAAACAACAACATCAATATCATAAGAATTACAATATAAAGAGCAACATCAATATCATAAGCATTGAAGGATAAATAGTATTTTGTTAATGAATTAACCAACCTCTTGTGGTTAGAATGTGCATGTCAGGAAGAACTGATTTAATGTTTGTGATTGCATTTTTTTGTTTTCAATTATTTTTTCTCCCTGCCCCCTACAAGTATTGATAATGTACTATCTTAAATGTACAATTTTTTTACAGATGAGGGAAGGGGTTGCTTAGACATGATTTATATGACATGACTCATAACACTGGTTTTAATTTTGTAGGCACATTTCAATAGAAAAAAGTAAACTATCATATGTACGATGTTTTCCAGAACCTTCAAAGCTGTTGGAGCAACCTCCAATAACATCATTTACTGTTCAAATTGCAGGGTATCAAGAATTTCAGTAAAGGCTATGGTACCTTCTGAAAGTTTGAAAACCTGCTGGCCGCCGCCTTCATGAGGGTTAAGGTGCCCAGAGGGTTTTCCTTTTATTAGTCGGTCGTCTTTTTCTGGTAGTTTGTGCACAATTCAAGTGATTGCATTAGGAATTCTGAGCAGCTGACAAGAAGGTCGGTTCAGGGAAATTGCAGCTGCTCATTTTTGGGCGGTTGATATTTTTAGCAAGATGAATGTTGTAAAGTCACAGGTCTAGCAGATTTGTAATCGTAAGAGTTATTAGACCAGGGGAGGATGGAGGGGCATAGATCCAGAGGCAAGAATACAATAAAGGGAGTGAGTTCCATAGGTAATTGATCCACACGAAGGATCCCCTTTTTCTTCTTAGATTTTTCTGTGTTTTTTTGGAGAAGAGAGAGGCAGAGAATGAGCGTGCAGAGTGTGAAGACTCGTGTGGGCAAGTATGAGTTGGGACATACCCTTGGCGAAGGCACCTTTGCCAAGGTCAAGCTTGCCAAAAATACAGAGAATGGTGAAAACGTAGCCATCAAGATCCTCGATAAAGAGAATGTCCTCAAACACAAGATGGTGGAGCAGGTTTCCTCATCCTTATTCATCTTTAATTTAATTTCTTGTTTTTTCGTTTTTTTGGTTTGTTGTTTCAGTGATAACCTATAGAACAGAGCCTCTTAAAATTAAAAATGTCACCCCTTTTGTTTTTAAATTTTGGACAAGATGTCCCAAATTTCCAAAAACGCCCTTCTGTTTTTATTTTTATTTTGGTTTGTGGTTTAAGCGCTAACCTATAGAACAGAGCCTCTTGAAATTCAAAATTTCACCCCTTTTGTTTTAAAATTTTGGACAAGATGTCCCAAATTTCCAAACACACCCTTCCTCACTCTAACCAAAAAATTTCTAACAGGCTCTTTTCCATTCTAGGTATTGCTGTCACAACATGCTAGAACCTCCCTTTAACTGAGAAGTTTTGGGTGAGGTTTCTATACTTTAAATAGAATTTGCACTTAGCCCACCTGCATGAAACATTCTCTATCCTCAAAACCCAAATCATGTTTATGTTTGTAGGATATATAACCCAAAACTTTCGAACAGGCTCTTTTCCACCCTAGAAGTGTTACAGTCACAACATGCTAGAAGCTCCCTTTGACTGAGAAGCTTTGGTCAAGGTTTCTAGCTATTAAACACAATTTTCACTTAGCCCATCTACATGAAATATTCTCTATCAAGAAAACCCAAAGCATGTATTTTTTTTAATTTTTACAGGAGATTTAAAGTTTGAAACTTGGCGGAGATACAAAACACTTATGCTTGACAACTCACCGAGATCGATCAACAGATAGATACATATATATTTTCTGTGGCCTCTCGAGTTTCACCTTGTGATGCCCTTCACATGGGTTACTATATATATATACCTTGTGGCACCTTTACCTTGGATGAAGGGTTCTTAGGTATGTCTTGCATTGGATTCAATTTCTTGGTCATTATAACTAATTGTCATTGCAAGTGCATAGTCATAGACGACATAGGCCCTGCTTACAGAGGCAGACAAGTGAGAATAGGGAGCTTGAGTCCATATAATATTTTGAAACCCTAGTTTAATTTCATTTAGGGTGTAACATCTTTGATGTTGTAAAAGCTTGCTTTGTATCAACTAACTGCCAAGGCTTCTTTGGTTTGTGTTGTGACATCATAAGGTTGAGCAGGAATTTTTGTCATTGTCTTTAGATAATGCACAGCCAAGATGAAAACAGCTGGTCAAAATGAAATCTGTATAGACATTTTTCTTACATGTCTTTGTTTCCTTGAGTTCTTAGCCCTATTGTCAGCAATTTGTAGGATATGTTGAAATCTTGGATATTTTCTGTTTGGTGGCATCAAATTTGAATTTTCCTCCTTGGTTTGAAAATGTACAAACTAAATGGTCAACACATGAGATAGGCACATAGAGCATCCATTTCAAGGCCCAAAACTTCTGTGACTTCTTGTAGTTATATATTTGGTCTAAATTAAGTTAAGGTGAAAACTTGACCTTTTTCTTGCCATGTCTGTGCTTTACTTTCAAGACTTATGTTTATGAAACCAAATGAAATTGCTAACTTTGAAGCATAAACAGACAATTTTAAACATAAAGCCCCTACTATGGCAATACATGAGTTTGGTTGCATAGCATCTTCAGTCCTTTGTTATTGCAGTGAACTGTGTATAGGCTATTTGTACTAAATGATACTTGGTTATGTGGGAAATGATTTGCTGATTGATGATCATTAGGCTCTATATTTCAAATCTCATAGCATTAAAAGACATAGGAGGTAAGACACTGAAATTGATATATGTGTTTCTAGCTTCTTTATAGAAGTGCTATTATGGGTTCCAAATAACAAAGGGACATATCTACAAGCTTCTAATAAGTAGACTGTAACTGTGGTTTAAAAATTGAAGTCTGGTAAAGGCAATCCAACTGGTAAATACCTTTGAATGTTTTAAAGTAAATATCTAGTTTATGAATTAAAGTAAATACCTTTTTGATTTGATGTATTTTGTGTAATCTCACGAGTTTAGTGGATATGCAGCCTCACTATCTGGGGGTGGGTGAAGTTCAGACACGTGTGATGGTTCTCACAATATAGACACATGTGATTTTGATCAGATTGTTGATATCTATTTGTTTCTTTCCAGTGTGAAGCGAACAAATGGGCCAGTAGGCCAGTCTAGAGGAAATTCCACTGCAGGCCATCCTCAACCTAATTCTATTCCGAAGATTCAAAATGGTGGGCACATTCAAAGGCAGAAAACAGGGGGAAATCCCACTACAGGATCCTCTCAACCTAATGTTAATGTGAAGATTCAGAATGGCGAGAATACTTAAAGGAAGCAAACAGGAGGAAACCCCACCGTGGGCCCCCTTTTTTTAACATTCATTATGTCCCACATGTAGCACACCTTTCGGCATTCCTTTGCGCCTCCTGGTGCAATTGCTAGTTTAGATGTTTCCATGTATGTATGTAACAACATCTATGTCATACCAGCTTGTAGAGCACCTTGTTACTCTCGGTGCAATTTCCAAGAAAATAATATATTTCTTTTGGTACACTGACCTTCAAATTGATGAAGTAAAACTTATGATGAGTGTGCCTTTCATTCCTAAATGTGTAAAATTTTTACAGCTAAGAATAACTGCAAGTAAATCTAATTATCATTTAAAAACAAGAAGCCTCAGCAGGCCATTGTGGATCATGCTTCAGATATTAAAGATGTAATGTAGAATAAGCCTAGAACCTAATTGCTATTGAGGCCATTGTACCTCAATAAATTACACTGTAGAAAACAATTATTCGAGTGACACCTTCCATTAATTCCATTTCAGCAACAGCAATCTCAGTTGTATACCATGAACCATGTCGTCAAAATTTTAAGGTTTAGGGTAAATAATTGAGATTGTTTTTGCTGAAACGGAATTGATGGGAGGTGTTTCTCGAATAGTTTTTTTGTACAGTTTAATTTCTTGGTGTACATTTGGATTACGTGGTTCATGGTATGTAACTGAGATTGGCGTTGTTGAGATGGAATTGATAGCAGATGTCTCTTGAATTCTTGTATTGTACAGTGTGATTCATTGATGTACATTGACCTCAAATATAGAAAAGAAAGTATAGGCACTAATTGCTCACTCCTAGATGAGGATCTAAATTGGTGAGAGTTAGTCCTAGCTATTTAGTATTGTTTTTATATTACAGTACCATTTCCTATTAACGGACGACAGAAGATAAGATAAGACTAGTTTTATTAATGGTAGTGGGCAACAAAAATATAGGTCAATGGGGCTCAAAAGTACACCAGTTACAACATACTATGGGAGTGCCCATTACTTGTCATTAGGGATAGATGTAAAAATTAGAGGGAGAAGAAGCATCCAAATCTATATCAATCACTCTGGAGCTACCGATGTACTGCTTGATAATGTCAACTGGGGAGTGTCAATATATAGTCTACATATTTAAATTAGTACTGGAAAGGGGTTTGGAAAATTTCAGCCTTGAGTAGGGTTTGATTCCCAACTTGAATCATAATCTAGAATGAGATTCTTGATTTTGCCCACAATGAAACTGTCTAAATTAGCTAATTTTTAAGTCTACTTCAATTGTTACCAACCTATATCCTTTCTAAGCTAGATGATAGGTATCATGCATTGTTACCAAATACAAATATTTTTTATTATATTATTTTTGAGCCCCGAGGATTGGCTTGATTGGCCTTGGAGTCAGACATTGAACTTCTCAGAAGTGGGATGTCACGAGTTCAACTCCTGTGATTCCTTTGAAGTGGGATGTCACGAGTTCAACTCCTGTGATTCCTTTGGGGTTATGCACTGTAATAAATACTGATGGTCTACCCGGTTTACCATTTATGAATACTCAGATTCCTTTGGGGTTATGCACTCTAATCAATACTGATGGTCTAGCTGGTTTACCATTTATGAATACTTGGAAAGTGACATGTATTGAATACTTGGAAAGTGACATGTATTTTTTATGTATTGTTTTGCTATTGCTAGTTAATAAAAAATTAAAATTAGACATGATTAAATTGGAATAGGTTCAAAATCAAGGGCTTCTGTGGAAGTGAAAAGAACTAATGGAAGTCTATGTGCTTGTGCATTAATGACCAAGCCTTAAAGTATAAAATTGTCTAGGATTTTGATGTATTTAGTTGTCTAGCTAGATGCAAATAAGTCTTGAGTATATCTATGTATCATAGATAGCATGTTCTAAAGCTTATTAACAAAATAAATTTCAGTTGGTTGCTGCAAGATTTGATTCTTGAGGCAGTATGGCTGAGCATGGTGATTGAGCATTTAATATCGTCACGATGTCTTGACACCTTTGGTGACATAAGAGAACCTTGATTTGAAAATCACATTTATAATAATCTTGTGGATAGATAATAATGAGACTTTCAAGGGAAGTAATCTATAGACGGTGACCTATGTGTCCGTGATTGACCCTGTTTCACATTTGTATACTAATGTTTAATGACAACATGACAGATCTTGCTTTTGTCACAATAACCTTGACATCTGTATAGCAACAATCTTCTTCGTGACATGTTGACAATGATCCCCTTTTGTGAACACTGTTGAAGATTCATCTTGAGGTTGTTGAATATAGTTGTTACAGTAATTACGATTGAAGATTAATCTTGAGGTTGTTGAGTATAGTTGTTACAGTAATTATGACTACATATCCAGTGCTTCCAAATGGGCCTTGAAATTTCTGGTATCATTTTGAAAACACATTCTTGTCTTAAGCTAGTGAATATTGGGCTTATTAAATCTTCTCCAATCCAACCAAGATAGTGTTGTGACACCACAGATCCCTCCAAATGTGAAATCCCATCTTTGAAAGATGCTTACTGAAAAAATTGGGGGTAGACCTACCTATCATGTTGATGTTGGCAAGGTTCACAAAACATAGCCACATAATACCATCCATTTGAACTTGGGGGAAACTGTCTACAATGCTTACAAAATATTTTTGATAATCCCGGAAACAAGAAATGTAGCGGTAAGAGCTCTTTAAATCACATCACCAAGCTTAAAAAACCATTAATGCCATCCACATGGTTCGTTTCCAAATGATGTCTTAATAAAATTTACCATGGCGCTCTCATTAAAACACTTAAATTAAAAACAACAAAGAACAATGTTTTTAGTTTTTTTTCATTAAAGCAAAGGGAGGGTCTCATAACTCTCATCCTCACCTTGCCTTTTCTTCTCTATATAACTCTCTGAAACTGTAACTTTTGTTGTTCCACCTTAATAAGACACTAGTTTGGGTACATGAGATTGTATTTTGATTTTTGAACAAGAAGATTTCAAAGGGAAGAGGGTCTAGAATTGTGATTGAACACCTTATTTGGTGCAAACATATTCATGAAGATTGACCAATTGATTTTTCATCATCATATAGATCAATTTCTATGTCATTTTATAAACATGCACATAATAAATCTTCCTAAAACATGGTTGATCTTTGTATGCCTTAGACCATTAAATGCCACAAATCATAGTGAGATGTGCTTGAGTGTGGATTGAGTAATCACATTGTGGGAATACTAATATGCATCTCTTATGTATATCACAAGAAGAAAGGTGAATTTTAGAATGCATGTGGGGTGATAAGAGAGGCATCATGTCATTATGTTAAGGATATAAATATAAAGGGGTATAAAAAATGTTAATGAAAAAATGGATACCTACAATATCTAGTGAAAGTAGGGGGTTTTTAAATTGGGAAAATGCAATGGGTTCGTATTGGTAGGGGGTTAAATAAAGTGATTTTAAAAGGTGTTTTCCAATATGTAGTCAAACTAAGGGTATTGTTTAGTATGCCACGAACGCACGTGCTATGCCATAGGTTAATTGAGTGACACCCCTTTTCCCTTCCCCCACCCAGGATTTCCTTTTTATCCTCTTGGGGAAGGTAACTGTCAGAAACCGCCTCCACCTTTTTACTCTGGAATCTTGGAATCATTTTACCATTCCGTTAATTCATTTTAATCAGGATACTTTATTAGTTTTATTTAATAAATAATCTCAAGTTTTATTAATGAATAATCATATTGGTTAATTTTTAATAATTCAAATGTATTAAAAAATCATGTCAACAATAACAAATAAAACATAGTGCTACAATCATCATTAGAATGATTGTTTCCTAAGACTACAAATTGATCGAATAAATTGATTGCATAGTGATTCATTCCCAAAATTCTTCATAATGAAAATCATCCAAGAATGGAAGCATATCGTCTTCACCTGGAGGATTTTGAAAAAGAGAAGAAATATTGAGAGCATCTTCACCTTCCTTCTCCTCTACCTTTTTAATGTGACTTCCTTGTATTCGATCACAATTTGAACCAACAACTCAGAAATCGAGAGAGTGTGAAAAAATAGCTGGTGGAGAAGATTGATCAGGTGGATCATGGTACAGGGAGTTATGGAATGTATATGATAGAGGATAAAAAAATCCAAAGTAGATTCGAGACTAGATTTATGAATAGTAACATCATATTCTATAATGGGGGAGTTATTATTCACCATCGGATTCATGATCCATTCTGGGATTTCCTCCATTGAAAATGAGTGATGAAAAGCGAAAGAAGAATGAGATGATGGATTAGGAATTTTATTAGGAGATATCCCAAATTTATTTTCATCGCAAGGAGAGACCTTCATTGTAACTGGAAAATGAGGAGGAAAAGGAACAAAAGGAGCAACGAATTCCTCCTCTGAAATTAGAGGTGTCTCATAGTTCGCAAGATTTGCGGAAGCATAAGCATCAAGTGGTTTACATTCACTGTGAAAAGAAATATGAACCAAACACTAAAAAATTTGTTTAAAGAAATATCAATATGTATCTTCTTCAAGAATTTCACAATAAAGGCCAAGGAATTCATAAAAAATATGCTCAACTGATTCATTAGGATGCATCCTTCACTCATTGATTCTTTTATAAACATCTCAGTAATCATATTCATCAAATGATTGATGAAACTCCTTGAGGAAATGCTGAAAAAAATGTATGTAAGAAGGTGGTAAGGTATAACACCATTGATTAACATGACCTTCAAGTGTGAGGAAGAAAACCAGACAAGAAAACTCTTCATCATCTATTTTGTAATATTGACAAAATTTAAGAAAATTAGAAATGTACTCAATTATGGATGTTCCATCCTTGCCAACAAACTTTAAATAAGACAAGTGATAGAGAGGCTCATCAGGGATTGAAAATTGACAAATGGATAAATCAGAGAAGCACCCCAGGAATAACATTTTAGGATGATCCATTTTAGATAAGAGTTTAAAAAAAAAAACTCAACAAGCACATCTTACAATCTGGCCCTCCATCTAGCGCCATTTTCTTAACGGTACTGGAAATCCGTTAACCAAGGGGGTCTCCTTGATGTGAAGTCCCAATTAGACCTCACACCATTTGTAATGGGAGCTCCATCTGGAGTATCGGTTTGGTCTCAATGTATTCTTATATAATTTCCTTGGCTATAACTGTCAACAAGAGAGAGGAACACGTGTGTGTGCCTTCGAAAAACAATTAAATTTTCCTGGTGACTTTTTAGTTGTAGGTGTTTCAAGATTTTTTTACTGCTGAGGGAGAGAGAAACATGAACCTCTAGGAGAGAGGTAATAGTTCCACCCTAGTAGAGACACACACACCCAAGAGGCATTCATGTAACATCCAACAGAATATCCACAAAAGATGTGACTGTCATTACAACCAATCATTAAGAAAGATATATGTTCTATCTAGCAGAATATTCAACAAGGATGTGACAATGATAACAACGAATACAACATATTATTAATAAGATAAGTACAAAACCAACCGAAATAGTTCAACTAATTTGTCATAGATGAAAGAAAACATGGAATAAAAACATCCATAGAATAGTCTTACAAATATTCATAATCCATGCATGAAGAACGTGTTAGCCATGAGGCTTCTGATATTAACTAAAAGTTACAAGACACATGTATACAATGAACACCACTAGCTCTAATAGTGGAGTGTTGGAGCCACTCCTTTCTCCTCAAAATAACTATCTTGTCTCTCTAATGCCTTGAGGGAGGAGTGAAGGTGAAAATTCCTTTGCTCATACAATGAGGGTGTATATATAACCAATGGAGAGGTGATGCTTCACCTTCCTTGTGACTCTTTGACTACCCTCATGATTGTTTGAATTCCCATGATTTTTTGACTTTACATGACTCTTCATCTTTTGTACATGTCCTTTGGAATTCCACTTTACAATACATTTTTCGAATAATAAATTACATAATAAATAATAATGATGTGGAATATGATGAATTATGATAGGACATGGCATGACAGCGATGACATGGACGACATGATGAAGTGGTAGTGGAAATTTTTCCTTCATGATACTTCTTTCTTTTTTTCTTCAATAAGAGATGTATCCAATGCTTCATCTTCATGATAGATATACTTTTTTCATCATATATACTCTCCAAAGGGTTGTGATTTAGATGGAATCTTCATGTAGTCTTGAACTTTGGTCTTCTGTTGTAATATAGTGTTCCTTCATATTCTTTCTTGATGATCATCATATCTCTTCAACTCCATATGTGTCTTCTAGCATGTTCTCCTTCTCCATGCCCTTCTTCATCATCTTTCCATATCATAATAAAGTACTTGTACCTAAAATCCACTCATGACAAGATGACATCAGTCTGATAAACCCTAGTATAAGATGGTGTCTATGGATCCACTAACTGAGCCAGAACCAGGTGACATGCTTAGAAAGAGGCTCAGTAACTGCACAATTTCTTCGATCCACTTGATTATCCTTTCTTCATATCTATGTTATGAAGGAACTACACATGTACACAAGTCTCGCCCACTAATATGATCTTGAATAACATCATTTGTTGCCACATATGGCCATTTTAGACCCCCCAGATACTTTAGGAGCACATATGGGTTCTTTGGGGAGATTCCTAGCATTATGTCCATATTTTCAAACTTTGTAGTTTATTGTTGCATGCTTTCCCCTATATTTTTCTTGAATTTGTGCCAGTGGATCCACCAGTCATATACATACCTAATTGGACGAAACTGTGATGTAATGAGGATTTTTACTTCCTCCTACATAGTCACTAGACTCTATCCCTCCAACCTCATAGTATCTGTATGGATTTCCCACCAAGTTAATGCATGGCCCTCTAATTTCATCCGTGCAAATGAAATATTTTATTCTTCCTCAATTTGGTGGACACATAAATACACTTCTAGTTGTTGCAACTAGTGATTTAGCATCAGAGAATCAATCTCACTATTGTATGACTTGGTATCGACATTCACTTCAATTTTTAATAGGGGATGTGATTGAATTTTGGCACCTGAACTGGGTTAATATTTTTTGGGTCCTTTCTTCAACTGGCTCTATGTTTCTTCTCGATATTCTAATCCCCCTCTGTAATTTTTCCTTTTCATTATAACCCCAATCTTCTCTGAATGTTTGATTATTATTTCTCAGGGTCACCATGAGGGTATTTACTTGACTATATATAACTACAACTTATTCTTCCATCTGCGAAAACCTCTCCTCTGCATGATCACAAGGGTTATTCACAATTTTTTCTACCTTTATTAGGGATTTAAAAATTTTGGCCCAGGTAATATAGATCCCTTGAAAATGTCCATAATATACCCCAAGAAACCTAAATTGATACCAATATGATCCATAAACTTCCATGGATATTCCACTGGATAGTTCGTCATAACACATTTGATAAAATTATATTTAAAATATGATTTTTTCTCCCAAAATGGTTTTTATCGCGAAATAAATGTTGTGGCCCGTGGGCAGCTAGACTTCACAAATCCTCTCTATGTGCTATGTCTCCTATCCCTTGGATATATTTTCTCATCTATGGAACAAATGCACCCAAAAGAATGGGACCCCTTTTCCTCCTAGTGGTCTGATTATAACATGGTTTGATAGCCTACTAATGGTTAAGTATGACTACCTCAACTCTTAACTATATTTACAATATAGACTCTTCTAGAGTCTTCTTCACCATAACTATGTGGATAGCCCCTTTTTCATGAATAAGGGGGGCTGACGTGGCATCCTCTCTAATTATGGTAGTGAAAATAAGAAGGTAAACTTTTGATTAGCATAACCTTGTCATACAAACTTCAATTAATGTGATTATTGCGTCATTGGAAAGGTGTATGTGTCTAGAATCAGAAAAAATGGTGCAGGGCTAAGGAAACCAATTTTCACCCCCTAAAAAACATTGTTTGATGCCTCAAAATTCTCCTAAAAGGTTTAAGACCCCAATATGAAAAAAATGTTCCATTGGTAAAAAGGGTACTTTGATTTTATTCCTCTAATTTTTCCACTTGGAAAGCATCGATATGGATGACAGTAATATAATGATCCAATCAAGATCATATTCATAACAAAATTACATCATGAGGAGCATATTCTCAAAATTATTCTCGCCTCACTCCTACGAGATTTTTTGGCCAAAAGATAATAGAAGAAACACACTAACAAAAGACAACACAAACTAGAAAACAAAAAAATGATAGCCCAACATAACCAAATATCCCTAAAATTTGAATAGTATTGACAATCATCCCAGATCATAGGATTTTAGTTGAGCTAGATTTTCCAAAACGGTACATAGTGACAGAGGAGGAATAAAAGCGCAATTCACATGTCTTTTGTTATGGGCTAGATGACTCTCCAAATTATTCATATTCTCATATATTCTCCCCTATCCACATTTCATAGTGGCCAATCAATCATGCATATGTTGTTGGTTTCATAGTAGGTTCTTCATGAAACTAATGATTGTATTTATTTCTTCATGGTGATTGTCTCCAAGTTGGTCCAAGAGTAACATTATATGCTAGAGATAGTTTTTAAGTGAATCAAAGGGAGGTAGAAATTCAATTCTACGAGGATACTGCACCAGATTTGGGTTCAACTCTTCCTTCAAATATCTATTTTCCATTCATTATTATACCATTTGGCCACATGGACAATACATCAGCACACCTTGCCTCACTAGTGCTGCATAGAAGTTTTGTTGGAGACTTTGTTCCCAAACTCAAAGACCCAATACACCCACGAACTCAAACATGGACTACGACCCTCCCCCAACTGAAACCTCTCACCTCTCTTATGCCTCCCGGCTAAAACAAGATATGCAGGCCATCATAAAACATTGTTACAACCCAAGTACATCTAACAACATCATAAAACTTCACTCTATAGGTTCCACACAACAACCTATAATCCCCAGAATGACCACTAAGTTTCTACCACCACACATACTTCAAGATTTTCCACCCCTTTAGCTTGAAAATTCAGCAAATTATACTTCCATCGACACCTAGGAAGCAATACAAATAGAAAATCATCCTGATAGCTATCCCCCAAGACCACTTAACTATGCCCCAGAAAGCTAGGAGTGAGAACATACCCCAAATTCTCCTTCACTTCCCCTCAGATCCACCTCCACCATCCTATAAATAATGTGCATTTGGCGAAGACAACCTAGGGAGAGAACTTCTTACCTAGTTCTCAAATTTGTGCAAATTGAACAAGTAAGGATGTTTGAACTCCATCGTTGGTGCTTTCCTGAAAATTAATTGTGTCTTCCTCATATTGTAGAGCCGGTTTTGGCATAGATAAAATTCCAGCCTATGTAGCCAACCCTTTAATTTCTCTTGCCACTCTAAAGCCCATGGCACAACTTAAAAAAATTTAGTATGAACGAGGTTGTGCCATATATCTCCCACTCTTTCTCTAGATAGTTCAATGCATGCATTTTTTGTAATACATGCTTTCCACACATCTATATTCTATATGCCAAGTGGATGGGTTTTGCGGGTTCCCCTTAGCATTACTACTACTGTCCACCACCACTAGGGAAACCTTGTCACTATCCAAAATATCTATGAGCTGATCCATTTGGTTGTGTAATGTTCCCACTTAGCCTTAGCTAAGAGGAAAATTCAATTTTGTTTTAATTTCTGTTTCATGAATCAATTAATAAAGGAGGACATGTAAAAATCATAAAAAGTCTGAATAAATCAATGCCCATGTGAACAAAGACAAATCAGGGCCATGTAGATAATCACTTGCAAGTGTGAAAGAGTTTTGAGCTAAAGACTGGGTAAACCTTGACCAAATCAACAACACTATCTAGGTTCATTGCATCTCCAAAAGGGACAGCGCAGTTCTAGAAGGAAGCCTCTCATATGAAAAGGGTTAACTCATCAAGATGGTTTAGGGTTTGCAAAATATTTCTCATCTTATAAAAGGAAAAGGAGGGAAGTAAGAGAAGGTTGTTGATTGATCATATTTCTGAGTACTTGTCTTCTTAGACAAATGCCATTCTCTGCTATTTAGTGGAGGATTGTATTTGGAATTCCTATGCATGGATTTCATCTCTTCCTTTGAGGATTCTTGGAGGAGTGTTTTCTGAATTGAACCACTATCAGGTTTGAGGAAAAGATCCACCTTACATTACAACATTGCTCATGTTGAGGGTTGAGCTGTCTATAGCTACAAGAAGTGGGAATCTAGATCTGCAGAGATCTGGTGTATTTTGGGAGCCTCTTTCCCATGGAGTGGGTCCTTTGACCTCTTGGAAGAGTGTCTCATTTATTTGTGCTTCAGATATGCAATTTTACAGTAGTTTTCTATGTCATTTGAGCTACAACGATGTTCCCATGAGTTGACTACATTATTTCTGTATGAGGGTTTTCATGGTGTCTTGCTCATAGTTTAGATCAGAGATCTCTAGTTTTGGCCTTTGCCTTCCACTTGGTGATCCATGGATTAGCTTGCTGATCTATGTTCTATTTAGATCTGATCCATTGTAATGAAATTCTATATTCAGAAATTTACTGCAGCAATTTCCAGATCTGCAACTTGTTTCTCAGATCTACTCTTATTTATGCATGCTTTTGCCAAAATTCCAAGTGGATCTTGAAGAGAAGACTATATAGCTTCTAGATCTGAAATAGATCTGATGTTTTGTCCACAGATATGTCCTAGATCTGAGTTGTAACTTCTAGCTATTGAAGCTCCTTAAAAATAATGCTATTGATCCATTTCTGCAAATGTACATGTGTTAGAGCTCTCTAATCTGAAGATTCTTCTTGTATTGTCTCATGCATTCTACTGTAGAGTGAAAGAGATTAATCCTAATGCTAATTTGATGCATTATTACTGAAATATAAGCCTCCTCTCTGATCTCCATTGAACATCTGATAAAACTGCGCAATTTCTGAAGAAGTGTTTGCATTTGGCTGCAGCCTCCCTCTTTGGCTGCTTTTTAGCTAGTGTATTTTTTGGGAGATCTATTTAATGTATCTAAACTGATTTATTTTAGATTAAATTCCATATATAAGTCCCAATACAACATAAATAAGAGGAACCAAGTCCTGATCTGCGTTATTTTTGCACATTTTACTTATACAGCGTTTCTCTTGAGCACCTTGTTGAAAATCCTAAAAAAGGATCATTACAGTGGTATCAGAGCTCCACTCTTGGCACAGCGTGTGGTTGCCTTAGAGAAATAGTCATGCTAAATTATAAAGAAGAGGATCCTCTTACTGAGAGGGAGAGGAGGTACTAAAATAGAAGTCATAAAAAGTATAACTACACCACTGATGACCCTGACAAGGGTCAAGACAAGGGGAAATCCCCTGAATCTGTGAATGATAAGGAAGCAGAGGAGTTTGAAAAAACTCTCTTGGAGACTATGCAAGATATTTCCAAGGAGATAAAAGAGATGAGGTTGGATAGAATGAGGGAATCCCTTGGGAGATTCCATCAAGGAGAAAGTTCTGGCATGTCTCATTATGGGACTGGTCAACCTGTGAGCTTGCCACAAGCTCCACAGGCCTCACAACGCTCTACTATGCCTACCTTATTGGCTATAGAGAATGAAGGACTGCAAGAGCCAACCTCCCTAGAAGGTTACTTTGTGGAATATGACTCACAGAGTCAGAGATTCAAGGATAACTTGAGTTTCCAAGACTTTTGCCATCTCAAGGACTGGAGGAGACCATGGAAATAGTATAGATATGGTGGTTTCTTTCATGGGAGACACCACACTATGGGCAGATTCTTTTTTCCCAAGTTGAATGGATCATCCTCTTATTCTACCACAGCATGGGTGGAAAATCTAGATATCTATTTCCAGTTGAACAAAGTCCCCGAAGTAGAAGCCATCAAGCTTGCTACACTACACTTTGAGGTTGAAGCCCACAACTGGTGGTTCGATGGGCCATCTACATTGGGACACCACAATGTGTCTACCTATGCTAATTTCACTAGAATACTGGTGGAAAGATTTGACCGGAAGGATCCTGAGGCACCTTTTATAAGCCTTGCAAAGCTGAAGCAGACAAGAGATGCAGAGGCCTATATCTCTGAGTTCCTGAGATTGTTAGTCATGGTCCCTGATCTATATATAGTAAGAAGAGTCTACATGTTCATTGATGGCCTGGAGGAACCTTTGCATGGGTTGGTTAATTCTACCAAGCCCATCACTTTGCATGATGCCATTGAGAGAGCTAGAGATCTCCAAGATGCCTTTCCAAGAGAAAAGGAAACTTTCCAAAGCAAAAACCCTCACTCTTCTAAGGGGAAAGAATGGAAATCGGCTCCACCCAAGGAGAGCTCACTAAAGAAACCTATTGACATTGATCTCTGGAGGGAGTTGAGGAAGAAGAGATTGTGTTTCACTTGCCAAGAGCCATAGGTTTCGGGACATAGAAGTGTTGCTAGAAGGGCACACTATATAGAAGTATTCTCATATTTTGAGGAGGAAGATGGGAATGATGGAGCTAGGAGGGGTCACAGTGCTGGTGATGATGAGGAGGAAGATCAATCACCATCCAGAGGTGAAGAGGGAGTTTTTGCTCCAACAAGTGGGACTCTTGCCTCTTTGAGAGGAGTGCCTAAGTACTTGACCCTGAGAGTACAAGGCTCAGTCATGAACCCGAGAGTGTCTATTCTGATTGACAGTGGGGCCATCCACAACTTTATTGATTCTCACCTTGTGCAGAGGAGAGGAATCCCCACTAACACTTTTGATGGGTTTTCAATTTTGGTCCTAGGAGATAGAACCAAGCAATGCATCAATATGTTCCATCACTTTCTGTCACTATGGGATTCTACACTTTGGTGGATCACTTCTTTGTAGTTGACATACCAGAAACCAATATCATCTTGGGTGTCTAGTGGTTGATTACCTTCGGGAAGGTTACCACTGATTGGAAAGCCTTGCAGATGGAGTGGGTGGACTTGAAGAGTGGGAAACCACAAATAATTCAACGCATGAACACTTATCCAACACCCAATGTTTCCACACAAACAACAGAGATGGATTTGCACAGTGGAAGAAAGGATCTCACAATTCCTTCTCTCATGTTTATGAGAATGCTGCAAGGAACATTCCTACCTCATGGCAAGCCCCTTCGAATTTCATTAGATTATGATCATGTGGGGGAAGCCTCACAAAGTGCTACTCCAAACATAGATCAAGCAAGGATTGGAGCAATGAGAGAGCAAGCCACAGCACTGTGGGAGGAAGGAAAGGGGAGGATCAGCCTCCCAACAAACAAATTTGGCATGTGCAATGTCAAATAAGCAATCAGAAACAAGGCAAGCACCACCATAGGTGTATCAGCAGCGCTATCATTGTTGAGTTGTGTGGATCCATATTGGAGACCTCAACTCCTTATGGAGTACTCCAAAGATCTTCACAACAGGATGATATTAGATGGCATGAAGCAAGGGGGAGGCTATTTGGTCCATGAATGGGTCATCTATCATCTTGGTAAAGTATTCTTGTCTCAAGCCTCCAAGCTTAAGCAAGATATACTACAAAGAGCACACAAAGAGTTCCTTTCCATCTATATGTAGTCAGCAAATATCTACACCCTAATCATGAGGAGTTTTGATTGGGAGGGTATGAAGGAGGAAATACATCAGCACTATGATTGGGAGGAACTACATCAGCACTTACAAGAGTGAAATATCTATGAGGAGTTGGGACAGCCAAAGGACTCTATGCAGGATTCGTTTTAGCCATCTCTTCCTTCTCTTAAAAGAGGAGAAATTCCCATGCCCAACTCCATATGTGTTGGAGACTTGAATGGTAAAGAATATGATCTTATGGAGCATGTTTATTTTTCTGATTTGACATATTCTCTTACCATATGTATGCAAGCCATGGCTCATACAAGGAGTGATAATACATGCAGATCTCATGGCATTAGTGAGGCCAATAAAAATTCTAAATATGGTCACCCCCTTGAGGTGCAAAGGGAGATTCTCTATCACGATGGGTGCATCCCAAAGGCACCTAACTTGGGTATCACTTTCAGCCATGTCAAAGTGACCCATGTAACAAAGGTGTGGTGGAAGTACTACATACCACACTCAAATCTACTCAAGACAAGGAGTGCATTGCATTGGTATCTTATATGGGATTGTGACCCACCTCTTCAAGTGCAAATTTTAGTTTGCATATATGTAATTTTGCTTCCATACATAGATGATATATTGGTATTTTTTATGGTTTTTTATGGGCAAAGAGTGGGAAGTGTATATGTAGCACATGGGATGTAACTTCATCTTGTACTTCCTGATACATGTTTTAGATGTGACATTGCTTCACCCATGTTTATTTCTGTTGATTTTTACACTCCTGAAGGGATGGACTATGCCCCTATCATGTTAGCCTTGGAGGAGCAATTTTTTATGTATTGGCTTAATGAGAACTTGGCCCATGATGAAATCTTGATCCTTGATGGTGGCATCAATGGAGAAGGAGAAGAACTACAACTCTTACCCTATCAGTTTCTTGGGGACAAGCAACATTTTGGAGGGGAGGACTGTAATTTTCCCACTTAGCCTTAGCTAAGAGGAACATTCAATTTTGTTTTAATTTCTATTTCATGAATAAATTAATAAAGGAGGACATGTAAAACTCCTAAAAAGCCTGAATAAATCAATGCCCATGTGAAAAAAGACAAATAAGGGCCATGTAAATAATTACTTGCAGGTGTGCAAGAGGTTTGAGCTAAAGACTGGGTCAACCTTGACCAAATCAACAACGCTGTCTAGGTTCATTGCATCTCCAAAAGGGACAACGCAGTTCTAGAAGGAAGCCTATCATGTGAAAAGGGCTAACTCATAAAGATGGTTTATGGTTTGCAAAAGCTTTCTCATCTTATAAAAGGAAAAGGAGGGCAGCAAGAGTAGGTTGTTGATTGATCATATTTCTGAGTATTTGTCTGCTTAGACAAACACCATTCTCTATTGTTTAGTGGAGGATTGTATTTGGAATTCCTATGCAGGTATTTCACCTCTTCCTTTGAGGATTCTTGGAGGAGTGTTTGCTGAATTGAACCACTATCAGGCTTGAGGCCAAGATCCACCTTACATTATAGCGCTGCTCATGTTAAGGGTTGAGCTATCTTGTGAGCTGCAGCAAGTGGGAATCTAGATCTGCAGAGATCTAGTGTATTTTGGGAGCCTCTTTCCCATGGAGTGGGTCCTTTGACCTCCTGGAAGAGTGTCTCATTTCTTTGTGCTTAAGATCTACAATTTTACAGTATTTTTCTATGTCATTTGAGCTACAGCATTGTTCCCATGAGTAGACTGCGTTATTTCTGTATGAGGGTTTTCATGGTGTCTTGCTCATAGTTTAGATCAAAGATCTCTAGTGCTGGTCTTTGCCTTCCACTTGGTGATCCATGGATTAGATTGCTGATCTATGTTCTGTTTAGATCTGATCCATTGTAATGAAATGTTATATTCAGAAATTTACTACAGCAATTTCCAGATCTGCAACTTGTTTCTCAGTTCTACTCTTATTTATGCATGCTTTTGCCAAAATTCCAAGTGGATCTTGAAGAGAAGACTATCAAGCTTCCATATCTGACATAGATCTGATGTTTTGTCTATAGATATTTCCTAGATATGATTTTTAACTTCCATCTGTTGAAGCTCCTTAAAAATAACGTTGTTGAGCCATTTCTACAAATGTACATGTGTTATAGCTCTCTTTTCTGAAGATTCTTGCTGTATTGTCTGATGCATTCTACTGTAGAGTGGAAGAGCTTAATCCTAATGCTGATTTTCTGTTGTATTACTAAAATATAAAATTCCTTACTGATCTCCACTAAACATTTGATAAAACTGCGCAATTTCTGAAGAAGTGTTCGCATTTGGCTGCAACCTCCCTCTTTGGGTGCTTTTTAGCTAGTGTAGTTTTTGGGAGATATGTTTAATGTATCTAAAATAATTTTTTTTAGATAAAATTCCATACATAAGTCCCATAAAACATAAATAATAGGAAACAAGTCCTGATATGCATTATTTTTTCACATTTTTACTTATACAACGTTTATCTTGAGTACCTTGTTGAAAATCCTAAAAAAGGACCATTACACGTTGTGACTCATTGGTGGAGGCAAAAAAGAAGCTAATTTTGGATTGGATTTATTGTTTCCCCAATTAGCTAACCAATTTATCACTTTATTCACAATTCCTTGAGAATGGGATGTAATTGCATAGGGGAAAGTGATCAGGAGATCAAGTCTCTTGTAGAAAAATGCTCAAAAATGAAGTTTCTTAGAATTGGTCCAAAACAGATCAACTAGAAAGAGCCCAGAAAAAGGATCTTGTAGACATGAATGGTATTGAAAACAAATGCAATATGAGGAAGGTATTCAGCTTTGAAGTTTGCCAATTTCAGTTAAAAATGGCCAAAATTTGACTTTATAATAAAATTATTTTTATTAAAAAAAGAATATTCCATAGAATATTCTGCAGAATATTCCACAGGTGGCCAATCACAGGGTGCCACGTGGCCATCCCGGAGGCCGCCATGTGGCCCCAAGGTGGAATGAAATTTCATTGTAAAAATTTGTTATGGCGGCAGGATTCTCTATTAGTGATTTTACCAGTGATTTTGGTCATAGAGCCACCAGGGCCTAATGAAAGATCAGCTGTATTGGACTATAGTCATCCATTGGAGGTGAATGAATAGTAGATCTATATTGATTTCAGTCCTCTGTTTCTGAATTTGCAGCTTATTTTGCCTTTTGAGGCTTTCTACACAGTGTAATTCTTAATTTGAGCATTAGTGAAAGAGGGGAAATCCTAATTAGAGGCTTTTGGACCCAACAGAGGTAGCCCAGGAGAGGGGTGAACTACTTAAACAAATGCTTACTGTTATGCTATGCATTTTTTCTGTTATATTTCAGATTTTGCTTCATTAAACAGTAAATTTTCATAAGTACACTTTTCCCAATCAGACTTATATAGTGAACACAACTCCTTAGTTTCACTTCAAACCACATTACTTCCTTTGCAGAATACTTGAACTTGCTTATTCACACATAAAATTTTGATTAATGAATACTTTTCACATAAACAAATACTTTCATTGATCGGATCTATTTCAGTGTTTACATTAGATTTCTTTAGGTAGAGCCAGTTTGTGGGCCAGAAGCTTCTGGTTTCATCCTTTCTAGTAAAGGTGAAATAACCAATAAAAGCCCCCTACTGTAAATCTCTGTATAAGAAATACTTTGTTCTCACAATTTCAAATCAGATTGGTATCATAGCTCTAGGTTTTGCTTAAGATTTTGTGAAATTTGTGCAAGAAGATTGTGTTATTCTGCAAAATTTGATGCTTACTAGGCTGAACTTGAAAAGAGGGGAAGGTCAATTGGTTAGAGAACAAGTTAATCCTCAACCAAGGAGGGCTATAGTGCCATTATGTCCACCTTCCATTTCATCCTCATTAGCCTTAGAATCAGCCACAAACATGTCTTCCAGAGAAGGAGAAGTACATGAGGAAATGGATCCCAAGGAAGAAGAAAGAGTCTTTAGAAAAGCTTTCTTGGACATGACTTAGATGGTTAGGATCCTATACCAAGAGAGAAATGATAGGATTGCTGGAGAAGGGTCTAGAAACCAAAAAGAAGAAGGAGATTCTTCAGGAGGGAAGAAAGACAAAGATGAGTCTAAGAAATGGAATGGAGGAAATGGTGATCCACCATCTCCATCGTCATCCTCTTCCTCCACATCATCCTCTTCAACTTCTGATAATCAGTCACACAAAACAAATACATCTCTTAAAAATCCTTTGTTAAAGCTTCATGTGAAGTTTGAGTTGCCGATGTTTAATGGTGATATGAATGCAGAAAAATTGGATAACTGGATTAGACAGCTGGAAGTCTATCTAAGGATTCAGAATTTGCATGATGATGAAACAAATATCCAATTAGCCTCTTTGAGAATGGATGGAGCAGCTTTGGTTTGGTGGGAAGCCAAGACCAAGGAGGAAATTAAAAAGCATGGTAAGATAACTCTAACTTGGAATGAGTTTATTACTGCTATTAAGAAACATTTTTATCCTCTTGCTCATATTTAGAAAGAAATCATGAATTGGAAAACTTTTAGGCAACTTAAGGGTCAAAATGTGAAAGATTATACCCAAGATTTTAGAAGGAGAGCACTTCTACATGGGGTAGACTTACAAAGTCAAGACACCTTATTGAAATACATAGGAGGTTTACACAATTATCTGCAAAATACTATTCTAATGTTCAATCCTACCAGTTTAGATGAAGTCTGTGTGCAGGCTACACATTTAGAAGCTACAGGAAAGAATACTTTTGATGAGGATAGTAATTTCAAAAAAAAAGGAAAGAAGAGAGTTGCAAATTCAAGAAAAGAAAAAAGAAAGTTCTTTTGCAAGAACTGTTCAAAGACAATTCATGATGAAGATCATTGTTGGAAGCTTCATCCTGAACTGAAACCAGAAAAATTCAAGAACAAAAGAAAGACCAAAGAAAAGGAGAAAATTGTAGCAACAGCTGAGCAAGACTTAGGGTCAGACTCAGGAGATGAGACAAAAAGCATAGCCATGGTTTTAAAGAACATTAAGGGGAAAGAAGTGGTGCAAGACACAATTCCCAGTTCTAGCTCTTTGAATTGTCACAAAGATACTGATGAAGAAAAGAGGAGGATAGAGATTTTCCATGTGAGGGTAATTTCAAAACATACCAAAATTGACACACTGTTTGATAGTGGGTCACAAGCGAATCCTATATCTGAAGACTTGGTCAAGCAGCTTAAACTTGAGACCATTCCACATCAGAAGCCTTATCCACTTGGATGGATATGCAAGGATGCCAATTTACAAGTCTCAAGGAAGTGCATATTGCGCTTTGCAATAACTGCACATTTTATTGACACAGTGGAACTTGATGTGGTGCCACTTGATATCTCAAGTATTGTTTTGGGAAGTCCTTACTTATTTGACAGGAAGGCCATATTTTATCGCCATGAAAACAAGTATCACTTGTTCAAATATGGTAAAGAGTACATTGTGATAGCACACAAGAAGAAGCTGGAATCTTCTTTACTCCATGCAAGTCAATTGAAAAGACTGGTTAATGCAAGTCAAAGTCTAACTTTGTTGATGTTGAAACGACCAGATTTTGAGCATTCGCCTTTTTATGATGTTGCTAATGATTTGTCTCAGTTTAATAATAGTTTGTCTTTGAAAGAAGATGATGTTATGTTGCAAAAATTTCCTTTTGGGTCAGCCAATGTAGTGAATGAAGTGTCAAAGCAAAGCAGTGCAAGCAAGACGGACACACAATTCAACATGGGACAAAGTTGGTTTCAGAATGGTAGAATTCGCCATGGGAACAGTTTGCAGGGTGAAAGTTATTTTAAGTCTTCTGGGAATTTTGATTAGTGTAGAAAAAGTTTTTTTTCTGCAAATTACAATTTCTGTTCTGCAAATTTTAATAAATTGCATCATGACTCCGTCAATCTTAGCAAGGGTCGATCAGTTGATTCCACAGACAATTTATCATTTTCTCAAAAGCTTCATTTGATGAAATCGAGTAGATTTCAGTTATTCAAGGGTGGAAGAGTGGAGAATCAGTCTCCACATCATTAATTTTAGTAATCAGAGAGCTTTTGGGGTCCAAAACCTTCCCATTTGGGAGGTGTGATCAGGAGATCAAGTCTCTTGTAGAAAAATGCTCAAAAATGAAGTTGCTCAGAATTGGTCCAAACTAGATCGAATGGAAAGAGCCCGGAAAAATGATCCTGTACACGTGAACGACACTGAAAACCGACGCCGTATGAGGAAGATATTCAGCTTTGAATTTTGCCAATTTCAGTTAAAAATGGCCAAAATTTGACTTTATAATAAAATTATTTTTATTAAAAAAGAAAATATTCTGCGGAATATTCCACAGGTGGCCAATCACAGGGCGCCACGTGACCAGCCCGGAGGCTGCCACGTGGCCCCAAGGTGAAATGAAATGGCAATCCAAAATTTTTTGGTCGCGGGTAGGATTCGAACGTGGGTCAGGTTAGAAGCAACGGAGAGGCCCGACCAACGGGTTGTGGTGGTGGTGCTTGTTATTCAATGGCGTGATTGTTTATTTGAATGTTCAATTGGTTTGGGCGGGGCCCAAAAGGGGGCCAGCCCCCTCGGCATATGACTTCCCGCTTGGAACCCGGAGACTAATGTTAATCGGCGCACAAAATCAAACGGTTTGGATAACATTTATTACAACCATTAACATGTGAACGGGTGGAGGTTGTGGATAATTAAAATCCGGTTTTCAAACATTTTGTTTTAACATTATTCGCGGCGGGTTGGACGGTGGTGCATGTGACCACGTCCACCCAACATTTAATTTAACCATCCGTTACAATTGGAGCGCGCCGCCAAATCTGGAGTTTGTTGCCATTTTTAATTGGAGTTAACTCCAGTTCTCCACATTTAGTGGAGTTTTTCTAGGTGACACTGGGCAAACATCAGTTAGCCATAACTTTTGCTAGGGAAGTCCCTTTGGGACGAATGTTTTTTTTTATTTTCGGGGTATTGAAGCATTCTGGAGTTGTTGGGACAGGTTGCAGAGACATCAGGGCACTCTATCAGTGATTTTAGCAGTGATTTTGGTTGTGGATCCACCAGGGCGTAATGAAAGATCAGTTGTGTTGGACTATACTCATCCATTGGAGGTGAATGAATAGTCGATTTATGCTGATTTCAGTCATCTGTTTCTGAATTTGCAGCTTATTTTTCCTTTTGAGGCTTTATACAGAGTTTAATTCTTAATTTGAACATTAATAAAAGAGGGAAAAGCCTAATTAGAGGCTTTTGGACCCAGCAAAGGTAGCCCAAGAGAGGGGTGAACTGCTTAAACAAATGCTTACTATTACGCTGTGCATTTTTGCTGTTATATTTCAGATTTTTCTTCATTAAACAGTAACTTTTCATAAGTACACTTTTCCCAATCATACTTATACAATGAACACAACTCCTTAGTTTCACTTCAAACTGCATTACTTCCTTTGCAGAATACTTGAAATTTCTTATTCACACATAAAATTTTGATTAATGAATACTTTGCACATAAAAAAATATTTTCATTGATCGGATCTATTTCAGTGTTTACATTATATTTCTTTAGGCAAAGCCAGTTTGTGGGCCAGAAGCTTCTGGTTTCACCCTTTCTAGAAAAGGTGAAATAACCAGTAAAAGCCCCCTACTGTCAATCTCTGTATAAGAAATATTTTGTTCTCACAATTTCAGATCAGAAAGAGAGAATCAAGTATTGGATGCACAATACCAAAAGTTCCAGACACTAGTTTCTTAACCACTTTGGAGACTCGGAAGCCATTTGTAAGTCTCTAAAAAACACTAAAAACTAGTTGCGAGTCTCCTATACTATGGATCTGAGAAATACCCACTCCTCTACCTAATAATACTGCTCTCTCTAACATAGTAAATTTAGGCAGATTTTTAATAGTAAACCCATAGTGTCTACTGAAAAGACCAAGTGGATTTCCCTGGTCATCCTAGAGGATATCCCCATATCCGACGAGACATGGATTTCCTTTAGAGGCCCCATCCTAGTTTAGTTTGATAAAACCATCTCGAGAAAAGGTGAGCCTAAATAGGGAGGATCTAGGAGCACTAATACAACGAGTTGTTAACGTACCCAAAATTTCTTGAGAAATTTCCAACTCTCATAGAATTCTAGCCTCTTCCCTTTCAGTCCTCCAAACTCATATCCTAAAATAAAATTGTTTCTCACATATTTTTTTCCACACAACATATTCTGAAGTTCTTTGAATTATAAAAAAATAAATTTGTTTGTTTCATTCCAAAGATTCTAGAGGAGAAATCCTATGACCAAAATCCAAGCTTCATTGAACTTTGCATTTTAATTATATAAATCAATAAATATTATTTTATCATATATATTTTATATATGAAATTTGTAATAGTTGTTAATTCAAGCATCACATTTTTACTTTTATGTATTTTGTGCTGAAAATTCATAAATAATGGTGAGCGGTAATTAGTAATAGATGTTTAAGTGAAGCATCAAAATTTTAATTTTAATTATTTTTTTGCTTAGAAATTTATAAATAATGGTTGGTAGTAAATGTATCTACCTATTTTTAGGAAAGAACTTTGTATATATTCAATATATTTATTTAGTTATATTAATCTTGGTAATATAAAAAATTGTCATATATATTTCTAAACTTATTTTTATTATATTAATATTTAAATATTTACACTCTTTTTTAATTTACTATACATTTTAAAAATTACTTAGAGCCTCCCTCTTTAACTAAATTAAAGATATATGAGATTCTCTTAGTAATTCTCTACTACAAAGTTTTATGTAAAAATTAAGTTGTTGCTAAAATTTACAAAGATGTATCTATTATAACTTCTTTACATTTTGAAACTTTAAAATTTAAATTTAATAATTGAATTTAAAACAGTGATCTTTTACAAAAGAAGCACATCAACTGAACACAAATTGATTACTGAAATAATATAATCATAATTTTTGTTAAAACATTCTACTATTAGAGATGAATTTAGGATAAACGTGGTGTGGAGTCAACCAAGGTGTGGCTGTAGTTTAGAAAAATCTACAGAATAATTTAGAAATTTTGGTAAGATTATGAAAAAAGTTTATAAATATTTTTGAAAATTTGAGTTATAGTAGTTAAATTTCAGTATTTTGAGTATTTTAAATTTTTTTGATACTGCTAAATATATTTCCACTATCAAAAATACAATTAAAATACTCCAATTACCTAATTTAAAAAAAAAAAGTTATACACAAAAAAGCTAACATCCAAAATATTCTATTGCACCCATAGACAACTCCTTGACCACATTATCAACCGAGGAAAACGATGTTACATTCGTAGACAACTCCGTCTCCAAAGTATCAACTGGCACAGACAATGTTCGGGAAGAAAAGATCCGAAGAGGGTACCAGAAAGCAGGTCGAAGAGGTGTGGAAATCGAAGAAAAATTACCATTCGTTGATCTATGCAACAAAGCATCTTTCAACACATCAGCTCTCAGCGTCAGGCATCTCCCATATTTTCCCAACGCTATGCGCCCCAACCTATATATATGGTTAATGCATTTATATATTATAAAATTTTAAAGTTTATAATATATATATATATATTTAAATGGTTTGGTTTAATTCATTTTAATATGTCATGTATAAAGTAAAAAGGCCCGAAGGCATAGTAAGGAGACTGTGTGTGTGTAATTTTGAAATAGAGCCCGCAGGCAAAAATAGAGCAGAGCACAGTATATGTGCATTTTTTTTCATGTGATAGAAAAAAAACTTGAGGAACACTGCGTGTGAAGAAGTTTCCATTTTTTTGTAATCCCTCAGGAAGAGGAAGACTCTGTGTCTGTAATAGAATTTTTAAATGAAATAGAAGTTGTTTGTGTGCCATCTTTGTCCAATTTTTTTTTAATGAGTTCTCTATGTTAGAAGGAGATATTTTGTTCTCTGTGTGTGTTTGGAATCATTCAGAAATTTGAACATGGTATCAGAGCTATTCCAGGCTCTTTGAAGTTTTTCAAAGAAGTTGAAGTTGAAGGTGTTGTTGCAGCTTTTGACCAGCAATGAAGGCTCAACAAAAGTCCATGTATTTGCAAAAATAGTTTTTTTTTGTTTTGTGTTTAAAAAGTGCAGTCCAAAGAAGTTTTTTTGAAAACAGAGTTTAACTCTCAAGCAGTGAGAAGGTTGTTGAAGAATCACAGTCAAGTTTAAATCATAGTTCAGTGTGCTAGCCATGGTAGGAGCCAACACAAGCACGAGTATTGGAAATACTCAACTCCCACAGTTCAATGGGAAGAACTATGACTATTGGGCAATCACTATGAGAGCCCTGTTTGCCTCTCAAGACTTATGGGAGCTTGTTGAAGATGGTTTAGAAGAACCAGCAGATGAAAATGATTTTAATGCCTTAACACAGGCAGGGAATGATTTGTTGAAGAGCAATAGGAAGAAGAACTCAAAATCCCTCTTCTATCTCTATCAAGCAGTGTATGAAAGTGTGTTTCCAAGGATAGCAGTAGCTAAGAGGTCCAAGCATGCATGGGATACCCTCCAAACTACCTATCAAGGTATGGAGAAGGTGGAGACAGAAAAGCTACAATTGCCGAGGAGAGACTTTGAAACTCTTTGTATGAAAGAGTCTAATATCATAAACTCATTATTCACACATGTGATTGGGTTGGTTACCCAGATAATGTCTCATAGAGAGACATTTGAAGAAATAAGGATAGTGGAGAAAGTATTGAGGAGCTTACCCTCAAGGTTTGATGTGATAGTCACAACCATTGAAGAGACACAAGATGTCTCAAATTTTACCATTGATTAGCTTCATGCATCATTGATGACACATGAACAAATATTGGGTAGAACAACAAACTATTATTTGGAGCATACCTTCAAGACCCAAATGTCCTTTGGAAGAGGAAGAGGTGAAGGCAGAGAAAACTACAGAGGAAAAGAAAGAGGCAGAAGCCAAAACAGAGGAGGAAGAAACAACCCTGCAAATACTCATGGAAGGGGTAGCAATCAAAATCAGAACCAAGGTCAAGGCAGCAGCCAGAAAGGTGGAAAAAATAAAGCACATGGACAAAGGTATGATAAATCCCATGTCCAATGTCATTAATGTAAAAATTATGGGAATTATGCCAATGAATGTAGGGAGAAATAGAGTGACATGGGTAATAGAATCAGTGCTAACTTTACTAAGGAAAATATTAGTCAAGAAAAGTTGTTTTTAGCATGTAATATGGCTGAAGAAAAGAATGAAGATATATGGTTTCTAGATTCAGGATGTAGCAACCATATGACTGGAAACATTTCCATTTTTTACATGTTAGATGAAAATGTAAAGTCTCAAGTAACATTGGGGACAGACAGTAAGGTCTATGTCATGGGAAAAGGCAGAGGAAGTGTTATGACAAAGAAAGGAGAAGGAAGATCCATATCAAATGTATACTATGTGCCTGGTATGAAGTGTAACCTCTTGAGCATTGGACAACTCATTCAAAAGGGGTACAATGTTTTCTTTGAAGATGATGTATGCACCATCATGGATAAACCACCAAGCAAGCAACGCATTCCACGAGTCAATATGACAAGGAACAGAATGTTCCCTCTCAAGATGAGAGAAGATTTGAAGAAAGGAGACGAAATGGTAGTAGTGACACAACGGACATTCCAAAGAGAAGAAAAAGATAAAAATTGGTTATGGAATTTGAGATTTGCACATCTAAAGTTTGGAGGTCTGAATTTGTTGCATATGAAATAAATGGTAAAGGGATTACCATTGATTGAGAAACCACACAACCTATGTGAAGGCTGCATCTTGGGAAAACAACACAGAGAAAGCTTTCCATCATGAAAGAACATAAGGACAAAGGCAACCTTAGAAATTTTTCATTCAGATTTGTATGGGCCAATGAAAACACCATCATTAGAAAACAATCATTATATGCTGACTTTTATTGATGATTACACAAGAAAAACTTGGGTGTATTTCTTGAAATATAAAAGTGAAGTGTTTGAGAAATTTTTCCACTTTAAGGCTCTTGTAGAGAAACAAAGTGGGCAACATATTAAATTTTTAGGGACTGATAGAAGAGGTGAGTATATCTCCAAATAATTTTTGCATTTTTTCAGAGAAAATAGGATACACAAACAATTTACAGCAACGTATACACCGCAAAAAAATGGAGTTGCTGAAAGAAGAAATAGGACCATCATGGACATGGTAAGAAGTATACTGAAGGAAAAACATTTGCCAAATGATTATTAGGCTGAAGCTGTACATTGTGTAGAATATGTCTTGAATAGATGCCCAACCAAAGTTGTAATGAACAGAGTTCCTGAAGAAGCATAGAGTGGCATAAAACAATTTGTCACCCACATAAGAGTTTTTGATTGTGTGGGTTATGCACACATTCCAGATCAGCTAAGGAAGAAGTTGGATAGTAAGGAGGAGAAGTGCATATTTATTGGATACAGTGAAGAATCCAAGGCATATAGGTTGTATAACTCATCCACCAAGAAGTTTTTTATAAGAAGAGATATGCAATTCATTGAAGAAGAAGCTTGGGATGGAAGCATTGAGAAAATAGTGAATGTTAAAGGTTGTTTGTCTCATGATTATAATGAGGAAGAGATGGCTGAAATACATCCTTCAGTAGCAGGACCACCTCCACCAACACAAGGAAAACAAGGGACACCATAAGCAGGTATGATAACACCCTTGAGAAGTGATGACAATGCTTCTCCAAGCACACCACAAGGAGCAGATTTGAGTGCTTCTACAAGCACAAGTACACCAAGTGAAAGAGGAACCATATTCAGAAGTTTGAATGTTCGTTATAAGCAAGAAGTAGCAAATGAATGTATGAACTCTTTATTTACATTGCATTGTCCTATAGATGATCCTATTCATTTTGAAGAAGCTATAAAAGATAAGAAATAGATAGATGCTATGGATGAAGAAATGAGTACCATAGAGAAAAATAAGACATGGGAATTGGTTGATCTCCCAAAAGGAAAAGAAGTCATTGGAGTAAAATGGGTCTACAAGACCAAAATCAATGTTGCAGGTAATATTGAAGGCACAAGGCCAGACTTGTTGTCAAAGGCTACAAGCAGCAATAAGGAAGAGATTGTGAAGAAAATTTTGCACCGGTTGCAAGAATGGAAATAGTAAGAGTAGTGGTGTCCATAGCAGCACAACATAAGTGGAAATTTTACCAAATGGATGTGAAATCAACATTCCTAAATGGAGTATTGATGGAAGAGGTTTATGTTGAAAAACCTCTGGGCTATGAGAAAGAAGGCCAACAACCCAAAGTTTGTAGATTGAAGAAAGCTCCTTATGGGATGAAACAAGCACCAAGAGCATGGTACAGTAGGATACATGCCTATCTACTGAAAAATGGGTTTGAGAAATGTGAAGGAGAACCCACATTATATATCAAGGAGAAAGATGGTAAGATGTTGATCATTGTTTTATATATTGATGATGTGATCTTTACAGGTAATGATGCTTACCTCATTGAGAATTTTAAATCAGTCATGAAGGATGAATTTGAGATGACTGATATGGGATTGTTGAAATACTTCTTAGGAATAGAAGTAGAGCTAAATGAAAATAAAATTTTTATCTCTCAAGTAAAATATGTAAATGAAGTTTTGGAAAGATTTAATATGTAGGATTGCAAGGCAGCAATTACTCCTATAGTAATGGGATTGAAACTCAGCAAAGAGGACAACAACAAGGATTTTGATTCAATTTTGTACAAGAGCATAGTTGGCAACCTCATGTATTTGACTGCAACTAGGCCGGATATTATGCATGTTGTGTGTTTAATTTCCAGATTTATGGAAAGGCCAAAGGAGGCAAATTAGCAAGCAGAAAAAAGAATTCTGAGGTTTGTGAAAGGAACAAAGAATTATGCTATTTTATACACCACTTCAAAAAATTTTGAATTGATTGGATATATTGACAGTGATTGGGCTGGAAGTATAGATGACAAGAAAAAAACCTCTGGTTATCTTTTTCATTTGGGTTCAATATCCATCTCATGGGCTTCTAAGAAACATCGAATTGTGAATTTATCAACAACAGAGGCGCAAAGGATGTGGTAGCTACAGCAGCAGCATGTCAAGTAGTTTGGATGAGAAGAATGTTGAGGAGTTTGTGTCATCAACAAGTAAAATGCACACCAATTTATTGTGATAATAGCTCAGTAATAGCATTGTCAAAGAATTTAGTGTTTCATAAGATAACGAAACACATTGATGCCAAGTATCACTACATCAGGGAGCTAGTGAACAATGGTGAAATTATTTTGAAACATTGCAGAACAGAGGTGCAGTTTGCAAAAATTTTGACAAAACCATTGGGGAAGAAAAGTTTTATTTATTTGAGAAAGTGTTTAGGTATGGAAGAAAACCCAATAGTTGAATTTAAGGGGGAGTGTTGAATTTTTAAATTCAACTATTGCTGTGCAGAAGGACAGAGGACTTAAACTCAGATGTGAAAAGGAGACAACAACAACATTATTAATTTTTTTTTTTTGATATACACTCAATCTCGCATTTAAACCCTGCATGCTCAAATTTTTGTTAATGGCCATAGCCTGTGTTACATGGAAAAGCCATGGTTGACCATGCAATCCTCTGGTTCATAATTTTTTTTGCAGCCAACATTTAAACACTGTCCTCGTGCTTTAAAATCCACCAACCCTCATTACTCCCGTTGTTTTCTCTTACGTCCATTTTTTTTTTTTTGAACGAGCCACGTCAAACTGTGGAGCCCATTGCCCACATCACCATTTGAGGAGCCAGTCAATGGTTATTGCGCAGTTGTTAAGCCCAATCACCATACCTGTATTCAACACGACACATCATTAGCCTGCCAGCCAATAGAATTTTATCACATAGTTTTGAGGGTGACATCACAAGACCCATTTGGTACACGATAATATTTGCAATAGAGTTTATTTTTTGGTTTGAAGTCTGGTGGGTTCTACCTCCGACCAATCAGAATGAAATTGCGTGGAATTGGAGCCCTATGTCATCAAGCGCAATTGGTATGCGATAATTTTTTTCATTAGAGTTTAATCTGCGGTTTGAAGTCTGCAACAATGGTTTAAGAACTTTGGTTTAAAGTTTTATTTATATGCGGCAAACGTAGTAAGGTTTAAACCTTATCATAACATTTCCTTATATTTTTTTTTAAATGCCATCGTGAAATTTTTTTTTTGACTTTAGATATATATATGGTTAATACATATATATATTATAGAATTTTCAAGTTTATAATATATATATAGTTAAATATTTTGATTTAATTTTTTTTAATATGTCATGTATAAAGTAAAAAGGCCCGAAGGCATAGTAAGGAGAATGTTTGTGTGTAATTTTGAAATAGAGCCCGAAGGAAAAAATAGAGGGGAGCACAGTATATGTGCATTTTTTTCATGTGACAGAAAAAAACTTGAGGAACACTGCTTGTGAAGCAGTTTCCATTTTTTTGTAATCCCTCGGGAAGAGGAAGAGTTTGTGTTTGTAATAGATTTTTTAAATGAAATAGAAGTTGTTTGTGTGCCATCTCTGTCCAGCAAATTTTTAATGAGTTATCTGTGTTAGAAGGAGAGATTTTGTTCTCTGTGTGTGTTTGGAATCATTCAAAAATTTCAACAGGGACACACTTTTTGCTCCGTGACAACGAGCTTTGGGCTTGTCTACCATATACGCTTTAATAGCATCCAAACTATTATATACCACTTGGGGAGAGGGCACAACAAGAGGATTACATTCCACATTAAGAATCTGCAACTCTTCCAAAACCCCAATAGACGCAAGTAATGCATTTATTTGATTGTGACTGATGTTTAACTCTATGAGAGATGTGAGACCCCCGATCGAATCCGGGAGAGCCACAAGATAGTTAAAATTGTTGCTGAGATCTAGGTATTTTAGATTCATCAAATTGTGGAGATCTTCTGGAAGGCCTCTAAGCTCGTTCATGTGCACATCCAGAAAGTGGAGGGACGTCATGTGGGAGGTGGAGTATGTAAGATGCTTGAGTTTTTTCGAATGAACAGAAAGCTTCAGGAGGTTCAGTAGTTCAAACCCTAGCTTCTCTCATAGGTACATGAGCTGGTTGAAATTAGAAATCAATTATTCCAATGCACTGAATTAAAAATTAAATGCCACGATCAAATATTAGTGATCAATTCTTCCAGTGCATTGAATTAAAAATTAAATGTTACGTTCAAAGATCCGAAAAAATGGTATGGATTTAAGTAAAAATAAACTACACACAAATACAAGGATCTTTGAATAAATCACTAGGAGCTTTCAATACCATTGGGAAGCACAACAAGTGAATTCCCGGAAACATTTAAAACCTTAAGATTCATGAGACGCCTAATCGTATCTGGTAGAGATGTAAGTTGATTTGATTTAATGTCCAGATGAGGAATATTCACCAGACTCGTCAGATATTTAGGAAAAATATGTAATAAACGATTTAGTCTGCGTCAATTTCAGATGAGACATTCCGGCCAATTGGTAATAAGTAATATTCCTCGGAGAATAATACCTTTAAGTTATTATGAGAAATCTCAAGCTTGACGAGTGTAGATGATAGTTTCTTTATTTCATCTGGAAGGCTGTGAAGGATAAGCTAGCTAAGGTTGAGCTCAACGTGGGATAATTTATTAGAAACTTGATGCAAAAAAGCTACAATTTTCTTTTCTGCTTCTTGAAATTCCGATGTTTGGCTATCTGAGGGCATTATGTTGTCCTCCTTGGGCTTCGCCGCTACGCTTTTACCATCTATCATGTGATTGAGCTGCAAGATCGCTTCGTATGGAAAAATTTACCTTTATGCTTATTTCTTGGCCTTAGCTACCATCTCTTCTTACGTTCACATCACAATTATCACCCAAATTAGACATTTGAAACATTATACATAGTAATATATTCACACAGAAAGGACTTACCCGTGCAGACTCCCACTAATCCACACCCATGTATAGTGGTGGACATGAAAGAGCGGTGATGTTGATCAATTTCTGGCAGAATTCTCTCTCGATATGGCCAAAGCTTTGCTAGACTGCTCCATCAGAGAATGGTAGTCTTGGGCGCTAAGACCTTCGGCGGCTAAAAGAGGGATGCTGCTAATGGCTGCCATCTTCAAGACTTGGAACACAATAACTTTATTTAGAAAAGCTTTAAGTGGATTTTAGCCAGATCTGGCATGAAATAGCAGTGATCTCGATCAATTTCTGGCACAATTCTCTCTCGATGCGAGCCAAAGCTTCGTTACACTGCTCCAATAGAGAAAGATAGTCTCGAGCGCTAAGACCATCGACGGATAAAAGACGGATGCTGCTAACGGTTGGCATATTAAAGAATTTCAACACAATAACTTTATTTAGAAAATCTTTAAGTGGATTTCGGCCAGATCTGGCATGTTGGCACAGACTTCTCCCATATTGAAACAAAATTTTTTATTTCTCACCCAAACTTGCAGTCCAGATATCACAGTTTCTAAATGCATACAAATAACCGGTGAGTTTATGGAAAATTAAAATTGTTGGAAATTAATCTCAACCACCACAGTAAATGAACTGGCAGCAACCATACCTCATTTAATGTTTTGCAGGTTGCGGATTGCGTGTGAAGAGAAGGACAAGTTCTGAGCAGAGGACGATTACCCATTCCACAATAGATTAAATAAATCAAATTAAAATAGAAGTTAATACATGGTTATTAAATGAGCATGAGAAAATATTTAATCTGCAAGTTATGTTTAGTTCACGCAAGTTCTGTAATGTCCAGTAAATGATGTCCTCCCATGTTTTGTATTAAATTTGGTCTGTCATGAATTAAATGTCTTAGATATATATGTGTTTAGATTTTATATGTAAGAAAAGAGTGAGCAAAAGATAGAAAGTGTTGTGTAATGTGGCGGATGTAAGCCTGGAAAAACAAGTGGAGAAAATCGTGGAGCACATTTTGGTGGGTATGTGAAAACAATTTTTACTGTGTGTTACTCCGCAACCCTGGTGAATGTAAATCCAAGTAAGAAGTTTTGTTTTACTTGTGAAGGAGCTGCAATATCCATATGTTAATATATTTCATGTGTTGAAATTTTAATATAAAGTTTGGTTAGTTGCGATATAGTTCTGGAATTTTTCACGTATGTGTTTCACCGCAACACTATGTTTTACTCTATTTCACCATGAGTAAAATTAGTTGATTATATTTTCTCCTCTCTATAGTTGTGATTTTAATCTCCACCACTCTGTATTGAAAAGAGGATTCATTTGAATTGATTTCCACAACTGTATGGTATGGATTAAGTGAGTTCCGCATCTCTCTTTAAACTTCAATAAATGAGTTGTCTTGGTTAAAGTAATTTCCGCAACTCTGTGTGAAATTCGTGTGTTGAGGGAAAATAATTTACTCCTTCTCTATTTAAAATTTCTAACATGGTATCAGAGCAGGTTTAAAAATATCAGTAAAGGATAGTGTTTTTACTGAAGAGCTAAAAGGAGTTCTAAAAATCTATGTGGAACATATTCTCTAGCAGTGAGAAAGTTTTCACAGTGTAACAAATTTTTTACACAGTAAGAAAGTTGTTTACACAATGAAAATGGCAGCAACAAGCACAAGCTTGACTAATCCACAAATACCACAGCTTAATGGAAAAAGTTTTTATTATTGGGCCATTACGATGACAACTCTGTTTGCTTCATAAGATATATGGGAGCTGGTGGAACAAGGTTTCCAAGAACCAACAGATGGAGTAGCATTGGTTGCTTTGACAACAGCAGAAGAGAGGTGTTGAGAGTATATTTCCAAGGATTGCAGCAGCAACAAGGTCTAAGGAGGCTTGAGATATTCTCAAGACATCCTATCAAGGCATGGAGAAGGTGAAGACAACAAAGCTACAAATGCTGAGGAGAGACTTTGAAACCCTCTATATGAAAGAGTCTGATAACATAGACTCATTCTTCACACATGTGATTGGGTTGGTTACCCAGACAAGGTCTCATGGAGAGACACTTGAGGAAATAAGAATAGTGGAGAAAATCTTAAGAAGTCTACCCTCAAGATATGATGCCATAGTAGTGGAAATAGAAGAGACAAAAAATTTCTCACAATTTTCAGTGGGTGAGCTTTGTGCATCCCTGATGTCTCATGAACACAGATTGAACAAAATAGTGGACTCCTCATTGGAGCATGCAGTCAAGACACAGATGTCTTTTGGTCAAGGTAGAGGTCGAGGAAGATAAAACTACCGAGGAAGAAGAAGAAGCCCACACAGAGGTGGAAGAAGCAACCCTACAAGAACATGTGGAAGGGGCAGCAATCAAAATCAAAGTGCAGGCTCAAGCCGACACCAAGCACAAGGAAAAAAGTATGAAAAATCCCAAGTCCAATGTCATTATTGTAAACATTATGGACATTATGCCAATGAATGTAAAAAGAAACAAAATGATATGAATAATAGGCAGAATGCAAATTTTGCAAAAAGAAGATAAGAACCAAAGTAATGTGCTTCTAACATGTAATGTAGCACAAGAAAAACAAGATGATGTATGGTTTTTAGACTCAGGTTATAGTAACCACATGACTGGAAACATAGCAATGTTTGCCAGTCTTGATGAGAATGTGAAGTTTGAAGTGAAAACACGGACCGATAGCAAAGTATCTGTTATGGGAAAAGGAAGAGTGCCAATATTGACAAGGGAGAAAATAAATTTGTGCCAGATGTATATTATTTTCCTAGCGTGAAATGTAACCTTCTAAGCATTGTAGCCTGAAATGTAACCTACAATGTGTTTTTTAAGAATGATGTGTGTACTATCATGGATATACCTCCAAGTAAAAGAGTCATCGCTGAAGTGCATATGACAAAGAATAAGATGTTTCCTCTCAAGCTTAGAATGGAATTGAAGGAATGAGGTGTGGTAGCAGCAATCACACAAGGGTTCTTTCAAGAAGAAGTCAAAGAGGAAAATTGGTTATGGCATTTGAGATTTCGACATCTCAATTTTTGAGGTTTGAACGTCTTGCATAGAAAAGTCATGGTAAAGTTATTACCACTCATAGAAAAACCGGACAGCCTATGTGAAGGATGCATCTTGGGAAAACAACACAAAGAAGCATTCCCAGCAGGGAAGAGTATAAGGGCAAAGGCACCCTTAGAGATTGTCCACTCAGATTTGTGTGGACCAATGCAAACACCATCTTTAGCCGGCAGCCGTTATGTTTTAACATTCATAGATGATTACACCATAAAGACATGGGTGTATTTTTTAAAACAGAAGAGTGAAGTGTTTGAATAGTTCTACCACTTCAAAGCTCTTGTTGAGAAGCAGAGTGGGCACTACATCAAAGTGTTGAGAATTGACAGAGGTGGAGAATATATCTCCAAATATTTCCTATGTTTATCTAGGGAGAATGGCATACACAAATAGTTTACCATAAGGTACACACCACAGCAAAACGATGTTGCGGAAATGAAGAATAGGAACATCATGGGCATGGTCAGAAGCATGTTGAAGGCAAAGCATTTTCCAAATGAGTATTGGGTTGAAGGTGTCAATTGTGCAGCATATATTTTGAATAGATGCCCAACCAAAGCTATTATGAACAGAGTTCCAAAAGAAGCATGGAGTGGAGCAAAGAATTTTGTCACTCACATGAAAGTATTTGGATGTGTGGCGTATGCACATGTCCCGGATCAACTAAGGAAGAAGTTGGACAGCAAAGGGGAGAAGTGTATCTTTGTTGGATATAATGATGAGTCCAAGGCATATAACTCTGTATTCCATCCACCAAGAAAGTTGTAATAAATAGAGATGTGTAGTTCATTGAAGAAGACGCTTGGGATGGAAGCTTAGAGAAAACGATGAATGTGAAAACATGTGTGTCTCACGAAGAGCAAGAGGAATTCACATCAGCAAATAATTCCTCCATGGTGGTTCCTCCTCCACCTACACAAGCACAACAAAGCACACCACAAGCTGAAAACAGAATAGCCTTAATAAATCAAGGAAGTGCTTCTCCAAGCACACCAAAGGGATCAAAAACTTCTTTGAGCTCAAGTGGAACTTCAAGTACACCAAGAAGACCAAAATTTATAAATATAAGTGAAATATATCAGCACGATGAAGCTGATAGCAGTGCTGGTCTAAATTCATTATTTGAATTATATTGTCATGTAGATGACCCAATCCATTTTTAATATGCAGTCAAGGAAGAGAAATGGGTTGCGGTAATGAATGAAGAGATAGAAGCAATAGAAAAAAATAACACATGGGAGTTAGTGGACCTCCTGCAAGGTAAAGAAGTCATTGGAGTGAAGTGGGTCTATAAGACCAAGAGAAATGCTGAAGGAAATATTGAAAGGCACAAAGCAAGACTTCTTGTGAAAGGATACAAGCAGCACCATGGAAGAGACCATGCAGAAAAATTTGCACCAGTCGTGAGGATGGAGACAGTGCGTACAATGTTGTCAATTGCAGTACAACAGAAATGGAAAGTCTATCAGATGGATGTAAATTCAACGTTCTTGAATGGAGTGCTGAAAAAAGAGGTGTATGTTCCACAACCTCCTCGCTATGAAAAAGAAGGCCAAGAACACAAGGTGTGTAGGTTACTGAAAAATCTCTATGGGCTGAAGCAAGCACCGCGTGCATGGTACGACAAGATAGATGCTTACTTGATGGACAATGGGTTCAACAAATGTGACAGTGAACCTACTCCCTACATCAAACAAAGTGACGGTAAGATTCTTATTGTCGTTTTTTATGTAGATGATTTGATTTTTATAGGCAGTGATGATTTTCTCATCACTGCTTTCAAAGCAGTTATGACAAGTGAGTTTGAAATGACTGACTTGGGGTTGTTGAGATGCTTCTTGGGAATAGAAGTAAAGCAAAATGAAAATGGAATTTTTATTTCTCAAGCAAAGTATGGAGCAGAAATTTTGGAGAGGTTTAATATGCAGAACAACAAGCCATCACCAAATCTAACTGTCATGGGGTTGAAATTGAGCAAGGAAAATTGCAACATCAATGTCAATCCGACATTATACAATCTGAGCATGGTGGGCAGCGTAATGTATTTGACCACAACTAAGCCTAATATAATGTATGTAGTGAGTTTGGTGTCGAGGTTCATGGAAACTCTCAAGGAGACACATTGGCAAGCAACGAAATGAATTTTAAAGTATGTTAATGGGACAAAGGAGTATGGCGTTTTGTACTCTGCAACTGATGATTTTAGGCTGGTTGGTTACACTGACAGTGATTGGGCTGGAAGGGTTGATGACGGAAACATGTCAGGATATGTCTTTCATCTGGGTTCGAGAGCCATTTCACGGGCTTCCAAGAAGCAGCCGATAGTGTCATTATCAACAACAGAAGCTGAATATGTCACCACAATAGAAGCAACATGTCAAGAAGTTTGGATGAGAAGGATGTTGTGGGATTTATGTCATGAACAAGATGGAGCAACCACTATTTTATGTGATAATAGTTTAGAAATTGCATTATCAAAGAATTATGTCTTTCACAAAAGGACAAAGCATATTGATGGAAAATATCATTTCATAAGATAATTGGTTAACAATAGTGAGATTGTGTTGCAGCATTGCAGGTTAGAAGAACAATTGGCAGATATCATAACAGAGCCATTAGCACATGAAAAATTTGTTTATTTCAGAGATTGTCTAGGAATGGTCAATGGCGACAGTTGTGATCAAGGGGGAGTGTTGGAAATTAATCTCAACCACTGCAGTAAATGAACTGGCAGCAGCCATACCTCAGTTAATGTTTTGCAGGTTGTGGATTGCATGTGCAGAGAAAGACAAGTTTTGAGCAGAGGACAATTACCCATTCTGCAACAGATTAAATAAATCAAAGTCAAATAAAAGTTAATACATGGTTATTAAATGAGGATGGGAAAATATTTAATCCGCAAGTTTTGTTTAGTTCACGCAAGTTCTGTAATGTCTAGTAAATGATGTCCACCCATGCTTTGTATTAAATTTGGTATGTCATGAATTAAATGTCTTAGATATATATGTGTTTAGATTTTACATGTAAAAAAATAGTGAGAAAAAGAGAGAAAGTGTTGTGTAATGTGGCGGATGTAAGTGGAGAAAATCATGGAGCGAATTTTGGTGGGTGCATGAAAACAGTTTTTACTGTGTCTTACTCCACAACCTTGGTGAATGTAAATCCAAGTAAGAAGTTTTGCTTTACTTGTGAAGGAGTCACAATATCCATATGTTAATGTATTTCCTGTGTTGAAGTTTTAATATAGAATTTGGTTAGTTGTGATATAGTTCTGGAATTTTTCATGTATGTGTTTCACCTCAACACTTTGTTTTACTATGTTTCACCGTGAGTAAAATTAGTTGATTATATTTTCTCCTCTCTATAGTTGTGATTTTAATCTCCGCCACTTTGTATTGAAAAGAGGATTCATTTGAATTGATTTCTGCAACTGTATGATATAGATTAAGTGAGTTCGGCAACTCTATGTAAACTTTAACAAATAAGTTGTCTTGATTAAAGTAATTTCCGCAACTCTGTGTGAACTCCATAGGTTGAGGGAAAAGCATTATTCCCCTGTCTTTTAAAATTTCTAACAAAAATATATCTAAAATCTTTGTTCAAGCTGGTAGACAGATATTTCAGGATGGCGAATGTTTTATTTTTCTTTAATTTAAAATGAAATCACAATAAATTTTAGAATATTTCTCCGCATTTCGCTGATGGTAAAAATATTAAACTGTTGGTCCTAATTATAAAGCCCTATGAAACTCCATTTTAAAATCTTGTGAAACCCCATGATTAACAGTAACTACAACAATATCAAAGAATTTTAGGCAACAATATCAAAAAATTTCTAACCCTCCACTCAAGTACTTGAACTAACCATTAGTGCTTTCACGGCACGACATGCACGACATCTACGGAAAGAAGCTCCAGATTCTTGAACGAAACCTGAGCCGCTCACTTTTTTCGGAAAATTGAGTTATCTGAACTCCTGAACAAGTGATCAGGAGTGCCTCCATTCCAAATACCGATCGATGTTAAAATTGCAAATACTTTGCTAACTGTATGTGATAAGGCAAGCTACTGTTATATAGTGGGATGTGCTCGTTACTATGGAAATTTGTTGAAATGACAGTACGGGATTGAACGAAAAGCAATCAGAGCTCATGGCTGCTCATCAGATTCGACCCCATTCGCCCTTGGGTAACCACCAAGCTATAAACTCCAGCAACGCCAATAGCGTGGCGAGAACAAGGGTCAACAACTCTAAAAGCCCTTCTAGTTACAAAGAACGGAATGGTAGGAAATGTTTATAAAACAAATATCTAGAGGTCAAATCTTTCGGTAAGATTATGAAAAATTTCGTCAATTTTTTTAGAAAATTTGAAAGTCTTCCAAGCTTATTATTGTGGGTGTATTAAGAGTTTTTGATGGTGTTGAATCTATTTCCATGATAACAAAAATATGTAATTCAAACACTCTAATTATCTGAATTTTTGAAATTTTTTATCAGATTTTAAAATGTGGGACGAAAGAGTATGTATTTTTTTCTCTTCTTGAAATGTGGAAACAGAAAAGCATTTCATTTTAGAATGCGAAGCCTTCAAAGATAGCAAGAAAAATTATGCAGGTATTCTTGCAGCTAGTTCTTGGGATAATCTATTCAGCGAAAAGTTTGTCGAGAAACTGAGAGCGATTGTTGTAAAATTTCACAAAAAAAGAGCGGAATACAAAAGCTAGATAGAAAAGCAATCTGTCTTATAAACTATTTTTAGCCTCGTAAATGTTAAAAATACTTCTTTCTTTCATGCATATAAGATAGGTAGGGCAAGAGAGTGGTGTGATACGGTGATCAAGGAAAATGCATCATATTCCCCTTCGCCGCCCCCTAAAAAAAAGAGCATCGTGTTTTACCAAGTGGTTTTGGTTGTGGTTTTTTGTTTTCGTTTCATTTACCTTGTATTTGTGGTTTTGGTTGTTGATTTTTTGTTTTCGTTTCATTTACCTTGCTTCATTCGTTAAGGCGATGTTTTAATTTTTAGTAAAATTGTTTACAGGATTAATGCCATGATATATTGTATTAAATTTTGGGTCAGTCCGAGTATAAAATATATTATAAATTTATTGGTATTAAATTTATTTTATTTTTAATATGGTAACTTTAATGAAAAAATTATAAGTTAAGATATTAAATTTAAAATGTGTTATAAAGTTTATGAATTTGAAATAAACTGAAATTTTAAAATATTTGATATATTTGGTTTTTAGGACAATGTAATTGGTAATCCTTTTTTTGTAAAATATTATGTAAGATATAATTTTATAATGTAAATTATAAATTTTGGTAATCTCTTTTTTTATAAAATATTATGTAAATTATAAAAGTCAAAATATTATATATTATGAAATTTAAAGTTTAAATTTCTGTAAATTTAATTTTAAAAATATTTAGAATACATTATCAATTCTATAGTTTCTCATCTAAAACTTATAAAGGTACAATATTTGTTATTTTATTAAAAATATAACAAATAATTTGTATTAATAAAAAAATTATAAATCTTATCATTATAATTTATTTAAATAAAAAATATGAGTTATAAAATGTTTGGATTTTTTTTTTATTTAAAGTTTAAATTTCTGTAAATTTAATTTTAAAAATATTTAGAATACATTAACAATTCTATAGTTTCTCATATGAAACTTAGAAAGGTACAATATTTGTTATTTTATTAAAATATAACAAATAATTTGTATTAATAAAAAAATTATAAATCTTTATCATTATAATTTATTTAAATAAAAAATATGAGTTATAAAATGTTTGGATTTTTTTTTCAAATTTTTATTAAAAATATTTAAATTATAAATAAATTATATATAGATAATATTATACTCTATATACTAATTCATAAATCAATAAATTGCTAAATAATATTAATATAAGATATTGCAAATGGGGTAGCAAGCTAAGTGGACTTGATTGTGGGCAAAAATCCATAGTTAAGCGCTCTTAAGTCAAAGACATTTTGGGATTGGTGACCTGAAGGGAAGTCCTGTTTATGAGGTGCAAGCCCCGGAAGTGATGATTGACACTATGTGATTCATTTTACTAGTTTCAATCCCACTTCTTCACCCTTGTCCTCGATGCAATGATTGCTAAGTGAATTATTTAAAAATCATTGGAAATTAGTCCGTTACAATTGAATCCCAAAAATGATATCTAATACAATGCACTGAGGAAACCCCTCATACTTTAAAATCGAGATAAAATTATAATTTAGATAAATAAAAACTGAGTTATAAAAAATAAATTTTTATAATTATAATTTAGTTAAATAAAAATTGAATTTTTTGTGAGAAATATTTTGGTAAAAATGATTCACGTGGCTCTAGACACAGAAAGAAGTCCAAAAGGGCTCAGAAGAGGACAAAATTCAAAGTCTTCAGAACGCTTTCGAACTAGTAAAATATTATAATGCATGTTGCCCTCATTTAAATGGCACTAACAAAACTCAAATCCGAGCTCGTATGGGGGAGATAGAGCTCTTCAAAGGTAGACAAGACAAGGCAAAAGCTAGACCCACAATGTGCCACATGGCATCTAGTCAACAAGTGAGACCCACATAGTAGTCCATCAACCATTGACACATGGCACATCATCATTAGCCCCTCACCCCTGCATAAAGATAAAACAAAAATTATTTAAAAATATACCTAACCACATCAGAAAACTCATATATATGAAATGTGGTTATAAAATCAAATTCGTGTAAAAAAAAAAAATACAATATGGTTATAATTATATAACAAAATAACATCACATGTTATATGGTTTAAAAGATGAAATTTATGTGGTTATAAAATCAAATTCATATTTAAACAAGCCTACATTATTTAAAAATTGTCACTGCTAAGAAAGTTTGCTAAGATGTATTATTTGTAACTCATATGCAAATACAAACTAAAGTTTAAATGTTCCGGGCCAACATTCAATATAAATCTTATACTTTGTTTTACACGGGGACAGAAGCTTGGAGCCAGCTGGCAGACTTATTGACGCCGATAATTAGAACTGATATATTCGATCTTCTTCATACCTGTTACGTTTGTCTGCTGAAAAGGGTAAATAAAATTATAAATAAATAGAAATCAGTGATTAGATTTTTAATTTTTAATAATATATTTGTCATTGAATGGAAATAATGGAATCACAGGTGTTGTTAGTGGAGAGTGACGCGCCTGTGTTGGTAAGTATGATATCGTAATGCTGGTCATTTTGTAATCCCGTTGATGCAGGTGTGTGCTTCTTTGAGTTCCAAAAATGAAATCTTTGGCGGTCGCAAAGGTGCTGCCAAGCCCCACAGGAAAGTTCCTTAGTAGAGGAAACAGAGCAAGCAGCAACAGTGGTAGCGGTAGGGCCAGAGGTAGAGGCAGCTAGAGCAGCAGAGACAAAGGTAGCGTCGATGGACGCAGATCGAGATCAGGATGAAGAGCCGGGTGTTTGGAGGGGATATTATTATGTTCTGGATCGAAAGGAAGAGCCAAAGTATAATGATCGGAAGAAAGAGTCAGATGCTTGAGCTGAAGATCCTGATGCGAGTCTTATGCTCGTAAGCGAGATGAAGATTCTGGTTCAAACAATAATGGATTTTCTAGTGATTATGCTTTTGGAACCGGACGCCCTTTCTTTTTACCCAGAGATGAGAGCGAATCTGTTCTGAAAATACGAGGCAAGACAGGCAGGCTTACTTTTTGAACAGTCAGGCCTATCTATCCACCTTACTTCAAGTCCCACAAAAAAGACCCTGATAGGGGTTTCTGGAAGGATACAACTTCTTCCCCTTGCTTACTGTCATCCAGTAGGCTCGCTTGCGTCATTACCTCTCTATTCTCCTGTAAGGTCTCACTAAGACGAGATAAGAAGGTGATGAAATGATTGGATGAAAATTTTTGAAGCTACCGCTATCCTATTATTTTGACGATATCAACAGAAATCATTGTGTGTGTGATGGTAGCATAATTCATATTGGCTGTGATGGTAGCAGATCTGACAAGGATTATTTAACTCGGCTTAAGATATTTGGTATGTAATATCATTTTCTCTGTCAGTTTTCAAATAACAGTGATTTCTCTGTCAGTTTTCAAATTGTAGATGAGACTTAACAAGTCAAATTGATTCTATATGTCCACGAGTGTTAGGAGTTTGTTTTTAGCATTTTGGAAAAGAACTGGTAAACAGTCAAGCCCTTCAGAACACTGGTGTTTACGAATTCTTGTTAGTTCTGCAATTTTTTTGAATGCCACTATAATAAGCTTTTGATACTGAAATATTTGCACTTCTCCAGAAACATTTTAATGTAAGCCCTTTGGGAACACTGGGACTTATGATATCTTGTTAATGTTCTGCGATTTTGTTGAATTCCACTGTAATAAGCTTTTGATATTGAAATATCTGCACTTCGTATTTGTTAGACAAAGCACCTTATCTTCGTTTACTAAAAGTAATAGACAAGCGTGAGGCAGAAAGAGGGTATTTTGTTTTTTAGCAACTATGTGTTATATGGCTATTCCTGATTTGCGAATTAACTCCCAAATAGCTTCAGAATAACAAACTATGCTATGACAAACAATCAACAAAATTGCAGTGAACCTAACAAAACCAGAGGACAGAATGAAAGATCACTTTCCAGATCTAATTGTTGTCAAAATGCATAAATTATAAGGATGTTTACTCATATTTACCTGATATTTACCTGTGATATTTACATGTGATGCAGATTAAGAGTCACTTCCTCTGGTCATTAGTCTAGAAGTAGTTTAATCGTGGCATCCGAACTACCTCTTTGAATTGAATAATCCCAGCAGAGAGGAGATTGTTGCTGATGGGTAAACTAAATATTTTTTTGCAGTATCTTGCAGTATGTTGTTGATAGGATGCCAATTCAGCTAGTGCTGCTGTGTGGGGATCGGGATCGATTCTGAACAATGTGAAAGACAGAGGAGTGAAAAAAAAGAAGCCAGGCTTCAACAATAACAGGATTCATACATTTGTGGCAGAAGATAGCTCCCATCCCCAAACAACAGAGATATCTCAACCCAACATCGATTGTGTTTTTGCAAGGCAGCCGCTTGAAATAAAAGGTTTGCAGGTCCAAGGCGGTGTAGGTGACACCAAACATGTACATGGCGGAGTATGTGGCAGTGTGCATGGCGGCTGTGTATGCATGGCGGTGTATGTGGCAGTTTGAACGAAACTTCGATGACACTGTTTTAAACTTTGATGGGAGCATGTATAAACATCATGTAATTTTAGCATAAAATGCTTGCCTATTAATGCTAGCATTAATCAATTTCGCGAAAACATTCCAAATGAATTGAAACATATCTTAAGTTTTTCTCAGATCTTGCCTCGATATGAGGCCAAATAAGACCTCTAAATTCCTGAGTGGTTGGAATAGTGGTGAAAATTTTCTTATTGGTTGTAAAAAAACAATTGATAAAATATAACTTTAAAACTTTAGGCTAATTACTTGGTTTGCAGCTTCGTTTGTTTGCAAATTAATCAAACCGAAAAAAATCGTTTACAATAGTCCCTACCAGCCCCGAAGGGGCAGGGACTAAAAAAATACAGTATCGTTATAACTATATAACAAAATAATATCACATGTTATATGGTTTAAAAGATATAAGGGAATTTATATAAAAACAAAACTCATTATTCCAACCCAGTTAATATAGTGGTTTTGTTTTGTTATGGTCATACGAATTGGTAAAACACACCATAACACCATACATAAATCGTTAACATTTAAAACTACAGACGGTTATGTTCGCCACACATGTAACGACGGCACCAAAGCATAGCAAAGAAATTTTGAACGTGCCAATAAAACATAATAATCGCTCCTAAGTTCGGAAACCAATGAGGTTCGACCCCATAATGAACGGGCTCTTATTTACAATGGAAGCCAATATGCCAACGACACCTTCAATTCATATGCCCTCAAAACCATATAATAACCCAAATTTCATTTTCAAGGAATAGTAGGAACACGAAGGCGTGGCAGACCGGTGTGTTTTTCAACAAAAAAATATTTTTTTATTGCAGATATGAGCGGCCACAGTGCCGGAACCTTGCTCAGGGAATTTTAATGAGGCATCAAAACAATTCCTTGAGGTCCCAAACTTGATGAAGTAAAAAATTTGACAAATTTTATGTCAATTTTACACCTTTCGGTGACAGGAATTCAATGGCAATGTTCATTTCAGCAATAAAGTTTTGCAGTTTTCAGCTATTTTCCAGATTGGAGTGACGGTCTCAGATTCCCAAGTGTGGACATTCGATTTTATGTCTCTCGACGCCACGAATTTGATGGTGCAGCCAGATTCAACCGCTGAGCATCCACTTCTTCAACCAACTTCAGGGGTTAAGGTATATGTAGATTTCATATCATGTGTCTCTTTTATCATTTGTTGTGACATTTAATATGTTTTTTAGATCCTTGCTTGATGTATCTTGAGGGATCTATGTTTCTACTTCATGTGAGATGTATTCGCCATAGATTGTTATGATCCCTATGTAACTTTGTTGAAGAGATCCTCATCATCACCTTGTGTGAGATTATGTCATGTTGATAAGAGGCCTATTGAGAGTGAGAGTTTCTGTAGCAGAATGTCTCTTGGAGAGAAAATCCATTCATGTTGAGGAAATATATCTTTGTATGACAAAAAATATAGTCCATGTACATCATCACCATTTCCAGCACTATATAAAGCAGCCTACCCCATTTTGACAGCAGGCCCAGAGACATAGCCCACACTGGGTGAACTTCGTTATCAACGTCTCGTGTTCTTATGTTGCTGATTTTTGTCTTGTTTCCTCTTGCTTAAAGCATGCATATGTGTTCTTTTAATGATCTTTTTAATGAAATTCTAACCACATCACAGAAGTAAAAGATCATGGATAAATCTAGTAGTTGACGGACCCGAATCAAGTGGTATCAAAACGGTCTTCTCGCTGATGTGAATTGCTAGTGTGAACAATGATTGAACGTGAAACAATGAGGATGAAAAGACATGTACGAGGCCATGTTCAAGATGTCCAAAATGGTGGACATAGTGTATGATGCTTATGAGAAGAGGATAAAGGAAGATTAGAAAGAAAGATCAAAGAACGATGCTTCATTTACATCTTCCAGTGCTTATGCATCTTATTCTTCACCTTAATCGTCTTCTAATCACTAAAATGAGGAGATCAACCGGAGTCTTCAGGAAGAGAATGCTAAATTAAGGATGTTACTACAAGAAGATAAAGAAGAGAAGTAAAGGTTACAACTTCAGTGGCGAGCCACGGAAGAGGCTTTGGAGAAGTTGAAGCACAACAAAGGCTTAAAGAAGCCATCATCACTTGTGTGCGAATCAGAAATTGAGGTAAACAATGTTGATTGTTCTTTAGTTTCATCTTCACATGTTATTATTTCTGTTGGAAATGTGGCATACCCATTACAGGAACTAACATGAGACTCCTTACCAAAATTGGGTACAAAGGAGGAGGACTTGGTGTGAATGGTCAAGGCATAACTCAACCATTGGAGGTTGTGCAAAGTCATCTATTCATAGGTTTGGGATACACTGAAGGGCAGTTCTCAAAGGTCTTATAAGCTTCCAATACATGGTTGAAACCATTGGGGAAAGAGAACGATGGGAACACTTCACCATCATCCTATGACAATGCACATTGTAGAGAAAGAGATGAGGCAAGCTCTTATCACCATGAATGCACCAGAGACCAACAAGAAATGTATAATAAGTCTCAGTATTCTAGTGTTCATTTTGATTACAAGCATTTCACTAACAATGAACATAGATCTTGGCATCGAAAAACATGTAGTTTTTTTGGATTACATATCCATGTATATGTTCAGTGTTGGAAAATAATGGAAGCGTGAAAGAGGATGAGGCGTGGAAGGGCTTCTCCATTGCAGGAAAAGAAGAAGGTAAAGAAGGTATGGAGGAAGAATACTCATTGCAGTAATTGGGAGAGAAGTGGCCATCAAAGAGACACGTGTTAGGGGCTCCATCCAGAGCAACATCTCAAGGACAAAGTGTCCATACATCAACCAGTTGAAACAATTATTCGACAAGAAAATGCACCACAAAGAGATGACCCATTCACTTTGATATGTGAGAGATGGTTTTTATAGGTGTGGTAGCATTTCATGGCCTTGATTTGTAAATCATATGTTGCAACTTAAAATGTAAACGTGATTATGTCTTTTCCATCACTTGTTAAGAGACAATGATATTTTGGCCTTGTATTGATAGTTGGGGTATTGATTCCATTTGATGTAAACTTGACCACAGAGTAAAATTATGAGGAAATATTTCAGTAATAATCACATTAAAATGAACATTGTTAACGTGTTTCGAACCAACCAGTGTAGTTCATCATCAAGACTAGGTGAGAGACCAGATCCAGACGTTGAGTTTAAAGAGATATAGAAATGGCTAAACTGGCCGCTAAGATAGCGACTAGTTTGACTTTGAAATTTAATAATGGTTAGTTCTATTAATTTAATTATTTACTTAATTATTTAATAAAATCCTAATGGCTAGTTTGACTTTGAAATTAATAACGGCTAGTTCTATTTAGTAACTTAATTATTTAATGAAATATATATATATATATATATATATATGTATATATATATATATTTATTTTATTCAATTTAGTTAATTAATTATTAATAATATTAATATTGTTATTATTATTTATTTATTTATTATTTAATTCTTTATTACCTAATATATTATATTTATTTATTATCTATATAAAAAAAAATGGAAAACAATAGACAATTAAGAATATAGGGCAGGGATCCAACACCTACTTATATTCCAGCCATCATCTCTATTGAGATTTACGAGTATTTTTTCAATTTCAAGGGCCTCTCTTAACTTATGATGATGGAAATGGTCAATCCTATTTAAGACCTTAGCCTCTTCAATGCATATATGATGGTTAGTCTTTTCCACATGCTCATCTAGGGCAGAGGTGTGGGACCTTCCATGCCTAATGTCGACTGCATATTCGTAGATCCTTTGGTTAATAGATAAACCAGTTTCACCAATGTAAGGTGTCCCATAGGAACAAGTAATAATGTAGACACCTTTACCATCCCTAGGGTTCACCGGATCTTTAACCGATTTAAGAGAGTTGTGAACCGTGCTAGGGGCTTGAAGGGAGAAGAAATCATATGCTTCTTAAGGATCCTATCAATCCTATTAGTGGTTCCCTAAATGAAAGGAAGCCTTACATTGCAGGACCACTGATTAGGAAATGGTGCTTGTGCATCAACTGTTTTGTCTACAATGCCATTTCATGACTCTTGTTCTTTGAACAAAACATCTCTACTGATTATGGTATTCTTGGTGACATGGTTATATAATTTGTAAGCTTTTGACTGCTCACTATAGCCAAAAAATATGCATTTTTCACTTTGATCATCCAATTTTCCTCAAATCTTCTTAGGCACATGTGCATATGATACACATTAAAAAGCTCTGAAATGAGATACATTGCATCACATACTTGACCATGCTTCATCTGGAACTTTGTTCATCAAACTCTTTGTAGGAGATATTTTTAACACATAAACAACACATGCAACTGCTTCTGCCCAATACTCATTAGACACATGTCTTGCTTTCAACATGCTCCTTGTCATGTTCATGATTGTTCTATTCTTTATCTTTGCTACATCATTCTGCTCCGGTGTGTATCTAGTCGTAAAATGTCTTTTAATTCCATGTTGTTTACTATACTCATGGAATTATTTCGAATCATATTCTCCTCCACGATCTGATCTCAATACCTTGATCTATCGATCACTTTGGTTCTCTGCTAAGGCTTTGAATTCTACTTTGCAAAAATTTATGACTTGCGCTTAAAGAAATAAACCAAAGTTTTTTTGCTATGGTCATTATTAAAAGTGAGGAAGTAACAACTTCCACCAATCGATTGTGTCCTCATAGGTCCACACAGGTTTGTATGCACCAACTCAAGTGGTTTCTTTGCTCTGAATGAAACTCCCTTCAGAAAAATTTCACAATGTTGCTTTCCCAAGATGCAACACTCACAAGTACAAGCAGGTTATTTGATGGGAGGTAATCATGTGACCATTTGTTTCTGCTACAAGAATCTTAAACTAGAAAAGTGCAAGTGTCCAAGCCGAAAGTTTCGTAACCAATAATCATTAGAACATGTAACTGTAAAAGAACTAACCTCATCATTGTAATTCATAACTAGAGGAAATATTATATTCCTCATCATCTGCACCTTGGATATCAGCTACTTGCTTGGGGGTTTTTCATAAATAACACACTCTTTCCCTTGAAAGATAACTCTGTATCCTTTTTGCGTCAATTGACCAACACTTATCAAATTATGTTTAAGACCAGGAACATAATATACCTCTAAGATTGCCTTTGGCTACACCTTATTGATCAGAATGTTGACCACTACTTTTCCATATACATCCACAGTCTTGTCTATCCCCAACTTTACCTCTGTATTCACATATTGATCCAAATTTGCAACCAAGTTCTTGTTTCCTGTCATGTGGTTACCGCAACCATCGTCTTATAGCCACACCTTATCATACGGTTCATGCATGTTGTGGCATGCTAGTAACATGGAGTTGGTACTATCTATCCTAACATCAGCGCTTTGTTTTCCTTGATCAGCTATATTCTTCCTGAAATCACAAGTATAGTTTCCAAATTTATTGCATTAATAACATCTCACCTTTGATTTGTAAGATATTTGATTATTTTCGAAGCTTTTTTTGCTACTTCTTCCACTTTCATGTTCATGCTCTTCTCGGCAATCTCTCTGACCACCATATATTCCGCCTTGTCCTTTGCCTCTCGATTGACCTCTGCCTTGACCTCTTGAAATAAAAACCTGAATTTTGAAAGAAGTTTATAAAGTGGAATCCTTATTTATTTCTATCATTTCCTCATGCGATAGAAGCGATCCCATCAACTCATCAACTGTCAGCTTGTCCAAATCCTTGGCTTATTCTATGGATTCTACCACAACATAAAACTTGGTAGACAAAGATCTAAGGACCTTCTCAATCGTTGCTCGATCTTTAATTTCTTCACCATAATTTTTTAACTGATTTATGATAGGCATGACTCAATTCATGAAAGAGTCAATATCCTCTATCTCCTTCATCTACACAATTTCAAAATCTCTTATAGTATTCTACAATTTAACAATATTGACTTTGGCCATAGCTTGATATCTTGTCGCCAAAGTTTCACATGCATCCTTTGCTAAATAAATGATCACAATATTTTGGAACACTTCTCGGTGCACTCCCTGCTAGATAAGAAGCAATTCTTGTGCATTATTCCTTTTTTCTTTCATCCACTGTTCCTTATTTGCATTATTGAGAGCTTGTTCTTCTGCATCATTCTGAGGTTCTGCAAACAAAAACTTGACATGATCCCAAACATCATGCGCTTTTAACATGGTCTCCATCTTAATGTCCCACACATCATAATATTTCCCCGTGAAAAAAGGAATTTGTGGGTGGAAACTCCTTGTTGCCATATTTCTTCAAAAAAAATTTACTTCTCTTATGAAACGCTAAGTTTCCCCTTTTTTTATATATGCTTTGCAAAGCTCAAAAAATAACCTTGTAATAAAACCCTAAGTTTTATTCTAATATATAAAAAAAATATTTTATAAATTTTTTTATATATATAAATAAACTATTGATATTAAGCCCTTTCTCAAAACTTACTATAATATTTTCAAAACTTAAAAAAAAATCCTTTTAAAAACTCCCTTTTAAAACCTTATTATAATATGCTTTCGAAAATTCCTTTTAAAAGAGTTTCCTCTTATATACTCACGTAACCTTTATAAAAGTAGCTCTTAAAATATGACTGAACTCATTAACGCATTCGTATATATCTAAATACGATCCAATAACAAATTGCCTTTCAAAATTTTGTTGACTCATTTTGCTAATGTAGTAGAAGTGCAATGTGATTGCTTGTATGAAATGATAATAATGCAAATACTCTTGAAGATGCCCAGTGTGCTAACACTCTGCACAGTGTCAATGTGCCACATTAGTTCCTTAAAGCATGAAATAACCAAAACTTCCCGTGTGAATGGAAATCGCGATAAGTTTTCTTCTTGTGACGCGGTTATTTGTTGAACTGACCAGCATTATAACGCTCTCACTATAACATAACATATGTGTTATAGCTTCAAATAAGCGAGAAATTTTTTTTCTGATATCACACATGGATGGTTGCTAATTTTCCTTTCCTTATTTCTTTGTAACCTCGCTCTAATACCAATTTTTTGGCAAGGTAGAAGAGTAAAGGCACAAATAACACAAATAATTCACACAAAATAACACACACAAGCTGTGACTCTTCTATTAATCACATGAACTTCAATCACTCTAAATAAAATGAACTCTGTGAAGGCTATTTATCATTTTTTATTAATGAATAGCTTGGCATGCAAACACTTACCAAACTCATATATCACTTAACTCGACTTTCTTAACGCTCACTTAACTGACTCTCTAACTCAGGTACCAAATTCATCTATCACACAACTCGACTTACTCAACGCTTACTTAACTGGTTGTCTAACTCTTCATGCAAGAGTTAATTAAATATTTTTACACTCCCCCTTAATTACGATAGGTAAGCTAAAAAATGGCTCATGAAAACTAAAACATGCCTACTGGTATATGTCTCAGCTAAGCTTACAACACCAAAGTTTCTTTTGTGAAACTCAAAAACATCTTTTTCTAATGGTTTTCTAAATATATCAGCCAATTGATCACTATATTTACAGGTCTTCAAGTGAGCTTCTGCATTGCTCATAAGGTATCTAATAAAGTGATATCTAGTATAAATATGGTTTCTCTTTTGATGAAACACTCTATTATTGGATAGTGCAATCGCTGAGGTGTTGTCACAGTATATTACTGTTGATCCTTGTTGTTTCTTCTTGAGTCCATCCAACACTCTTCTTAAACATATTGTTTGACATGTTTTTGATGTTTCTGCTACATATTTTGCTTCTGCTAATGATAGTGTCATAATGGGTTGCTTCTTAGATGCCCATGAAATCACACCTGAACCAAAATGAAACACATAACCAGAATTCATCTTCGTATCATCGAGACTACTTGCAAAATCACTATCTGCAAATCCAATCAAATATTTCTTTTTCGTACTTGCATACATTATGCCACAATCCCTAGTTCATGCTATGTATCTCAGAATTATTTTTCATGCACTCCAATGTGTGCCTTTTCAAGTCTCCATAAATCTGGAAATTAAACTTACTCCTCGCATAATATATGGTCTTGAAGATCTGAGATACATGAGGCTTGCAACCAATCTTTTGAATAGAGTTGGATTGACATCTGATCCTTCATCATCCTTACTTAACTTTGTACCTGTTGTAACTGGTGTAGGTATAGGTTTTCAATTATCCATCATAAATATTTTCAACAAATATCTGGCATATTTATTTTTGCAAATAAATATTCCTTTTTTAGATTGCTCAACTTCCATGCCAAGAAAATATTTCATGAGACCAAGATATGTCATCTCAAATTCATTCATCATGGATACCTTGAATTCATCTAACTGAAGATCACCTGTAAATATAATGTCAAATACATATAAGAAAAAAATAAAAATATGTCCATGCTCATTTACTTTTTTGTATAAGGTAGGCTCAATGTTGCTTCTCCAAAATATATTCTTGATCATGTAGTTGTCAATTCTGCTATACCATTCTCTAGGTGCTTGCTTCATTCCATAGAGTGCTTTCTTCAAAATATAAAATTTATCTTCTTTACCTTCAACTTCATAACCTAGAGGCTCTTACACATAAATTTATTCTTTTATAATTCCATTCAATACGATTGATTTGAAATCCATCTGATATACTTTCCACTTGTTCTGAGCTATTGTGGCTAGAACTGCTCTTACAATATCCGATCTGTATACCGGAGAAAATATTTCTCCAAAATCTATTCTGAGTTGTTGTGATAATCCTTTTGATACAATTCTTGGTTTAAATATTTCAATTTCACCTTTCTCATTCATCTTTGTCTTGTATACCCAATTCCCACCAATGATTTTTTTATCCTTTGGAAAATTAACCAAATCCCATATATCATTATTTTCAATAAAACCAATCTCTTCATCCATGGATTGCACCCAATTTTCATCTTTGACTTCTTCTTCAAAAGAATACGGTTGGAATGACAGCAATGCAAAATTTGAACTAACATAAAAATAATCATAAATATCTTTCAGACTTCTATCTTTCTCTTACCAATTCTTGATTCATGACCTGATTGGCTTCTTAAAGAATTCTAGTCCATTGATCTTCTTGAAGATCCATGCTGCTCTGAAAGTATTGAAATCATTGCTAGTGTGACTTTGTTTGGTGTCCTCTACTTTTATTCTTATTTCTCCCTTTCTGATACCTCATCCTCTTCCATCAATGGTGCTTGTGCATCAATTGTTTTATCTAAAGTCCCATTCCATGACTCTTGTTATTTGAACACAACATCTCTGTTGATTATGGTCTTCTTGGTGAGAGGGTTATACAATTTGTAAGATTTTTAATGCTCACTATAACCAATAAATATGAACTTTCACTTTGATCATCCAATTTTCCTCTTATCTTCTTAGGCACATTTGCATAGGCTATGCATCCAAAAACTCTGAATGAGATACATTGCATGACATACCTGACCATGCTTCTTCTGGAACTTTGTTCATCACACTCTTTGTAGAAGATATGTTTATCATATAAACAACACATGCAACTGATTCTTCTTAATACTCATTACACAAGTGTCTTGCTTTCAACATGCTCCTTTTCATGTTCATCATTGTTCTATTCTTTATCTATGCTACACCATTTTGCTGCAATGTGTATCTTATTGTAAACTGTCTTCTGATTCCATGTTGTTTTTAGTACTCATGGAATGCATTCGAATCATATTCTCCACCACAATATGTTCTCAATACCTTGATCTGATGATCACTTTGGTTCTCTACTAAGGCTTTGAATTCCTTGAATTTTGCAAAAGTTTAATACTTGTGCTTCAAGAAGAAAACCTAATTTTTTCTACTATAATCATCAATAAAAGCGAAGATTAACAACTTCCACCAATCGATTGTGTCCTCATAGGTCAACACAAGTCTGTATGCACCAAGTCAAGTGGTTTCGTTTCTCTGAATGAAACTGATATGAATGGAGTGTATTAGTTTTCTATGCTAAGTGTCTTTTCAGTATTAAAAGCATGTACAATTTGTATCCAATTTTTTGCTTAAGGAATGAGTTTTTTAACCATAAAACACAGAAGAATTTGTGAACTTTAAGCATGAAAATAAGCCTACAAAACACTGAAAAATAGTGTATAATAGATAAAAACAATCACACACAAGTTTTACAAAGTAGGCATGATAAAGCAGTTCACCCCTCCTGGGCTACATCTGTTGGTCCAACTCCCAATGGCATGTCCCTCTTTGTCATTATGCTCAAATTAGCCTCTAATGGATATTTTTTCTACAGCAGTGGCTCCAGAATGCTCAAAATATTTTAGGTATATGGTTGTTTCACTCAAATTGGTCAAAAATTGACCTCCTAATGCATTTTTCCCAATGTCGGCTAGAAAATATCCACCAAAAGTGGAGACTTCTCTTAACTGTGGCTAAAATTAGTAAAATCTGTAAATTTTATGTCATCGCTTCTGTTTCCACAGGAAATAATGTTTGATTTAATGTCAAATGGTTTGGGTGACGTGGTCACATGCTAACCCCCCGGCGTTACTCCACATTAACCGTTTGTATTAACTCCGCATGTAATGGTGGAACTCAGAGTCTTATGGTTCCAAAAAATTGTTTGAATTTACCATCGTATTAAATCCACCATGTGACAGGTGTTTTAACATCTCGGCTGAATTAGCCACCCAAAGAACCGTCAACTGCAACTTTAATGTTACTGCCTCTCATGTGATCGCAGCATTACCACTGGAGGTTACAGTTTATCAAACTGTCACATTTGCAGTTTAATGTCACAACATGTCATGTGACCATATTCATTCCCGCTGGTCTTAAGGTTTTTTGTAGCCAGTTACATTTATTGCTGCAAGTTTATAAAACACATGTGACTACAAAGTTGGTGCCGTCATCGGGTTGGGATTGCTGGCGGTTCCCCCCCCCCCCCTCAAATGTAAAACACTTACACCCTCTGTTTTTGCTGCAACAATATTAAAGTAGAAAAGTGAAAGTGTCCAAACCAAAAGTGCCATAACTAGTAATCATTAGAACATGTAACTATAAAAGAAATAACTCGGTCATTGTAATTCATAATTAGAGGAACTAGTCTATTCATCGTCATCAGCACCTTTCCTAGTGACCAACACTTATCATTTCTGTGTCAATTGAACAACACTTATCAAATTATGTTTAAGAAGAGGAACATAATACACCAATGAGATCGTCTTTGTCTCCCCCTACTTGGTTAGAATGTTGAACACTCCTTTTCCATCTACATCCATAGTTTTGTCAGTCCCCAACATTACCTCTGTCTTCAGAGATTGATCCAAATTTGTAACCAAATTCTTGTTTCCTGTCATGTGATTACTGAAACCAATATCTAATAGCCACACCTTATGATATGGCTCATGCATGATGTTGCATGCTTGGAGAATGGAGTTAGTATTCTCTATACTAACATTAGTTCTCTCGTTTCCTTGATCAACATTATTCTTCCTACAATCACAAGTTCATAGTGACCAAATTTATTGCAATAATAACATCTCACCTTTGATTTGTTAGATCTTTGATTATTTTTGAAGCTTCTATTGTTGTTGCTTCCATTTTCATTTTCATTCTCTTCTTGGCCATCTCTCTGACCACCATATATTTTACCTCATCCTATGCCTCTGGATCGACCTCTGCCTCGACCTATTTAAATTGAAACTTTACTTTTGAAAGCAGTTTCTAAATTTGAATCCTTATTTCTGTCTATCCTTACCTCATGCGATAGAAGTGATCCCATCAACTCATCAAGTTTCAATTTTTCCAAATCGTTGGCTTCTTCGATGGCTACTACCACAACATCAAACTTGGTAGACAAATATGTAAGGACCTTCACAATCACTGTTCTATTCTTAATTTCTTCGCCATGAATTTTTAACTGGTTTACGATAGACATGACTCAGTTCATGAAAGAATCAATGTCCTTTTTCTCCTTCATATGCAGGCATTCATATATATCTAAATACTATCCAAAAATAAATGGCCTTCGAAATTTTGTTGACTCATTTTTCTAACGCAAAGCACGTACAATACAATTGCATGTATGAAATGATAATAACGCAATTCCCCTAGAATATGTCCACCGTGCTGATGCTCTTCATGGTTTTAATGTACCGCTTTAGCTCCTTAACACATGCAATAACCAAAATTTCCCATGTGCATGAAAATCGCGATATGTTTTTTTATTGTAACACTGTTCTTTGATGAACAAACCAACGTTATAATTCTCTCACTATAACGTAAAATATGTGGTATAGCTTCAAATAAGTGAGAAAAAAACAATTTTCTTCTCACACACAGATGATTGTTCGTCCGTCTTTCCCTGGTTCTTTGTACCCTTGCTCTGATACCAATTTTCTAGAAAGGCAGAAGAGTAAAGGCACAAATAACACAAATAATTCACCCAAAAAAACACATAGAAGCTACAGATATTCTATTAATGACATGAACTTAAATCACTCTGAATACAATAAACCCAATGAAGGGTTTTTATCCTTTTCGACTAATGACTAGCTTGATGCACACACTTACCAAACGCATCTATCACATAACTCAACGCTATCAATGCTTACTTAACTAAATCTCTAACTCACTTACCAAATTCATCTATCAGAACACTCTTCTTACCCAATGCTTACTTAACTGACTGTCTAACTCTTCATGTGGGAGTTAATTAGATATTTTAACACTTCCCCCTAATTATGAATGCTAATATAAAACATGACTCGTAACAAATGAAACATGCCTGTTGGTCTATGTCTCAGCTAGGCTTACAACACCCAAGTTTCTTTTGTGAAACACAAACACATCTTTTGCAAATGGATTTGCAAATATATCAGTCAGTTGATCACTAGATTTACAAGGCTTGAAGTAAAATTCTCCATTTATAAAAAATTCTCTAATAAAGTGATATCTAGTATGAATATGATTGCTATTTTGATGAAACACACTATTCTTGGAGAGTGCAATCACTGAGATATTGTCACAATATTTTTTTGTTGATCCTTGTTGTTTCTACTTGAGTCCATGCAATACACTTCTTAACCATATTGCTTGACATGTTGCTCATGTTTCTGCTACATATTATGCTTCTACTAATGGTAGTGTCACAATGGGATGCTTCTTAGATGCCCATGAAATCACACCTGAACCAAGATGAAACACATAACTCGAAGTGCTATTCCTATCATCCGAAACAACCTGCAAAATCATTATCTGTAAATCCAATCAAATATTTATTTTCTATACTTTCGTACGTTATGCCACAATCTCTAATCATTGCTATGTATCTCATAATTCATTTTCCTGCACTCCAATGCATGCTTTTTGGAGTCTCCATAAATATGTATATCAAACTTACTCCTTGCATAATATTCGGTCTTGAAGCTATGAGATGCATGAGGGTGCCACCCAATATTTTGAATAGAGTTGGATTGACATCTGATCCTTCATCATCCTTACTCAACTTTGTACCTATTGCAACTAGTGTAGGTACATGCTTGCAATTATCCATCCCGAATATTTTCAACAAATATCTAGCATATTTATTTTGGAAAATAAAAGTTCTGTATTCAAATTGCTCAAATTATATGCCAAGAAAATATTTCATGAGACCAAGATCTCTCATCTCAAATTATTTCATCATGGCTGCTTTAAATTTATCTAATTCAATATCACCTGTAAAAATCATGTCATCAACATACAAGAAAAAAATCAAAATTTTCCCATGCTCATTTACGTTTGTGTATACGGTAGGCTCAATGTTTCTTTTTCAAAATCCATTCTTGATCATGTAGCTGTCAAATATTCTATACCATGCTCTAGGTGTTTTCTTCAGTCCATAAAGCGCTTTATTCAACCTGTAAAATTTATCTTCTTTACCTTCAACTTCATAACCTGGAGGCTGCTGCAAATAAATTTATTCTTCTAAAATTCCATTCAAGAAGGTTTATTTGACATCCATTTGATACACTTTCCACATGTTTTGAGTTGTCATGGCTAGAACTTCTCTTACAGTATCCAATCTAGCTACCAGAGAAAAAGTTGCTCCAAAGTTTATTCCCCATTGGTGTGAGAATCCGTTTGGTACAATTATTGCTTTAAATTTGTCAATTCCACCTTTCTCATTAATCTTTGTCTTGTACACCCAATTCACACCAATGAGGTTTTTATCCTTTAGAAAATTAACAAAATCCCATGTATCATTCTTTTTAATAGAATCAATCTCTTCATCCATGCCTTGCACCCAATTTTGCATCTCTGATTGCTTCTCCAAGCGAAGAAGGTTTGAATGACAAAAATGTAAAATTTGAACTAACATATAAATCATCATAAATATCTTCCATACTTCTCATATTTATCTTACCATTGCTCGATTCATCACCTGATTGGGTTTGGAGAATTTCAGTCTCTTGATCTTTTTGAAGATCCATGCTACTCTGAAAATCTTGGAGTCCTTGCGAGTTTGACTCTGTTTTATGTCTTCTCTTTTGATTCTTGTTGCTCATTTTCCGCTACATAATCCTCTTCCATAAATGGTCCTTGTGCATCAATTGTTTTGTCTATAGTCCCATTCCATGAATTTTTATTTTTGAACACAACATATCCGATGATTATGGTCTTCTTGGTGTCAGGTATATACAATTTGTAAGCTTTTGACTACTCACTATAACCAATAAATATACATTTTTCACTTTTATCGTCCAATTTTGGTCTTATCTTCTTAGGCACATGTGCATAGGCTACACATACAAAAATTATGAAATGAGATACATTGCATGACATACCTGACCATGATTCTTCTGGAACTTTGTTCATCTGAATCTTTGTATATATTTGTATGACATAAACAACACATGCAACTTCTTCTATCCAATAGTCATTAGACAAGTGTCTTGCTTTCAACATGCTCCTTTTCATGTTCATGATTGTTCTATTATTTATCTCTCCTATACCATTTTGTTGTGGTGTGTATCTAATTGTAAATTGTCTTCTGATTCCATGTTGTTTGCAGTACTCGTGGAATGCTTTAGAAACATATTCTCCACCATGATATAATCTCAATACCTTGATATGTCAATCACTTTGGTTATCTGCTAAGGCTTTGAATTCCTGGAACATTGCAAAAGTTTCAGACTTGTGCTTCAAGAAGTAAATCCAAGATTTTCTTCTATATTCATCAATAAAAGGGAGAAAGTAACAACTTCCACCAATCGATTATGTCCTCATAGGTCCACACAAGTCTGTATGCACCAACTCAAGTGGTTTCTTTTCTCTGAATAAAACTCCCTTCGAAAAAATTTCATGATATTTCTTTCCCAAGAGGTAAAACTCACAAGTACTAGCAAATTATTTGATGGGAGATAATCCTCTGGTCATCTGTTTCTGCTGCAACAATCTTAAACCAGAAAAATACAAGTGTCCAAACCAAAAGTGCCATAACCAGCAATCATTAGAACATGTAATTGTAAAAGAACTAACCTGATCATTGTAATTCATAATTAAAGGAAATATTCTATTCCTTTTCATCCACACCTTTGTTATAAGCTTCTTGCTTTGGGGTTTTTCATAAATAACACACTCATGCCAGTGAAATATGACTTTGTATCCTTGCTGCGTCAATTGACCAACACTTATCAAATTATTTTTAAGACCAGGAACATAGTATACCTCTGAGATTGTATTTGGCTCCCACTACTTGGTCAAAATGTTCATCACTCTGTTTCCATCTACATTTGTAGTCTTTCCAGTCCCCAAATTTACCTCTGTCTTCACAGATTGGTCCAAATTTTCAACCAAATTCTTTATGCTTGTCATGTGGTTACTACAACCATTGTTTATTAGCCACACCTTATCATATGGTTCATGCATTTTGTTTCATGCCAAGAACATGGATTTAGTATTCTATGTACTAAAATTAGCTTTGTGGTTTCGTTGGTCAGCTATCTTCTTCCTGAAATCATGAGAATAGTGAGTAAATTTATTGCAATAATAATATCTCAACTTTTATGTATGAGATCTTTGATTATTGTTGAAGATTTTTCTCCTTCTGCTTCCAATTCCATGTTCAAGATCTTGTTGGCCATCTCTTTGACCACAAAATCTTCTGCCTCATCCTCTGCCTCTCGATCGGCCTTTGCCTCAACCACTTGAAATATAAATTTGAGTTTTGAAAGAATTTTCTAAAGTTGAATCATTATTTTTTTCTATCGTTGCCTCATACGATAGAAGTGATCCCATCATTTCATCAACTTCAATTTTTCCAAATCCTTGGTTTTTTCTATGGATGCTACCAGAAAATAAAACTTGATAGACAAAGGTTTAAGGACCTTCTAAGTTCCCGTTTGATATTTAATTTATTCACCATAAATTTTTAACTGATTTAAGACAGACATGACTCAATTCATGAAAGAATCAATGTCCCGTGTCTCCTTCATTTGCAGACTTTCAAAATCTCTCCTAGTATTCTGCAATTTAACAATATTGACTTTGGCTATAGCTTGATATCTCTTCACCAAATTTTCACATGCATCATTTGATGAATAAATGATCATAATATTTTGGAACACTTCTCAGTGCAATCCTTGTTAGATAAGAAGCAACCCTTGTGCATTATTCCTTTTTTATTTCTTCCATTGTTCCTTCTCTGCATTACTGAGAGCTTGTTCTTCTACATCATTCTGAGGTTCTGCAAACAAAAACTTTAAATAATCCCAAACACCATGTGATTTTAACATGGTCTCCATCTTAATGGCCCATGCATCATAATATTTCCCTGTGAAAGAAGGAAGTTGTGGCTAGAAACTGATTTTTTCCATCTTTATTTAAAAAAAATTCACTTCTCTTATGAAACCCTAAGCTTCCTTTTTTTTAATATGCTTTACAAAGCTCAAAAAATAACCTTGTAATAAAACCATAAGTTTTATTTAAATATATAAAAAACATATTTATAAAATAAATTCTTTTATATATAAAATAATCAGTTGATACTAAGCCCTTTTCAAAACTTTACATAATACTTTTCAAAACTTAAAAAAAGGTCCTTTAAAAAACACCCTTTAAAAACCTTGTTATAATATGCTTTCGAAAATCTCTTTTAAAAGACTTTCCTCTTATATAATCATGTAAACTTTATAAGAGGACCTCTTAAAATATGAATCAACTCATTAAGGCATTTTTATATATCTAAATACGATCCAGAAGCAAATGTCCTCTGAAATTTCTATTCACTCATTTTTCTAACGCAGCTCAAGTGCAATATGATTACATGTATGAAATTATAATAACACAATTTCCCTTGAATATGCCCAACATGCTAACGCTCTTCATGGTGTTAATGTGCAACGTTAGTTCCTTAACCCATGCAATAACCAAAAATTCCCATGTGCATGAAAATACTTTTAATTTTGCTTCTTGTAACATTGTTTTTTGTTAAACTCACCAACTTTATAACACTCTCAGTATAACGTAATAGATGCATTATAGAATCAAATAATAGAGAAAATAAATTCTCTTATCACACATGGATGATTGCTAATCCGAATTTCTCTGGTTCTTTGTAACCTCGCTCTGATACCAATTTATTGGAAAGGCAGAAGAGTAAAGGCACAAATAACACAAATAATTCACACACAATAACACACACGAGTTACGACTCTTCTATTAATCACATTAACTTCAATCACACTGAATACAATGAACCTAGCGAAGGGTATTTATCATTTTCTACTAACGACTAGCTTGAAATGTCCACACTTACCAAACTCATCTATCACATAACTCAATTTACTTAATGCTCAGTTAACTAACTCTCTAAATCACCTACCAAATTCATCTATCACAAAAGTTAAATTACTCAATGCTTACTTAACTAATTGTCTAACTCTTCATGCGGGCGTTAAATAGATATTTTAACAATACCTCTTAATTATGGCCACTAAACTAAAACATAACTCATGACAACTAAAACATGCATGCTGGTCTATGTCTCAGCTAGGCTTACAACACCCAAGTTTCTTTTGTGAAACTCAAACACATATTTTTTTAATGGCTTTGTAAATATATCAGCCAGTTTATCACTATATTTACAAGGCTTCCAGTGAACTCTCCATTGCTTATAGACTCTCTAATAAAGTGATATCTAGTTTCAATATGATTTCTCTTTTCATGAAACACACTATTATTCGATAGTGAAATTGTTGAAGTGTTGTCAAAATATATTGTTGTTGATCCCTATTGTTTCTTCTTGAGTCCATCCAATACTCTTCTTAACCATACTACATGATATCATGCTAATTTTGTTGCTACATATTGTTCTTCTGCTGATGATAGTGTCACAATAGGCTACTTCTTTGATGCCCATGAAATCACACCTGAAACAAGATGAAACACATAACTAGAAGAGCTCTTCCTATCATCCAGGCTACCTAAAAATCACTATCTGTAAATCCAATCAAATATTTTTTTCTCTACTTGCATACATTATGCCACAATATCTAGTTCCTGCTACGTATCTCATAATTCTTTTTCCTTCACTCTAATGTGTGCCTTTTAGAGTCTCCATAAATCTGGAAATAAAACTTACTCCTTGCATAATATCTAGTCTTGAAGTTGTGATGTACATGAGGCTTCCATCCAATATTTTGAATAGAGTTGGATTGACATCTAATCCTTCACCATCATTACTTAACTTTGTACCTATTACAACTAGTGTAGGTACATGTTTGCAATTATCCATCATGAATCTTTTCAGCAAATCTCTGGCATGTTTATTTTGAAAAATAAAACTTCATTTTTTACATTGCTCAACTTCTATGCCAAGAAAATATTCCACGAGACCAAGATCTGTGATCTCAAATTCTTTCATCATGGTTGATTTAAATTCATCTATCTCAAGATCACCTATAAAAATCATGTCATCAACATATTAGCAAACAATGAAAAATATTCCATGCTCATTTAATTTTGTGTAAATGGTAAGATCAAAGTTTCTTCTGAAAAATCCATTCTTGATCATGTAGCCATCAATTCTTCCATACCACTCTCTAGGTGCTTGCTTCAGTCCATAGAGTGCTTTCTTAAACCTGTAAAATTTATCTTCTTTACCGTTAACTTCATAACCTGGAGGCTGATGCACATAAATTTCTTCTTCTAGAATTCCATTCAAGAAGGTCGATTCAACATCCATCTGATATACTTTTCACTTATTTTCAGCTGTTGTTGCTGGAACTATTCTTACATTATCCAATCTGGCTACTGGAGAAAACGTTTCTCCAAATTCTATTCCCAGTTGTTGTGAGAATCCTTTTGCTACAAGTCTTGCTTTGAATTTTTCAATTTCACCTTTCTGATTTAGCTTTTTCTTGTACACCCACTTCACACCAATGATGTTTTTATACTTCGGAAAACTAACCAAATTCCATGTATAGTTCTTTTCAATAGAACCAATCTCTTCTTCTATGGCTTGCACCCAATTTGCATTTATGATTGCTTCTTCAAACGAAGAAGGTTGGAATGAAAACACTACAAAATTTGAACTAACATCTACATCATCATGAATAAATTTCATACCTCTCATATTTCTCTTACAATTTCTTGATTCATCAACTGATTAGTTTCTTGGAGAATTTTGGTCTATTGATCTGCTTGAAGATCCATGCTGCTCTGAAAATCTTGGAGTCCTTTCTGGTGTTAATATTTTGGGTGTCTACTCTTTTGATTCTTGTTGCTCCTTTTCTGCTACATCATAATCTTCCATCAATGGTTCTTTTACATCTCAATACCTTGATCTGTTGATCACTTTGGTTCTCTTCTAAGGCTTTGAATTCTTTAAACTTTTCAAAAGTTTCAGACCTGTGCTTCAAGAAGTAAACCCAATTTTCTCTGCTATAGTCATCAATAAAAGTGAGGAAGCAACAACTTCCACCAATCGATTGGGTCCTCATAGGTCCACACAAGTCTGTATGAATCACCTCAAGTGGTTTCTTTGCTCTAAGTGAAACTCCCTTAGGAAAAATTTCACGGTGTTGCTTTCCCAAGATGAAAAACTCACAAGTACTAGCAGGTTATTTGATGGGAGGAAATCTTCTGACCATCAATTTTTGTAGCAACAATTTTAAACCAGAAAATTGCAAGTGTCCAAACCAAAAGTGCCATAGCAAGTAATCATTAGAACATGTAACCGTAAAAGAACTAAACTGATCATTGTAATTCATAATTAGAGGAAATGGTACATTCCTTGTCATCTTGCCCCCGAAAAGATAACTATGTATCCTATCTACGTAAATTGACCAACACTAGTCAAATTATGTTTAAGACTAGGAATATAATATACCTTTGAGATTGTCTTTGGATCCCCCTACTTTGTCATAATGTTGACCACTCCTTTTCTATCTACATCCATAGTCTTGTCAGTCCTCAAATTTACCTTTTTCTTCAAAGATTAATCAAGTGAACTCTCCATTGCTCACAAGTTCTCTAATAAAGTGATATCTAGTTTCAATATGCTTGCTCTTTTGATGAAACACAATATTATTAGATAGTGCAATCGTTGAGGTAGAGTCACAATAAATTGTTTTTGATCCCTATTGTTTCTGCTTGATTCCATCCAATACTCTTATTAACCATGCTTCTTGACATGCAGCTAATTTTGTTGCTACATATTCTTCTTCTCTTGATGATAGTGTCACAATGGGCTACTTATTTGATGCCCATGAAATCACACCTAAACCAAGATGAAACACATAACCGAAATATCTCTTCCTATCATGCAGGCTACGTAAAAATCACTATCTGTAAATCCAATCAAATCTTTTTTTTTCTCTACTTGCATACATTATGCCATAATATCTAGCTCCTCCTATGTATCCCATAATTATTTTTCCCACACTCTAATGTGTGCCTTTCGGAGTCTCCATAGATCTAGAAATCAAACTTACTCCTTGCATAATATCTAGTTTTGAAGTTGTGATATACATGAGGCTGCCATCCAATATTTTGAATAAAGTTGGATTGAAATCTAATCCTTCACCATCTTTACTTAAATTTATACCTATTACAACTGGTTTAGGTACATGTTTGCAATTATCTATCATGAATCTTTTCAGCAAATCTCTGGCATATTTATTTTGGAAAATAAAAATTCATTTTTTACATTTCTCAACTTCTATGCCAAGAAAATATTTCATGAAACCAAGATCTCTGATCTCAAATTATTTCATCATGGTGGATTTAAATTCATCTAACTCAAGATCACTTGTAAAAATCATGCCATCAACATAACAACAAACAATGAAAACTATTCCATGCTCATTTACTTTTGTGTAAATGGTAGGATCAAAGTTTCTTCTGAAAAATCCATTCTTGATCATGTAGCCATCAATTCTTCCATACCACTCTCTAGGTGCTTGCTTCAGTCCATAAATAGCTTTCTTCAACCTGTAAACTTTATCTTCTTTATCGTCAAATTCATAACCTGGAGGCTGATGCATATAAATTTCTTCTTCTAGAATTCCATTGAAGAAGGCTGATTCGACATCCATTTGATATACTTTCCACTTATTTTGGGTTGTTATGGCTAGAACTGTTCTTACAGTATCCAATCTAGGTACCGGAGAAATTTTTTCTCCAAAGTCTATTCCCAGTTGTTGTGAGAATTCTTTTGCTACAAGTCTTACTTTAAATATTTCAGTTTCACCTTTCTCATTCAGCTTTTTCTTGTAAACCCACTTCACACCAATGATGTTTTTATTATTTGGAAAACTAACCAAATCCCATGTATAGTTCTTTTCAATAGAACCAATCTCTTCATATATGGCTTGCACCTAATTTTCATTTATGATTGTTTCTTCAAACGAAGAAGGTTGGAATGACAACACTACAAAATTTGAACTAACATCTACATCCTCATAAATATCTTTCATACTTCTCATATTTCTCTTACCATTTCTTGATTCATCACCTGATTAGCTGCTTGGAGAATTATGGTCTGTTGATCTGCTTGAAGATCCATGTTGCTCTGAAAAATCTTGGATTCCTTTCTAGTGTTAATATTTTTGCTGTCTAATATTTTGATTCTTGTTGCTTCTTTTCTGGTGTATCATACTCTTCCATCAATGGCTCTTTTGCATCTCAACACCTTGATCTGTCAATCACTTTGGTTCTCTGCTAAGGATTTCAATTCCTTGAACTTTTCAAAATTTTCAGACTTGTGTTTCAAGTCGTAAACCCAATTTTTTCTACTATAGTCATAAATAAAAGTGAGGAAGTAACAACTTCCACAAAGCAATTGTTTACTCATAGGTCCACACAAGTCTGTATGCACCAACTCAAGTGTTTTCTTTGCTATAAATTAAATTCCCTTCGGAAAAATTTCATGGTGTTGCTTTTCCAAGATGTAAAACTCACAAGTACTAGCAAGTTCTTTGATGGGAGGTAATCCCCTGACCATCATTTTTTGTAGCAACAATCTTAAACTAGAAGAGTGCAAGTGTCCAAACCGAAAGTTCCATAACGAGTAATAATTAGAACATGTAACTGTAAAAGAACTAACCTGATCATTGAAATTCATAATTAGAGGAAATAGTATGTTCCTTATCATCTTGCCCCTGAAAATATAACTTTGTATCCTATCTGCGTCAATTGACCAACACTAATCAAATTATGTTTAAGATGAGGAATATAATATACCTCTAAGATTATCTTTGGATCCCCATACTTGGTCATAATGTTGACCACTCCTTTTCCATCTACATCCATAATCTTTTCAGTCCCCAAATTTACCTCTTTCTTCAAAGATTGATCCAAATTTGCAACCAAATTCTTGTTCCATGTTGTTTGGTTACTGCAACCAATGTCTAATAGCCACAAATTGTCATAGGGTTCATGCATGTTGTTTCATGATAGGAACATGGAGTTAGTATTCTCTATACTAACATTATATCTCTGGTTTCCTTGATCATATATCTTCTTCCTACAATCACGAGCATAGTTACCAAATTTATTGCAATAATAAAATCAGATCTTTGATTATTACTGAAGCTTATGTGGTTGATGCTACCATGTTAATTCTCTTCTCAACCGTCCCTCTGACCACCATATCTTTCACTTCATCCTCTGCCTCTAGATCAACCTCTCCCTCGACCTCTTGAAACAAAAACTTTACTTTTGAAAGCAGCTTCTAAAGTGGAATCCTTGTTTCTGTCTATCCTTGCGTCATGCAATAAAAGTGATCCTGTCAACTCATCAACTGTCAGTTTTTCCAATTCCTTGGCTTCTTCTATGGTTGCTACCACAACATCAAACTTGGTATACAAAGATCTAAGGACCTTCTCAATCATTGTTCAATATTTAATTTATTCACCATAAATTTTTAACTGATTTATGACAAACATGATTCAATTCATGAAAAAATCAATGTCCTCTCTCTCCTTCATCTACAGATGCTCAAAATATCTTGTATTATTATGAAATTTAACAATATTTACTTTTCCCATAACTCATAGCTTGTCACAAAAATTTACCATGCTTCCTTTGTTTAAGACCTGATCATAATCTTTTGGAACACTACTCAGTCCACTCCCTCCTAGATAAGAAGAAAAGCTTACACATTCTTCCTTTTCTCTTTCTTCCATTATTCCCTCGATGCATTATAGAGAGCTCGTTCTTCTACATCATTTTAATGTTCTGTAAACCCAAACTTGACATGATCCCAAACATCATGCACTTTTAAGATGGTCTCCATATTAATGGGCCATACATCATAATCTTAAACTGTGAAAGATGGAAGTTGTAGATGGAAACTGCTTGTTTCCATATTTCTTAAAAAAAGTTCACTCCTCTTATGAAACCCCAAGTTTCACCTATATATATATATATATATATATATATATATATATATATATATTCTTAGCAAATCTCAAAAAATAACCTTGTAATAAAAACCCAAGTTTTATTTTAATATGAAAAAAAATCTTTTATATATAAAATAAACTTTTGATACTAAGCCTTTTTTCAAAACTTAATATATATACATTTCAAAACTTAAAAAAAATATCCTTTTAAAACCTTATTATAATATGATTTTCCATTTTAAAATAATTTCCTCTTATATACTCACATAACCTTTGTAAAATGACCTCTTAAAATATGACTCAACTCATTAAGGCATTCGCATATTCTAAATACGATCCAAAAACAAATGGCCTTTGAAATTTCATTGACTCATTTTTCTAATAGAGAAGAAGTGCAATACTATTGCATGTATGAAATGATAATAACACAACTGCCCTTAAATATTCCCAGCGTTCTAACTCTGTTCATGGTCTTAATGTGTCGCGTTAGTTCCTTAACGTGTGTAGTAAAGAAAACTTACCGCATGCATGAAAATCGTGGTAAATTTACTTCTTGTAATGCAGTTCTTTGTTGAACTGAGCAGCATTATAAAGCTCTCAATATAATGTAACACATGTTTTATAGCTTCAAATAAGTGAGAAAAAAAAATTCCCTTTTCACACACGAATTTTTGTTGATCTTTATTTCCTTGGTTCTTTGTAACCTCACTTTGATATCAATTTGTTGGAAAGGAAGAAGAGTAAAGGCACAAATAAAAAAAATAATTTCCACACAATAAAACACATGAGTTGTGGATCTTCTATTAATCACATAAAATTCAATCACTCTAAATACAATGAACCTAGTGAAAGGTAGTTATCCTTGTTGACTAACGACTAGCTTGACATGCCCACAGTTACCAAACTCATCTATCGCATAACTCAACTTGCTCAACGTTCACTTAACAGAATCTATAACTTAATAAAATTCATATATCACACAACTCGACTTACTCATTTCTTACTTAACACACTGTCTGACTCTTCATGCAAGAATTAATTAGATATTTTAACACTCCCCCTTAATTATGACTGCAAAACTAAAACATGACTGATGACAACTGAAACATGCCTATTGGTCTATGTCTCAGCTATGATTATAACATGCAACTTTATTTTTTCAAAATCAAACACATATTTTTCCAATGGATTTGTAAATATATCAAATAGTTGATCACTAGATTTACAGGGCTTCATGTGAACTTCTAGATTTCCCACAAGTTCTCTAAAAATGTGATATCTACAATCAATATTTCAGCTCTTTCGATGAAACACACTATTATTGGATAGTGCAATCAATCAGGTGTTGTCACAATATATTGATGTTGATCCATGTTGTTTTTTCTTGAGTCCATCTAAGACTCTTCCTAACCATACTGCTTGACATGTTGTTGATGTTGCTGCTAGATATTTTTCTTCTGCTGATGCTAGTGTCACAATGGGTTTCTTCTTATATGCCCACGAAATCACACCTGAACCAAGATGAAACACATAATTGGAAGTGCTCTTCTTATCATCCAGACTACCTACAAAATCACTATCTGTTAATCCAATCAAATCTTTCTTTTCTGTACTTGCATACATTATGCCACAATATCTAGTTCCTATTGTGTATCTCAGAATTCGTTTTCTTATATTCCTTTTGGATTTTTCAGAAATATGGAAATCAAACTTACTACTTACAAAGTATCTGGTCTTGAAGCTGTGAGATATATGAGGCTTCAAACCAATATTTTGAATAGAGTTAGATTGGCATCTCATACTTCATTATCTTTACTTAACTTTGTACCTGTTGCAACTCATGTTGTTACAACTTTTAAATTATCCATCCTGAAACTTTTCAGAAACTCTCTCACATATTTATGTTGGTAAATGAAAAATCCCTTTTCAGATTGCTCAACTTCTGTGCCAAGAAAATATTGCATGACACGAATAGTTGTCATCTCAAATTATTTCATCATGGTTTTTTTAAACTTATCTAACTCAAGATCACCTGCAAAAATCATGTCATCAACATATAAGCAAATAATCAAAATTTGTCCATGCTCATTTACCTTTGTGTATAAGGTAGGCTCAATTCTTCTTCTACAAAATCCATTCTTGATCATGTAGCTGTCAATTCTGTTATGCCATGATAGACTAGGTGCTTGTTTTAGTCTATATATTTCTTTCTTCAACCTCTAAAATTTATCTTATTTACGTTAAAATTCATAACATGGAGGCTATTGCACATAAATTTATTCTTCTAGAATTCCATTCAAGAAGGCTGATATGACATCCATAAGATATAATTTCCTCTTGTTCTGAGCTATTATGGCTAGAACTGCTCTTACAGTATCCAATCTGGCTACCGGAGCAAATGTTTCTCCAAATTCTATTCCCAATTTCTCTGATAATCCTTTTGCGACAAGTCTGGCTTTAAATATGTTAATTTCACCTTTCTCATTCAACATTGTCTTGTACACCCACTTCACAACAATCAGGTTTTTATCCTTTGGAAAATTAACCAAATCACATGTATCATTCTCTTCAATAACATCAATCACTTCATCCATGGCTTGCACCCAATTTTCATCTCTAATTGCTTCTTCAAATGAATATGTTTGGAATTACAAAAATTCAAAATTTTAACTAAAATATAAATCATCAGAAATATCTTTCAAGCTTCTCATATTTCCCTTACCATTGCTTCATTCATCACCTGATTGGTTGCTTGGAAAATTCTGGTGTGTTGATCTGCTTGAATATTCATGCTACTTTGAAAATCTTGGAGTCCTTGCTGGTGTGACTCTATTTGGTGTCTGCTCTTTTGATTCTTGTTCCTCATTTTCTTCTACATTATCCTCTTTCATCGATGGTGTTTTTTCATCAACTGTTTTGTCTACAGTCCCATTACATGAGTCTTATTCTTTTAACACAACATCTTTGCTTATTATGGTCTTCTTGGTGACAGGGTTATACAATTTGTAAGGTTTTGAATCCTTACTATAACCAATAAATATTCATTTTTAACATGTCTTGACATGATATAAAACATCATGTGCTTTTAACATGGTATATATATTAATGTCCCATGAATCATAATCTTTCCCTGTGAAAGAAGAAAGTTGTGGCTGGAAATTCCTTGTTTCCATCTTTCTTAAAAAAAAAAATCACTTCTCTTATGAAACCCTAACTTTACCTTTTTTTATATATATGCTTTGCAAAACTTTAAAAATAACCTTATTATAAAACCCTAAGTTTTATTTAATATATAAAAGAATTATTTTATAAAAAAATTATTTTACATATAAAATAAACTTTTGATGTTAAGCACTTTTTCAAAACTTAATATAATACTTTTCAAAACTTAAAAAAAAATATCCTTTTTAAAAACTCCCTTTTAAAACCTTAATATAATATGCATTCAAAAATCCCTTTTAAAATACTTTCCTCTTATATACTCACGTAAACTTTACAAAAGGACCTCTTAAAATATGACTCAACTCATTAAGGCATTCATATATATCTAAATACAATAAAAAAGCAAATGAACTTTGATATTTCATTGACTCGTTTTGCTAAGACAGCGGAAGTGCAATACTATCACATGTATGAAATGATAATAATGCAACTTCCCTTGAATATGCCCAATGTTCTAACTCTCTTCATGGTGTTAATGTGCCGCGTTAGTTCCCTAAAGCACAGAATAACCAAAACTTCCCGTGTGCATGAAAATTGCGGTAAGTTTGCTTCTTATAACATGGTTCTTTGCTTAACTCACCAGTGTAATAACACTCTCACTATAATGTAACAAATGTTTTATAGCTTCAAATAAGTGAGAAAAATAAATTCTCTTCTCACACACGGATGAGTGTTGATCTGTTTTTCCCTAGTTCTTTTTACGCTCACTCTGATGCCAATTTTTTGGAAAGGAAGAAGAGTAAAAACACATATAACAAAAATAATTCAAACAAAATAATGCACACGAGCTGCAACTCTTCTATTAATCACATGAACTTTAATCAATCTGAATAAAATGAACTCGTTGAAGGGTATTCATCATTTTCGACTAACGACTAGCTTGACATGCACACACTTAGCAAACTCATCTACCACATAAATAAACTTGCTTAATGCTCACTTAACTGACTCTCTAACTCACTTACCAAATTCATATATCACACAACTTGACTTACTCGACTCTTACTTACCTCACTGTCTAACTCTTGATGCATGAGTTAATTATATATTTTAACACTCCCCCTTATTTACGACTGTTAAACTAAAACATGACTCATGACAACTAAAACGTCCCTGCTGGTCTATGTCTCAGCTAATCTTACAACATGCAAGTTTATTTGTGAAACTAAAACTCATATTTTTCTAATGGCTTTTTAAATATATCAGCCAGTTGATCACTAGATTTACAAGGCTTCATGTGAACTTCTACATTTCTCACAAGTTCTCTAATAAAGCGATATCTACTATCAATATGAATTTTATTATGATGAAACACACTATTATTGGATAGTGAAAACGTTGATGTGTTGTCAAAATATATTGATTTTTATCATTGTTGTTTCTGCTTGGGTCCATCCAATACTCTTCTTAACCATACTTCTTGACATCTTGTTGATGTTGCTACTACATATTTTGTTTCTGCTGATACTAGTGTCACAATGGGTTGCTTCTTAGATGCCCATGAAATCACACATGAACCAAGATGAAACACATAATCAGAAATGCTCTTCCTGTCATCCAAACTACCTGCAAAATCACTATCTATTAATCCAATCAAATCTTTATTTTATGTAATTGCATACATTATGCTACAATATCTAGTTCCTATTGTGTATCTCAAAATTCCTTTTCCTGCACTCCAATGTGTTCCTTTTGGAGTCTCCATAAATATGGAAATCAAAATTACTCCTTACATAATATCTGATCTTGAAGCTGTGAGATACATGAGGTTTCAAAGCAATCTTTTGAATAGAGTTAGATTGACATCCGATCTTTCATCATCCTTACTTAAATTTGTACCTGTTGCAATTGGTGTAGTTACAAGTTTGCAATTATCCATCCTGAATCGTTTCAACAAATCTCTAGCATATTTATTGTGGCAAATAAAAATTCCCTTTTCAGATTGCTCAACTTTTGTGCCAATAAAATATTTCATGAGACAAATATTTTTCATCTCAAATTCTTTCATCATGGTTGCTTTATCTAACTCAATATCACCTATAAAAACCATGTCATCAACATATAAGAAAAAAATCAAAATCTATGCATGCTCATTTACCTTTGTATATAAGGTAGGCTCAATTCTTCGTCTACAAAATCCATTCTTGATCATGTAGCTGTCAATTCTATTATACCATGCTCTAGGTGTTTGCTTCAATCTATAGAGTGCTTCCTTCAACCTCTAAAATTTATCTTATTTACCTTCAACTTCATAACCTAGAGGCCGCTGCACATAAATTTATTCTTCTAGAATTCCATTAAAGAATGATGATTTGAAATCAATCTGATATAATTTCCACTTTTTCCAAGCCGTTGTGGCTAAAACTTCTGTTACAGTATCCAATCTGCCTACCGAAGAAAAAATTTCTCCAAAGTCTATTCCCAGTTACTCTGATAATCCTTTTGGTACAACTCTTGCTTTAAATCTGTCAATTTCACCTTTCTCTTTCAACTTTGTCTTGTACACCCACTTCACACCAATCATATTTGTATCATTTGGAAAATTACCCAAATGCCATGTATCATTCTCTTCAATAATATCAATCACTTCATCCATGGCTTGCACCCAATTTTCATCTCTGCTTTCTTCTTCAAATGAAGAAGTTTGGAATGACAAAAATGTAAAATTTGAACTAACATATAAATCATCATAAATTTCTTTGAGACTTCTCATATTTCCCTTACCATTTCTTGATTCATCACCTGATTGGTTGCTTGGAGAATTTTGGTTTGTTGATCTTCTTGAGGATCCATGTTGCTCTGAAAATCTTGGAGTCCTTGCTGGTGTGACTATGTTTGGTGTTTTCTCTTTTGATTCTTGTTGATCCTTTTCTTCTACATCATCCTCTTCCATCAATGGTGATTTTGCATCAACTGTTTGGTCTGCAATCCCATTCCATGACTCTTATTCTTTGAACACAACATCTTTGTTGATTATCGTCTTTTTAGTGACAGGGTTATACAATTTGTAAGTTTTTGAATCCTTACTATAACCAATAAATATGCATTTTTAAAGCATCTTGACATGATCCAAAACATCATGCGATTTTAACATCGTATCCATCTTCATGTCCCTCGAATCATAATATTTTTCTATGAAAGAAGGAAGTTGTGGCTGGAAACTCATTGTTGCCATCTTTCTTAAAAAAAATTCACTTCTCTTATGAAACCCTAAGTTTACTTTTTTTGTATATATGCTTTGCAAATCTTAAAAAATAACCTTGTAATAAAACCCTAAGTTTTATTTTAATATATATAAAAAATATTTTATATATAAAATAAACTTTTAATACTAAGCCCTTTTTCAAAACTTAATATAATACTTTGCAAAGCTTAAAAAAACAATCCTTTAAAAAACTCCCTTTTAAAACCTTAATATAATATGCTTTCAAAAATCCCTTTTAAAATAATTTCCTCTTATATAATCATGTAAAATTTATAAAATGACCTCTTAAAATATGACTGAACTCATTAAGGCATTCATATATATCTAAATACGATCCAAAAACAAATGGTCTTTGATATTTGGTTGACTCATTCTGCTAACGCAACGGAAGTGCAATACGATCGCATGTATGAAATGATAATAACGCAACTTCAATTGAAGATGCCCGATGTGCTAACTCTCTTCATGGTGTTAATGTGACACATTAGTTCCTTAACACATGAAATAACCAAAGCTTCCCATGTGCATGAAAATCATGGTAAGTTTGCATCTTCTAACACAGTTCTTTGCTTAACTCGCCAGTGTTATACCTCTCTCAATATAACGTAACAAATGTGTTAAAGCTTCAAACAAGAGAGAAACAATTTCTCTTCTCACACATAGATGATTGCTGATCCATCTTTCCCTAGTTATTTGTAACCTCGCTCTAATAAAATTTTGTTGGAAAGGCAGAAGAGTAAAAACACAAATAGCATAAATACTTCACACACAATAATGCACACGAGCGACGAATCTTCTATTAATCACATGATATTCAATCACTTTCAATACAATGAACTCGTTGAAGGGTATTTATCCTTTTCGACTAACGACTAGCTTGACATTCAGACACTTAACAAACTCATCTATCACATAACTCAACTTGCTCGACACTCACTTAATTGAATCTCTAACTCACTAACCAACTTCATATATCCCACAACTCGACTTACTCGACCCTTACTTACCTGGATGTCTAACTCTTCATGCAGGAGTTAATTAGGCATTTTAACACTCCCCCTTAATTACGACCGCTAAACTAAAACTTGACTCATGACAACTAAAACATGCATGCTGGCCTATGTTTGAGCTAGGATTACAACACCAATTTTCTTATGTGAAACTCAAAAAAATATTTTGCTAATGTATTTCTAAATATATCAGTGAATTCATCACTAGATTTACAACGCTTCAAGTGAACTTATCCATTGCTTGCAATTTCTCTAATAAAGTGATATCTAGTATCAATATGCTTTCTCTTTTTATGAAACACACTATTCTTGGATAGTGCAATCCCTGAGGTGTTGTCACAATATATTTTTTTTGATCCTTGTTTTTTCTGCTTGAGTCCATCCAATACCCTTCTTAAACATACCTCTTGACATGTTGCTAATGTTGCTGCCCCATATTCTTCTTCTCCTGATGATAGTGTCACAATGGGGTGCTTCTTAGATGGCCATGAAATCACAACTGAACCAAGATGAAACACATAACCATAAGTTCTCTTCCTATCATCCAGACTACTTGCAAAATCACTATTTGTAAATCCAATCAAATATTTCTTTTGTGTATTTGCATACATTATGCTACAATCTCTAGTTCTTGTTATGTATCTCATAATTATTTTTCCTTCACTCCAATTTGTGCCTTTTGGAGTCTCCATAAATCTGAAAATCAAACTTACTCCATTCATAATATCCGGTCTTGAAGCTATGAGATACATGAGGTTGCCAACCAATATTTTGAATAGATTTGGATTGAAATATGATCTGTCATCACGCTTTATTAACTTTGCACCTCTTGCAAATGGTGTAGGTATAGGTTTGCAATTATCCATCCTGAAAATTTTTAGCAAATATATGGCATATTTATTTTGGCAACTAAAAATTTCTTTTTCAGAATGCTCGACTTCTATGTGAAGAAAATATTTCATGAGAGCAAGATCTGTCATCTCAAATTATTTCATCATGGCTACTTTAAATTCATCTAACTCAAGATCAACTGTAAAAATAATGTCATCAACATATAGGAAAACAATAAACATATTTCCATGGTCATTTACCTTTGTGTATAAGGTAGGCTCAATGTTGCTTCTGCAAAATCCATTCTTGATCATGTCTCTGTCAATTATGTTATACCATGCTCTAGGTGCTAACTTCAGTCCATAGAGCACTTTCTTCAACCTGTAAAATTTATCTTCTTTACCTTCAAATTCATAACTTGGAGGTTGTTTCACTTAATTTATTCTTCTATAATTCCTTCAAGAAGGCTGATTTGACATGCATATTATATACTTTCCATTTTTTCTGATCTATTGTGGCTAGAACTGCTCTTACAGTATCCAATCTGGCAACCAGAGAAAATGTTTCTCTGAAGTCAATTCTCAGTTATTGTGAGTATCCTTTTCCTACAATTCTTGCTTTAAATATCTTAATTTCACCTTTCTTATTTGTCTTTGTCTTGTACACCAAATTCACGCCAATGAGGTTTTTATCCTTTGGAAAATTAACAAAATCCCATGTATCATTCTTTTCCATAGAATAAATCTCTTCATCCATGGCTTGCACCCAATTTTGATCTCTGATTGCTTCTTCAAACAAAGAAATTTGGAATGAAAACAATGAAAAGTTTTAACTAACATCTAAGTCGTTATAAATATCTTTCATATTTCTCATATTTCTCTTACTATCTCTTGATTCATCACCTGATTGGTTGCTTGGAGAATTCCAGACCATTGATCTTCTTGAATATCCATGTTCCTCTAAAAGCCTTCGAGTGCTTACTGGTGTGACTCTGTTTGGCATCTGCTCTTTTGATTCTTGTTGCTCCTTTTCTGCTACATAATCATCTTCCATCAATGGTAATTGTGCATCAACTATTTTGTCTATAGTTGCATTCCATGACTCTTGTTCTTTGAACTCAACATCTCTGTCAATTATGGTCTTCTTTGTGACAAGGTTATACAATTTGTGAGCTTTTGACTCCTCACTATAGCAAATAAATATGAATTGTTCACTTTGATCATTCAATTTTCCTGTTATCTGCTTAGGCACATGTGCATAGGCTACACATCCAAAAAATCTAAAATGAGATACATCAAGAATGACATACCTGACCATGCTTCTTCTAGAACTCTGTTCATCACACTCTTTTTAGGAGGTTTTTTAATCGCATAAACAACACGTGCAACTCCTTCTGCACAATGCTCATTAGAGAAGTGTCTTTCTTTCAGCATGTTCCTTGTCTTGTTTATGATTGTTATGTTCTTTATCTCTGCTACATAATTTTGCTACGGTGTGTATCTAGTTGTAAAATGTCCTCTGATTCCATGTTGTTTGCAATACTCATGGAATGATTTCGAATCATATTCTCCACCATGATCTGATATCAATAACTTCATCTGCCAATCACTTTGGTTCTCTACTAAGGCTTTGAATTCCTTGAACTTTGCAAAAGTTTCAGACTTGTGCTTCAAGAAGTAAACCCAATTTCTTCTGTTATAGTCATGAATAAAATTGAGGAAGTAACAACTTCTACCAATCGATTGTGTCCTCATAGGTCCACACAAGTCTGTATGCACCAACCCAAGTGGTTTCTTTGCTCTGAATGAAACTTCCTTTGGAAAAATTTCATGGTGTTGCATTCCCAATATGCAACATTCACAATTACTAGCAGGTTCTTTGATGGGAGGTAATCCTCTCACAATTTGTTTCTACTACAACAATATTAAACCAAAAAAGTGCAAGTGTCCAAAATTAAAGTGCCATAATTAGTAATCATTAGAACATGTAACTATAAAAGAACTAACCTAATCATTATAATTCATAATTAGAGGAAATATTATATTCCTTGTCATCTGTACCTTTTCTATGAGTTGTTTTGTTGGGGGTTTGTTATAAATGACACGCTCTTGCCCCTCAAAGATAACTTTGTATCCTTTTTGTGTCAATTGACCAACACATATCAAATTATGTTTAAGACCAGGAACATAATATACCTCTAAGATTGTCTTTCACTCCCCCTGCCTGGTCAGAATTTTTACCACTCCTTTTCCATCTACATCCATAGTCTTGTCAGTGCCTAACTTTACATTTGTCTTCACAGATTGATTCAAATTTGCAACCAAATTCTTGCTGCATGTCATGTGGTTACTGCAACCATTGTCTAATAGCCACACCTTATCCGAAGATTCATGTATGTTGTTGAATGCTAGGAACATGGAGTTAGTATTCTCTACATTAACATTAGCTCTCTGGTTTCATTGATCAGATATCTTCTTCTTACAATCACGAGCATAGTGACCAAATTTATTTCAATAATTACATCTCACCTTTGATTTGTGAGATTTTTTATTATTTTTGAAGCTTCTGATGCTTTTTCTTCCACTTTCATGTTCATGATCTTTGCAACCATCTCTCTAACCACCATAAATTTTGCCTCGTCCTCTGCCTCTTGATCGATCTTTGCCTCGACCTATTGAAATAGAAAATTCAATTTTGAAGGTAGTTTCTATAGTGGAATCCTTATTTCTATCTATCCTTGCCTCATGCGATAGAAGTCATCCCATTAACTCATCAACTGTCATTTTTTCCAAATCCTTGGTTTCTTCTAAGGATATTACCACAACATCAAACTTGGTAGACAAATATCCAAGAAATTACTTCTCAATCACTGCTCGATCTTTAATTTCTTCACCATAAATTTTTAAATAATTTATGACATACATGACTTGATTCATGAAATATTCAATGTCCTCTCTCTCCTTCATCTGTAGACTTTCAAAATCTCTCATATTATTCTGAAATTTAACAATATTGACTTTTTCCATACCATGATAGCTTGTCACCAAAGTTTCCGATGCTTCCTTTGCTGACGACGTGATCATAATCCTGTGGAACACTGCTCGGTCCACTACCTGATGGATAAGAAGCAATGATTGGTGAATTGAACAATGTTATAAGGCTCTAACTATAACATAACATATGTTTTTTAGCTTCAAATAAGTGAGAAAAAAAAACTTCTCTTCTCACACACGGATGATTGTTGTTTTGTATTTCCTTGGTTCTTTGTAATCTCGCTCTGATACCAATTTGTTGGAAAGTCATATGAGTAAAGGAAAAAATAACAAAAAATAATTCAAACAAAATAACACACACGAGCTACAATTCTTCTATTAATCACATGAACTTAATCACTTTGAATACAATGAACCTGGTGAAGGGTATTTATCATTTTCGACTAACGACTAGCTAGACATGCAAACACTTACCAAACTCATCTATCACATAACTCTACTTTCTCAACGCTCACTTAATTGACTCCTTAACTCACTTAACAAATTCATTTATCACACAACTCGACTTACTCAACAATTACTTGACTTAATTTCTAACTTTTGATGTTGGCGTTAATTAGATATTTTAACAATTAAGTGTCTCATAAAAATGCCTCCCTAAAACTCAACCTTGGCGTACTTCTCCCCCACGACATTCTAGACACAATACAAAATCTGTCATCGAGGCATGTCAAGCTCGAACTTTATAATAATGATTTATATGTATGATTTATGCTTACAATTTTTATTCATTTGTAATCAAGGGAGGAATCTCTGCGTAAATATTGACATGCTTTCATTGTTTATTGTAGAGCTTTCCTAAATCTGTGACCCGTCTACTGAATCTGGTCTATCTCGACATCTAGTCAAGTAAGCTTACATCGCTTCCGACATCCCTTGGGAATCTAGTGAAGCTTAAGTTCTTCAATTTTTTGGGGAATAACCTTACTGCGCTTCCTAACGACATTGAAAAATGCGGGTAATTATTTCAAAATTTAGATGTACTTCATAACTTTCATTATTTCTTTTTTTTATATTACAACATGCGATGCATTAATCCTACTAGTTGTTGGGCATGATATTAATCTTTTAAATTCAAATAATTGGAAGATCTGATTGTCAATTTCAACCAACTGAGGCGGCTACCTTTGACACTAGGATTCTAACTGTTGAACCTCTAGAAGCCATGTGTTCATTCGAATGAGTTCATGCGTCTTCCTTATTCAATCCCTGACATGATGTCTCTATGCTTTCGGGATGTCCAGATGAACAAACATGGAGCTCTTCCAGAAGATCTTGAGAACCTGATGAATCTGGAATACTTGGACATCAGCCATAATTTTAACTATCTTGTGGCTCTCCCGGAATCGATTGGGCGTCTCATGTCTCTATCGAGTGAAACATAAATTTCAAGCGGATTACTGCACTACGAGACTCTATTGGTCGACTGTAAAATTTGCAGTCTTTGAAGGTGGAAGGGAAACCTCTGGTAGTACCCCCACACAAAGTAGTAGATTAGAATGTTGACACCATCAGAGAATACACGGTAGACAGGATAAAATTCTAGAAGTACAAGTGTAGAATGAAGAACAGGCGTGAATATTGGTTGCAAAGAATAGTACCAAAATTGCTTACATGTGTAACACCAGGATCTGATGTATAAAAATCTTTGGCATGGCAAGGGTACCGATCTGAGGACAGCGAGAACGAAGATAAGAGAGGCCAGTTTTTCATTTACACAATTGCTCATTGTCGACATGCTTCATTTCCACTTAGCGCGTTGTGACACCTCGTCATACTCCCCCACCACATGTGATATCTCAACTTGAAAAATACTAAATGCGGAGGAAAGAAATAAGCCTCTATGCTTGTGGATGTTATGCTCAAGACACTTGTGGATGTTATGCTTAATACATAAGTGTCTTGGATCATTTTACGATGGCATTGCGAGTTTTTATACTTGTCTTCTCTGTAAGGTTTAGGGTATATATATAATTATCATGTATTAAAATTTTTATCATAAAGGGCTAAAAATGTGGGATTTGAAACTGGTGGAAGGAATAACATCTCATTGTATCGATTAACTAGGTGAAGGTGATAAAATCTTATTCTATCACTCACTTGGTCATTTTAGGAAGAGAATTTATAATTACAAAATTATTACCATGTAAATTATCAAATAATAAATCACATCTTGTGGAAAATAATACAAATCTTATATCAACTATATTTTTTATTTTTGTTGTGTTAGCTATATAATATTGGATTTTTAGAATTACATATTTTAATTGTTGAGATAGTACAATCTGATCTTAAATATTCTTTTGGTCGTGATTCAATTTATAAATTTAATGATTCTATTTAAACAATGATACTTTTTCCTATGGGGCAGTTCAATTGGTGAAGTCTGATGTAAACAATGAGATTCAAAGTTCAAATCCCCATATGTCAAACCAACAAAAAAAAAATAATTATATTTATTATTTGTCCTTAATCAATTTATACTTTCAATGATTCTATTTAAACAATGGGCAAGGAAACTTTTAAAGATGGAAGTTTATCTTAAAGTTTAGAAACCTTCACAAATATTAAAAGTCCCTAACATGTAAACTGTAAAATGTTTGGCAATATTTTTATAAAATTATTTAGATTTATGATGATTTTGTATTATTTTATATAAAATTTTGGCGATTTTAAGGTAAAATAATTTTATACTATAAAATGTGGGAGAATAATTTTTAGAAAAATGGAAATTGGCGAACTTTTTTTTTCAAAAAAACATGGAAAATTAGCCCACCTGCGAATATTAGCCCCTAAAATTTTGCCTGACAATGAGAAATTATGGTTTCACCAACATTTATGTGCTCATAAAACAATTGGAAATTGTCATTTCACAAACATTGATATGATTGGATTCCCACCATAATTGAGTATTTTCCCAAACAAAATGTGTAAAAAATGTAAAACTTTTAGAATTATTCTTTCTCATCAAAGTTATAATTTCTAACATTAGAAATATATATTTAAAATTTATTTAAGAATGATGATAATTAGGAGGATGAGTCTAGTAAAATAAGACTAAAGTTGGTTTAGAGAAGGTAAGAACGTATTTGAGATTTTTTTTAAGTTTATTAATATGCTAAAAAAACAATATTAAGTGAAGTGTTTTAATATTCCCATAATTTTGATGAGTTAAAAGGTTAGGAAGGTTGGTAGTGTCAAGCATATTTTGAAATCTAGATCCAATTTAGTCATATGTTAGGGAGTATAAGAGAAAGTGTTTTCATCCATAAATATCTTCATCCCATGATGTTTTTGCAATTGACAAATGTCAAATTTCACTATGCACATAATAAGAATTTGCTCTTATTTTAACAATGTTAATTTTCTTTTTTACATTAGTTGCAACATAGATACTTTTGATTTATCTTCATTTTCATTTTCCTCAATTCTATATCACATCATAATTGCTTCCTAAATTTTGATGTAATAATATTTTTAATACTGTCCTTACTTTCCATTAATGTAATAATATTTTTAGTCTGATCTCTATTTTTTAATATGATATCTTCCTTTATTTCCCAATTATTTAGTCAGGACTTAGCATTGTTATATCATCCTTGCTTGAGTCTAAAACTAGTTAGAGTTTGAAGCAATTTTATAAAATCATTTCACTACAAAACCATAATCCAATGTAAAATAGATAATAAGAATTGAATAAATGTTAAATATGAATCCCTTAAATATCACTTATATGTGAAAATAATGATGTCAAAAATTAAACTTTTAAATGTCGAAAAATCCACTGTACTTACATGTACACAAATTCATTCCTTGATTAATGTATTAAACATCGGATAACCTAGATAAAAACAACACCAATTAACATTAACAATTTTGTTAAAGTGACCATAAAAAAAAAACCATGATCATTCAAGATATAAGTGACACTCATATTGCACCTTCAATAACAACTCGTATTTTTAATCATCAATCTAATGTCGTATATGATATGCAAAAATCAGATAGTTTTATTTTTTGAAGTAAGTAAAATCCATGATCATTCAACATATAAGTGACACTCATATTGTACCTTCAATAACAACTCGTATTTTTAATCATTTCTCTAATGTCGTTTATGCTATGCATGAACAAAATAGTGCTTCAGTAAATGTCAATTATTAAACGCAAAACTTTTGTCTTTTGGGAAGGATATTCACAGCTAATATATTCATAACACCTAGAGCATAAAATTTACTAAGGTGATTTATAATTCTTAATAAGAGTTTAATGCCCAAGTTTAGGATTACTATTATATAAAAAAGAGGAAATTGATACTCCGCTATATTCATTTCTAATATATGAACTCTTACTTCCAAATAACATATTTAAAGTGGTCGTTGTGTTTTCAATAACTACACGAAACAACATACTAATTTACAGCTACTAATAAAAAGGTGATAAAGGGATATTTAAGGGGCCATCAAGTTTATATAGATTGTCAACTAATGACTAGGTAATGTAAAACATGGATTGGTTTAGTTAATGTCTCGTCTTTTCATGATTCTAATTCTAAGTAACATGAAGTAACATCAACGATAGACATAATGTAAGAGATATAGATGGAATAGTAAATTTTTTTTTACAATATAGTTGCATAGTTTATATAAAGTTTTAAGCAAATATACAATAAATTTAGTTTAATAATATAAGTTTAATAATTTATATTATGAAGAATGGATTGTATAACTATGAATTAATATTATAACAAAAAAAAATCAAAAACATTGATATTAGTATTATTAATCTTAGGATTATAAACCTTAAGATTATAAATCCAACTGAATGATTTTAAAAATGCAATAATGTGATATTTCTATTAATCACATAAATATAAATATAATATAAATCGAAATATTTATATTTAATAATTAAAATAAATATAAATAAATTATAAATTATAAATTATGAATTATAAATTATAATAATTATTAATTATTAATTATTAGTTATTAATTATTATTTGTAAAAGATATATAACCAAATGGATTGATACTATAAACCCAAGGGATGAATATTATAAACCCAAGGGATTATTCATATTAAAAACTCATGGGATTAATATTAAAAGTCTAAGGGATTAGTAAACTCATTTGAATAACATTACGAACTGAAGGGATTAATAAACCCAAGGAATTATGAATATTATAAACCCAAAGATTAATATTGTAAAATTTTTGGATTATTAACTCGAGCAATTAATATAACCAAGTGATTAATATTGTAAAACCTATAGAAATTATACAAAATACATGTATCTCTTGGATTCTCCTGATCTAACAACATGCTACTACTAAATACATAATCACTACTACAAATATTTGCAGAATTAAAAACACAATCACCAATTACATAAGCATGAAGAAAGAATAGATCAAAAGCAAAACACTAGATATTCCCGGGGAAAGCTTACTGCTCAAAACCCCTCTATCATATATTGTATATTCCACAAGGAATCATGAAAAAATTACATACAAAACTCTAATCACAAGAGCCCTCAGTACATCACCTAATTGTCTCACACTGTCATACAGAAATTGGCAAGTTCCTTAGCCAATTTACTACCTCTAGATAGCCTGCCTTGCTCATGTAGTTCCTGATGAATGCAATCCTTAATCACAAATAATTTCAGCCTTCCTCAACTGCGCTAAGTATCATGGGCATTCTATGCTGTTTTAACTACACCTGATAGTCAGCTAATATCACAACCGATAGTTACACTTCCCTTTCAGCCAGATGTCAACTGGTTCTCCACTGGAACTAACATGCATGCCGTTAATAATAGTAAAAACATCAGTTTCATGTGAGATCACTATATGTGAACTAATTAATATTTAATTCACTTGATTTCTCAGTAGTGTATCTTCAGTTACAACTAGCACAACTGACTTTAAATCACTTAACTGAGTTAAACTAATTTACAACTTGCATTAACTAATGCGTCACTGCACTTCCAACTCTGTTGAAAGTAGAATCACTCTGTTACAACTCAAGTCAACCTGCATGCCCCACTGACGAACCTCTTAACTCGAATTTCCTATAGCTAATAGATTTTCCACTTCTGTTAACTATTTCCAAGTGCTCATTAAGAATATATTAGTGTTTATTGTCCAACTATTATTAAGGGATAATAATAGTTGACATACATCTATAAATTGACATGCAATCTATAAATAGAACTTTCACATACATATATAAATATAACATCATCTATACATAGAATTTGCTCATGCATTCTAAAAATAGACTTCCACCTAAAACTAGCCTATGTGGGCCCCACCTAGTGTAGGTGCTTAATTTTCACTAGGATCAAGGATGTTGTTTCCAGATGCAAATTTGAATGTTTCTTGTTGCAACCTTCAACACTCCCTCTCAACAAGAAAGGAATGTCTTTACATGCTACATGCAACTCCATGCATGCACCTTGCAACTCTTGTATGCAACACTTCTCTAGTGTTTCTTGCACATGCATAAATTGCATGCAACTCTTCTGAAACTGAATAGCCTCCAAACAACTGAATCAGTATAATGTATCTGTCATCAAAGTCATCTGAATTTTGCTGGTAACAACTGCACATGTCTTCTGGATCCACTGCGTTTTTCACCTTTGCATCCATGCACTCTACACTTGCTGTCAAATCCGATCCTTGATCCATTATCTAACACTCTCACTTTGATTTCATGTCCTCACGACATCTGATTGCATCAATCCAACTGATCCGGATACTATTGTACTATGGGCTCCTTGTAGCCAGGTTTGATTCATGAGATCCACACCATCTCGATGAATCCTCCCTAGAAATTTCTTCTTGGGATTACTCATGCATGTCGCCCCACCTTTCACCTAGTGGTATAGTTGCATGCACTCACTCTACCCATCTGGAACAAAATTTCTCTTCATGAGTGGTTTCTCCCACTCCATGATCCTCTGCATGTGGCTGCTCCATATCTTGAGGTTCACTCTTACCTGCATGCAAATCCAACTCCCTCTCAAGGGTAAATTGCATGGCTTTCTCACATTTCCCAACAGTAGGAAGCTCTATAGAAACCCCATCTACATCAAGTCTATAGATATTATTCACATGAATCCCAATCTTCTTGGCTTCTCCCATGGCTATGTGTTTAAGGAACACATTTCTTTTTCCAACTCACAGACATTGTAATTGACCCACCATCGCAAAATTTTCTAGCAAAAGAGATGATTTTAAATCGAAAATATCTCCCTCATCCGAGCTCCGATTCGACCGCATTGTTTTTTCAATTTGGGTATTTTTTCGCAAGGAAACCAAATAGGCTATTTGTTTTTGAAAATTTTGCATTAAAATTTCGAGATATTCTCTTCAAACTCATGCACCCAAATAATTCCTACTCTCATACCATGTAGAAAATTTATAACACGGCTCTGATACCATGTAGAAAATTATTCAAAATACAGGTATGTCCTAGATTCTCCGGATATAACAATATGCTACTTCTAAATACATAGTCACTTCTACAAATCTTTGCGAAACTAAAAATACAATCGCCAATTACATAAGCATGAAGAAAGAATAGATCAAAACCATAACATCTGATATTCCCTGGGAAAGCTTACTGCTCAACACCCCTCTATCATATATTGTTTATTCCACAAGGAATCATGAAACAATTACATACAAAACTCTAATCATAAGAGCCCTCAGTACATCAGATAATTGTCTCACACTGTCATACAAAAATTGGCAAGTTCCTTAGCCAATTTGTTGCCTCCAGACAACCTGCCTTGATCATGCAGTTCCTTATGAATGCAATCCTTAATCATAAATAATTTCAACCTTCCTCAACTGCGCTAAGTATCATGGGCATCTTGTGGTGTTATAACTACACGTAGTAGTCAGCTAATATCACAACTGATAGTTACACTTCCCTTTCACCTAGATCTCGACTGGGTCTCCACTGGAACTGACATGCATGCAGTTAATAATAGTAAAAACATCAGTTGCATGTGAGATCACTACATGTGAATTAATTAACATTTAATTCACTTGATCTCTCACTAGTGTATCTTTAGTTACAACTAGCACAACTGACTTTAACTCACTTAACTGAGTTAAAATAATTTACAACTTGCATTAAATAATGCACCACTTCGCTTCCAACTCTGGTAAAAGTAGAATCACTATGTTACAACTCAAGTCAACCTGCATGTCCCACCAACCAACCTCTTAACTGATTTTCCTATTGCTAACTAATTTTCCACTTGAGTTAACTATTTCCAAGTGCTCATTAAGAATAGATTATTATCTATTTTCCAACTATTATTAAGGAATAGTAATAGTCAACATATATCTATAAATAGACATGCAATCTATAAATAGAAATTTCACATACATCTATAAATAGAACATCATCTATAAATAGAATTTTCTCATCATCTATAAATAGACATCATCTATAAATAGAATTTTTTCATGCATTCTAAAAATATACTTCCACCAAAAAATAGCCTGTGTGGGCCCCAGCTACTGTACGTGCTTAATTTTCACTAGGATCAAGGGTGTTGTTTCCGAATGCCAATTTCACTATTTATTGTTCCAACCTTCAACAAAACCTACGGATTAAAATCCCAAGGGATTAATATTATAAAATCAAGGGATCAATTAACCCAACTAAGTATTAATATTATAAAGATAAGATATTAAAAACCCTAGATATTATGAACCCAACTTATTATTATTATTATAAATCGAAGGGATTAATAAACCCAAAAAAGTAACATTATGAACCCAAGGGATCATTAAACCCAACATAATAGTATTATAAACCTAGGGGATTAATATTATAAGCTCTAATATTTGAAAGTATAAATCCAAGATATTGATATTGAATTGAAAATAGATCCAAGTGATTATATTAATAGTAAACTGAAGATATTAATATTCTAAACCTTATCAATAATATTATACCCTAGGAATATGAACCGTTAGGCTAATAAATCCAAGGGATCGATATCATAAAATCGAGGGACTAATAAACCCATGGGAATAATATTAAACACAAGGAATTAATGTTATAAACCCAAAGGAAATAAACCCTAATACAAATATTATAATCCCTAAAATAAACATTAAACCATAATATTAATATTATAAACCTTAGGATCAACATTATAAATATGTTTGATTAATTAACTAAAAGGATTAATATTAAAAACGCAAGGGAATATTGTAAAATATTAAGATTAATATTAAATCGTAGGAATACAGACCGTGAGATTAATAAGTCTAAGGGATTAATATTATAAACCCAAGGGATTATAAACTAGAGGTATTAATAATAAACACTAATATTAATATTATAAACCATAGGACTAATATTAAACCCTAGGTATATAAACCCTATGATTAATATTAGAAACCATAGGAAAAAAATTATAAACCCAAGGGATTACTAAACCCATTGAATTAATATTAAAAACCTAAGGGAATATAAACCTAACAGAATAACATTACACCCTAGGATTAATATTAAACCCTAAGTATATAAACCCTAATATTCATGTTATGACCTTTAGGATTAATATCATAAACCGAATAGATAAATACTATAAATCGAAGGAATTAATAAACCTAAGGGATTAATATTATCAACTCATTGGATTATAAATTGAGAATAATCATTGTAAACCCAAGCTATTAATACTATAAACTCATTGGATTATAAACCAAGAGGAATAATTCGATACCCAAGGGATTAATATTATAAACATAAGGGATTGATAAGCCCAAAGGATTAATATTAAAAATCCAAGGGATTTATAAACCCGAGGGATTCATATTAAACCCTAATATTAATATTCTAAACCCCAATACTACAAATTATAAAGCCAATGTTAAAATTTAATATTATAAACTAATTATTAAAAGGTCGTAATGTTATAAAACTCGTATTAAACCCAATTTAATGTAACATTTAGATTATGATTGTTAGACTTATCTTCATATTGAGACAAAGTTTGTCACAAAGTGATGTTGGATATATTTTCTCACCATTCCAAAGTTGCAGTATTAAATCATTGATATTATAATCCCAAGGAAATAATAAACCCAAGGGATTAATACTAAAAGCATAAGTGATTATAAAACAAAGGGAATAATATTAAACCCAAGGGATATAGAGCCTATGATAAATATTATAAACTCTAAAATAAACACTATACCCTAAGATTCATATCATGAACCTTAATATTAATATTATAAACTGAAGGGATTAATATTAAAAACCCAATGGAATAACATTAAACCTTAGGATGAATATTAAACCCTATTATTAATATTATAAATTCAAGGAATTTCTATTATAAACATAATGGATTATAAATCCAAGGCATATATATAAAACCCTTGGATTAATATTATAAACCATATCAAAAACATTATACCCTAGGAATATGAACCCTAAGATTAATAAAGCTAAGGGATTGATATTATAAACACAGGGCATTAATAAAGACAAGGAATTAATACTAAAAACCTAAAAAGAAAAAAGGATTAATATTGTAAACCCAAGGTATATAAACCATAAGATAAATATTATAAAACCTAAAACAAACATGCTTTATTGTAGTTTATTTTCATATTGAGGTAATATTTGTTACGATGTGACTTAGGACCATGGTTGACCATGGTTGAGTTGAATATTGAGAGAATTTTTGCCACAATGTAATGTCGGACAATGCTTGAGCATGGTTGACCATGATTCACAATGGTTGGCCATGGTTTAATATTAAAATTCCAAGTGAATAACATTAAACCCTAGGATGAATATTAAACCTTAGGAATATAAACTCTAAAATCAATAAACTGAAGGGATTATTAATTTAAACACCAGGCTTAATATTAAAACCAGGAATATAAACCCTATAATTAATATTATAAACCTAATGGATTATAAACCCAATGGATTATAAATCCATTGGACTATGGTTGACCTTGTTTGACCATGATTGGCCATGGTTGAGCATGGTTTATTTTAATATTGACCGTGAATGACCATGATTACTTTTCATTTTGAGACAATATTTGTCATAATGCGACATTTTACCATGGTTCACCATGGTTGACTATGATTAAAGATGGTTGACCATGGTTGATTTTAATATTGAGACAATATTTTTTATAATGTTATGGTGCACCATGGTTGATAATGAATTATCATGGTTGGAAATGGTTGGACATGGTTGATTTTCATATTGAGACAATCTTTATCACAATGTGACATTGGACCATGGTTTACCATGGTTGATCATGATTATAAACCCAAGGGATTTATATTAAATCCTATGAATAATATTATACCCTGGGAATATGGACCCTTAGCTTAATAAACCCAAGGATTTGATATTATAAACCCAAGGGGTTGATATTATAAACCGAAGGGACTAATAATCACAATGAATTAATACTAAAAACCAAAAGGAATAATAAACCTAAGAGTCCTTGGGGTTTTGGTTAAATAGTTATGAGGTGGGTTGTTAAGGCACCCATCACAGGTTCAATTCCCCTCCTTGATGGGGGTGATGTATGTGGACATATTGATGAAGATGTAGTCCTACCAAAATTACAGAAAAAAGATTATTAAACCTAAGAATTTAATATTATAGACCCAAGATATATAAACCAAGTATTATAAACCCTAAACTAAACATGATTGACAATTGTCGACCATGGATGATTTTCATATTGACATAAACTTTCTCATAATGAGACTTTCGACCATGATTGATTTTCATATTGAGACAATATTTGTCACAATGTAATGTTGAACGATGGTTTACCACGGTTAATTGCCATATTGAGACAATCTTTGTAATAATGTGAAGCTGAACCATGATTGACCATGGATGAGCATGGTTGTCATAACCTAACGTTGGAAAAGGAAAAAAAATATTTATTACAATATCCCCATGATTATTGACAATTGTTAACCATGATTAACCATGCTTGATTTTCAGATTGACACAACCTTTCTCAAAATGTGATGTTGGACCATGGTGGACCATGATTGACCATAGTTGACCATGGTTAGCAATGGTTGACCATGGTTAACCATGGTCAATGATGGTTGACCATGGTTTATTTTCATATCAAGAAAATATTTTTGATAATGTGACATTGAACCATGACTCACCATGATTATAAACCCAACTGATTTATGTTAAACCCTATGAATAATATTATACCCTAGGAATATGGACTTTTAGCTTAATAAACATAAGGGACTGATATTATAAACCCAATTTTTTTCACAATATGACAATGGACCATGGTTGAACATGGTTGATCATGATTATAAACCCAAGGTATTTATACTAAACCCTATGAATAACATTATACCCTAGGAATATGGGCCCTTCACTCAATAAACTTGAGGGATTGATATTATAATCCCAAGGGATTAATACTAAAAAATGAAAGGAATAATATTAAACCTAAGAGTTTAATATTATAGACCCAAGATATATAAAACCTAAGATAAATATTATAAAGCCTAAAATAAACATGTTTGAAAATTGTTGACCATGTATAATTTTTATATTAACACAATCTGTGTCATAATGTGACGTTGGGCCATGGTTTCCCATGATTAATTTTCATATTGAGACAATATTTGTCACAATGCGACATTGAAGCATGGTTTACCACTATTAATTATCATATCGAGACAACCTTTGTCACAATGCAATGTTGAGCCATGGATGACCATGGTTATCATAATGTGATGTTAGAAAAGGAGACAATCTTTGTGACAATGTGACCATGATTATTGGCCATGGTTAACCATGGTTGACCTTGATTAACCTATTTGATTTTCATATTAACACATTATTTGTCATAATGCGACGTTAAACCTTGGTTTACCATGGTCGAAGATGGTTGACCATGGTTTATTTTCATATTGGGACAATATTTGTCACAATGTGATGTTGAACCATTGTTGACCATGATTGATTTTCATATTGAGACAATATTTGTCATAATCTGATGTTTAAATATATATTATAAATCCTAAAATAAGCATATTTGACCATCATTGACCATATTTGATTTTCATATCAACACAATCATTGTCAGAGTGCGATGTTGGATTATGGTTGACCATGATTGATTTTCATATTGAAATAATATTTGTTATAATGCGACATTGGAACAAGGTTCATTTTCATATTGAGACAATCCTTGTTGCAATGTGAAGTTGGACCATAGTTAACCATAGTTTATTTAATGTTATTAATATTAGTAATTGATGTTAAAATTAATATTTATAAATATTAATAATATTAAAAACACTATTAATATTCATATTGATATACATATTCATATTAATCAATATTAATATTAATAATTTATATTCAAATTAATACTCATCTTATAAATAAGATTAAGAATTGATATCAAAATGCTTTTAATAATAATAATAAATTAATTAATTAAAATTAACATTGTAAATTAAAATTTCTTAATATTATTGTTAATATTGTTAATATTATTTATGACTATTATTATTACTATTATTATTAACATTAATATCATCACTATTATCATCATTAATATTAATATTATTTATAGTAATAATGTCAATATTATTAACAAAGTTAATATTTTAATAATTAAATGTCATTAATACTAATAATTAACATTAAAATTAATAATATTAAAATTAATTTATATTAATTTATATTAATATTAATAATGAATATTCAAATCAATATTAGTAATTAGTATTTAATTTAAAATTAATGTTAATAATTAATATTAAAATTAATATTAAAATGTTATTAATAGTAAATGTTATTAACGTTAACTATTAATTCATTTTTGGAATTACACTCGAAGGATTTAGTAAATGCACTGCGATAAAAGATATATCGGAATTGCAAATCAAGTGTGTCGTAATGAAGATTATACTAAAGTGTTGGAAGGATTTGGAAAGGTAGTGAGGAGGTTACTTAATTGCATGAGATGAGGTTATCAAAATGTTGCAATTATTCCATGTCAAGAAGAGTAAGTGCTGCGATAGAAGAGAGTTTAAAAGAGTGATGGGAAGTATATATGTAACGCATGCAATGGGAATAATATTAAACGCTACCAAAAAGGTCGATTATCTCAGTGCTCGTAATTTGTGCATGTTAATTTCTTGAACTGTTCGAAGGTCATATATATCAGTGAAGGGTTATATATTAGTAATGTGAAGGTTGTATCTACGGTTGTGAAAGGAAAATACAAAGGTGTTGAAAGACAAGTACCAAGGAATTGAAAGACCAATACAAATGTAGCGATAGAATGTTATATAAACGCTGCAAATAATCCATATCAAAAGCTACCAAGGATCAAAGATATTAGTGATAAGAAGGTTATATAAATGTTGTAATATGAGGTAACATATTAACATACTTAAAACTTGCATAGACATTATGGAGGAAGAATCAATCATAAAAATCATTATTCGGTAGCTAGAATAGGCATGATGCTAACGGCTGCCATCTTAAAGACTTGGAACACAATAACTCTATTTTGAAAATATTTAAGCGGATTTCGGCCAGATCTGGCGTGTAGGCACATATTTCTCCCGAATTAAAACAAATTTCCTATTTCTGACCCAAACCTGCACTCTAGATGTTGTTCGATATATAAAAATAACTGATTGTATGGAAAATGAAATATAGATAGAATGTTGGAGGCAAATAAAATAATGTTTACGCAAGAATAAAATAATGTTCACGCAAGAGGGCAAAGATATTTCAGATCAAGTTTTTTTTTTTTTTAAATAGAATCACAATAAATTCAGGATTACCTCTTCACATATAGTGGATGGTAATGGTAAGCCAAGTAAGGTACTGATTATAAGGCCTTACCCCAAAGAAAAGAAATGGAAGAGAGTCTTGATTATAAGGCTTTGCCCCCAAAGAAAAGAAATGGAAGAGATGGAAGACTTTCAAACCATGTGACTATTAACAACTAGCAACAAGAATTTCACCCTCTTGGAATTCTTGAATAAACAAAGCACAGTGGAATGCGTTTCTCCTTTAAACACAGAGAATACGTAAATATGGGGAAATAACAAAATTCACAGACAGAGAGTGAGACACATGAGAGGAACAAACTTATTTTATTTTCATTCCATCACATTGAATCATACGAAATTACATATTCTTAATAGAAAATGGCCAAAGTCTGAAACTTTAATGCATTTCAATGCCGGAATGGACGTGTAACAACCCATTGTCCTTCATCTTTGGTTTTTTTATTTATACACGACAGAGCGTACACAGAACACAAAATGGCGAAATTGAAAACTTATGCGGTTCGGTTCAAAAAACACATCGTGTTCGGCGCTCCATCGCAATTAGCGAGCTTAACATTTAACATATGCAGAAACTCGGGAAAATCTTAAGTTTTGCGATATGCAATGTGACGTGGCACATCGTATCGCAACTTCAAAACAATAACTTGCGGCCACTTAATCCATTAACTCGTGAGCTTGCGGGTGCCTATATGCGCCATCCTCCTCAGCTTGCCACATTCCACTTTTGCGATCACATCGAAAATAACATAACATAATTTTTCAGGCAACTTTAAAACTTAAATGAAAAACTTGCGAAGTGCGAGCGCGATGCAGCTTTAAGCTATGGTAAGTGTGAATTAAAAAAGGTAAGGTATAACTCAGAAATACAATGGTTCGCATGCACTTAAAGGTAAGGTGGGTCCCACCGGATTGCATCGGCGGAAATATAAGTTTCGGTGCGATATTTAAAAGTTAAACCATAAAGTTTGCGGAGTGCGACCAGCGACACGAAAAAGAGCGGTAAGTGTGAAATCCATAAAACTAAGGAAATCGCAGAATACAAAGGATTTCACGGTTTTGCAAATACGGTGGAGGTAAGTAGTGGGTCCCGCTGATATCGCATTGGTGAGGAAATAACTTATGGTGATGGCTTAAGAGGTAAACAAGAAAAGTTGTTGGCACAAAACTGCGGGCACGGTAAGTCAACATGGAAAAATGAAAATTAAACGTTGTCACTCCTCGGGTACTCTGTTTTGATTTTTTGCGTGGATTTCAGGAAAACGCCTTCAGATTTGAAGCTTGATGCTTGTCCTTCCCTGCACATAAATTTACTGAAGCGTGGACTGCTGCCACTCCTTATTCATGGAGGTGGTTGGGAGTAATTTCAACACGCCCCCTTAATCACAACTGTCACCATCAGTAATTCCCAGACACTGTTTGAGATGAACAAAACTCTTAAGTGCCAATGGATTTGTGAGGATATCAACAAACTATTCCTCTGACTTGCAATGCTGAAAAACAATTTCACCATTGTTAACTAACTCTCTTATGAAATGGAATTTGGCATCAGTATTCTTTGTTCTCTTATGGAAAATAGAAGTGTTTAACAATGTAATTACTAAGCTATTATCATGAAATATTGTGGTTTTTTTGTTTTATTCATGACATAAATCCCTCAGCATCCTTCTCATCCAAATGGCTTGACAGGTTGTTGTTGTTGCTACTACATATTTAGCTTTTCCTCTTGATAATGAAACTATTGGCTGCTTCTTGGAAGCCCATGAAATGGCTCCCAATCCCAAATGATAGACATACCCCGATGTGCTCTTTCTTTCATCTACACTTTTAGCCCAATCATTGTCAATGTAGCCAATCAGCTTAAAATTATCAGTTGTGGAGTATAAAACATCATACTCCTTTGTTCCATATACATACCTTAAAATTATCTTTCCTACTTGCCAATGTGTCTCTTTGGGTGTCTCCATGAATCTGGATATCAAACTTATTGCATACATTATATCAGGCCTAGTTGCAGTCAAATACATTAGACTGCCAACCATGCTCTTGTACAATGTCGGATCGACATTCTTGCTAAAATCTTTCTTGCTCAATTTCAACCCCATGACAGTTGGAGTTGTGATGCTTTGCTGTTCTACATATTGAAACTCTTGAAAATTTCTGGAACATAATTTACTTTGGAAATAAAAATTCCCTTTTCATTTTGCTTTACTCTTCTATGCCCAAAAAATATCTCAGCAAACCCAAATCATTCATTTCAAATTCACTTTTCATGACTGCTTTAAAATCATCAATGAGAGAAACATCATTGCATGTGAAAATCAAATCATTTACATATAAAACAACAACAAGAATTTTATCGTCATTTTCTTTTATGTATAGTGTTGGTTCACCATCACACTTGTCAAACCCATTTTCCACCAGGTAAGCATCAATCCTGCTATACCATGCTCATGGTGCTTGCTTAAGCCCATAATGAGCTTTCTTCAACTTACACACTTTGTGTTCTTGGCCTTCTATCTCATAGCGAGGAGGTTGTAAAATGTACACCTCCTCTTTCAACAACCCATTCAATAATGCTCATTTCACATCCATTTAATAAACTTTCCATTTTTATTATGCTGCTATTGACAACACTGTCCGCACTATCTCCATCCTTGGAACAGGTGCAAAGGTTTCATCATAGTATCTTCCTTGTTGCTTCTTATAACCTTTGACAAAAAGTCTTTCTTTTTGTCTTTCTATCTTACCTTCAATATTTCTCTTGGTCTTATAGACCCATTTCACTCCAATAACTTTTTTTCCTTGTGGGAGGTCCACTAACCCCTATGTGTCATTATTTTCTATTGCTCTTATGTCTTCATTCATTTCTTCAATCCATTTCTCTTATTTTACTGCATCTTCAAACTGGATCGGGTCATCAACATGAAAAAATAAAGAAAATAAAGAATTCAGACCATCATTATTATTAACTTCTTCTTGCTGATAAATTTCACTTAAATTTATGAGTTTTGGTCTTTTTGTATTTGCTGAATATGTTCTTGGAGTTGCACTTGAACTTGAGGGAGTTGTTGATCCTTCTGGTGTGCTTGGAGAAGCTTTTCCTTGGTTTCGCACTGATGTTCTATTGCTTGCTTGTGGTGTGCTATGTTGAGCTTGTGTAGGTGGAGGAGGAGCCACCATTGAGGAATTATTTTCTGCAATCAATTCCTCTTTGTCTTCATGTGAAATACATGTCTTCACATTCATTGTCTTTTCTAAACCTCCATCCCAAGCTTCTTCTTCTATGAACTCAACATCTATGTTGATTATTACTTTCTTGGTTGATGGATTATAGAGCTTGTAGGCCTTGGATTCATCACTGTATCCAACAAATATACACTTACCCCCCTTGCAATCCAACTTATTCCTTAATTGATGTGGGACATGTGCATATGCCACACATCCAAACACTCTCATGTGAGTGACAACTTGCTTTGTTCCACTCCATGCTTATTCTGAAACTATGTTCATAACAACTTTGGTTGGACATCTATTTAAAATATAAGTTGCACAATTTACGGCTTCTGCCCAATAGTCATTTGGAAAATGATTTTCCTTCAACATACTTCTTACCATGTCCATGATGGTCCTATTCTTTCTTTCTCTTACACCATTTTTCTCAGGTGTATACCTTGTGGTAAAATTCTTGTGAATCCCATGCTCCATGCAGAAACATAGGAAGTATTTGGAGATATATTCCCCACCTATGTCAATTCTAAACACTTTTATGTAGTGTCGACTTTGCTTCTCAACAAGATCTTTGAAGTGGTACAACTGTTCAAACACTTCACTTTTCTGTTTTAGGAAATAGACCCATGTCTTCCTTATGTAATCATATATAGATGTCAACATATAATGATTGCCAGCTAATGATGAAATTTGCATTGGCCCACATAAATGTGAGTGGATAATCTCCAAGGGTGCTTTTTCCCTTATACTCTTTCCTGTTGGAAAAGATTCTCTGTGTTGTATTCCCAAGGTGCAGCCTTCACATGGGCTGTCCAGTTTCTCTATGAGTGGTAATCCCTTTACCATGCCTTTTCTATGCAAGAAATTCAAACCTCTGAAATTGAGATGTCTAAATCTCAAATGCCATAACCAGTTTTCATCTTTCACTTCTTCTTGAAAGATTCCTTGTGTGACTGTTGCTATAACATATCTTTCCCTCAAGTCTGATCTGATATTGAAAGGAAACATTCTATTGCTTGTCATATGCACTTTTTCAATGACCTATCTACTTGGAGGTATATCCATTATTGTGCACACATCATTATTAAAAAACACATTGTATCCCTTATTCACGAGTTGTCCAATGCTTAGAAGGTTACATTTCAAGCTAGGTACATAATAGACATCTCACACAGACTTCGTCTCCCTTCTTTGTCATTATGTTCACTCTCCCTTTCCCCATGACAGAGACCTTGCTATCAATCGTCGTTGTAAATTTATATTTTACACTCTCATCTAGATTGGAAAACGTTGCTATATTTCTAGTCACATGGTTATTACATCCTGAATCTAATAACCATACATCTTCTTGTTTTTCTTGTGCTACATTACAAGTTAAAATCACATTTCCTTGGTTTTGATTTTCTTTTGTAAAATTTACACTAGGTTTACTATCCATGTCATTTTGCTTCTCTCTACATTCAATTTCATAATGGCCATACCTTTTTCAATAATGACATTGGACTTGAGATTTATCATACCTTTGTCCTTGTGCTTGAGTGGGCTTCTTCCTCTTCCTCGATAGTTTGATCTTCCTTGACCTCTACCTTGACCAAAAGACATTTGTCTCTTGAATCCATGCTCCAATGAAGATTTTGTTGCTCTCTTCAGTCTGTGCTCATGAGACATTAGTGATGCATGAATCTCATCCAATGAAAATTGTGAGAGATCCTTTGCCTATTCTATGTCCACTACTATGGCATCAAACCTTGATGGTAGACTTGTTAATACTTTCTCCAATATTCTCCTTTCTTCAAGTGCCTCTCCATGTGACCTTATCTCAGTAACAAACTCAATCACATGTGTGAAGAATGAGTTTATGTTATTAGACTCTTTCATACAAAGAGTTTCAAAATCTCTTGTCAGCATATGAAGTTTTTCTTTCTTCACCTTTTATATGCCTTGATAGGTCATCTGGAGGGTATCCCATGCCTTCTTAGATTTTGTTGCTGCTGCAATCCCTGGAAAAATACTCTCAGTATAGCTTGAAAAATATAGAAGAGGGCTTTGAAGTCATTCTTCTTATTTTCTCTCAAAAAATCTTTTTGTGCTTGTCTCAAAGCATTATATGCTACTGCATCTATTGGTTCTTGGAAACCATGTTCCACCAGCTCCCAAATATCTTGTGAGCAGAATAGGGCCTTCATTGTAATAGCCCAATAATCATAATTATTCCCATTGAACTGTGGTCGTTGGGGATTTATTAGGCTTGTGCCTGTTGTTGTCATCTTGACTGTGTAAACACAAAATTTATCACTGCTGTAAAAGCTTTCTTGCTGCTGGAGACTTCCACTTCTACAAAAAATCTTACGACTTCTTCAGTAAAGACTCCTTATTTCATTGAGAACCTAGACCTACTCTGATACGATGTTGGAATTCTTGAACAAAAAAAACCCAGAGGAATGTGTCCCCCCTTTTAACACAGAGAAGGCACAAATATGAATAAATAAAATAATTCATAGACAGAGAGTGACACATAGGAGAGGAACAAACTTCTTTTGTTTTAATTCCATCATACTAAATCATACGAAATTACATAGTCTTAATACGAATGGAAGAAGCCTGAAACTTTAATGCATTTCAATGCAGGAATGGACGGGTAACAACCCATTGTCCTTCAACTCTAGTTTTTTTTTTTTTTTTTTTATACATGACACAACGTACATAGAACATAAAATAGTAGAATTGAAAACTTATGCGATTCGGTTAAGAAATCACATCGCATCTGGCTCTCCATCTGACATCGACGAATTTAACATTTAACATATGCGTGAACATGGGAAAATATTAACTTTTGTGATATGCGATGTGACGTGGCACATCGCATCACAACTTCAAAACAATAACTTGTGGGTGCTTAATTCATTAACTCCTAAGCTTGTGGGCATCGATATGCACTATCCTCCTGAGCTTTCCATGTTCCCCTTTGTGATCGCATCGCAAATAACATAACATAACTTTGCGGGTGACTTTAAAACTTAAATGAAAAACTTGCGAAGTGTGGGAGCGATGCGGCTTAAAAATATGGTAAGTGAAAATAACAAAAGGCAAGGTATAACTCGGAAATAAAAAGGTTTTCATGCGCTTAAAGGTAAGGTGGGTCTCGCTGGATCGCATCAACAAAAATATAACTTTCGGTGTGGGCCTTAAAAGTTAAACCATAAAGTTTGTGAACTGAAGGCGACAACGTGAAAAGGCGCGATAAGTGTGAAATTGCATAAAACAAAGGAAATGGCGAAATACAAAGGATTTCATAGTTTTTCCAATGCGATGGAGGTAAGTGGTGGGTCTCATTAATATCGCATCGGCAAGGAAACAACTTACGGTGAAGGCTTAAGAGGTAAATAAGAAAAGTTGCAGGCATGAAACTACGGGCATGGTAAGTTAGAGCGGAAAAAATGAAAATTAAATGCAGGCAGGGCTCAGGTACTCTATTTTGATTTTTTGCGTGGATTTCATGAAAACACCTTCGGATTTGAAGCATGTTGTTTTTCCTTCCCTGCACAGAGATTTACTGAAGTGTGGGATACTGCCACTCCTTATTCATGTTTGTGGTCGGGAGTAATTCCAACACACCCAAAAATATTTAAGGTCTGTCTCTAAACCCTTGAACTCACCATTGAAAATTTGTAGTACAATATATGCACGATATCTACAAAAAGAAGATTTAAATTTTTTAACAAAAATTCTTTTTTAGGAATTAAGTTACCTCAACCCATGAACGAGTGATTATAGGTGGTTATATTTCAAATATCAATCGAGGTTAAAATTGTGAATACTTTGATAACTGTATGTGATAAGAAAAGCTATTGTTATATAATGGGATGTGTTGGTAAGCTATTGTTATATAATTGGATGTATATGGGATGTGTTAGTTAGTATGGAAATTTATTGAAATGACAGTACGGGATTGGACAGAAAACTAACAAAACTCATGTATCCTGTCAGGCCCACCTGACCACTTTGAGATTCATGATTTCATTCGCCCTTCTATAACTTCCAACTCATAAACTCTGGTAACACCAATAGCGTGGCGAGTAGAAGGGTCAACTACCGTAAAATACCATTTAGTTGCAAAGAACGAAATGGTAGAAAAGATTTATAAAACAAAAATCTGGAGTCAGTAAGGTATTGTAAACCCAATAAGTAAACTTTGTAGATCATTATTACATCAATTTATGCTCATCATCCAGAGTGCGACACCGCAGTGCAGTGTACTCTTGTTGCTGCAAATAACTAGTTTCTTGTGTTTGTTTCATTTACATTACGTAACTCGCTAAGGTAATGTATGCAGATTGATTTCTTTTATTTTTAACTTTGGCAAAATTGTTTAAAGCGTTAAGGCCATGTTAGATTGTACTAGAAGTTTATTTTTTCAGTTTTAGAATAAAATGTTTGTAACTTTCTTGGATTGCAAAAGAAACGTCATAAGACAATAGCATAGGAAAGAGTAGCCTAAAAGAAATAAGAAGGCCATAACATAGGATAGAGTAGTCTAGAATAAATAAGATGTTGCAGAGAAGGACCCATCGTGAAGGAATGAAAGGAAGGAGCCATAGTGAAGGAAAAAAAGACAAATTTTGCTTCCATGGAAGCAGGTCATAGAGGTTTCAAAGATATTAATGATAAGAGTTATCAACCAGAAAATTTTGTTATAGATTTTGAAATAGGCAATTGGGGGTGAAAACATATATGTAAACCAACATAATCTGTTTTTAATACATTCAAGTAAAATCTGTCTAGCATAGATGTAAATAAAGAGAACTTTTATTAACAAAAATAGATTTTACTCAAAGTTCATCTACATATCCGAGCCCCAATTGCATGCTTATCAAAAATTGTATATGAAGAACAATTTTCTCAGTATACAAGAAAGTGAATGTCATTTTAATATGGAGACATTTTTGGAAGGAGATATTTTTCTTTATGTCATGGTTTATTTTCTTAACTCCAAACTTGGTTTAGTCTTTCTCTATATACATAAGAAAAAAAATACAAAGTAAATTCACAAATTTAAGTTATAGTTTTATATTTTATAATTACAAATCTAGTTTCTTATTAAAATATTTTACACATGTTAGGTTATTGTAAATTGATCAAGAGTATAGAATTTTTAGGGTGGTGTTATATGTGCACTAGAATTCCCATGAGATCCATCACTATGTATGGCGTTCATTGTAACCATGGATATATTCTGTGAGTTATTGTGATTTTTTGCTTGTGGTTACAACTTAGTTTTGGTTTTCACCTAGTCATCACGATTCAAAATTTTTTTACCATATTAGATACTTATAGCATTAGATATATTATCTGAGCTAATGTGATGCTTTGTTTGTCACTATGACTAAAAATTCAGTTATAATACCACAATATTGACTTTCTTGTTGTTTGTTTTGTTTATGAACCATTTAAAAAAACCAGAGGAACATTTGATTTTACAGTGTGATCTCCCCAACATGGGTGGGGGTTTCAAAAATTGGAGAGTAAATTGAGTGGTTATTGTTAGAAATTGTTGTATAAAATGGGAAATTTGGATGTCATAACATATATCGTTTTTGAATTTTTTAGTGTCTCTGGCCACCATGCATCTAATAGGATCCATTTCAATTGAGAACATCAATACATCACTCTGTGAATGATAACTTGTGACATCCCTAGCAATTTTGTTTGATTTTGGATCATGTTATAAACTAATAACATGTGAAATCCCTAACCATTTTCTTTGATTGTGGATCAAGTTATAAACTAGAATATGCTTTAGACTCTACATTATGTATTGGATGGAGGGAAAGCTTATGATAAAACTTGTACAAAAACCCCTTAGGATTGTCTCAACTTACTCTATTGTTAATCACATAGTGTCAATTTTGTAAAACTATAATCTATAGTAAGGATTGAGTGGGTTTTTTCTTTTGTAAGTTTTGTTTTTAATTGAAAAATAAAATAATTATAAAACATAAAATTATGTAGTGAAAATATTTGTTTAAAATTTTACAATAAAAATGTTGAGTAAGTTTGACATCATGTAATATGAAAATTGTTTGTGATTATAAAATAAAAAACATCTAAGATTTATTTAGCTACAATTAGGTAACTAAATTTATGTATATAGGTTTTTTTTAACGGAAGAAATTTGATATTCATTAAAAAAAAATTAGAACAAGTATGTATGTAGTTACAAGCTATTACAATTAATTAATTAAAGGTAAATTTAGTGTTATTTAGGAAATGAAAATTGTGCACATTCATCATTATTTCTTAAGATAATCATGTCGTGTGAAATAATTTGGAAATTTAAAAAAGATCACATATTTTAAAAAAATTCATTATTAATTTAATTTTTTTATATATTAAGAAATGCTACTCATGAATAATAAAAGAGTTGTAACATAAATAATATATAACAAAAAAAACCATGTTTCTGGAATAATAAAATAGTTGTACGAAAAATAATATAGAACAAGAAAAAATATGTATATTTGGATGTATGAAAATTTAGACACATTTTATTAAATAAAATTTTAAAAGAATAATGGTTATAAACATTTAAAAATAATTTTATTAAATAATTAGTTTAGATCTATGTTTGCATATCAACACATTTGATCTCTCTTGGCTCTTGGTAGATCCAGAGTTAGGCCATCTTAATTTTCCCCTTTAGATAAACTACATCTCTCATGAATACCATGGGTCAATACCATGGGTTGTTTTATAGTTTAGTATTATTTTATTTTATTGTTTTTATTTTCTAATTGTATCTTGACCTCGTTAAAATTTTCATTACATTATGTCAATATTTTTATTTAATTTATTTTTATTTTTATTTTTGTGTAATTTGACAAAGTCACCAAAACCTAAATTCAATCTAGCTTATTAAAAAAAAAGAAAACTATCATTATAAAAAAACATATATAAAACTATTTACTTGTGGATCTAATGGCCTAAAACATTTCAATCATCTAACATTTGATCCAATGGCTCAGACATGGACATTGTGGCAGCTAAAACATTTAAATCGTATAACATTTGATCCAATGGCTTAGACATGGACACCGTGACAGGTAAGGGAGTTTTTTTCAAAGAGGAACGCCTTACAGCGTAATTAATTTGATTTTTAAAAATATTTATCTTTTAATAATATAAAAGGAAAAGCTAATGTTAAAACATTTCAAGAGTTGTACGTTCTACGTTCTATGTATCTGAGTATAATATTTAAAATTTACTATGAATAATGTCAATTTAAAAATATTTGATTTTCTGTTTTTATTTCTTTTAAATAATGTAAAATATTAGCCAAAACTATATCATGTTAAAAAAATGTCGAGTTAATATAACATGTATTATAAATTTTAGAAATATGAAATCAATTTTAATTTTAAAATATTTGATTTATTTATTTAAAATGATTTACTTAATGTAGTAATTTTAAAATATATTAAAAAGTAGATGAATTATAATATAAATTTGAAATGTATTATAAATTATTTAGAGTTGAAATTTGCTAAATATTTTCCTTGACGAACAAATAGAGACTCAATACGGTTGGATTTTGGGAATGACATCCAATAACTAATGGCGGGTATTGGAAATAGCATCAGCCAAGAAAGTAACCTAAATAATAGTGTTTGGAGACTTAGTTATTGTAATAGATATGGAAAGCCAAAGGATTGCACAAACAACTTCTTGGACCGTCATGCAAAAGAATATTTTGTAAATTATACAATTTGAGCAAATATAATTCTTTCATGTTTATATATAACTGAACGCACACTACTAGATGGGCACTTTTAAGACATTTTTTTAAGACAATAGAAATCTTTTGTCTTAAAAAATTACTTTTTATTTTAGTCATTATAAATTAAAACTTAATATCAATTGAATTGTCTTAAATATAGAATCTAAGACAAAAAGAGTTTGAGACAAAAAAAATTTAAGACAAAAAATTATATTTAAGACAAAAAGAATCTGAGACAAAAATATTTTAAGACAAAAATAGTCTAAGACAAAATGTTTTAAGACAAAAATTTATATTTAAGACAAAAACAATTTGAGACAAAAATATTTTAAGACAAAAACATTTTAAGACAAATATATTTTAAGACAAAACATTATATTTAAGACAAAAACCGACAAAATATTTTAAGACAAAAATATTTTAAGACAAAACTTTATATTTAAGACAAAACCAACTTGAGGCAAAAATATTTTAAGACGAAACTTTATATTAAGACAATGGAAATTAAGACAAAATTCATTTAAGACAACTAACAATTAAGACATAACCATATCAATTGAAGACAATATTATCTAACATGACTTTCAAAATTCAGTCTCCCAGTGCACCCTAAGTCTGCCAGTGTGCAGGCTAGTAGTGTGTTGCGCCTATAATGAGGTAGATATTTCACTTATCATTCACGTTAACTTATATAAAGACAAAAATTTATTCGTCTCTTTGTTTTGGTGGGGTAGCTGACTCTAAAGAACATGACAAATTTTCATGGCAAGATTTCTTAGACATCAATCTCTCTTATTTCCCTTCGATTTCTATTGATACGATTAGAGACAACTTGTATGTCATTGCATTCGATACTACTACATGGAAGGGGATTTTAAGACAAAAGAAATATTTTTTCTTAAAATTTTTTATACGAGACGCTAGTAAAAAAGGAAAAAGTTAAGGATTAGGGGTTTGTCTTTATGTTGTTGATGGGTTCTTCATGAAGCAAAGTGATGGAGGCCAAAAGAAACTGATGGGATTTAGGGCAATGGAGGCCGACAAAAAAGGTTCTTGGTGAGAGGAGCGACGAAGGAACTTTCACTGAACATGGATATGCAGTAACATAGTTGGATTACTTTTCGGGGTCTCCATAGATTGTGTTTTAATTTGTGTTTTTTCATTGTTTCATTTATTTTGAACGCTACTTTTATTTGTTCATTGCTGCTATAAATACATTTATGTGCTCAAACTTCTGACAGTCATCCAAAACATGGATTAGATTCACTGAAAGGTTGGTGGAGATAAATTATAGAATATCCGTTGGTAGACAATAACCCTACTTCAAAATCTCTATGAAAACTCTTGGGAGAAGTAGATTCCGAGGAAAAAATATAGGATTGTGGAAGCATTAGTCACAAAATTCGCAAGGGCTATAATTTTAGTTGTAAGTGTGGAGGTAGATGGATTAAATGTAGCATTTGCTGGTGCAATTACTAGTGTTTTTTGGACATGCAATGAGTCTAAGCATAATTATCTGAGCTAGATTCATTTTTTATCCTAATTCTGAATGATATCAGAGATCTCTATTGTTTCTTTTGTTTCGAGGTACACTAATAACAATTTATTTTTCTCTCTAGTTGTTGGAATACTTTGGGTTCTATCTGAGACACACTAGCTACTTTTTTACATTGTCTTTCTTCTGAACCTTTTCTCCTGGGGATATTCCTGCTCCTTCTCTTGATTGGGAATGGTCAATCAAGGGATTTTCGAGGATCTTAGATGTTACTTTTTGTTCTTCTCTATGGTCTATCTGAGACACACTGGTTGGTTGTTTTACATGGTATTTCTTATGAACCTTTGCTCCTATGTATCTTCCTACTCCTCTCTAGGTTGGGATTGGTTGATAGGAGGATTTATAAGGATCTTTACTACTACGTAAGTGCATTAATTTTGGTTGGTGGAGTTGGTAACATATTTCAATTTTGAATTAGATCACAAAGGAGTCTCTTGGGGTCATTAATTGGTTAGGGGGGATACTTATTTTCCAAGTTGGTCATTGATTATATGAGGGAAAATCCATTAATGGTTTACGTCGTCATCGAAGATCTTTGTCGATTCTGTGCTTGATTAGATTTTATGAAGGAAATTGGTCGATGGTGATTGGTCATTCTATTTTATTTGAAGGGGTTTCCTAGTGGATTGAGCTGGTGACAACCTACATCGAGTGGTGTCCATAATTGATAACTGACATTAATTTACCTTGTCTACATATTTTATCGAGGTTTTTTTAGACACTACTATATGAGGAAATTTTAGTAATTCTCTCTACTTTGGTGCACATATAAGCGGGATTGTAGAGTGTCGATTGTGTTAATTATACAAACAGCCTTTACATCTATGGGTATGATGTCATTTGACACTGAAGGAAACTGGGGTGGTGATGTGTCATTACTCGGTGTGTTGGTACATGTGACTATTGAGGCGGAAAGTCATGGCTACCCAAAGTCGGGAGTCTATCCCTTCAGGACATCTCCTGTAAATGAAAATATACACGTGGATTCAAATGTTTCAGTATACCCACTGTTTATTGAACCATAATGTGGTAATCCACGGAAAATGTTTTACATCATTCGCGGAAAAGGAAGGAGGTCAAGGTTGATCTAGATTATCAGAAACTCGTTTTTTATTCTCATGTTTTTTGGGACCGGGTGGTAGGATTACAACAACGGGATTGGTGGGTAAGTGGTTTTATTTACAAATTTATGTCTCTCAGATGGCATCATGGGTTAAAGAAAATTGGTACCCTATTCTTAAGTACTCTCCTCCTTTCAACATTATATAAAATCAACGGTTATGCTTCCACTTTATTAATGATGGAAATGCTGGGAAGAATTTGGGATCATATTGGGTTCATGGTTGTGGTTTCCTCTATTTAAATCACTGACATGTGGGATTTCATCCATACCTAGAATTTCCACAAAATAAATTGGTTTCAAGCTAAACTCCCTGGTCTACTGCTCATATTCTGGTCATGTGAATCACTAATGGTGATCGAAAATTCCACTGGTAAATTTTCTTTCCTGGTCGAAGCAAGGCTATTACAGAGAGATAAACATATCACATGGATTTTGGTGGAGGTGGACTTCGCTGCTGGGCTTCAAGCAGAGGTGGAGCTCAATTGGTGTGGGTTTTCTACTAGGAAATGAATTGACTATTGGGTAATTCGTTTTCATTGTCTAGGTTTTCATAATGTTGGATATTTGATTGATTAGAGCCTGTGTATATCTGGAAATCAGCGACATAGAATATCATAGACTATTTGTGATGGGGGTCATCCATTGGCATCTATACACTCTCCGACAGCTCAGGAGATTGGTCAGCATATGTTTCACTTAATAATTCTACCTTTTTTCCTTTATGTATTATTTATCCACATATTCATTTATAAAATTTTGATTGTATTGAACATTCTTCATTATTATTTGTACCTGAAATTTCTCCTTCTTTGGAAAATTTGGGATCTACCCACACTCTACCTTTTGATTCTAATGGGACAGCCTCCACTATTGATGATTCATTCAATGTTAGCCCTAACCCTACTCACATTAAATTTGGGGATTTTTTTGGAGACCGTTCTCCTACCAATTCAGTCAGGAGTGATGTCGAGTTTCTCCACCTTCACCATGATATCCATCTAAAGACCCTGTCTATTCATTCATATTCCTCTCCTAATATCTCTATCAGTCCCAATTCTCATCATAATGTGACCATTAGGAAGGAATGATTTTTGAAACCTTTCAATCATTCGAATGGGGTTGATACTGATCTTCATAATATTTCTGCAACATAGGATCTTGGTCCATCATCTTCTTGTACATCACCTTTTGTACTTCAAATGAAATCGCAGGGAATAAACATTAAGGGCACAATTTTGGAATAATTTCATAGGTATATAGAGTGTAAAGGGAAAAAATATTACAAGAAATAATGGTAGGGAATATGATAGTGAATAAGAGCTAAAAGAGTAGAGAGCTGAATTGGGGCCTCTTGCTCTGATACCATGTCAACCCAAGTTTGTAAGTCCAAATCAAATTGTGTTTTTCATTAAGGGAGAATATGAATATATACAAGGTGAGGGATACTATTGGGCTTTATCTCCCAATTTCTCTCTGTCTTCTAACTTCCTTTATTTTTTTCTATTTACAATATTTATAGAAGTTTTTCTAATCCCACATATTAGTGTCAATATTTCCAATCTGAAGTCTTTCTATTTATTTTCTTGTTTCCTAAGCACACCTGTAAGCCATAGAGGCTTCACTTTATTAATTATCATGTTCATTCATAAATGAGGTTTTAAAATTGTGAACAATAGGGACAATATATTATAGATATTAGGGGTGGGGATTTTGGGCAGAGGGTTATAGGTTTTGGAGGTACTAAAATGAGTTTTTGGTAAAACTAGGGGATATTTACTAAAATAGGTGTGGAGTAGTGTTGACTATTTAGTAATAAAAAGAAAAGGGTAACCTAAAATCTCAAACACACTAATGGTTGTTTATCTCACCACTTGAAAGGATGTTACGAGTTCAAAAAACCACATGAGGGAGAATATTATATGCTAGTAGTACTTTTATACAATTTTTCAAATCATATGTGAATGCAGAGGACTTTGCAAGGGTTTTCTGTGAGGGTGAAGGGTTTATAGGATTTGATAGTTTATCATAATTTTGACACGAGGATGCGTTATCCAACGCAATGTGGTCAAAGGAGGTGGATTCAATTGTAGGTTTGGTCATGGTAAAGATGCTAAAGCTTGTGAGGTTTATCCTAGTGGTTGGCGAGGACAATGAAAATTGTTCTTTGCTAAGGAAGTGAAAATTAGACTACTCTTCTTTGGGGAGAGATATACATAACACGGGGGAATTTTCAAATGAATGTTTACATTCTCATACCATTATTGATGCATTTGATTCTCAATGGGTTCTCGTGTCAATTCATCTCATTTTACAAAGATCTTGGTTTGGGTTTAAAAAAATTTCTTCAAAGTTTGGATTTAAGAGCATTTCTTGGAAGCAAACTGATTTTACAAAGAATTTTTTTGGGTTTAAAAAAAAATTTTGGAAGACATTTCTTGGAGGCGGCCTGATTTTGCAAAAAAATGTTTTGAACTTTAAAAAATTTCTTGGACGTACATTCAAAAGACATTTCTTGGAGGTATGTACGTGTTTTGAGTAGAAGTAAATCTTTTGAGCTTCGTTTTATTTTTATAAGACATTTTTCTCTGGAATTTTTTAAAGTAAGTGTTTTGAATTAGAGTATGTATTTTTTGCAAAAAATTTAAACTGAATTTTTTTAAATTAAATCTTTTGTGATATTTTTTGTAATCGAGTTATTGTCGAATTTTTTGAAGGAAATTTTTTGAACTTCATACCCTATTATCATGGGAAATCAAGGAACTTGTGCGAGAAAATATGATCGAAAAAGAGACCCTAAGGAACGTACAGAAGAGACGAGACAATCTCGCAAAAGAAAGTTAGAAGCCCTCTCAAATATTGAAGAGGAAAGTCAACCTCAAGTAGAAATTGAAGCAGGTATGTAAATGTAAATATTATGATCTATTGATATATTTAAAATTTTCCTAATGTAAAATGTGAAGCTTAATTTTTATTTTATGAACTAATTTTAAAAATATTTTGTTTAATGTAAACAGATAGAGATATTCCTCAAAATATTGAAGAAGAAAATCAACCTCAACTAGAAATTGAAGCAGGTATGTAAATGTAAATATTATGATCTATTGATATATTTAAAATTTTCCTAATGTAAAATGTGAAGCTTAATTTTTATTTGATGAACTAATTTGAAAAATATTTTGTTTACTGTAAACAGAAAAAGATATTCCTCAAAATATTGAAGAAGAAAATCAACCTCAAGCAGAAATTGAAGCAGGCATGTAAATGTAAATATTATGATCTATTGATATATTTAAAATTTTCCTAATGTAAAATGTGAAGCTTAATTTTTATTTGATGAAATAATTTGAAAAATATTTTGTTTAATGTAAATAGACAAAGATATTCCTCAAAATATTGAAGAAGAAAATCAACCTCAAGCAGAAATTGAAGCAGGTATGTAAATGTAAATATTATGATCTATTGATATATTTAAAATTTTCCTAATGTAAAATGTGAAGCTTAATTTTTATTTGATGAACTAATTTGAAAAATATTTGAAATTATAGATATATTTATTAATTTAGTTATTTATTGAATATGTACTATTTTTTTGAATATGTACAGATGAAATCACTATCAATAATGAGATGTTAGAAAATGTTGACACTCACACATATGGAGATAAAAAACCTGACCATGTTATACGATATCGTGTTAACTGCATTTTTGAAAAGTATTTCTTAAATGAGCGGGTGATAGTTCAGGCTCAAATGTTGAAAAGTCTCCTATAATTAAGGAAATTAAAAGAAGCTATGACACTGTTGGGTATTCGAAAATCAACCAAAGATAAAAAAATGAAGGAAGATGTGATAAAAAATATGGGTAGTGCTATAAAGTCAATTAAGATATCTAGAGAGAAAGATGTTTAAATTGTACGTAGAGGAATACAGATGGCAATGGTTTCATCAAATACTCAAGAGAATCGTTTAGTAACATATATGGCACGAGCACTGGGAACCTCATAAAAAACTTTGCACAAACATTGGAAATTTCGGCTGCAAATAGATGTAAATGATGAAGTCGCTTGTTGGAGAGTTATTTGTAGGCAACCATACAAAGATAGACTTGGAGAAAATTTTAAAAAAATAATATATGAATATTGGAAGAACAATTCACATGTTTCGCCAACTGTGAGGCATGTGATGCGAAGAAGAATAGCACAAAATCAGTACGAAGAACATGAAAAATATTTCTTGGAAACCACTCAGCTAGAATTATTCAACAATTTCAAAGAAGAGAATCGTCAAATTCATGTTTCACTCAGTGCTTTTGTTCAACAAAAACCATGGTATGTAAAACCTATCACCGTACGCGACACTTGTTGTTGCCGTTATCATGTGGAATTTGAGTTATATTATGACACATTCCTTGATTTCGGTAGAACATTATGGAATGATTCACCTCCTCCTTCCACTCTCCGTGAATTCATATCTCAAATTCTATGTGAAAGAGAAAGCGATGAACTATTTTACAAAAAGAAATGTGTTGGTGGTAAAAAATGCGATGATTGTGGAAATTTGACTAAATTTCAAAACAAATATCGTATTTATATAAATGATCAATCATTGTCCAACATGAAAGTGAAATGGAAGAGATATGAATATATCGATACATCGATTCAAAGTGAAAATAGTGTTAAAAGAATTGAACTACTAGAAGACGAAATTTTTCTGATACACCAATCATTCCCATAGAGCTCGATGGCAAGACTTGCAATTCAAAAAATCTCGTGAAGCTTTTCCACCAGGGACCATTTTGTCAGTGATTGATTTTGCAGAAAACTACACATTTGTTCCACAAAAATAAATTCAAAGTGAATACTATCATTCTGACCAAGTCTCCATGCTCGTCTATATTCTATATAGACATGCTGAACAAAATGTCGATCATATAGAAAGCACGAGTGAAAATCGACATATCATTAAAGAATACCACTTTTATGTCAGTGACGATCGTACACATGATACATGTTTTGTACAACATTCTTTTGGAAAAATTTATGATTCATTGAAAAATCGTGGAATAACATTCAATGAATATTGGATATGGTCAGACCGATGCACAGGTCAATTCAAATCTGCATGATCATTCTTTTGGTTGTGTTGTCTTCATAAGAAAACCGACATTAAACATTGTTGGAATTTCTTTGAGACTGGCCATGGAAAAGGAGAACATGATGGTGCAGGAGCATGCATACAACGAGCACTTCGAAGATATCAAATGAACCACTCTGCAAGCTGACTTTTGAATGCTGAAGAATTTGTTCAATGATGCATCGCTGCTCTAAGCCATGACAGAAACCCATCAAAAGAAGTGCGAAGGTACATTCAATTTAATTTATATTGGAAATCTAATTTTAAATATTGTACATTTATCATGCAATGATTATCTTTGATTGTATTTTGATATCATATTTACAAATTCTTTTTCTAATTTTCCATATAAAGGTTTTTCTGGCATATTGGAATCAAAGACGTAGATAGATCAATTGGAAATGACGTTGAAACAATAAAAGGGACTCGAAAATTGCATTCAATTCAAACAAAGTCATCCAGAAATGTGTTTGGATTGGATAAAAGAAAATATTCTTTTTTTTGTGATTTTTTCATAGACAACACAAAATCCAATGACGTTTGTGAAAATAAAATGTATGTGAACGATTGGAAACATACAGAGCTAAATACAAATGGAAAAATGTCTGTTGTAATGTTTGAAGAAATGTAATCAGAGGAAACTACAATATCATCCAATGGTGATCGAGTTTCTGATCTTGTTAGAGAAGGTAACATTTGAATTACTTTCTAATGATTTAAAGATCTAGAAATAAATTTAAATATGCATAATTTTGTTAAATTTATTTTATTGTGCAGAAGATGTTTTTGCGGTAATTGCACCTATTGACAATGATGAAAATGTGAAGTATTATTTGATGTGTTGCACTGAATGAAAAATGAAATTATTACAAAACTATAATGATCACGGATTTCAATATGACAGAGGGTCTATTATACTGAAATGTTGCTTTTTCAGACAAAATCATCAAAGTGGAGACTTTGTTTACTTTGAAGACTATGAACCTAATTCCATAAGTTGTCAATATAGTCACTTGGTGTGTGCAGCACGCATAAAGTTGATAGAAGTTCAATGAAAGAAAAAATCGAAAATTAAGAGATGGAAAATGTCAAAATCCGATCATGAACGGATTATTGAGGATGGAATTCCATTAGAATATTTTTGAGTGAATTGTACAAGAATTTATTATCTTTGGATTAAATATGTTTTAGAAATTCCAGTACTCAACTAAAAATTGAGCTGCTTATGTTATTTGTGCAAGTGTTTGCACATGTACAAATTGTTTGGGTACAAGCACGTGCTCTAGTATCAACTGAAAGTAGTTTTTCTATACATGTGCATTGATGAAAAATGTTATATATATATATATATATATATATGTTCTAGAATCAAAATAATTGTTCTAGTTTTACTATGTGCATTGATGAAAAATTATTTATGTACTCAATATATATGTTCTAGAATGCAATTAAATGGAACTAGTTTTTCTATGTGCATTGATGAAAAACTAGTTGGATTTTCTGGTAAAAAATATGGACACAATGTAAATAAATCATCTGCAGTATAGTTTTGTCTGAAAATTCCTTTCAGACAAGAGACTTGGAGCACTTCTCCTACTTTTGGTGGGATTTGACCCACATCTCTAATCCTGATTGAAAATCTCGTACAAAATTTGCTTGTCCAATGGTCGGATATGTTCAATGTGCATTGATGAAAAATTTTACTTGTCTTGGATAGATATGTTCTAGAATGCACAATTAATTGTTCCAAGTAGTTTTTCTATGTGCATTGATGAAAAACTAGTTGGATTTTTTGGTAAAATGTTTCCACAATGTAAATAAATCGACAAGGCTACCTATTTGAGTGCATTAACGACATTGACCCAAATTCAACAAACATATATATGTACTAGACTTATATTTCCAATAAAAATTAAAGGGATAATTTGTACATATATCTACTTCTTTAAACTCTTTTTTCAATTAGAGCTCAATTGATACATGGTTAGTTGCATTGAAAAGCTATGTTCTTCCTATTGGAATTTTTTTCATTCAAACAAAACTACATGGAGAGATCAAAAGCAATCTTAAAATTCCAAATGTACTTCAACCATCCAAAAGGGATTTGTGCAACATTACTTGACATGCCATGCCAATTATAGTGAACAAATATCCAATAGAAACATTTAACATTATATACCACATGTGCCAAATGTAGATTGAAACCATCCAAAACTTTAAAATTTTAAATTTTTTTGATAATATATCATGCAACATTAAAACATTAAACATCACATGCGAAATGTAGATTGAAACCATTCAAAACTTGAGTTTAAAAAACTTTAAATTATATATAGATCGTTACTTCACATGCCATGCCAATTATAGTTCAACTAGATCCAATAGAAACATTTAACATTATATGTACCACACATGTGCAAATGTAGATTGAAACCATCCAAAACTTTAAGTTTTAAAAACCTTTTGATTAAATATATTGTGCAACATTAAACATTAAACATTTAAAGTTCATTAAATATCACATGCAAAATGTAGATTGAAACCATCCAAAACTTGAGTTTTAAAAACTTCACATGCCATGCCAATTATAATTCAACTATCCAAAAAAAACATTTAACATTAAATATCACATGCCAAATGTAAATTGAAACCATCCAAAACTTTTAACTTTTAATTTAACAAAAAAATATAGATCACAACATTACTTCACATGCCAAATGTACTCCAAGCATCCAAAACTTAAATTTTAAAAACAAAACAAATTATAACACATGTCATTACATAACATTCCAAATGTAGTTCAGATGACAACATTAATTTATAGATGACAACATTACTTCACATTCACATGCCAAAAGTACTAAAACCATCCAAAAATTAAATAAAACAAATTATATTAACAATGTAATAAAATATGTCCAAAAATTGTAAATCTCACAAGTATCAAACTGTATCAAGTTTAACAAATTTTAAGACCATCTAAATTTTGAAATAAAATATACAAATGTTGTCCATCAAATAGAGACGGATCTAGCATCTTCCCTACTAGGGTCTGAGTCAGCGCCCTATCATGTGAATGGGAAACCTACATACACAATGCACATGTACTTGAACATTAAAATTTGATGTTTTAAAAATGAATGAGAATATATATATCTAGAACTTCATGTAAAAAACAAAATATAACAAAAAAATCATGCAATACCTCATAAGGTTCCCTCTCCATTTGATGAACAAGTTCTCCCATAGGAACATCTGTAGTGGTAAACTGTACAATATACATGTACAGTTAAATATATATATATATATATATATATATATATAATTTATATAAATTAAAAACTTTCAAATGAAAATGCACGTGTACATATATAAACTTATTTTCAATAATATTAAAAAAGGAACTAAAGACAACTTGTTCAAATGCTGTGGATGTTCCTATCTCCGTCGCTAGAGTCCGCGGATTAAAGAAATCTTCTATAGGAACCTAAATTCAAAAAATTTTAAATAACTCAAAATATAGATCTCTCTCTCTCTCTCTCTCTCTCTCTCTCTCTATATATATATATATATATATATATATATATATCTCAATTTTTAATGGAACTTTTTGAGGTAGAATATATATATATATAACTTTTAAACATAAATTTTAAACTTGTGAAAAATTGTCCATACTTGTGGCTCATCTCCCAAGGAAGTAGAAGGTACATCTCCCAAGGAAGAAGAAGGTACCGCCATCCCAAAAACATCAGACAGAATTGGTACTTGTTAAAATTTTTTATCAAATTATATATATGCATACATGTACATTTGTGGCAACAATTATTTATTTTAGAGTCACTTAAAAAACACTAACATTTGCCAACATATCTTAATGGTCAGACCCATCTGCATTTTTTGAACCAGAGGTCCCGAACGTGATATTAACATTTTCATCACGCATCATGTTTGAGAACTGCAAATGGTGTTTTAACATATAATCATACATTTTTGTTAGATTAATGTACCCATACAAATAAATGTATACATGTACATACACATGCATTTATTACAAATTGTACACATGTATATGTAAAAATATTTTCAAACCCTAAGATCACTAACACATACCATTCCGATGCCCTCTTCTTCATGAAAAATTAAGTCTTGCAAACCATTGCGACAATTTTTTGCATATTTTCAGAGATCTTCAACATTCATGTTGTCAATCTCCTCATCTGTACAATAAACAAAATTGGCACGTGCATTTTCACGTGCTCTTTGTCGTTTTAAAGAAAGATCGACTCCACCCAATCCACTATGAACATTCTCGATCATAACATCCCTTGCTTCTCGACTTATTTTAGAAGTCGCATCCATCTCTGATCGGAAATTTTCGACTCGAAATGGTCAACTCAGCAATGGCGGCTCAAGGCGAGGCAACTCCACATCTCGCTTAGCACCCTTATGGTCATATAATCGACCTTTCCCCGGGCCAAAAAATTCTAAAGGAATATCATTGTAATTGGGTTTCATACCAAAAAAAAATTATGCATAAAACATTTGTGCAAAATAAACAGGAACCTCATCGTTCCATGGAAGCCTTCCATTGGCCGCAAGGTGCCTATCATACAAATAACGAGCTATGTCTGGCTGCTTGAAATACCGCACCTTCAACATTTTTCTTTTTGGCCCTTCCTTGTAATTAAACATTGACTTGGCCACTTCTTTTGTAACTTTTTGTTTTACGTCCTCCCATTTATCAGGACCCATCACTGTTTCTTTCTCTTTCTCATCATTTCTACAAATGAATCAGTCATTGGCCCAAGATTTGTGTACACATTTACCATTTCACCCAATGAATGTGTAACTATTTCAAGGCTTTGTCAACTCTCAGCAGGTAGAGACAAAGCCACAAGATCTCTTTGCAATTTTGCATGAAGTATTTCACACCTTTGTAAGGTGCATTCCGCCATGTTGGTTTCCCATGGTATATCAGTAATCTCGGCTGGATAAGTTGTGCTGGGTTGACAACCTTCTTCTTGAATGTAGCGGGCTGCCCTGCGTCTATTTTGACCACTAGTTCGAAAATTTTCGGCCTCTACATCAATATATATAAAATTTTGTATATTAGAAAAAATACGTGTAAAAAAAGTTGTACCAATTTAATGAAAAAATATTGAAATTGATGGCAACCTTGATGTTGTTGGTTAACATCTTCTCCAACATGACCCTGCTGAGAACCAGACCCAGAATGACACTGCTAAGAACCAGACCCAAAATGACCCTGTTGAGAACCAGCAGTCGTTGATTGGCCTTCGGGAGAATAAATATCACCCCCTTCACGCAACCTGCTACCACTCATACCTTGACATGTTGAACCATGGCCACGTTCCATGGATGGAGTAGAAACCCTTCTCCTCTTACCTCCTAAAAATTAAAATATGAAACTTATTAACAACTAGTTTAACTCACAAAGTTAATAAAAAATCAATTCCATATGTACACACATGTATGGAGATTTAAGATTATATATTTATATACCGTGAACATCCCCCGATCCTTGAACCTCCATATGGGATTCGGCTGATCTTCGTCATTCATCCTCCATGATATATATCTATTGGTTGACATTTATGTTGAGCCTCAAAATTGTCCTTTCTTTCATTCCACTTTACCTCATTTTCCTTTGTCCATTGCTATTCCAGACCCAATTCATCAATGAATTTAGTTAAAATTACTTTTAGAATTATTTACATGACTGACTTGCTAAGTTTTGCGATTTTTGCCATTGTAAAGCATTTTGACCGGAACTAGCTGCAGAATGCAGACATTCCGTAGCTAACCAGAGATTCTGCAGTTGTCTTCACGTTTGAGTATGTTCCAGGTGGCCTCTCAAGAAAAACCGCATATGGGCATATTCCACGTCATGTCTACATGGTTCGTTGCTCACCATGAAGGAAGAAACAAATTTTGGGTATGGTTTTGGAACGTGGGAACACATTTAAGAAGACAGACTTCTAATAGGACTGTCTTAGTCCAGATGTCCATTTCCTTGTTACGCAGCCACTTCAAGAGTCCTAATGTGATTTCGATAAGGAAAGACAATGTTCCTGAAATTTTTGCAAGTCTTGTTATTAACATTTGTTATATAAACACTTGGGAAACCGAGAGCTAGGCTAGATTTTGTTCTAGATTTTGCTTAGATTCTGTGCTACATTTCTGAAGACGCAGAGTGCTCTATTCAAGTTATTTCAATTTTAATGAAGCAGACAGTGTTGTTTTGAAAGCGTTGATTTGATTTGGAGTTAGATTCCGTCAGGTGGTAGAGGGCCCCTGCCTCTTGCACGGATTTATTTGCGTAATTTAGATAAGTATTCTAGTTGCCTTTACGTTTTTGAAGTTGAATTTGTAGTTGTTTTCATTAGCTACTATAGTTATACTCATTCTAAAAACTCTTCCAAAAGAAGAAGCTCTTCCAAAAGATTATAATGATGAATGGGAAATGGCTATAGTATTGTAGGATTTAATTTTAGTCTCTTTTATTCACCATCACAGTTATACTTATGATAAGCACTCTTCTACAAGAAGAAACTCTTCCAAGAAATCTTTATATTGTCTTAAGCATGATTGTGATCTTGAACGTTTTAGTTGTGTGTTTTCACTAAGTACCATAGTTGTTCTTGCTCTTAAACGCTTGTCCAAAATATCATAATGATGAGTGGGAGATGGCTATGATATCTTAGTTTTTCATTGCTTTCAGTCTTTACATTTGCATTTGCACTCAATTACACAGTTAGGATTGTTCTAAAAACTCTTCCACAAGAAGGAACTCTTCCAAAATACCAATCATGATGGACAAACAGACTGTATAATTCCATAGAATAATGCATGATAGCTTAGTTAGGATGCTCCGGAGTTTAATTGCACTTACTTCATGCTCAGTTGTTCTGTTTTAAGTTTGATAATGACTTGTAGTTTAACACTGTTTTAGGCTAGTGACATTTTAGGTTTGGTTGTAGTTCAACTCATTGCATTTGCACTCCATATTCAGTTGTCATTCACTACATACTAGATTACTTCAGTTGTTAAATTTAACAAAACAACCTTCATTATTCACAAATCTCTTCTTGTTCTAAAATCCATAATTGATTCATAACCATATGAATAGAAGACCATATCATTTTAAGGCCTGAAGTACTTCTGCAACTTCCTTATCATCTTACAAACAAACATTTTCCTCAATAGACTATTTCAAAAATCTATAACCTTTGAGTGAAGTGTAGTGCTATAAAACCTATTGCAGAATAAAGTTAATGGATTTATAGAATACCTTTATGATAATTACCAGCGTACCCAAACGATTTCAAAAAAATATCTAATCATGATAAAATGTTGCATCATTATGTTAATATGAAACCGTTCGCTTAGGTGGATTTGTTGTTTAGTTGATCATTTCAAGTTGAGCTATATGAATCATTTTCTTAGAATTCATTATCAAGTCCTCTGTTTATTCATAGTTTAGATTTGATTGGCTTCATGTTGTTTGCAATTTCATTTTTTAAGTTCAATATCAAATTAATTAGTTTCACTACGTGATCATTAGCTTCCTTCCATTAGTTTTCTAGTCATTTTCCTTGTAAACATAAAATCACCAAAAGATCAAAAACATCATAAATCATCACAAAAGACCAAAAACATCACAAAACACTACACACAACGCATTAAGAAACAAACACCTAGGTACATACTGTACACTTCACTTCAGCAGTTTACCAACCCTGGTTGACAATTAAATGAGCTCAATTTAGGAGACTAGATTGAGACCAAACATTTTGGCACCGTTGCCGGGGAAGTGAAAACTAGGTAACCTTTGTTTCTTAGCATCCAAAAACAATTATATGCGTAGGGAGAGAGATTCAAGGGGAAGATTTATAAGCAACAGAGGCAGAAGTTTGATTTCTAGAACACCACTTGTTTCATCTAGATCCAGAGCTAGTACACCTTCAACTCATACCCATATTCCATCCTCTCTTGATCCTAGACTTCTAGAAGATCTAAAATCAGATATCCCATTAGAAAAACCTTCCACTTCATCCACTAAACCTGCCATAGAAGAAGATCTAAAAACTCCTGTTAGGGACACAAACCTTTCCACTTCCACAAGAGAGTCAACCATGGCAGAAGAAGGAGGAGGAGGAGTTTTTAATGGAGAACACACACTATTTGGAGGTATAGGTAGAGGTAGAGGAGAAGGAGGTAGAGGTGCAGATGGAGGAATAGGTAGAATAGGAAGCTATTTTGGGTTCCCTATAATTGATGAAGAAACCAATACAACCATGAAAAACATTTCACCGTCTGTCCTTCCAAACTTCTATGGACTTAAAACTGAAGATCCTGAAACTTTATTATTTGAATTTGAAGTTCTGTGTAGAACTTATGAATACTTACAAGATGCTCAAAAACTGAAATTATTTCCTTCAACTTTGAAGGGAGCAGCATTGAAGTTGTTTATGAGTATAATCAGTAGTTCTATTAGAACATGGGAAGACATGAAACAAGCATTTCTAGAAAGATATTTGGATTATTGTATGCTGGTTAATCATAAGGAAGAAGTGTTCAAGATGTTACAAAAAGAAGATGAAAATTTGGAAGATTTGTTGGAGAGATTGAATTACAACATCAAAAGGGCAAAAATGGAAAACCTAGATCAAGACACCTTAAAAGCTCTTTTGTTGAAAACAATTAGGGATGAATGGTTGGATGTCCTTAACATGATGGGAAAAGGGGATATATCACAACTCACATTACCTGAAATATCTGAGTTATGTATCAACCTTTCAAGAGGGAAATCTAAACTGTCAAAGGTCCAAGAGATCCTGCTCTTGCAAGGCAGTCTGTCAGGGATGTTAGTAGATCAAATAAGACATATGTTTGATGATTTTAAATATGACGTACTTAGGATTCTTAGTGAAAAAATGGGGACACCTTAAGATACAAAACAAAGCAAGGTCAATCAAATGTCAACTTTGTCCCAAATGTAGAAAGAAACATGCCTTGAGAGAGTGTCCTTTGGATGTAAAAGTTGTAGAAACTCGTGCTCTTCATTTGTTCTATAAACATGAGACAAGAATTTTCCTTCTCTTCCCGGGTCTCAAGGGCTGGTTTTCTCAGAGGAACCTTGGAGGAGCCCACAGAGTCCTCTCAATTTTGTGACAGAAAACCTTGGTAGTGGATCTGCAAAATATGACCAGTGACTCAAACAACCTAACCTCCACCTTGGAATTCTTGGCAGCAACTTTGGCCCCAATTTCAAAATCAATCTCAAGCTTGGGCACAAGGATCACAAGGTCCCTATGGAAGATACTCTCCATATTATCAGTATCCACCATCCTATCCACCATATCCACATTTTTATCCTCAAAATCCTCAACAAAATCTTCAACAAAATTTTCCTCAAAATTTTCAACAAAATTCTCAACAACATCATCTGAACCAACCTCATCAAAATCAACCACTTCCATTACCATTCCCTCAAAAATCCAATCAATTGCCTTCTGGCCAACCCATACCAAACCCCAATAATAAGAACCCTCTAATACATAGATAAGAAACAATTGAATCATTGACTACTCCTCTTAGACCTAGTGATGTCTGGCCTAGGGTCTCATAATAATTTAAAAGAGGAAACCTTCTGTGATCATACAAGAACAAGATAATTCTGAGGAAGACTCCCTACGGGTGAATAAAAGTCTTGAGGAAGACACATCCTTTCAAGACCCACACATCGAAAAACTAAAACAAAAAGATCCAATAAATCCAACTCCTGTATTAGAGCAACCATCCACATCTACTTCTATACCTCCCTTTCCGGAAAGATTACAAATTGATAGAGGTGTAGAAAAACAAATCATGGTGCCTAATTATGATTTCTTAGATGAATTGAGAAATGTTTTCATTAAAATTCCATTATTGCAAGCCATCAAGGAAATCCCAATTTTAGCCAAAACAATAAAGGAGTTGAGTATGAAGACAATAAGAAAAAGAATAAGAGAAACCAAGAAAATTCAACTGGTAGGACAAATACCAGACATTATGATGGGCAAGATTGCTATTCCAAAGTATCTTGACCCAGGAAATCCAGTTGTCAAAATTCACATCAATGGAATTGAAATTCAAAACACACTCATTGACTTAGGAGCAGCAATAAATATCATGAGTAGACAAATCATGGACAAACTGAAACTTCCCAATCTTCTCTTTACACCCACACTATTACAATTAGCAGATAGATCTGTGATCAGACCAGATGGGGTAATAGAAGACATTCCAGTGTCCCTAGACTCTTGGGAGTACCCTGTGGATTTCATGATCCTAACACCCAAGAATAATCTAGGAGGCCATCCTGTTATACTAGGAAGACCTTGGTTGGCTATAGCCGATGCTTTTATTAGTTGTAGGTCCGGTGATATGTATATTTCTGATGGTAGTTCAACAAAGAAATTCACTTTATATCCTCCAGCTAGGACAATTACAGATCTAGATGACACTCAATGGATAGAGGATGAAGAATATTTACAATCACTCTTCACAATTTCAGAAATTAGTGAAGATAATCAAATTCTGAATACTCTAGAAAACTTTGAATCCTCTCCAGAACACAAACATGAATCATTTCAAGAGGGATCCAATATTGAGTTTTTGTCATCTAGGCAGATGTCTCTTCATTCTATGGACAAATTTGGCAGCTCTACAAGTGAAATTTTTCCAGGCAAAACTTTGAACATAAATAAGAACCTAGAAAAATCTCAACAAGAAGAGTTAGTAAAAGTATTACAGAGACATTCTTCTGCATATGCATGGGAATACACTGACATGAAAGGGATAAGCCCCAAGACTTGTACTCATCACATCTATATAGAGGCAAATTGCAAACCAATCAGACAACCTCAAAGACGGATGAATCCAAATCTTAGGGAAATTGTTAAAGAGGAATTGCAAAAATTGTTAAATATTAATTTCATCTATCCTATCTCAGATAGTCAGTGGGTTTCTCCTTTGGTAATTGTGCCAAATAAAAATGGAAAATGGAGGGTGTGTGTTGACTACCGAGAACTAAATAAAGCTACTCTTAAAGACCATTTTCCCTTACCTTTCATAGATCAAGTATTAGATACATTAGCTGGAAAAAAGTACTTCTCATTCCTAGATGGGTTTAGTGGTTACAATCAAATCCAAGTAGCACTTGAAGACCAAGACAAAACCACATTCACCTATCCTTGGGGTACCTATGCTTACCGAGTATTACCATTTGGATTATGCAATGCACCTGCAACATTCCAAAGGGCAGTATTAGGAATTTTTTCGGATCTAATACATGACTGTGTAGAGGTGTACATGGATGATTTCACAGTTTATGGGGACACATTTGAAGAGGCTTTAGAAAAATTGGAAAAAGTCTTAAAAATATGTCAAGAAGCAAACCTTTCACTTAGTCATGAAAAATGTTTTATGATGTTTACTGAAGGTATTGTTTTAGGGCACCATATTTCAGGGGATGGGATTAGAGTTGATGAGTCAAAAGTTGAAGTCATCTCTAACCTATCTATTCCAAGTTATCAAAGAGATGTTAGAAGTTTTCTAGGATTTACAGGGTATTATCGGAGATTTATAGAAAATTTCACCAAGATAGCATCTCCACTCTTCAAATTACTTACCAAAGATTGTGAATTCAAGTGGACTTCTGATTGCCAGTTAGCTTTTGAAACCCTGAAAACCAAAAATTTTGAAGCACCTATATTAAGGGGACCTAACTGGAAGTTACCTTTTCATATCTCGACAAATGCCTCCGATACAGCTCTAGGAGCAGTATTGGGGCAGAAAGACTTGATTCCCTATGCCATCTATTATACCAGTAAAAATTTGACTCCTGCAGAGTTAAACTATACTGTAACTGAAAAAGAGTTTTTAGCTGTTTTTCATGCCATAAACAAATTTAGACACTATATAACAGGCTATGAAACTTTTATTCACACTGATCATTCTGCAATTAGATACCTAATGAACAAATCAATCACTAATGGCAGAGTTATAAGATGGTTGTTACTCTTACAATAATTCAACATTACTATTCTAGATAGGCCTGGAAAACAAAACACAGTGGCTGATTTCCTATCTAGACTCCAAAATATCAAAGATGACACTCCGGTTGAAGATCAATTTCCCGATGAATATCTTTTTGCAATCTCTACTCAAACTCCATGGTTTGCTGATATTGCTAATTATTTAGTTTCAGGAAAATTTCCTTCAATTATGAATGCAAGAGATAAAAGAAAAATCATTTGTGATAGTGCAAAATATTCATGGGTTGCTAATGAGTTGTACAATACAGGTCCAGATTTGATCATTAGAAGGTGTGTTCATGAAGATGAGATGCCTGAGATTCTCAAGGCATGTCATGATGAACCTTGTGGCGGACACTTTGCAGATAAGAGGGCAGCCTATAAGATCCTTAATTTAGGATATTATTGGCCATCCTTGTTTAAAGATGCTAAAGAATATGTCAAAAGGTGTGACAGTTGCCAAAGGGTAGGGAAACCTTCTCCTTTAGGTGAGATGCCATTACAACCTTAGGTACACATTGAACCTTTTGAAAAATGGGCTTTGGATTTTGTAGGACCTATTAGTCCTCCATCAAGACAAAAGAAATATATATTAGTTTGCACTGATTATGTTACTAAATGGGTAGAAGCTAAACCATTACTTGTTGCTAATGAAGCATCTGTAGTTACTTTTCTTTTTGAGGATATTTTTACTTGTTTTGGTGTCCCAAGGGAAATTTTTACAGATCAAGGAGCTCAATTTACATCAAGGCTAGTGGGGCAAATGATGGAGAAGTACAAAATCAGACATAGAAAATATACTCCTTATCATCCACAAGCAAATAGTCAAGTGGAATCTACTAATAAGATCATTGAAGGAATCCTAACAAATACTGTTCATTTACATAGAAGAGATTGGGTAGATAGGCTTCCTAAAGCCTTGTGGGCCTATAGAACTACATGGAGAAACACAACAGGCCATACTCCTTATGAGCTTGTTTATGGAAAGCAAGTTTTGTTTCCCATAGAGTTCCAGATTCAAACTTTCAAAATGGCAGTTCAGCTAGGACTTGATTTAATGGAGGCACAAAAGCATAGACTGGAGAAAATTAATGAATTGGATGAGATCAGACAAGATGCAGTTCAGAAAACAAGTCTAGTCCAACAACAAAGGGCTAGATGGCATGACAAGTACATCAAAGAGAAAAAATTCAAAGAGGGTGACTGGGCTCTCTTGTTTGATTCAAAATTCAAGGATTTTCAAGGGAAATTTCAGACACATTGGCTTGGGCCATATGAAATTGTTGAAATTTTTGATAATGGGGCAGTAAAAATCAGAACTATAGATGAAGAAGAGGTCACTTTTCTTGTGAATGGTCATATATTGAAGCTGTATCACAAACCACTCTCAAGAGAAGAATTTGTCAAGAAGTTCCAAGAATGCAGTGATGTGAAGTTAATGAGGAAGAATTCTTCTTCTTCATCAACTTGATTAAGTTTTCTGAAGTATTTCTTTGAAAAAAAATTAAAAAATAAAAATAAAAATAAAAAAATAAAAAATAAAAAATAAAAATAAAGGTATAAACATGAAAACCAATCATTGATTGTCATGTTTATACATAAAAGATAGGGTGAAAATCAGAGTCTCTCTGACACTCTAACTTTTCCCATTTCGTTTTTACAAGCAGCTGTTACAAAATCATAAGTTCAGATCCATAGTGCTTATGATCCATCTCATTTCATTTCACTTCATTCACTTTTCCATCCATATTCCATTTTATTCATTCATTCATACTCTACTTCATTCCATATTTCATTCATTTCATTCCATATTCCATCCATCTCATTCTCATGTCAAGATTTAAAGTTTGATGTCTTGCTGTAAATGAATAAAACATGTCATGGATTGCAGGGCAGTTCTTATGTTCTTTCACTCCATTTCATAAACTGAATCCATTCCATTTCATCATCCACTTCATACATATCATGTCTCATCATCCATCTCCATTCATACCATATAAAATTTCACCTATATCTCCAAAAACCACTCCATTCCATGATCAAAATGATCTACAGGTACATTCTGCAGCTTAACAGACATTCTGCAGCTGTTCAGCCTTTCCGCAGCTAGACAGACATTCCGCAGCTACAAATCCTGAAGGCATTAGTCAGCAGACATTAGAATTGCAAAAAAATGATCCAGTGTATCCATGAACAAAAAGCATCAAGAAGGATTATGAAGCCTCTTCCAAAGGTGAACAAAGAAGACAAAGACTACAAAAATCAAATGAAAAGCAGAGGTAACAAGTTTAGATTATAATGGCATTTCATAAATTTTAGCATAGTTCTAGTTATGAATTGTTCGAAAAGGTTGTTTTAATTATTTTTATTGATCAAGACCAATAAACCCTCCACAGACTTTGGATTAAAATCTCCCATTTCAAATTCCATATCCTACATCATTTAAGCGGTTGAAATGGCCAAAGTATTTGAATTCTTCGCGTCTCTTAACCAAATCATTCAATGATGATTCTCTTTGCCGTTGTAAAAATCCCCGCCATCTTTTCAATCATTAATTCGTTTCCTCCACCTCACTCCGTTACCCCATTCCGTGACTACTTCCATCACTCCATTCTGTAGCCGGCATTGCATTTCACAAATAGAGATATTCTTATCATTGTGAGCAGAGCAAAAAGGGTATATCAGTTTGAATCACCGTGGGCAGAGATTGAGCATTATCACTATAAACGCAGAGGTATAGCAGTGAAGAATTTGAAGTTATTTGTCACCAGGAGACAGAGGTATAGCAGAGAAGAATTTGAAGTCATTTGTCACCAGGAGACAGAGGTATAGCATTGAGGAATTTGAAGCCATTTGTTACCAAGAGACAGAGATATAGCAGTATGGGAATTTGAAACTATTTGCCACCGAGAGACAGAGGTATAGTAGTGTGGGAAATTTGAAGCCATTTGTCACTGTCAAACAGAGGCATATCAGTCCAAAGTTCCATTGTCAACAGAGGCATATCAGTCCGAAGATTGAAGTTGTTTTCATTATCAACCAGAGGTATATCAGCTCGAAGTTTGAAGCTGTTGTCACTATCAATCAGAGGTATATCATTCCGAAGTTTGAAGCCATTTTCATTAAGAACTTGAAGCCATTTCAATTCGAAGGTGAAAGTTATTGTTTCTGTGGGTAGAAGAGTGTTAATCTGAACATTGAAGAAGCAATTATGGGTTTCATTGTAAGAACTGAACCAATGGGTTCAAAATACTTAGAAGGCTACCCTCAATGCAAAGAAATGTTGCAACAGATAGGATGGCTTCAATTTTTGGAGAAATTTAATGGCTTCCACAAAGAAGTCACTAAAACATTTGCAAGATCATTTCAAGGAGCTGAAGTTGAAGTGGGGGATGTCAAATTTACTGTCACTGAAGTTTTCATTGCAGAAGCTACAGGGTTGCTCAGAAATGGAGAGAGATGGTTCAAAAACATAGAATTCCACAATGAATCCTGGAAGCAAATTCTAAAATCACCAGGTATGGATGTCACTGTATTTAAGAAAGGAATTCCAAGTTCTGCATTGAAAAATAAATGGAGAAACATACTACTTCTTCTGCAAAAAATTATTACATGTGAGGGTAGATATGGCACATTTTATGTCTACCACATTAGACTAATAATGCATTTTCTGGGGGAAGACTTAAACCTACCCTATTTCTTGCTTCAAAGCTTGAAAAAGATGGCTTCCTGTGTTCAAAGAAGGGTTCAATTTTTAGAGACAACCCTATATCATCATGGTTTGGTTAAAATTTTGATTGAACATCATTTAGCCAAAAAAATGATACATGGGACAATTTCTTGACAAGAAATCATTTTGAAGAGCCAAAAGAGCCCTCACCTGAACCACATCCTACAAAGAGAAGCAGGAAATGGAGGGCTTCAAAAGTTGAAACTAATAAAACAGTCTAAGAAAGTAGTGAGGAAATCATTTCAGAGAATTTGACTCAAATCAAGAGACAACTTAAGGAAGAAAAGGTAATCAGGAAATCTGTCATGGAGAAAGGAGAGGGATCTTCTCAGCCTAGAAGAAGCCATAGATTAAAGGGAAAACTAAGGAAAACTCAAAGCAAACAAACAAGGGTGATTAATATAGAAGATGAAGAAACATCCATTGAAGAAGATGTTGAAGAGGATTTTAATGAAGGAACCCCTGAAATTGACCCTGCTCAACAAGAAATTTATGACTATGTGGAAACTTTGGAAAAGAGAGCTTCAGAATGTAAGGAGAGAACCCCTAGTCCTCCACTGTTTGAAATAGATGTATTAAGAAGGGATAGATATGAGTTGGAAATACTTAATAGACACATAAAAAATGAGAATGAAATTCTCAAGGATCAAGTCAAGCTCAAAACTGATATGAACTCAACCTTATCCCTACATATAGACAAAGTGGAAAAGACCAATGACAAGTTGAAGAAGAGGAACAAAAAGTTAATCAGGGCACTTACCAACCGAAGGTTCAAACCTGTTATCAGAAAACCCAGAAGACCTTTAGCTTCCAGAAAAAGGAGAAGGAGAGGATTAGATGTTCTTGCAGAGGCCTCTGAGTTCATAGGATAATTTGCATGAGGACATGCAAAGAGACAATAGTGGGGGTATGTTGAGCCTCAAAGTTGTGCTTTCTTTCATTCCACTTTACCTCATTTTCCTTTTTCCATTGCTATTCCAGACCCAATTGATCAATGAATTTAGTTAAAATTACTTTTAGAATGATTTACATGACTGAATTGCTAAGTTTTGTGATTTTTGCCATTATAAAGAATTTTGACCGGAACTAGCTGCAGAATGCAGACATTCCGTAGCTAACCGGTGATTCTGCAGTTGTCTTCACGTTTGAGTATGTTCCAGGTGGCCTCTCAAGAAAAACCGCATATGGGCATATTCCATGTCATGTCTACATGGTTCGTTGCTCACCATGAAGGAAGAAACGAATTCTGGGTATGGTTTTGGAACGTGGGAACACATTTAAGAAGACAGACTTCTAATAGGATTGTCTTAGTCCAGATGTCCATTTCCTTGTTACGCAGCCACTTCAAGAGTCCTAATGTGATTCCGATAAGGAAAGACAATGTTCCTGAAATTGTTGCAAGTCTTGTTATTTGCATTTGTTATATAAACACTTGGGAAACCGAGAGCTAGGCTAGATTTTGTTCTAGATTTTGCTTAGATTCTGTGCTACATTTCTGAAGACACAGAGTGCTCTGTTCGAGTTATTTAACTTTTAATGAAGCATACAGTGTTGTTTTGAAAGCATTGATTTGATTTGGAGTTAGATTCCATCAGGTGGTAGAGGGCCCCTGCCTCTTGCACGGATTTATTTGCGTAATTTAGATAAGTATTCTAGCTTCCTTTACATTTTTGAAGTTGAATTCGTAGTTGTTTTCATTAGCTACTGTAGTTATACTCATTCTAAAAACTCTTCCAAAAGAAGAAGCTCTTCCAAAAGATCATAATGATGAATGGGGAATGGCTATAGTATTGTAGGATTTAATTGTAGTCTCTTTTATTCACCATCACAGTTATACTTATGATAAGCACTCTTCCACAAGAAGAAACTCTTCCAAGAAATCTTTATACTATATTAAGCATGATTGTGATCTTGAACGTTTTAGTTGTGTGTTTTCACTAAGTACCATAGTTGTTCTTGCTCTTAAACGCTTGTCCAATATATCATAATGATGAGTGGGAGATAGCCATGATATCTTAGTTTTTAATTGCTTTCAGTCTTTATGTTTACATTTGCACTCAATTACACAATCAGGATTGTTCTAAAAACTCTTCCACAAGAAGGAACTCTTCCAAAATACCAATCATGATGGACAAACAGACTATATAATTCCATAGAATAATGCATGATAGCTTAGTTAGGATGCTCCGGAGTTTAATTGCACTTAACTCATGTTCAGTTGTTTTGCTTTAAGTTTGATAATGACTTGTAGTTCAACATTGTTTTAGGCTAGTGACATTTTAGGTTTGGTTTTAGCTCAACTCATTGCATTTGCACTCCATATTCAGTTGTCATTCACTGCATTACTTCAGTTGTTAAATTTAACAAAACAGCGTTCATTATTCACAAATCTCTTCTTGTTCTAAAATCCATAATTGATTCATAAACATATGAACAGAAGACCATATCACTTTAAGGCCTGAATTACTTCTGCAACTTCCTTATCATCTTACAAACAAACATTTTCCTCAATAGACTATTTCAAAAATCTATAACCTTTGAGTGAAGTGTAGTGCTATAAAACTGAGTTGCAGAATAGAGTTAGGAATTAGATTTAGAGTAGAAGATCTTATGATGGTATCAATGTTTTACTCCAAACGTACTTCAAAAAATATCTAATCAAGGATAAAATGTTGCATCATTATAAGTTAGTTGTTTAAACTGTTCAGTTAGGTGCATTTGCATGTTTAGTTGATCATTTCTCAAGTTGAGTTTATGTTTCTAATCATTTTCTTAGAAGTCATTATCAAGCTCTGTTTTTGCTTATTCATAGTTTAGATTTGATTCTGCTTCAGTGTTTGCAATTGTATTTGTCATTTGTCATCAACCAATTAGGTTTCGCTCTGTTTTTAATCATTAGCTTCCTTCCATTAGCTTTCTAGTCATTTTCCTTGTGAACCTAAAACCACCAAAAGATCAAAAACATCATAAATCATCACAAAACACCAAAAACATCACAAAACACTACACACAACGCATTAAGAAACAAGCACCTAGGTACATACAGTACACTTCACTTCAGCAGTTTACCAACCCTGGTTGACAATTAAATGAGCAATTTAGGAGACTAGATTGAGACCAAACAATTTACACAAAATAGATTTCAAAAAATCAATTTGTAATTTAGTGTACACAAATTATGTAGAACACAAATTTCAAAGAAATAATTGATTATGTGTGAAACTAAATTTAATCGAAAAAGAAATTATAAAAATGATAAGTTCACCAAATTGCGCTTTACATGGTGGGAGCACACTTGGTATAAAGTTTACCACTTATACACTTTAGTTTGTGGGAGAAATGACACATGTACATAGTTTACCTTAAAGTTGTTGTGTTTTATGGATATTAAAATGAATATCTTCTATTTAGATCCATTCCAGAGATTGACTGTAGGGGCATTTACTAGATATGTCACCTTTCATAAAAGATGAGATCCAGAAGCTACCTGGCCCTTTACAGAATCTGCCTATATAACTTGTAGAAGTAAACACGAGAGCCATTAACAACATCAAAGAACGTTTTCATGCTCAGACACGGGAATATGTGTCTTTCCCTACGCAAAAAAATAGTTCAAGGTAGTTAATCTTCATAGACACGTCATCAAGAAGGTCAATGTGATCATCCCCAACTTGCTTTTCATGAAATTAGGCTTGGAATCCTCTACAACCTGGTGGATGGAGTTGAATGGGAACTAGGTCAAGGCCTTTACAAAATACATGCTAGTGAATAACACTTACTAGGTTATGCCAACAAGTAAAGTGGGAGAAATGTTTTCTCCTCGAGGTTATCCAATTGGGTGTGTAATACCAACTTCACCCGTTTCCTAACAGGTTTCTCTCTTAGGTTACAAATGTCTTCCACCTTATTAGTTATATATTTTTCAATTTCCCGTGGATTCCTTAAATTTTTTCTCCTACCATCTCCCTCTCTCACTCCCCAAATTATTGTCATCAAACATGCCCCATTGAGGATCTGGAGCAATGTTTGCACCATACTTAGAACTGTCATTGCTGCTAATTGAAATTGGAGTCACATATACTAGATTGCTTGCTTAAGTTGCTCTTACTTGGACAATATCCTGAGATGAGTTTGACATGATGGTCATATGAGGTTGGAAGCTACTTGGTGTAATTTTCCTTAAATATTCAAAAAAGCAGAGCAAAAATGTCATTTTCAATCATTTTTTATTAGCTTCTGCATACAACAGATGTTATCAAAATTGCAACACAATCATGTTCCATGAGCATGAATTATGAATGTCGCAAGCCAAATTGCAAGGAAATTTGCATTCATTTTAGGCAAAAGAAGGCTATGACATTAAGGTCCATGCTAGAAAAAATTATGCAAATAAGGTTGCTAAGTCTTTGATACTTACCATGTGTTTCAAATCCATAATGAAGGTTGGCTTTGAGAGTGTCCTCTCAAAGCCCCGTCTTGAGATGAAATTTAATTCAATCTCTCTTAGAGTTGCAAGGTGGAATTGATAGAACTATTTGATTTCTTTACCATAGATGGATATCTCCTTTCATCTATACCTTTCTCTACCATATTATTTCCAAGTGAAATGGGAATTTTCACATTTTTAATGCCATTACCATGTAATTTGGTAGTCTGCTAGCTAGACCTATCACAAGTAAGGTTGTCATATCAAACTATTTCTCTTGCTCAACTCAGTGACCATGACTCTCTTCTCACACTGCTTGCCATATAAGATCTTCAATTGTACATGTCACACAAAGTTGGGGGTTCTAGGTCTACACCTATTAGGTAAAGTTACATATTTTATGGCATTGTGGTCCTTAAATTTGGAGGTGTTCCACCTGAAAAAGTAGGCATTAAATATGGATGAAAAGGATTTGTTTTAACTTTGATAGAATTTCCTCATGGAATTACTGAATTTCTCGACGACATCATGCTATCTTTGCTCAGAGAAGAAGGTTTTGGAGGAGAAATTGAATTCTTTTGACTTATTTTTGGCATTGACGTTTGAAATAGTAGTTTTGATGACTCCATTGATGACCTTGCTGAGGAATTTGATGCACACAATATTGAAATTGAAGATGGTTTAGAAGATGTTGAAGAAGTTGTAGATTTTGGTGTTGTCACGGAATGTTTCTTTGTTGTTGGACTTGATCAAGACACAATTTAACTTTACGAGCAGATTGAAGACCTTGAAGAGGTTTTAGATTTTTTTGTTCTCACTGAAGGTTTTTGTCTAGTTTTGTTTCTTAAAAGAGGTTGATAAAGAATATAAGAAGACAAAAAACTAACCAGTGGTGTAATAAGTGGATGTCTTGGGAGGTTGATTGGCATATGGACTTTTGGTAGCTAGAACTTTTCCAAATAAGTGGATGTATTTGAAAACCAAACCTCTAGTTTATTTTGTTTTAGACAAGGTCTAGAATTTGAAAAGTGAATTCCCTCTTTCTTCCTCTTACATGTCCAATGATCGGAATCTAGATTGAGGGAAATTTTTTTCCTAGAAATAAAAATTTTGCATTTTATTTTTTGTACACATGAGTTTTTAAAAGCTAATTAACTCATAAATTTCTCACAAAATACACTTAAATCTTGACACATAAACCCCTTCCCAATTGGCTAACTTTAGACGATCCTAAACACATTTTTATTTAACTAATGAGGGAGATAGCCCAACAAAACTAGTTTGTCCATATTCAAATCAAGTTGGTATCAAAGTACAATTTAGCTCATTTTAGTCAAGGTTAGTTAGAAGAATTAGTTATTGGTTTCTGTCTTCAATTTCCTCTCAAAATGAATGTGTACGTGCTTTTGAGAGACACACTAGAGGAATAAGGTCCAAATTTTTGATGAAAATGTGCTATGAAAGTAAAGGTTTAAAGGCAAACATGTGCAAGGCATAGTTGAGCCAAATGTTGTTGAGGAAGGGCCTAATTATTTGGGTTTTGGTTATGGAAAACATGATGGAGAGTGCTCCAAAGCCAAGGAGGCACATGTAGTTGTTCCAAGAAGGAATTTTATTTCGTGTTCATTACCTCAAGCTTTTGAATTTTGTGTTCATGATGAATGGAAAAGTTTGACACCCACTTTGCAAGAAGATGTTAATAATCATGCAGCTAATGAGAATGTAAAAGAAGAGGATGTTGAAAGCTCTATCTAGTCATTGAATTCATTGCTAGTATTCAGAGGAGAGCCACTACCTCATCAAATTCACCTCCTCAAGAAGGTGACAATGGTGAATGTCCAAGGTATAAATTTGCCTTTAATCAAATTGCTTTTGATTATGATAAACATGGTAAATATTCACATAAGAAATAGAAAAGAACTTGCACATGTTCCTTTTGTGGTTTGAATAATCATAATGTTTATAGATGTTGGAAGAATATATCCATGCACATTGAAACTTTCTAAATAAATGAGGCAAAAAGTCAAAGGCCCATTGAACAAGGAAAATGATGTTGAAAACAAGATGCAATTGTTTATTACTCATTGCCATAAGAAAGGTCACCTTGTAGACAAGTGTTGGACTTTGTATCCAACAAGTCATCCACAACATTTCAAGAAGGTGGAAAGAGATAACGACAAGAATGGAAAAGAGGATTCCATAATCGATGAGGGTCAGGATGATTCACATGATGATGAAGTGCAGCTAAAAGAAGCACCATTGAAATGGTTTGCTAACATATGGTTAGATTTTTTATCCAATTAAGGCCTTGCATGTATTTTGATGTTTCATAAATTTCTTTGCAAATTCAAAGTATGGTGCATGTTGCATGAAGCAAGATGTTGAAAGTAGAGTTATGTTGACACACTTAAATGCAACAAATATGGAAATTTGTGCATGAGCTATTATTTGACTTGAGAGTCAGTTGTTTGAAGAGGCATGTTTTGTCAACTTTTGTTTGGTTGAAGAGGCATGTTTTTTCGACTTGTGTTTGGTTTATGGTTTTGTACACCAATAAGTAAGAGTACATGGAGATATTCACATGATGTGAATTTTTTTTCTTTTAAGGAGAAAAATGATATGTCAGCGAGCTATGTTTCTTGCATGATGTGTTTTTCAGTTTGATGGTTTTGTTTTTGACAAGATGTCACAAGATTTTGGGAAGGTCCACTATTGAGAGAGAGCCTCATGATTACAACCTAATCATGGGAATCAAATGGGAGTGCATCCTTATTTTGAAAACAAATAGGATTCTAAGCTACCTAGGACTCAAACCATTATTTTTAAATTTGAAATATCATGGTGTGTTGTTTCAATGCTTGAATCCACAACCCTAACATAAATTGTTTTATTCTTTTTTTGCAGGATTTAGTTGGTTATATTAAAATTTAGTTGAATTTAAAATTATTGGCTTAGTGGCATGAACCAAACATATTGTACATATTAAATGAGGAATTTCACTCTCCCAATCATTTATAAATCACCCATATCACCAAGAAAACATGTTTTAAAAGAACATACTTTGGTATGGGAAAGACCTTAGGTTTCAAATATTATAAGAAGTTTTTTGATATGGTTGAGAGAATGTGGAAAATAGAATCCATAAACAAATTATTTTTCAAAACGTATTACTTTCAAAGTATCAACAAGGAATGTACAAGGGTATTCAATGAATTAACGCTATTTATTTAAATTCCATGATGTATATCTTACTCATAATTTTAAAAAATTATTAAATACTGATCTAGATTGGATAATTATATTATTTTTTATATATTTTGATGCTTATAGAGTGAAAAAACTAAAAGAATCAACTTGTACGGTCATTTTAATGGTGGGTGGAGAATTGGGATCTAAAACCTTTTGGAGTCATTTTGAAGTATTAAATGACATTTTTGGGGGTCCAACGATTATTCCTTGTGCCAAAATCTTGACCATTATTCTACACTTCAAGACATATATCCAATGCTGCAAGAAAAACATCAAATGAAGTTCATTCAAAATTTATGCCTTTAGTAAGTTGACCTATATCATGTTGACCACCATGGTACGAGAGAATGACATTTTAGCCCCATTACTCATGCATAGAAAGCTAGCTACATGTGTAATTTTAACAAGACTCTAAAAGGTCTAAAATCAAAAACCTCGTTAATGGTTGACAGATTCAAATCTTACACCTAGTTGACTATCATGCTATGTTAAATACTTGGCCACTAGGAGGAATAAGTGTTCCATTTTGTGTTATTGTATTTTGTTCCATAGTTTAAAATACAACTAGGAGTGTGAAGTTAGAGAGAAAAATGTATGAAGTTAAGTTTTTATAGCAACCTTACACGCCAAAAGTCTTAGCTAACTCTAGAGAGATTACCTTAAACATATTTTCCATACCAAAAAAGAGAGAGTAGAGCATGTTTACATTTTAGTGTTGTTTTTCTCCCATAAGGATTTCCTAGGGAAAAAGGAGTCTAGAGCATCATTACTTTTTAGGGTTGCTTGTCTCCCATAAGGATTTCCTAGGAAAATAATTGTGTTGATTGTCTAGAGATATGTATTTTTGTGTTTCATTATGTTCTCTATTTCTTACGTTGTGTTTCATTATGTTTTATATTTCTTACATTTCTGCCCTCCTATTTTTCTTTCCAATCAAGGTTTAATTATGTTCTCTATTTCTTACGTTGTGTTTCATTATGTTTTATATTTCTTACATTTCTGCCCTCCTATTTTTCTTTCCAATCAAGGTTTATAAAGTAACATGAGAAGCAACATGAGACTTGGAACAATCATTTTCATTATCTATATGGAAGGCAAGAAGGATTATATCCCCTTAAGCTTAAAATTATGTAGTTTGTCAATTTTTATCATATATTTTTTGGTAAGGGTAAATGTTTTTTATCTATAGTACAAGTCATGAGTTCCCCAATTTTACCTTATGTAAAGCATGATTGTAGGATTACTACAATTTGTACTTGGTTTTTTATTGTGATGATGCCCTGTCTCAATCACTTGGCCATCTCTCTATGGGTAGTTAAATTTTTATAGTTCAATACTTAAGTAATATTTATCTATTTTTATTATGTGAAATGTAAAAAATGGTATACTATTTTTCATAAAATTGGGTTGAGTTTATCATATATTTCGATGAAAGTTGATTATATGACACGTTTTCTTTAAAAGGATCTAACAATTTTGTTAAGGTATGAATTTTCAATTTTGTGTGGCTCTCTATCAACCTTCACTTCCTCATTTCTAGAAAAAATCTACTTGCTCATTGGTATACCCATTTTCTATTCAAATGCATGAGTTTTGCACTCTCGGTAACTATGTTTTTCCACACAGGAAATTATATGTCACTTTTTATACTAAAGTTCTAAATATTATTTTGAATTTTGGATTACTGTTATTCTTTTATATAATTTAACATCAGATATAAGTTTAAATTGAAAGCTACTTAGATGAAATATAGCTTATATATGGCATTTGAAAATTATTATCTATTTATTGAACTAGAAAGGACATAATTATTACACATGTTTAATTTACATTCAAATGCTTCTTTGATTTATCTCCTATAGCTTAATGTAATGATAGATATATAATTTAAGTTGAAGGCCCATGAGATAAATATGAATTCTATGTGACATTTGTATTGAATCGTCTATTTGTTGTGTTATATGAACATAATTGGTACGCATATCTAATTTGCATTACTAATATGTCATGCTTTTTTAATTTATCTTTTATAGATGACTGGAGCATCCCTTTTTAATCTATCCCTTTTGACTTCGGATATGTGGGCAATATTCATCCACATATTTTTCTATCATAAAGCAGTGAGCAAAATTGTGTTCCATTTGTGTCAATGTTAAGGTTAAGCACATGGATTAAAGTTTTATATATTAGATGAGGAGGCTTTGTATTACATATGGTCTTGAATGAGCTTTTGGACTCTTTAGATATATATCTAATACATAGCCTCCTCATCTAACTTAGCCAGGGATTTGCAATACTATATTTGAGTTGGCTAGCTCCATTTCAAGATATTATAATGTTAGATTATTATTTCTATAGATTTTGATTATGGTAGTAAAATGTTACAAAAAACCAGAAACTGTACAAATAATATTATTCTAAATATATGTAAAAAGGACATGGTAGAGAAGATCAGACAATATTAAACTTTTCATAAATAGTTTAGATAAAAATACATTTTCTAATTTTGATTGTAAATTATAAGGCTTAAAGCAATAATTTTTCTAATAATTTTTTTTAATTAATAAAAAAAAAGAAACATTTTCAATCAAAATCACATCCAACACATAATAAAAATAATAAAAACAATTTAAAACTTCATACACTATATGACATTACTACGACAAAGAGCATAAAAATATACAAGTAAAAAATCCTTTTCTATAATAATGGAGAGCTTCAAATATACAAGAAAAAAATCTTTGAGCCTCCTTGTATCCCAAAGAAAGAGTTGCTCAAACAATCATATTTTAAACAATTAAAACTTGGACAAAATCATTTGTTTTTGAATTTAAATTATATAAAAAATTAGTCAAATATAAGACAAGAGTTACTCATACTATAAAAGTTTAAATAATATTAACTTTCAAAAAAAATATTTGTAAATGAACCAAAAAAATTATATTTATAAATTTCATTTACAGTAACTTAAATCCATATTAACACCTCTTGATAAATCTGAAATTAAATTAAATCTATATTACTTAATTTAATAGTTTAAATTCCTATTTGTGGTGTGCCAAATAGAAATATTCAAAGCGAAAGTTACAACTTACAAATATTACTCAAATATATCACAAAAGGAAATAGAATAACAAACATAATGGACAATATGAACCAAAGTATTATACCTTTATTGATATGGATGAAATATTCAGTGGCTGCTAACTAGTCTAAAAAGAAAGCAACAGAAGATAAAAAGGATCTTTTAGTTGTTTCCCCAATTTACTAATAGATCCTCATATAGAAAATAACCAGGGATAATTTTAAGGATGGAAAATTATCTTGAAGTTTAAAAAATTGGCGAATATCACTAGTCCCTAATATGCAAACTATAAATTTTTTACTGATGTGTTTGTAAAATTATTCAAATTTATAATGATATTATATACATTGTATATATAATTTTGGCGATTTTTAACGTAAAATAATTTTATACTATAAAATTTGGGCGAATCATTTTGATAAAAAATGGAAATTGGCGATTTTTTTTTTTGGAAAAACCATGGAAAATTAGCCCACCTGCGAATATTAGCCCCTAAAATTTTCCATGAAAATAACCCTAAAAAATTATAAAAACTAATTATTCTTGAAACTAAGTAAAGAAAGTGTGAAGAATGCAATGTGCGAAGCCCATTCAACAAGGTTTCTCTCTCATTAACAATCATCCAGCCATGTCAATGGTGTGCCACATCCCATCCATAATCTGGAAAGCAAAGGAAGCTATGAGAAGTCCATCCAAGTTTTACCCACCCGCTGGTTGTATTGAATTAATTCGACCAGTTAAAACAAGTAAACAATTATGTGACTAGTTGGCCATAACTTTTTTTTAGCCAGGCAGGCTGCCCCATGTTCAAAGCATTTTTTCTTGGAGGTCTGGTTAATTAATTACCTTTCAAATAATATATGATCATTTTAATTGTTATCATAAAAACATAAAATTAAATGTGGTTAATTAGTAATTTGTAAGGCCATGTATATTTTATGTGTTCAGGTTGAGGGCCGAGCGAATATTGTAACAGTGAAGGCACACTCATGTCCCTTTTCTTTTCTTTGTTTCAGGTTGTGAAATGAAATTCCTAAGTGAATCTTTGGGCAATGGGAATGAACCCAACGACATGGGAGGTTCCTTCTTGAGAGATTCATGAAGCATAAACTACCCTACAAGTGGGAAATGCATGCTCTCTTGTCTTTTTTCTGTGTTCAGGTTGTAGGCCGAAGGCAAGACTGTAATAACGTACCAAATTTAGACAAAATATTCACTGTACCAAACCGAATCACCGAATTTCTGTATTTTTTTGGCCGGTACGGTCGAATTTGGTAACTATTCTTCAAAGAACCACTAGACTCAAACGTCTAGACTCAACTCACCAATCAGATAAAACACCGTCCCATAAAACTAACAGAGAAAGAAAATGAATTAAAATGGTCCAAAAATAATATTTCAGGAAACTATACAAGAAAATTAGGGTATGGTGCTAAGAAAAAAGAAACAGAGGTAGAGGGATTCAAATGGTGGTGGAAGATAGTTTCGAATCTTAATGGTCCTTAGAAGAAAACTATATTTATTTGGTTAGCTCTCTCAAACGAAAAACTTAACATGGTATAATGGCCAAAAGAGAAACTGGCAAATCCAAACAAAGCTAAAAAACAGACAATGGAACAGTTCATAATTTTTTTGTTCATTATTCCTATGGAACAATTCATCAGTTCATCATTTTTTTGTTCATTATTCATTATTCCTAACAAACAAACAATGGTTCATTATTCATTATTCATTATTCAAAGCTAAAGCGGTTCTCTCTAACATACCTGATACAGAGCAGCGAACAGTCACGGAGCAACGAATAGAGCAACGAACAGTCACGGACGGGAGGAGCAGTGAATAGTCACGGACGGGAGGACAATCACGAAAAAATGCGCGAACAGAGCAGCAAACAGTCAGAGACAACACGTGAATAATCAAATCGGTAAAAAATCTAGCATCGCAGGCGATTTATTTATAGAAACTAGTTCGGCCGAAATTTTTTTAAAGTAAAAGTTCGGCCGAACTCACAGTTCAATCGAACTTTTGTTATAAGTTCGGCCAAACTTCTGTCGCCAGTTTTCCCATCTCCGACGAAAATTTTGTTTGCCCGCGCCGTCAGTGTGCCGTAAATCTAAACAGAATCATGAGTTCGGACTAACTTTATAAGAAATTTCGGCCGAAATTTATAAAATGTTCGGCTGAACTATTGCCGAAAAAAATTTTCAGCCCCCGATTCTCACAAAAGTGTAACCCAGCTTCACATTTCCGCCCGTTGGTTAGCTGGTGTTGGTGCACAATATGATGGGGGAAATTAGGGATGAGGTTCATCGATGTGAAGGATGTCGTGACGTCATGGGCCCTGTAGTCCTTTTTCTATGCTTATCTGCTAATGTGGGTTGTTGGCTTGGTTCGGGGTGCCCATGGTTGGGGCTTCGTGATCATTTTGGTTCCTATTAGATAAGATTTGGGTTATTCCACGACGGCTCTATTGGTGGCCTTGTGCCATTTTATTCCTGATTATATGTTGGGGTTTTGACTTGTTTTGTAATGGTTTGATGCCTATATTTTGGTATTTGAGAGATACACCCTTTTCTAAGGGTTCTTTTATGTAGGCCTATATGCCTAGTTTTCTAGATTGATAAGTGGTTTCCACTTTTTGGGAATTTTACAGATTCACAACATTTTATATCTTAGTAGTTGTATCACAAATACCTTTTCTCGATTGGTGCACCTCACACTGCCCCAACATCTGTCCATTGGCCCTTGAGTTGACTATCAGTTATTAAAAATAACCTAATTCTCCATTCTTAATTAATTAAATTTATCCTTTAGAAGGCACTAGTACCAGTATTATCATAGTCACAATTTAAGCCAGATCAAGGTTTCTCTTGCAATTTACATCTCATGGGTGGGGATATGCTCTAACACCCCTTTCATTTAACTAATATTGGTTATTTCCTTCCATACATTTGAGCTGACCCTTACCATTCATTTCCTGATTGTAGTGTGCCTTGTTATAGTAGTATCTAAAACTCTCAAGAAAGATATATATATATAATCCTTCAGTACCCGCATGTTGTGTTAAACACCATAAACCCATTCTTAAACTATCGGGTCGTGTATTTACTTCTCTGGTCAAATCTCTCAATGGTCCAACAATTTATTATTATTTTTCGAGCATCTCCAGTCCTATATTGTTTCTTAGGTTGGTGATAGTAACTCAAACCATTACTCTTGGAAAAGACCAAAAGATATTACAACACCAAGAAAATCCTATAAGATTGACACTAACAATCCTGGATAAAATCTTGCAGGAGAAATTGTTGTTGCACAGGTAGCTACCTAAATAGTCTTAAGACAACCTAATCTACAATTTCCGCATACCAATTTATTGAGAAGAAATTGGATCTCTTCTTTAGTGCCTCTGGAGGCTCTTGCTTCTGATATACTTGGCAAGAAAATTTTATGGGTTATTTAATTGATCTATCAGATTATTGACTAATAAAATTTATCCCAAGGGTTGGAGAACTAGGGTTCATACATAAAATTACATTTTATGGTTTCAAACCCTTATTGTCTCTTTCAAGGGGGTTTCTTGAGGTATTCAAAAATATTTCCTTTCTGTAACTATATCAATCGTTTCTTTCACACACACATGGAAACCAAATTTCCTATGTAATTTAATTGATCTGTTAGACTATTAACTGGTAGCATTTCTCCTCAGGGATGCAGAACTAGTTTTCATATACCAACTTGTATTCTATGGTTTCAAACCCTTCTTGTCTCCTTTAAGGGGATTTCTTTAGGTCTTCAAAAATAATTCCTTTTGATAACCATATGGATTGTTTCTTTCACACACGTATGACAACATACTTTTTAAATAATATTGTAATAGATTCAAAGGATGATATTATTGGTATTGACTACACCTTATTTGGAGACATCATTTGTATTGTAGGGGCTTTTACCTTTATATTGGATGTGGTTGGTGATGTGAATACTACTCAACTTATAGTAAAGATTCATACTGACTCTAACAAGCCTATGGATGATTTTTTACAAAGGGAGACCCCTCTTGGCTCCTTTAATGCAATTTCTCACAAGTCTGCAAAAATATATTGGATGGCTATATGGATGTTTCTAAAATTATTTCAATAGATTAGCTTGATTATGTGGATATTTTTTTTCCACGCTACGTTATTTTTCTTTATTGGACATGTTAATTATATGAAAGATGGATCTTTAATTTCCCCATGGTATCTTGGCTTCTCTTGGATGTAATTTAAATGGAAGTTATGGTGCCATTAACAAAAAGTGTGGTCCTTGGTGATCCTCTAATTGACCAATGTACTTCACTAGTTCCTTCTTTCAGACTTCATCCAAAAGACCCAATTACCAGGTTCTAGTTCCTTCTCTCATACTTAAGCCAAAATACCCAATTACCAAGTTCTAGTTGCTTCTTTCATAGTTTAGCCAAAAGACCCAATTACCAAGTTCTAGTTCCTTCTTTCAAACTTCAGCCAAAAGACCTAATTACCAGGTTGTGGAATGGTGTTGGTATCGGTACTAGATTTTTCACTAAAATAACCTTTATTGGTATTATATTTTTCCTCTTTTTTAAAGTCTTGGCTAAAGAAATTTCTTTATTTCCTCTTGCTCCAAGTTAGATACATATGTCTCAAGTTTTCTTGTGATATTTTAATTATGAGATGAAGTAATAGGCATAAATATTTGAGAAATATATGAAATTTATTTCATTTTGAAACTTTTTTAGTTTGAATTTGTGATCGAAAAATGTTGTCACCCAAATTTATATAATTTTCTCAAGATATAATATGCATTATTTAAAACTAAAAACATATAGAGAAACTAACAATGTTATTCTAAAAAGAACTATATTATTATATGGTACATAGCCAAAATCATCAATGGATTTTCTCTCATTCTTTAAATTTTGGATGTGGCACGAGATAACAATGTACTGAGGGGTTTGTACTTATTACACTATTGTGTCTTGGTGAAAAAATATATAAAAAAAAAATTTCTTGGGATGGTGCTTATGAAATGGTTCTTGAGGAATTTCATGAAACATAGTGGTTGATTCAAAAAGGTTTTCATAATTATAAACTATTATTCTATGCGGAGAAAGGAATTTTAACCATGGTGTTCGATTTTCCATTTGTTTTGATTATAATGAATCTCATATTACATCAAATATTCAACATAATTTCATCAATTGTTACATCCATGGGCTTATGTGTAGCTGATATGACATTCTCTCTCCAAATTGTAGCTTGGTGGAGTTCTCATTTTTATGTAGATTTATACTTTCTTCTATACAGGAATAAATAGGTATAATCCAAATGATACTAGAATTTCATTTTATCCTAAATTTATATTCCTTTTATTGGCCAAAAATTTTAGCCTATAGTGTGAAATCATGACTCAATGACTAGTACCTTAACCTATTGGTTTCCATCATCAACAATTCTCCTCAAGCTTCCTAGAAGTTGGTGGAAAGAGATTCCTTAACAACCCTCTGTAATGGTCCCTTTCCAGTAGTTGATGGATTATTAAATCAACCATATCCCTTCCCTCAATATGATTCTTATTGGGCTGACATCACCTTAATTTCATGGCCATCAAAATTGCCCACTGGTTTCTCTGGTTGGCTTGGAAAACACCTACAAGAAAAGATTACTCGACGGGGATATGACTATTTTCACTTCCACATGATTGAATTTTTTAGTTGCATGACATCATGTTGTTGTCACTAGTTGTTTACTCTTTTAATTGACCTTTCCTCTTGGTTGATGTCACCATCTCATCAGGTCCAACTATCGACACTTGTCATTGGAGGGGGGAAAATATTCCTTGAAGGGAAGTTTTTATGGAACTTCTTTGATGAATTTCTATACTTTAACCCCATAAAAATAAGAAATTTTAACGACTAAAGTGGGTCTAAAATCAAGGCCTCCTAACACATAAATTAAATTTTTACTCCTTGGAGAACTTCCTTTCCACATGGTCATAATATTATTTTCCATATGGCACTACTATGTCATTGCATGACACCTATTTTGGGACCATGTGTTGTTTTCTACTTCTTCCATGCATCCTCCACTAACATCATCCATGAACATCATCCTTCCCATGGATATGGTATCATTCTTACCCATCACAATTTCTCATTGGTGTTTTCCATAAGCTAGGGGTAATGATTCTTTGAATGGGCCAATCAATGGGTAAAATCCACAACTTTGGAGGTAAAATTAAAAATCCTAAAGAAAACCATTTTTCATTCATAATTGGGTTCAAGACCCAAACGTTTTCACACTTGATTGATTTATTTCCTGTAATATCGCAAAATTGGGAGAGTAGCAATACAAGACATAAAACTGGAAATATGCAAAAATATCACTAGTTAAAAACATGAGGCAACCATAGAGTCATTCCATTACAATTATAAAATAAAATTAGGTAAAAAAACTTGAGGAAAAGATCACTCAAGCTGGGAAAACAAGCCTCCCATGAAAATAATACACCTAAATATGAAACGTTGCTAATATAGGAAATGTCAGAATGATAAAAGTGCATTGTCTATGAGAGAGTAATATCTGAAAGATAAAAATATATATTTCTACTGATAAAATTCTCCAAAAGTGCTAACACTAGAGATCCATGATCCAAAATAGATTTTCAAGGTAACCCAGAAACGGTTTCTGGAAATACACACTATACAAAAATAACAGATACAACACTAGGGCTGAATAATCTCTGCAACTGGAATACTAATAGGAGGTGGATGATATGAAATATGCAATGTTTTATCCTCCTCCAATATATCTCCTAAATGAAGGGTTGATCCCCTCACAATAAATACAACTCCTCCAACTAGGGAAATAAACCCACTACTGCAATTGCTCTCTAAAATAACACAGTCCTTGAGGGAAGCTACGTTGTAGCTGATGGTACCTACTTGGCCTCCTGCCAGATATTGAAATAACGCACCAAGGAATTCCTCACAAGCCTCCTAGATGAAAGGATGATCCCTCCAATGGAACACTAGCTCAGAAATTGGAGATATTTCTCATCCACTGCTGCAACCCTGCAACACAACACAGATCTAGAATAGACTGCGCTATATTTGAAGACATAAACTTCGTAAAATGCCATATAGTAGTAATTCAAACAAGATAACCTCTTCTAAGTAGGCACTCTAAGTCCTTCAAGGATGAGGGTGGGATTTCTGCTTGGAAACACCCTTGTGCTAAACAACACTGTAGACCCTACTAAAAAACAAAAGCATGCATAGATATGTCACATGAAAAATCCAGATCTAAAAAGATCAAAATAAATAATAAAAAACCATGTCCTCTAATGCTACCATTCCCTTAATTTTATACTTGGTGAGCTTCCTCACCCTAGGTCCCACTCATTAAATGAGTTACTCTCATGCAAACACTACTCCTAAATGACTGTGTTGTCCTCCATTAATCCTCCATTATCTCCACGACAACGATGTTGATCTGGTCAACTTTGACCCTGTCCACATGATATAGCCCCTTTTCACACCTAAGGGTGCTTTATTCAACTGAAAAGATGGTCCACATTCACATGATAAATGGTTTTATTCCTTATAAAGAGAATTTTGGGTCTTCCTACCCACTTATTCCCCTATCTAAGTGACAAAACGACACTTTAATATTACAATTAATTTTGAAATACTACAGTCCTCCCCTCCAAAATGTTGCTTCGCCTCAAGTAAATTCATGGATACTGCAAAATCATCTCAATGGGTAACTCCAATCTCCATCCTATCATCCAAGAAAAGTGAGCCACCCTTGGAAGCTCATAGAAAAACTCACCAAACCCCTGCTTCTGCAATGTATAGGGGCTGCATGGGTGAAAATGAGAGAGAAAAATTTTTAACTCACATTTTATCTCTCTCCATTTATGATAGATATAGAACTGTTGATCTTGGGCTGCAATAATGTGGTCATCAAGAAGCCATAAGGGACTTGGACTCTCATGATCCCACTCTCTGGTTCCAGGAACCTCTTTTTCCCAATCCATCCCACATATAGTGAATAGACTGTCATCACCGTATGGGATCAAAAATATGGACTAAGTGTCACATGAAATAATGGATAATGACAATAGTCTCTCAAGTGAGACTAGCGGTGTTCTACTTCTAGTTGTCTCAAAACATGATATGATAAGTGGCCATCCTACCTCTTTCTTGCTTCCATAAGCTTCACAAAATCTTGAAAATAGTAAAGGACATTAGGTGTTAACTGAATATGAGTCAAGAAAAACAAGTCTTGCCCAAAGCCATCTTGAAAGTGGCCAATATCATCACTTAATGTTGTCCCAAAAGGACCATGAAACCCAAAGAGAGGCTTGCTCTCTTATGGAGCAATGTGCTGCAAATATATGGAAAAGGAATGATCATACATAGTTAGTTGATAAATAATCATCAAGACACAATCCTTACCATATATTGTAGTCAAGTTGGTGAAGAGGTCCATAGATGGACCTTCCCATCTCTCCATTGAAAGGGAAAGTGATTGAAACAACCTTGCAAGGTGGTTTCTCTCCTCGTCATTCATCAAACAAGCTACATATCTCCTGATATGTTGGTGCACATATTCTTTAAGATCCTCCCAATATAATCCTCCCATGATGGTGTGATAAGTCTCAATGAAATATACATGCTCGGAAAAGAGTACCTCATATGCTGCATGTAGAATCCCCCCCTTGAGCTTCGAGTCTCTAGTCAAGTAGATATGATCATGGAGTAAATGACTCCATCAACCTATCTATATTTCAAATCTATTACTTTCCCATCAAGAACCTTACATGTGAAGAGGTTCTTGGAATATTCCACCAATAGCTGGAATATTCCACCAAGAGGTTCTTGGAATATTCCACCAAATGCCATTCCCTTCCTTTTATGCTTGGTGAGCTTCCTCAACCTGGGTCCCACTCATTAAAGGATTTAATATCATGCAAACACTCCTCCTAAATGAATGCGCTATCCTCCATTAATCCTCCATGATCTCCACAATAACATTGTTGATATGGTCAACTTTGACCCTGTCCACATGCTCTAGCCCCTTTTCACACCTAAGGGTGCTTCATTCAACTGAAAAGATGATCTAGATTCACATGAGAAGTGGTTGTATTCCTTATAAATGGATTTATGGGTCTCCCTACCCACTTATTCACCTATCTAAGTGACAAAACAAAAATTTAATATTCCAATTAATTTTGGAGTATTGCATTTCCCATGTTTTCAATGGAACTCATGTGCCACACAACTACTCCCTACTCCACCATGTTGCACTCCAGGTCACATTCTAGTACTAACAATAGGGCCACATATAAACCGTATAGCACTACCATATGTCTCCATTCCTTGAACTTCCTCAATGCCATATCTCTAAAACTAACCGATCCCATCAAGAAATCTCACTAAAATAAAAAATACCAAATACCAGTTTCACCCAAATATCACATTGGAGGAAGGGTAAATAATAATTACACTTTATTGACATCCTTAAGAATATTATCCTAAAATAAGGTTCAATTAAACCTTCCACGTGATCCACCTCATTAATCATACTATTATGGAGGGAAGGTTGGTTGATCCTTCCTCTACATGAATCATGACCAAAGTTCCATATTTGAGGAAGAGTTGGCTGACCATTCCTCTTTATTTGCATCATTGAGAGTACTATCCTAGAGGATGTATTACACTATTTTTATGTAATCCACCTCCACAATAATATTTTCCTAGAGAAAGGTTTGGTAGACCCTCCCTTGATATAGATCATAACATAAATACCATTTTGGAGGATGGATCAACTAACACGTCTACCTTTTCTATATCCTTGAGAATGTTATCTTGGAAGATGGTTTGGTGAACTCTTCCATGTTATCCACCCCATCGATCATACTATCTTAGGTGAAGGTTCAATTGAACCTTCATTTACATCAATCATGAGTAAAATCCAATATTTGAGCAATGGTTGGATAGCCTACGTCTTTGAGATTACTATCCTATATGAGAGGAGGACCAATGGTAACCTAGAATGTTTCTCTAATATTATACTATTCACGGTCATTAACATGGAGGGAGTGTATATACCAACCCTTCTAAGTCAAGGTCTTTATTTTTCCCTTCCACTTGATTTTCCTCCTTAAGAGTATTGTCCTAGAGGAAGGGTCGAAAAACCCTCCCTTGGAATATTTTTGAAGGATTATAATATTTTATGCCATTATCATGGTGGAAGGGTTGGTTGACCCTTATAAGTGATCCATATCCTTAGTCATACTATCATAGAGGAATGTTTGGTTGATTCTTACTATAGATTATGAAAGAGGAAAATACCATATTTTCAGAAGGGTCAGTCAACAATTCCTCTTTCTCATATTTTTCAATAAAATACTATCTCGGTGGAAGGGTCAAGTGACCCTTTCATGTTTCAATAGACCATTCCTTTACATGAATAATATTACCCTAGAGGAAGTGCTAATAAACCCCTCCTACACATGAATCATTGCCCAAATATCATATTTGATGAAGGATTGATCAATGATTCTCTTGCTTTCAAGGTTTCTATTCACCAAGGGTTGGTAGATGGTTTTGGTATTGGGTATCTCCTATTTATTCCTTATTGCATATTTGCATTGGCTCTTTGGTATGGATCACGATTAGTAATTAATGAATGGTATTCCTGTGGCACTGTCCAAAATATCATCTTCGCAGTTTTGATTGGAGGCATGTAAGTTGAAAGTAGATTTCCAAATGCATATTGTTTTGACTATATGTTTTTTCGCTTACTTAAACTACATAAATTCATGTTAATTAATGAGTAGAAGATGCTAAATATTTTTTTGTATTTCACGTATCTGGGTCATACCTCACCATGTATAAGTGCCTTTGGAGTTGGACAAGCTGCAAGTTACAAAATGTTTGAGACAATTAAAAGAAAGTCAGAGATTTATGTATATGAAACAAATGGATTGGTACTTGAGGATATTCAAGGTTATATTGAGCTTAAAGATGTATAGTTCAGTTATCCAACATTGGTTGATGTTAAAATATTTTCTTTTTTTCACTGGAAATACCAGGAGGTATCACTGCAGCTTTAGTTGGGAAGAGTGGAAGTGGGATGTCCATAGTTATAAGACTCGTAGAGAGATTCTATGATGCACAAGATGGTGACGTGTTTACAGAGGTAAGACAATATGAAACAATTCCAATGTAAATGGATAAGGAAAAAAACTGGACTTGTAAGCCAAGGAACTACTCTCTTTACAACCACTATTAAGGAAAATATTGCCTATGGTAGATATGGGGCAAAACCAGAGAAAATACAGATTGTTGTAGAGCTTGTTAATCCAACAAAATTTATTACTTACATGTTGCATGTTTGTGGAAATATGTCGTCACTATTGGTTTTCATTGGTGATGTTCCTCCTTTTGTGTGTGCTGACAGTCATGGTTTCTCTTTCTAGGGGTCTGATACAATGGTTGGAGAGCATGGGAGCCAATTATCTAGAGGCCAAAAGAAAAGGATTGCAATTGCAAGAGATATTTTAAAAGATACTCAAATTCTCCTCCTTGATGAAGCTACTAGTGCCTTGGATGCAGAGACTGAAAGAGCATTTCAAGAAGCTTTTGATAGAATTATGATAAATCGGACAATAGTTATTATTGCACATCATTTGACTATTGTCAGAAATGTGGTCCAGCTTGGCTGTATGGTTGAAAAGGGTAAATTTCTACAATGCTTCAATTTTTACAATCTTTATTAACTTACAACCAAGAAATAGACAATCTAACATCCATTTTCTTATAATATAACCTACTAAAAAATTTCTTATCCATTACCCATTGTTCAATGGACAAAAAATAATCAATATTTTGCAACATTCTTCATGAGGTGATTCTTCGTTCCTCATTACTCATGCAGATCTATTAATGGATCTGAGAAATGTCATCTTCAGGTTCATACTCCTAGCTCATCATGAACCCATCTGGGCCATTCTTCCAACTTATACATCGTATGTAAAACCAAGGATGATGCAGGGACTAAGGTTAAGGGGACATGATAATGACTAGGTTAACTGGTTTTTCCTTTTATTTGAGTTCAGAATAAGTTTAGGGTTATAATACTATGTTATGTGACATATTTGCATGCCATCAATGGGTGTGTAGTTGGGGCATTTCCCATTCCACAATTTCCACGAGTGTCATCATGCTACTGTAAGAACATGGTATCAAGGATGAATATTGTGCCTAAATTGAGGATTGGCTAGCTCATTGGTCATATAAAAAACCCTCATTTAAAAAAACCTTCATTTTTTAATTCAATCACTTACTAGGAAACATAGTCCAAGGTATTGGCTTATAAATTCCCCTTCCAAAGGACCTTTCCATATAGAGTAGAGGGAGAAAATATGGTAGGAAATAATGGTATGGAATATGGCAGTGAATAGTATTTATAGGAGTAGAGAGTTGAATTGGGACTCCCCCATTTGAGCGAGGCCATGCATAAGGAAAATCCATTATACTAAAAAAATTAAAAGTCATATGGAATCAGACCACAAATCCATCTATCTTCAAAATAAAAACCTGATATGAAATTTAAAAAACATATAACAAACATACCTCCTTTCAACATCAATGGAGCCACTTGGTGAGTCTTCAAATGCCTTTAATCCTATTGGATGTCTTCACCTCTACATACAACTTGTCACTTCAAAATATTTTGGTACAATGCTTTGCCTCCCCATAGAGCCACTATATTTTTAGTAGTTATAACACATAAATTATTGTAATAAAATATATTTCCTAATTTTATTTACGGAAACCATTCCTAAGTAAATTGTAGGTTTTCTTTTTTACACTTATATTCTAATGCCCTTCCCTTTTCCCTCTTTGGGTGTGCTAGTTTAGGTAATAGGCCAAATAAGACTCTTAAATTTTTCATTGGTTGAAATTTTTTGTTATATTATTATTATTACCCGATTCTAAGGTCATGGCCAACCCAAACACCAAATTAGTGTATGAGACCCCTTTTTTGGGACAATAGACCCACCTTCGCACAATGATTTTAATTGTCAAGTCTACTAAGACATATATACTCTACCTCTAGTTTTAATCATAAAAATTTCGTTAGGTAAGAGAAAGTGTTCATTATAAGTTTATTTGAATTCAAAATAATGTAAATATAGGAAACAAATTAGGATGATCCATGTCGCCTTTAGGCAGGTACTCATAAGGGATGGATGGAAATAATTTCCTTTAAACAAATGATTTATTGTAGGTATGGGAGGTTCCCTTTCGAACATCACAGGGGTTTTGATTCTACAATATCATCATTCCCTCTGAAAAAATATTTTCCTACTTAATTTATATCTCTAACGGGTTTGTGTCTGAGAGTTTTTGCTTTCTAGAACAGGGCTGCAAAAAGAGATTGTATTGAATGGATTATTTGAACATTTTTCATTGTTAGGGTTTTCACAGTTTTTTTGGTCAGGTTGAGTAGGCTTGGTGCCCTTGTTTGCATCATCATATAATATAATTATTTATTTTCCTTTTTCGTACCAAGAGGGTAAGTAAAATGGATGGCGCTTTGGCCAATGGAACTACTAAGGAAAATGGATCTTTGAAGGGTTTTCAACACGACGTTTCAAATGGTAGGAGTGAGGTGAATAATGTTTCTGAAAATGGATATATGAATGGTAGGAAGGCCAACGAGATTGAAAGGCGCCGAAGAAGAAAAAATAAAAAAAAGAAAAAACAAGGTTGTTAATGACACCCAATCTGAGAATGATAGTGAGGATTAAGATGACAATTACAAGGAAAACAACAAGGTATATTAATGGAATTTAAGTGTTTTGATGGCCTTTTGATAGATAGGGTTTCAATATTTTTCTTTTCTTGTTTAAATTATGTTCGATAAATCTAACTGCAATTTAATATTTTTTTCCATGTCCAATTTTAACATCTACTAATCACAATTTTCTTGAACTGAAGTTTCTAAGGAGATGAACATCCATGGCTGAGACTTGAGTGCCATTAAAGATCAGCTGAATAATAATTCCTAATTCATTGCGTTTATTTTTGGAGTGGCAATGTCTAAGAGACATGATTTCATTTCTTTGATGTAGCCTTGTCAACCTTGAAATATACCAGCATTAAGCAACCTACATAATCTCTTTCCACTATACTAGATATTTGTTGTGTTATCATGCAACAAATATCAAGATCAAAGGTGCTTGAATTCCATACAAAAACAACAGAACAATAGAAATTTAACATACTCAAATCTAATAAAAGGTACAAAAGAATCACTCCCGCTGTTGGATCTGCGGCTCATAAATACAAGAGGAAGCCCCCAACTTAAGCAAATTGGAGGAATTAAGCATTTAAGAAGGGTAGTTGGCTAGTATGACAATTGAGAAGTTAAAGGCTTACCTGTAAGTAAACTTACAACTATGTTGTTGGTGTGCCAAAATGTCCTATTTCACCCTCTTCCTATAACCATTAACCTCTGTTTCATCTTTATAACAATTTTCAATTCCTGCACTAGTCCAAGATAATCCTCTATTCCTACATATACTTCGTATTTCATAATTAAGAGTTATTAGGTGCTTAATTAATTATTTTATATAGATTTCATGCTTTTAATTATTTCTTGTAACTTACGATTACCTACCTAAAACTAATTTGAAGACTAAGTGTTAATTATTATGTAGCATGATTGAGTGCAGGCAGATTACTGCACCCGCCAACACATGTTGCTCTGTGATGTCCGCAAAAATTTATCATTCCACGCAGGTGTTTTTTATCCACGTCTCTTAGTTCAGTGTGGATTATCCGAAGATGTATTTGGTGGAGTATAGTCAGGGACCCTTTCCAAATATATGGTCTACAGCCAGAAAAGCTCGTGCTCTGTTATAACCATTAGCCAATTTTGTAATATTGTTTGTTAGTCCATTCAGCTGAAAGGATTGAATTGGAAATGGCTCTGTAATTAGAAAATTATGGCTATAGGCCAAAATATTGTATATAATGTAAATATCAAGTAGAGCTATGTTAAGCAATATCTGGAGATTGTAATTTTGATTATTTTGTAATATCGTATCGCCCTCATTCTGGGCTATACTTGAATTATCATGTATGTTTGTTGATCGAATTTAATACAAGGAACTTACGACATGATTTCTTCACGCCATGTTTAAATATTATTTATGCGTTGATTAAGTGTTGAATTGTTTCATTTCCTAAACAGGAAACGAGCTGGTTGGCTAGGGACCAACCAATTCATCTTGTTTACCCTTGTGCTTTCACCATTTAAAAGGTTCGTGTATATTTATTTATTTGCAAGTGGATGGTTTGAATCATTATTAATTTTGTTTTAGAGTTCTGAGTTAAATTCGTTCTTAATTCAAAGAGTGAAGACAAATTCGTGTGTGAAGTTTGAATTAAGTTAGTTTCTTTCCTCTATTTTCTTTCCTGCAACTTCTTTTTGCAATTATTTCCTTAGTTTGCTTTTGCTCGGATCGTGTAGGAATTTTCTTCCTGCACCAGTGCATGTCATATTCTTCACTTCAGTCTACTCATTTATTTCATAGCCCATGTTTCATTCCTTTCTCTATTTATGACTTCACTTATTCTTGCAAGTAAGAATTGTTAATTCAACGTAATCATTCTCAACATTAAAAGATAAAATTATAAAGGTTCTATAAATGAATATTGGAATTAAGAAATGATGCCATTGCAAAAATTTCACTTTACACTCGCAGCTCATGACTTGAGAGAAATGATCAAAATTAATTTGTAATTTTATAATTGAATCACCGAAAGATAGTTTGATTGCATGTAAATTACTTTGATCAATTGCTTTGATTGTTAAGGATTGTTTCTTCCTTCTGAAGCTTATTCTCATTGTTAGGAATAGTTAATTAAAACATTCCTTTTTTGTGTGTAATTTATCTCAGAATTTAGCCTGCAATTTCAATTCTTTTCAGCACATGTTTTAATTATTTTCTAATTAATTGGAAAATTTGGTGAAGGAAGCTCTGTCCCAGTGGAAGGGCTAGTTTCTTGTCAAAGGGACATATTTCTCTAAGCCTTGCGGCTTATAGCACCTACAAAAATACATAAGTATTCAGTAAATATGGTAAAGTATACTTTTGCACATAAGTCTGTACCCACACTAGTGCAAGAAAATTGCACGATTACAGGAATGGTTGCTTAGTGTAGAAGGAAAATCATTTTGAAAGAAGATATTTGCAAGGGCCCACTTTTTAAGTTTTTAGCCATCTATATTGAATATAAACATAGAGTTTGTTTTATCATTTAAGATTTCTTTGAGTTGTGTTAAAGTTTCTTTACTTTATTTCCTCGCAAATTCATTCTTTTACATTCCAGCACTAGAATTTCTTTGATGTCGATTGCCTTTAAAATTGTCTTTTGTTTGCTTCTACAATATTTCAATTAAGAAGTAGGAATAGGAATAGGGAAAGTTCATACCACTTCTGTCATTTCCTGTGCTTCGTCTCTAAGTTTATGAAACCACTGGGTTGAAAATTAAGTGTTGAGGAGTTTTCTTAAGTGCAATTCCTGCACCCAACATTTTGCCACCATTGCTGGGGCAGCAATTTGAATTGGTAAGAATTTTCCATTTTTCTGCAATAGGGGTAGGTCTGGTATTATTTTTTCTACAGTTTTCTTCTACTGTTTGAAGGGATTTGTAGGTGGTGAGTTATTTTTTTAATTTGAAGATTTTATTTGAATTTTATTTTGTCATTTTTTGAGATGAATGCCTAAAAGAGTTAGGGGTACGATGCCCACTAAGGGCTGAGGAAATACTAATAAATATGAAATAAAATCTCACATTGGGCCTTTTTTTTGCAGGCAGACAGTCCAAACAAACCTAGACTCATCATGTAAGAACAATCCACTTTGACTCTGGCATCAATAGTTCAGGTGTGACACAACCCATAAATGGGAAGATGGAGACTATCAAAACCCATAGTCAACCTTCCCGGCCTGTTGAGAGCGGTTCACTTGGAGGAACAACAATGGGACACCATGAAGACCATGCAGAAGGAACTGGTGAAAATTGGGTAAATGAGGAACAATCCACTTTGGATTCCCGATTGTGGATATAGATGTAACTGTGCAAATGAAAAATATACCACCATCAACTCTTTCTCATTTCTATGGTAAGGTACATGAAGATCCAAACTGTTTCTTATTTGAGTTTGATATTATATCTAGAAGTTAAAATTGTTTCCTACAACTCTAAAGGACGTAGCACTTCATTGGTTCATGGGACTAGGAGGGAACACTATAGCCTCTTGAGAATAGATGAAGAGAGTGTTATTGTCGAACTATCAGGAATATTGTAAAACTAGATATATTCAAGATGAAATATTTACTATCATGCAAAATGATGATGAGACTCTAGAGGTCTATTTAGAGAGATTCTTGTACATCCTATAAAGGTCAAAACAAAAATTTGATCTAAATACTATTAGAACCTTGTTCTTGCATGGGCTTACTCATGATGCTCGAAATAATTTAAATTTGTTAGGAAAAGGGGATATTTCGTAGAAACCTTTTGATCAAATTTGTGACTTGTGCATGAAATTCTCCAGGAACCAATATAGATCTGGTAAAGGAATTCAGAATAGAAATAAGAAAATCGAATCTATTGATACTATGATCGTCGGATTGGAGAATAAAATGGACAATATGGAAACAGAAATAATGAATGTTGTTAAAAAATAAATAGACTCCTTAAAATTTCAGAAAAAACTTGTAGAAGAACAAGAGTCATTGTCTATTTTTTATCCTAAGTATATGAAAAATCATCTTTTCATGGAATTTCCTCTTGATATAAAAGAAACTAATAAATGTGAAATTTGTGCAAAGAACCATGGCACTGAAATATGTCCCTCCATATCTGGGCTGAAAGGTGTACTTAAAGGAGGACAACCTGAAGCTGAATCATTGCATGCTATGGGAGCACGAAGAAGCTCGCCTCAGGTAAGTGCAGGTATGGCTCCTGAATTTCCACCACATTTCTTTTGTTATAATGCACACCCATATTCATATCTTAACAATAGTCACTCTCAACATTGGCACCATGGGAATGAGTATCATTATGGAAAGCCCTCCTAATCTTGGCAACAAATGGAAAAATGATTCACACATCCCTATCCTGCACCCATGCAATCATAACCACCTACAAATTAACCTTACCCAATGAGACAACCATCACTACCTCAACTTTGTCAACCAACGCCACCATTTCCTTTACCTCTACTGTTTTGACCTCCTCATCTGCCTTCCCAACCCTTGCCCAACCCCAATAATAAAGAAATACAAATGATCCATTCCAAAAACCCTATTTCCTTACCCATATATCAGTCCATGCCAGTTGGATTCAATGATCTCTAGCTGAGATCTGGGAAGATAGTAGCCATATAAAAATAGAAGAAACCTATGGTGATTATCAAAGAGAAATATGAAGAGGAAACTCCTGACCATTCTAAAAAGAATGTCACCATTCATCCTATCCTCGTACCCTCAGAGCCTTTACCATATTCTTCCAATCGGCCTCCCTATCCATAGAGGTTATTTGTGGAGAAGAATCACCCCATTTCTGAGTATAGCTTGGCTTCTGAGCTTAGGAACCTTTTCATAAAGGTGCCTCTACTCCAAGCTATTAAAGAGATGCCCATATGTACAAAAATCATTATGGAACTCTGTATCAATAAGCCTTGGAGGAGAATATTATAACCTCAAACCATTCAATATGTTGGGAGAGCAGTAGAGTTAATGACGGGGTGTATGCACATGGAGAAATATACTGACCCCGGAAATCATGTTGTCTATGTTCATATAGGTGATGTCCTTGTCTCTAATGTAATTATAGACTTGAGGGAAGACATTAATGTTATGACCAAGAAAACGATGGATCAACTTGGATTGGTCCATATTCGTTCTACTCCCATTGTGTTTGAACTAGCAGACAGATCTAAAATCAAGCTGGAAGGGGTATTGGATGATGTGGTTATCTCTTTAGGTTCTTTGGAATATCCCGTGGACTTCATTATTCTTTAGCCAAATAATTGTGTGCGAAGACATCTCTTGATATTTGGATGACCATGGCTTGCTACAACTTCTGCTTATATTAGATATCATTATAGTGATATGTACATTTCCCATGGATAATCTAGGAAGATGGTCACCTTGTATCCACCCGCTAGATACATTCAGGAGCTCAAAGACACTCAATGGTTAGACTACAGTAGTGATGAGGAGACTCAGCCTATTTCCATGATCTATCATTATGATGATTCCTCACAGGAGGGTGAGATTCAAGACTTCCAAAACAATCAAGACACTATGCCTACCTCTGAGTCATTGAGTCAAATATTTTGTCTAGATTTTTAGCAAAGTCATGACTCTCTACCTCCCTCACCACCATCTTTTGTCACACCTCTGTGTACTCTTGAGCCTGATACTACTCTTGTTTAGGTTATTCTGGGAAATTTTTTACACATCAGTTTAGACTTGGACTCATCCCAGCAAGAGCATCTTGTGAGTTTGTTGTGAAACCATCTTGATGCCTTTGCATGGGGCTATGAAGATATTAAAGGCATCCCTCCTAAAACTTGTACTCACCATATATATATTAAGGATGGAGCCCGACCTATCCAAAAACCGCAAAGGCATATGAATCCAACTCTAAGAGATGTTGTAAAATAAGAATTGCAAAAACTCTAGGATGCCAATTTTATCTAACCTATTTCCGATAGCCAATGGGTCTCTCCATTGGTATTAGTCTCGAAGAAATATGGGATATGGTGCATTTTCATTGACTATAAAGAATTTAAAAAAGCCACTCTTAAGGATTACTTCCCCCTTCCTTTTATTGATTAGGTACTCGTTACCCTTGTTGGTAAGAAGTACTTTTATCTTTTATATGGATTTTGTGGTTATAACCAGATACAGATTGCACCTGAGGATCAAGATAAAAACACTTTTATATGTCCATGGGGCACATTTTCTTATTGAGTACTCCCCTTTATGCTATGTAATGCCCCGGCTACCTTTTAAAGGGAAATCTTCGTTGTTTTTGTTGACCTTGAGTGTGTACAAATCTATATGGATGACTTTTCTGTGTTTGGTGATTCATTTCAGGGAGCCTTCTAGAATCTTGGAAAAAGTGCTTCTTTGTTGCCAATAATCCCATCTTGTCTTGAGTGACAAAAAGTGTAGATTAATGTGCAAGGCAGGAGTGGTTCTTGGCCATCTTATTTCATAGAAAGGTATCTAGGTTGACCCTACAAAAATAGAAATTATTTTGAGTCTTCCTGTAGCCAAAACTCAAAGAGAAGTGAGAGGTTTTATATGACATTAGGACTACTATAGGAGATTCATTGAGAACTTCTCTAGGATATCTACCCCTCTTTTCTAACTTTTGGCTAAGGACAGTGAGCTTTCTTGGTCCACGGCTTGCCAACAGTCCTTTGAGACATTGAAGGAAAAACTAGTTCAGGCATTAGTTTTCAGAGGACCAAACTAGTCCCTTAGATTTCATATCTCCTCTAGTGCCTCAGATACTCATATTAGTGCAGCTTTAGGAAAAAAATAAGATAAAAAAATCCTCTGCCATTTACTTCATCAGTAAAAACTTGTCACTTGCTTAATTAAATTACACAGTTAGTTAGAAAGAGTTTTTAGTTGTAATATTTTCCGTTAATAAATTGAGACACTACATCACGTGATATGAAGTCTTTGTACATACTTATCATTCCGCAATAAAATATTTAATGAATAAACCATTAAATAGTGGTAGACTGACAAGGTGGTTATTATTGTTGCAGGAATTTAACATTACTATTGTTGATAGACTAGGAAAATCTATTGTGGTAGCAGATTTTCTTTCAATATTAAATAATAATTGTGAAGAAATTCTTATTAATGATGATTTTCATGAAAAGCATATATTTTTTGTGTCAACAGAATCCCCATGGTTCACTGACATTGCTAACTGTCATGTCACAGGAAAAACACCACCTCACTTATTCGCTCACGAAAAGCGGAGTATCATTCAAAAAAGTGTTGCATATTCTTGGGTTCAAGGAGATCTATTTTACACTGGACAAAAGATTATTATCCATATATTTGTAAGAGAGGAAGAATTGTTTGATATCCTAAAAGATGCCCATGATGAACCTTACAGAGTTCACTTCACTGATAAAAATACTGCATACAAAATTATGCGAGCTGGCTATTTCTGCCTTCCTTATTTAAGGATGCCAAACAATATGTCAAGCAATGTGATAGTTGTCAGCGAGTTTTCCAACCTAATAAAACCAATGAAATGCCTTTATTTCCTCAAGTTATGATTGTGTCTTTTCAAAAATGGGCTATTTTTTTTGTAGGACCAATAAATCCAATGTCATTAAATAAAAAGAATATTTTGGTTTATACAGATTTTGTTACAAAATGGGTAGAAGCTAAAGTTGTTTCTTTTGCTACTGAAAGATTTGTTGTTGATTTTATTTTTACTGAGATCTTCACTATATTTTGTGTGCGTAGAGAGATTTTTTTTTATAATGGTCCACAGTTTATTTCTAATCTGGTACAGGGTGTGATGGAGCAATACAAAATTTGGCACAAGAAATCTACATCGTACCACCCGCAAGAAAATGGTTAGGTGGAGTCCACAAATAAATTAATTAAGTCCATCCTTACAAAAACAGACAATATCCATAGAAAGGATTGGTAAAATAAGTTACCAGCGACCTTGTGGGCATATCTAACTGTTATCACTCAATAATTTATCCAAGCTCAAGAGAAATAGTCTGAGGTAACCACAAGCCTACTTTAAATCCTAGGATCTAGCCTTCCTAGAATTTGGAGAGGGCTCTCTCTTTAAGATTTATAGGCTAGTTATGATAGAAAAATTGATTTTTTTTTAAAAGGTTTTGTTGGGTAAAAATCACTTAGGATTAAACTAGAGAGAGATCTACTTGTCCATTGGGCTATGGAGTCTAAGTCTAGATATCAGTACTAGAAGGCAAGGCCAAAGGGGTACAAATGTATTCAGGGAAAGGTAGATAACCCTTAGAGATTTGGGAAAATGTTTTTGATGAAATGGTATGATCGGGATAAAGGACAATGAAGGATCCTTTGATCCGGAAAATGGAAGGAGGAAGAGGTCAAGCGAGAGAAGGAAATCAACAGAAAACATTTAAATGGTAACTTAGTTTAAAGCAGGGAGCAAAAGGCTAGTCCTGTAGTAATATTCCTAGTTACACATTAAGATAGATCAAACACATAATGAATTGCATTAAACTTAGAAAAGAAACAATGACAAGAAGAGATGTACTTCACTCTTCAACTTATCGCAAGAATCCTGAATTATGATGCCACTTTAGTTTGCTACTTTGAATTCAACACATGAGAGCCTCCAATGTATAAGAAAAAAGCCTATATTAATCTTAGCAATTTTATTCCACACAAAATACTTCAAAGAGTGAATTATTTATACAAATTCTAAACTAGAATATCTTGAAAAAATATCAAGATTGTTTTACAAATATCTCCAACTATTTTACATAAATAGAACTTAAGTAAAGGAAACTAAAAAATAATGTATCTATTTGGCACTATTTTTTATGGATAGTTGATGACAAAGAGGAGAATTCGAATTGGATCTCAACTCTTAGTTGATGATGAGGCATCCAAGTCACTAACTGTTTCCTTTCTTTGTGCATTCTGCTCCAGCAATTCTGCAAACTTGGGGTCCAATGATACCTTTTTATTTCTTAATATGAAATATATATGTAAAATATGAAAGAGGTTATTGTAGATGAATATGTGGGTGAGATACACCTCTCTCACTTTCCTAAATTTATGCTCCAGCTGTTCACAATAGGCACTGCAAAAACATGTGTAAAACAACGTTTTATACAGTCTGAGAAATAGCTTGTAAAGATGCGCATGTATATTTCATTCTGTAATAGCTGTGCATAACATGAGATAGATTTTTTTATATGGATATCTTAGGAAAAAAATCCTCCTTCATTTTTGTAATATGTATTTCTTATTGGCCACAATATGCTCTGCACAATGATGACTTAATAGGAATTTTCTGCAAAACGTTCTTTCCAATATTGTTTAATATTTCCCAACCCATAATGGCTATTAGACAAGTGAGAGAGGTTTTTGTATTTGGACACCTTAAGAACATAAACCTCATTAATTTTTGAAAAATTAATCTTGTATTGGTCACAATAGTTTCTGCAAAACAATGACTTAAACAGGAAATTTATGCAAAAATGTTCCTTCTTGCTCTGTTTTCATCTTTTAACCTTTTTGTTCTTTTAACTATTTTTACTTTCACTTTGGATAAATTCCATTGTTGGTGAAAGTATTTTCATCTCTGTTAACCATTAGTGCCTTTGTTTTTACTTTTACTGTTTCACCTTGACTGCTCTGTAACTTTGTTTTAACTTTCACTCTGACTATTACCTGATACACTTTAACTCTGATTTTCTCTGACTATTCTGTTTCAATGTCATTGCGAATTCTGATTTCACTTTTACTATTCACTGTACACATTTCATCGTTATGATCTCTCTTTGACTTCATTTTATTCTTTCTTTGTATACAAAATGTTTTTTGAATTAAGCTTTTGAATTAAAATCTGAGAATTTGGAGTAAACAATTTTGTCAACTAGTATTGAAACTATTGGCCCAATTCCACATTCTGATAATAACCTGCAAAAATCAAACAATTTTTTAATGAAACAGAGGTCTGTAAGGAGGTGATTGAAGAATTTTTTGAAAGACCTGGGGAATGAGATCTGTCTGTGGAGGTTTAACTCTGATTTTTAGGCGTTTTTGGGTTACTTCTACAAGATTAGACTATTTGCAGGAGTAATTTATTTTAACAGAGGGATAATTGAGAAATTTAGGATAAGGATAGTCTATTTTTTATTTTCTGCTCAATCAGGTTTATCAAAGGAATTATGAGGCTGTGAAAACTGGTCTAAAGCAGAAAACAAGGGTTTTCTGAGTTTCTTGATAGAGAAATAGGGATTCAGGGTATCTTTAGAGTTTTTTAGCCTTTCAGATCTTTAAAATGGATTCTTAAACTTTGAAAATTGATAAAATTTTCTTGAAAAGGCACACAGAGGATAAAGGGTTTCACGATTCTTGGTTAAAATGCTGCCTTCAACAGTTTATCTGGAGCGATGCACAGCTCCTCAAGAGTCTTCATAGGTATATTTTAGCAACTTCAAAGGTTTTGGGCATAAAAATGGAAACCAGGGGCTTAAAAGGCTTTATAAAGAGCTTTTTTGACAGTCCGGAGGCAGTGTAGAGGGTTAGAACACACAATAAGGAAATAATGAATGTTGTTCAAAGGTTTTAACCATACATATTGGTCACATTTAATTAGCATTAAATTTCTGTCGCATCAGGCGGGAGCTGGTTTTGGATTTAAACGCAAAACCAAACAATGTTTATCGTGCAAGGTTCAAGTGGTAAGTTATTTGGAATAAAATACATGCGATCGAATGAACAAAGGCCATGTGGAAGGGAATGGTCCGAGCGAAACCTCCCATTTCATGTGCATTTGGAGCTCGGGCAGTCGATCACTTTTTCTATGTGTTATCGCGTATTAGTCATTGGATTTGGTAGATCAAAGAGAAGGGACAAGATTAAATGGGAAGCTGCGCTGAACGAAGAGGTGGGACCAGGGCTTTCATATGTGCGTGCATATAGGTAAAACATATGTTTAAACCTTTATGAAATATCTATGGGTAAAAGGTTTGATTATACAAAGCGGGTGTTATAGGCGGCATGGGTCAATTATATAAAGTGAAAATGGCTTATATAATATGGTGGGGATAGGCATGCGGGCGAGGGTTTAATTTATTTAAAACAAACCTTAGTTTATTTCAACAAAAACCTTGAGTTATAAAGTATGCGGGGGGTAGCATAATGTATAGTGTTTTTAAAACATTTGTGAATTGTTTTAATAAAACAAAATATGGGTGCGGTATATTATTATATAGTTTTTAAACTTCTTGAATAGTTTAAATACCATAGGGGCGGGATATTTGATTTAATGATAAGTTTTAGACCAAAGGGTGTATAATTGGGGTTTTTTTATTTAGCGCATGGATAATAAACTTTGGTCTAAAACATTTTAATAGTGGGTTTTTGGGGTATTTAGATGTAGGGAATTAATATGTAGGATAGGGTATTTTGTTAGGGATTTAATAACATTGGTTAAAAGTTAATATGAAAGGGGGATGGAATGTACAAAAAATACATAAAATCACTAAGTAAAGTGAATAAGTAAATCAAATCTTGTCTTTTCATCATTTCACCAATTTCGTTAGGATAAAGCATCTTTGAGGGTTTTTGTATGTTTATGAGTGAAGGAAGTTAATCAGATGGGGTTTTATGTTTCACTAAGTAAGAATGAGTATTTACTTATTAAAATGAGTTAAAATGTATGAATAAGGTATAAATAATGATAAATGGGGATTTAACATAAGATTTTAACATTTTCAACTAACCAGTCATCGAGCCTTGGGTCTGGTCCCAACAGAAGTCAGAGAAATGCTCTGAGCCTGTTTGAATAATAGTCGAAAACACTAAATACTTACAAGGGATGGAAAATTAGTGATTTTTTTTCTCGATGATGAATATTACATGCTTTTTCCCACTTCTTTGTACCTACCGAACATTACTCTAACATTTTTTCTTCCTTTTGGCAGGTGCATTTAAGCTTGCAACCTTGAAAATTTTATTTTTTCAAAGCAAAAACTATCTAATTCTACCTTATTTCATCTGAGGGCTCGGATTAAACTATTGAGCTCCTCATTATTCACTACCTATCTGCTAATTTTTCAGGAATAAACTGTCTAAAAAATCTTTATTCACTATCTGAAACATGGAAATTGAAAATATTACAAGTCAAGTTTAAACAGTTTAACTCACGATGGATTATGGAATTTATTGACACTCCGCCATAATCATTTGCAAAAAGTAAAAAGTAGTGGCATTTGGACTTGCACACTTTCATATCTTATTTTCATCTTTTTATTTTGGGTTTTATATTTTTTTAAGTCCTTTGATATCCTTCTTTAAGGACTTTTTACCCTCTTTTTTGATTTTTTTTATTGTTTTTCTTTTTCTTTTATTTTTTTATTTTTATTTTTTTTCAGAATATGGGAAAACAACTTGCAGAAATCAAGGTATGTAAATATTTTTCAAGAGTATCAAAATTCAATTCAAAATTATGAATCCTATATTTATAGGACCCTAACAGTGGCTTCACATGGGGATGCCATTTCCTGGTGAAATGTCAAGAACACCGTTGACTAGTAGCCTGATCCTTTGAGCCAATCCAAAAAATTCATTTGCTTTGTTATAGAATCTCTGTGACTGAAACTCTTGAACTGAATTTAGTCCTTTTTCTACAAACTGAAATCTAATCTGAAGCTAAAAGAACACACTGCAATTCTCAAACCAAACTGATAGATCTTAAATATTTTGAGCTTATTTGAACTCATCTACCTACTCTAATCCACTGATAATCTTATTGAATCAGGTAATACAAAAATGCCAATGAAGCCAATCAATTAGTTGTTGAAATGAATGAATAATTTGACTGCTTGTCATCAGAGTTGGAAGCATGACTTGATCATGTGTCTTCATAATCAAAGATATGATGTGTAATGGAAATTGCTGATATATTTGATGCTCATAGATAAAACATGTTTGCAAATTTGAGCTAAAAATAGTCTCCATATAATTTTCTATAGGATCATCAGAAGCATAATGTATGATTAGTGCTTCTAGGCCTTCAATGACTAGTTGCTCATTTGTATTCTGAATATTAATCCCTAAAACTATTTCTTCAGTCTTGTGCTTGAAAGAATAATCATCCTCAAACTGCAAGTCAAAAGGTATTACAATTTCCTCTTTCTTTGGAGAAGGAATATTTTCCAAGAATTCTTAAGGGTCTCGAAAATTATAAGACTGAATTTGAGAATGTAAAAGCTTAATTTCATTTTCATAATTTTAAGAAATTATCTCAAGAACACATTTTTTTAGTTGAGGAGAATATTTTCTTAATTTCAAAAAACCATAAGGGCGGGATATTTATTTAACAATATGTTTAGACCATAGGGCTTTTAATTGGGTTTTTTATTTATGCACGTGGATAATTAAACTTTGGTCTAAAACTTTATAATAGTGGGTTTTTTGGGATATTTAAACATAGTGAATTAATAAGTAGGATAAGGTATTTTTTAGGGATTTAATATAATATGTTAAAAGTTAATATGGAAGGGTAGTATGATGTAAGACAAAATACATAAAATCACTAAGTAAAATGTAAAAATTAAAGCATTGCTCATCTTTATATTATTTCACTAATACTTAGGATAAATGTAGTTTTGAGGGTTTTATGAATGATTCTGAAGGGATGAAGTTAATTATATGGGATTTTAAGCTTCACTAAGTAAGAATGTGTCTTTACTTAGGAAAAGGGATTTTAATGTATGAATGAAGGATGAATGATGATAAATGTGGATTTAACATAAGAACTCAATATTTGTAACTAACCAGCCATTGAGCCTTGGGTCCGGTCCCAACAAAAGTCAGAGAAATGCTCTGAGCCTATTTGAATGATAGCTTAGAATACTAAATACTTATAGGGGATGGGAAATTAGTAATTTTTCCCGGTGAAACTTTATTACATGCTTTCTCCACTGCTTTCTACCTACCCAGTCTTATTCTAACATTTTTTCTTCATTTTGCAGGTGCATTTAGGCTTGCAACCTTAAAAAAATTATTATTTTAAGTGTAAACTATCTAAATCTACCTTATTTCATCCAAGGGCTCATATTAAACTGTTGATTTCCTCATTATTCTCTAGCTATTTACTTATTTGTCAGGATTAAATTGTCTCACAAATATTTATTCACTATCTAAAACATGGAAATTGAAAACATGACAAGTCAAGATTAAACAATTTAACTCATCATGGATTATGGCATTTATTGACACTCTTCCATAATAATTTATTTAACAAAAAAAGTAAAAAGTAGTGGCATTTTAACTTGCTCACTTTCATGTATTATTTTCATCTTTTTCTTTTGGGGTCTATATATTTTTTTAAGTCCTTTGATTTTTCTTTTAGGACTTTTTACCCTCTTTTTCGATTTTTTATTATTTTTTATTTTTTTATTTTTTCAAAATATGGGAAAACAACTTGCAGAAAGCAAGGTATGTACATATTTACAAGACTATCAAAATTCAATTCAAAATTATGAATCCTATATTTATAAGACCCTAACAGCGGCTTCACACGGGGATGGCATCTCCTTGCAAGATGTCAAGAACATCGTCGACTAGTAGCTTGATCCTTTGAGCCAATCCAAAACATGCATTTTCTTTCTTATAAAATCTTTCTAACTGAAATTCTTGAACTGAATTTAGTCCTTTTTCTACAAACTGAAATCTGATTTGAAACTAAAAGAACATTCTACAATTTTCGAACCAAATTGATAGATCTTAAATATCTTTAGGACCTTCTCGTTGGCTTTAAACCTTAATGAATTATTTGAAAACTAGCAGAAAATACAATACTAAAAAAATGCTCAGAGCTTTGAACTTATTTGCAATCATCTACCTACTCTAATCTACTGATAACCTTGTTGAATCAGGTAATACAAAAATGCCAATGAAGCTATTAAATTAGTTGTACGAATGAATCGATAATTTGACTGATTTTCATCAAACTTGGATGCATAACTTGATCATGTGTCTTCATAATCAAAGATATGATGTGTAATGGAAATTGATGATATATTTTATCTTCATAGAGAACATATGTTTGCAGACTCAAGCTAAAAATATTCTCCATATAATTTGCTATAGGATCATCAAAAGCATAATGTATGATTTGTGCTTCTAGGCCTTCAATGACTAGTTGCTCATTTTTATTTTGAATATTAATCCCTGAAACTATTTCTTCAGTATTTTGCTTGAAAGAATAATCATCCTCAAACTGCAAGTCAAAAGGTAGAATAATTTCCTCTTTCTTTGGAGAAGGAATATTTTCCAAGAATTCTTTAGGATCTCTGAAATTATATGACTGAATTTGAGAATGAAAAAGTTTAATTTCATTTTCATATTTTTTAGAAACTATCTCAAGAACATATATTTTAAGTTGCGAAGAATATTTTCTTGATTTCAAAACAAGAAAGACAGCTATTAGAAAATCTTTATCAAGTTGAAATTGAAATAACTCATCCCACAAACTAACTAGTGATTTCTCTGTGAATTTAGCTTGAATTTGAAGAACATAATTATTATCAAACTGATCATACTTAGGCAGATCTTCAGAAGAAGGAATGTCATAAATTATATACATTAGATCAGCAGATTTTTTTTCCACTAATCCTGATATATCTTGATTAGATTGGTTGCATTATATTTGAAAGTCATCATTTTGCTCAATAATAGTACTATCAAGCAATGGGCTTTTTTGGGAAGGTAGAAAAACATGAACACCAACCTGTTCTTCTATCTCTTCATGGATAAAAACTTTAGTACATTCATCAACATTAGAATAAGTAGAAACAATTTCTTCATTATGTAAACATTTTGAGGATGGTTGCATGTTTAGAAGCAAATTGATTCCTTCTTCGGTGAGGGAAGGTGGGAATCTCTGAATTCTTAGATTTGAATAACAATTGGTTTTTTATTTTATGTAAAAATTGATCATGAGGTTGAATATTTTCTTTAATTCCATTCAAAACATTATATGAAACATCATTTGTTACTACAAAGGGGCTTTGTGGATCTTGATTCATCTCCTGATATATTTAATCTTTGTTTAACTCCTCTTGATTATTATGACATTTAACTTGAAAATGAAAGTTATGGACTTCTTCTGATAAATAGTTAGGATGCCAATTTCCAAAATCTTCATCAATATTTTTAAGGTAATGTATAAGATCTGCAGCTTGATCACAACAATTTTCAGCTATTGATAAAGATGGAAAATATTCTTTGTAATTCTCATAAAATACCTTGTGAAAATCTTTTAAAGAAAATAAACTAGCAGGTCTGAGAGCTTCATACCATTCCCTTGCTAGTCCTTCTAAGGTTTCCATGAAAAGATTCATGAGGCAATCCTCATGCCAATCACCCTTCAATCTCCATGAGTGTATATGAAATTTAATGAGATGTAACAAAGGATCATCTATATTCTTATCTTGAAACATGGGCAGATTTTTATCCCAATTTACCTTTGGTAGTTTGTGTGGAAATACAGGTATGTGATCTCTGCTCATGGGAGCATACCTGTGTTTTATTATTGGGTCATCTTGTAAATTAGTCATAAATAAAGGCCATTGTATCTATACAACCAAGTTATATCCTTATATAAAATACAATATATATTGAAAAAATTTCTTAATGAGAAAGAACATAAAGCCTAATATTTCCATATTGTTCTTTCAAGTTCATTCCTCCAGTGAAGTCTTGACTGTGAAATTGATGTGGAATCGCCAGGTGGATGATTTTGACCTTTGTATGTCTGATCACTGTCCACCATCATAGATCAGATCTGAACTTGTACAATATTTCTAAAGAAAAGGTTAGTCTTCCCCAGTATGGTCGCCATTATGTTATCACTCAGTAATTTCTCCAGGTTCAAGAGAAATATTCTGAGGTAACCAAAAACCTACTTTAAATCCTAGGATCTAGCCTTCCTAGATTTCAGAGAGGGCTCTCTCTTTAAGATTTATCTTTGTTTTGATTTATGTTTTTAGGCTAGTTATGATAGAACAATTGGTTTTTTTTTAAAGGTTTTGGTGGGTAAAAAACACTTAGGATTAAACTATAGAGAGATATACTTGTCCATTGGGCTATGGAGTCTAAGTCTAGACATCAGTACTAGAAGGCAAGGCCAAAGGGGTACAAATGTATTCAAGGCAAGCTAGATAACCCTCAAATCTTTGGGAAAAGGTTTTTGATGAAATGGTATGACCGGGATAAAGGGAAATGAAGGATCCTTTGATCCAGAAAATGGAAGGAGGTAGAGGTCAAACAAGAGTAGGAGCAATGAAGGATTCCTAACACCGAAAATCAGCAAAAAACATTTAAATGGTAACTTAGTTAAAAAAAGGGAGAAAAAGGCTAGTCCTATAATAATATTCCTAGTTACACATTAAGATAGATCAAACACATAATTGATTTCATGAAACTCAGAAAAGAAACAATGAAAAGAAGAGATGTACTTCACTTTTCAAATTATCGCAAGAATCCTGAATTATGATGCCACTTAAGCTTTGTCCAGTGTGCTACTTTGAATTCAACACATGAGAGCCTCCAATGTATCACCAAAAGTCTATAGTAATCTTATAATTTTATTCCACACTAAATACTTCAAATGTACACGTATTTATACAAATTCTAAACTAGAATATCTTGAAAAAATATCAAGATTGGTTTACAAATATCTCCAATTTTTTTACATAAGTAGAACTTAAGTAAAGGACACCCAAAACTAATGCATCCATTTGGTACTATTTTTTATGGATAGGTGATAAAAAATAGGAGAATTCGAATTTTATCTCAACTCTTAGTTGATGATGAGGCATCCAAGTCACTAACTGTTTCCTTTCTTTGTGCATTCTACTCCAACAATTCTGCAAACTTGGGGTCCAATGAGACATTTTTATTTATCAATCCAAAATAGATATGTAAAATGTGAAAGACGTTAATTTATATGAATATTTTGGTGAGATAAACCTCTCTCACTTCCCTAAAATTCTACTCCAGTTGTTTACAATAGGCTCTGCAAAAAGCTGTGTAAACTAGAGTTTTACAGAGTCTAAAAAATAGGTTGTAAAGATGTGCATGTATCACTCATTTTGTAGTACCTGTGCACAACGTGAGATAGGTTTTTTTATATGGGTCTCGTAGGAACAAAAATATCCTTCAGTTTTGTAATATTGATTTCTGATTGGCCACAATTGTCTCTGCAAAATGATGACTTAAAAGGAATTTTCTGCAGAAAGTGCTTTCCAAATTTGTTTAATATTTCCCAACCCATAATGGCTGTTAGAAACATGAGAGAGGTTTTTCTAGCTGGACATTTTAAGAACATAAACCTCCTTCAGTTTTTCAAAATTCATCTTGGATTTGTCACAATAGTTTCTGCAAAACAATGACTTAAACAGGAAATTTCTGGAAAAATGTTCCTTCTTGTTATGTTTTCATCTTTTAACCTTTTTGTTCTTTTAAGTGTTTTTACTTTGAATTTGGATAAACTTCATTGTTTTTGGTGAATTATTTTCATCTTTGTTAACCATTGTTTCCTTTTTGTTTAATTTTACTGTTTTACCTTGACTGCTTTGTAATTTTGTTTTAACTTTCACTCTGACTTTTACCTGAAACACTTTAACTCTGATGCTCTTTAACTATTCTGTTTCACTTTCATTGTGAATTATGATTTCAATTTTACCATTCACTATGCACATTTCATCATTCTTATCTCTCTATGACTTGATTTTATTCTTTCTTTGTATACAAATTGTTTTTTGAATGAATCTTTTGAATTAAAATCTAAGAATTTGGAGCAAACAATTTTGCCAACTAGTATTTAAACTGTTGGCCCAATTTCTTATTTTGATAATAACCTGCAAAAATCAAACAATTTTTTAATGAAGCAGAGGTCTTCAAGGAGGTGATTGAAGGCTTTTGAAAGACCTGTGGAATGAGATCTGTCTGTGGAGGTTTAACTCTAGTTTTTAGGCATTTTTGGGCTACTTCTACAAGATTAGACTGTTTTCAGGATTAATTTACTTTAACAGAGGGATGATTTAGCAAATTTGGTCAAGGATATTATCTTTTGGGTTTTCTTCTCAATCAGGTTTATCAAAGGAATTATGAGGCTGTGAAAACTAGTCTAAAGCAGAAAACAGGGGTTTTCTGAGTTTCTTGATAGAGAAATAGGGATTTAGGGTATCTTCAGAGTTTTTTAGCCTTTCAGATCTTTTCAAAATGGATTCTTAAACTCTGAAAATTGATAAAATTTTCTTGAAAAGGCACGCGGATGATAAAGGGTTTCATGATTATTGCTTGAAATGTTGCCTTCAACAGTTTATCTAGAGCGATGCACAGCTCCTCAACAGTCTTCATAGGTATATTTTAGCAACTTCAAAGGTTTTGGGCGTAACAATGGAAACCAGGGGCTTAAAAGGCTTTATACAGAGCTTTTTTCATAGTCAGGAGGGAGTGTAGAGGGTTAGAATGCGCAGTAACGAAATAATGAATGTTGTTCAAAGGTATTAACCATACATATTGGTCGCATTTAATTAGCATTAAATTTCTTCCGCATCAAGCGGGAAGCAGTTTCAGAATTTAAACACAAAACCAAACAGTGGTTATCATGCAAGGTTCAAGTGGTAAGCTGTTTTATTCAAAATGCATGCGATCAAATGAATGTAGGCCATGTGGAGGGTAAAGGTATCACGAAACCACCCATTTTGCATGCATTTGGAGTTCGGATGATTGATCAATTTATCAACATGATATCGTATATCTGTCGCTGGATCTGAGGGATGAATGGGAAGGGTCAGGATTGAATGGGATGCTGCGATGAAATAAAATGGTGGGACCGGGGAACTTATATACGCATGAATGGGTAAAAAACATTTATATAAGGTTTAAATTATATATATTTTAATTAATATGGATGCAGGGTTTATATATACGGGGCGAGGGTTTTTATTTTATTAAATAAACCTTAGTTGATTTCAATAGAATCTAGGTTATAAGGTATGCCGGGGGCGAGGGGTAATATATCATTAGAAAGGCGCTTCAGACAAGGTTGTTACACCTTAAATCTTGGTAAAATATAATGCGGGTTGGGTTCAATTATATGCAGCGGGGGGATAAATGTCATGTATTGTCTTTTTTTAAAAACATTTGTAAAAACGTTTTAATAAAACATATACAAGTGCAGTTTATTATATTTATATGGTATTTAAACCTTTTTGAATAATTTAAAAACCATAGGGGTAGGATATTTATTTAACAATACGTTTAGACCAAAGGGCTTCTAATTGGGTTTTTTATTTATGCACGTGGATAATTAAACTTTGGTCTAAAACTTTATAATAGTGGGTTTTCGGGGATATTTAAACATAGGGAATTAATAAGTAGGATAAGGTATTTTTTAGGGATTTAATATAATATGTTAAAATTTAATATGAAAGGCTAGTATGATGTAAAACAAAATACATAAAATCACTAAGTAAAGTGTAAAAAGTAAAGAATTGCTCATCTTTATATTATTTCACTAATACTTAGGATAAATGTAGTTTTGAGGGTTTTATGAATGATTCTGAAGGGATAAAGCTAATTATATGGGATTTTAAGCTTCACTAAGTAAGAATGTGTCTTTACTTAGGAAAAGGGGTTTTAATTTATGAATGTGTTAGAAGTGTTGTCATTGATGGCAAAGGACAGCAGCAGAGGCAAAGGAGAATACAGTGACAGGATATGTAGACAGGGAGCATGAGGATAATAGAGTGAGAATTTATTTACAGTACAACAGCAGATATAAGGCTTGTAGAAACCAAATGAGAACTTGTAGAGACAGAATGAGAGAATACAGGGCAGCAGACTATACATAGAGAGAATACAGTGACAAGAGTTTACATTTGGCAGAGAAATAGATTATACATACAAGAAATACAGTAACAGGATATGTACCGAGAATACAAAGACAGGGCAGTAGAATAGACAGAGAGTGAAAATATCCAGAGGGGGTTCCAATGAAGAAGAGCTCACATGCAGAAGAGAAAGAAGCACAAATTTTTAGGGGAATATTCAGGGCTACAGCTTAAATTTGGAAAGCCATTAACGCTCATCCTATGGCATCTTTCACACATAGACACAGTAAGGGCTTCGGAGAATCCGAAATAAAAACTTGGAATACGCATCGTAATTGCTAATAGAACTGTTGGTTTAGCATGTGGAAGCGCCAAGAGTGCAACAGAAATGTTGAAAGGTCGAGATGGAACCCTGAGGGTAATGGAACCAAGTGTTTACCAATAAAAACTTAATGCGGTCGGGTGTTAAACCTTATGGTAGCGTTGTATTAAAATAACAATGAAACAGGGTTCATATATTAAAGTGCTGAAGCAATAAGAAATGAAACCTTTGAACAAAGTTTATATATATGTATATAACGAAGGCGCAAAGTTTTTGATGAAGCGGAGCCATGAATATAAGCAGAACCCTAAACGTGAACAGTAAAACTAGAGGTGAGAAAACTGGCAGTATCGCATGGTGTCTAAAGTGGTAAGTGGATTTTACATTTCGAACGCGATCTATGTCTTTAATTGACACATGTCCTAAAGTGGTTTTACAAAACAACTTTTATCACACAATTTTAAAGTGTTAACATTTGTATCAATAAAAAACGTGAAATTCTTTAAGGATCGTCGGATTGAGATTGAGGGAGCGATAAGCTTATGATTGTTGTATGCAAGCGGTAGGTTAATGAATGGGATTGGTTCATTGTGTGAGTTAGAACGACTAACACCTGTACACCTAATTTGCGCGACATTGTGCGATTTTCGTTGGATTGAAGGCTATTAGTGCAATGAATCTACAGCCGTTGGATAACATGTTGATTTGTGAAGATGTGTTATAAGTACTGTGGGCCCGAGTGTTATGTGAGTTTTTATGGGCTAATTCACGTAAGTTTGAGACCGAATATTGAATTAAGGTTTGATATATTATAGTTATGTGTGAAGCCTTATGTTTATTACATATTGAGTTTTCATATGAAATAATCGTAATGCTGTGTTGTGGGCCCGTGAATACAATACATCATAAAATCTCATGCTAATGGTATAAGCCTTGGTTGGAGTATTATAAGTGCTGGCGTATTGGGTTAAAGACATGAACCATTTTTATAATGTTAAGTAATAAAGGCGGGAGGATGAATGTGTTTTATAATCTTTTGCCTTAGAGGGTTGGTTAAAGAGCTGTGTATACCGAGTTAATTACCATTCGATACATAAGTCAGAGGAAAAGCTCCAAATATATGTAAGGCGCTTCATAAACAAGGGACCAAGTTTAAAATACAAGACATATATATATTATAGTTATGGGCACGCAATTAAAAATACAAAAGGTTCTATTGTTCGGGCTTAAAACAAACAAAGCATTATATGGTGGGACCCGAGTCACAAATCGCATCGGAGAAAAGTATGGAAACGGGACTTATTGAAAAAAAAATTGATTGAGATAAGTGGACCCGATTCATTTATAAACAGTGAGTCTCATATTTTTTTGAGTTCCGCCTTCAAGCACATCTGAGCAATGCATCGCATCGGAAGTATTCAGTTGCAAATAATCACATCGGCAAATAGAACAGAAGGGTTTATAAAGATGTGGGGCCCAAACCTTTCAAAGGTTAGCGTTGGTGGTTCGATATGGGTACGTGGAAGGGCTGACCGACAGAATTGTGTTCTTTGTCCTAAGTCAAAGAAATGCATGGAGAGATTTGGCTTCTTGGAATATATGAATGGTGGTTCATTAATATAAAACCTAAGGTTTATTAAGAAGTTTTTATAACATTTGATTGGGGTGCATATATTTGTTTTATGAGAATGACAAATCGTAGATGTACATTTGATGAATATGAGCATTCCTTTTAAATATGAAACCAAAGGTTATATCTTTGATGGTTGAGGTCGTATTACGTAATGAAGATTGTGAGTTCAGATATATATATGATCCCATTTGGTTAAAAAGTTTTTTATAATAACGCCGAGAGTTATTTATGTCCTATTAAAAGACAATTGTACATACAGCAATTATACAACTGCAATGAACAGGGAAAATGCAAAAACGAAAGGAGACAGAGGGTGCTAGAGATGTTTTTTGGGAGAGAAAAAAAAAGAGAGAGCAGAGTTGTTGAATAAATTTGAAATATATATTGTAATTGAATGGAAGGGTTTCTAATTTTTTTTTACATTGTTTGTGATGTAATTGGAAAGTCTCTGAAGAAAGATAAAATCCCACTGTAAAGTTGAAATGGATACATTTTTCTAAACAAACTGAAAAAGAAAAGGGAATGCATAAATTGAAGCAGAAGAAATAAATAAATCAGATATGAAAATTGAAGGACAATAGTAAGAAGGTACAGAATAGAGCTGATATTCAAAGTAAATGAGCAAGTGTTTCTCTTATGAAAAAGTGAGGGAGTTGGAGCTTCTTTGCAAGTTGTAGCTTGCAGAATTTGAGGTTGGAGCCTCCTATAGGTTGGTGCTTACAGAAGATCAGTGGTGAGAGGGAGTTGGAGCTTGCCTTTACATCACAACAATATTAAGATGTGTTTTTCTCCCTTTATGGGTTTCCTCGTATATCTTTTGCCTCTATGTGTCGATATGGTTATTCAATCTGCTTAATACTTGGTGCTTTCATAATAAGTCTGTTGTTACATTATCTTAACATTTCTGCTCATATATTAATATTGTTCCCATATAAAGTTGATCATGAAGTTAAATTGTAAATAAGTTTAATTGAAAGTTTCAAAAATTTCATGAATGTGTTAAACTAATTCACCCCCCCCCGCCCATCTCAGTTTAACTAAGGTTTCAACAATTGGTACCAGAGCTGGTTCCTTTTTGTAGCAGTTTAACAACTGAAAGGAGATCCTAGGTCCTCGAGATGGCTAGTCAAGAGGGATCCTCAACGAACAAAGCCCCTTTTTTCACTAGTGAAAATTATGCCTTCTGGAAAATTAGAGTGAGAACATACATAATGTCCTTAGGAATAGAAATCTGGGCTACTGTGGAATTTGGATATGACTCTAAGGAAAATGTCTCAGAGAAAGAAGCCAAACAAGATTTTGTGGCTAATGCAAAGGCAATGAATGCAATCTTGAATGGACTGTGTGAGGCAAAATTCATCAAAGTAATGCACAGCAAGACTGCCAAAGAAATGTGGGAAACTCTAGAAAACATTCACGAGGGAGACAAAAAGGTGAAGATAGCCAAACTTCAAGTCTATAGAGCCCAGTTTGAAATTTAAATATGAATAATGATGAAGACATTGCTAGTTTCTTTTTAAGGGTTGCAGAAATTGTCAATAATATGAAAGCACTAGGTGAAACCATACAAGAATGTGTAATTGTTCAAAAGATCCTAAGATCTTTGCCATCTAGTTTTAATCCCAAGGTCTCTACCATAGAAGAAACAACAGATTGGGAAACCTTGACCATGAACCAGCTACTTGGAAAACTAACAGCCTATGAGATGAGACTTCCATAGAGAAATTCAATTGTAAGGGAGGCAGCCTTTAAAGAAGAGAATAAGAAAGAAGAAAAATAAGATATATGCTCCTGCTCTGATGAAGAAGAGGCCAAATTTATCAGGAAATTGGATAAAGGCTCAAGTAAGTATAAAGGTAAACTTCCATTTAAATGTTTCAATTGTGGAAGATTTGGACACTATGCTTCTAAGTGTCCTTATAAGAAAACAAAGAATCAGACTCAGGAATCAGAGAAAACCATATCAAAGAACTGGCAGAAATGGATTCAATAGAAAATATTTCTATGCTCAGCAAGACAGCAGTGCATCAGAAGACTTAGCTGAATTCTCAAGTGAAGAAGGAACATCAGAATTTGTATTGATGGCTATATAAGAGCTGGAAGAATGCCTTCTAGAATATGAGGAAGAAGGTGAAGTGGACCTTGAGGGGGAACTAAGAAGTGCCTTGAAGGAAATTGATAGACTAAAATTGAAGTGCAGAAAACAAAAAGAAATTCTTCTGAAATATGTAAGAGAAGAACAAAATTTAGAAGTCCTCATTCAGTTGAAAGTAGAGCTTGAAGAAGCCAAGAAGGTAGAAGAATTTTTACTTAAGAAGATCAAGGATAAAACTCAGGAACAAGAGAAATTGAAAGAAGAAGTAGTATGCTTAAGGAAGAAATTAGAAAATGCCTAGTGGAAAACAGATACTTCTCAAATGACAAGCTCTGGTAAGTTGAATGAGATTCTAGATGCTCAAAGATATCCTCTGATAAAAACTGGGGTAGGCTATGAAGGAGAATCAAGCAAAGGCAAACAAAAATAAAACAAAAATATAATTTTTTTAAAAGCAGATGAGAATATCAAAGCAGCTCAGAAGATTCCTAAAGAAGAAGAATCCTACATTAAAGTAGATAAAAACCAGGAGGAATCTCAAATGACAAAGGATGAAATAAATAAATTGTCAACTAAAAAAGGTTCATATACTCCTTAATATGTCAAATTTGGAAGTCATCAAAGGAGATTTTTTCCTCCTATGAAAAATGCCACTTGTTATCACTGCCACAAATTGGGACATATTGCTGCATATTTTCATACAAAAAGAATAAATACAAACCAACAAAGGATGCAAACAGTGAAAATTTTTACTCAAGCAAACAAATGGAGAAGACAACCTTTCATTAGGTATGCAAATTGTTTTTATGGATACTGTTTTTATTGTAAAAAATTTGGCCATAATATCATAGAATGCAAAAAATATGGACAAATACTGATGTTCAAAACCTCAAGGAGGTTTATGAATCATGGAGAGTTTACTCATGCTTATAATTCTGCTAAAGATATATGCAAATGCTGTGTATGCAATAAAAGTGGACATATGTCTTCCAAATGTCCCCTCAGAGAATGTGGTTCATCACCTTAGAAAAGGTACCAAACAAGAGGATGCTTGTAGTGGAAAAAGAAGGTGAATAAATGTGACTTGGCTCTAATAGCTCAAGATCTGAAAAGCCAATGGTATTTGGACAGTGGTTGCTCAAAGCATATGTCTGGAGATAGAAGCAAGTTTATAACCTTTGATGAAAAGAAATCTGGAAATGTTACTTTTTGCAATGATAAAGCAGGAAAAATCAAAGGAAGAGGCTCAGTCAGTCTGGATAATGGCAGAGGAAAAGCCCAGGATGTACTATTTTTGGTTGGGCTGAAAGAAAATCTGCTAAGTGTTAGTCAAATGTGTGATAAAGGCTGTGAAGTTATTTTTAGAGCACAAGACTGTGAAGTAAGATCAAGGACCACTGGAAAGACCTTGATCAAAGGTGTTCGAACAGAAAGTAATGTCTATGTAGTAAAAGAAGAAAATGAAGCATGTCACCTTAGTAAATTTGAGGAGTCATGGTTATGGCAAAGGAGGTTGGGACACCTAAACTTTGATAATATCATAAGTCTAAGCAAAAATAATGCACTCAAAGATATGCCAGCCATAAAGAAGCCTACAAATACAATATGTAAATCCTGTCAGCTAGGTAAGCAGACCCGTACATCCTTCAAAACCAAAGAGATGCTATCTACAGGCAGACCTCTTCAACTTGTTCACATGGATTTGTGTGGACCTTCAAGAAATAAAACACCGAGTGGAGAATCCCATTTCACGCTAATAATAGATGCTTTTTCCAGAATGACATGGGTTACATTTCTTAAACACAAATCAAAAGCACTTGAGAAATTTAAAATATTCAAGGCATTGGTAGAAAATCAAACAGGATGCAAGCTAAAGTGCATCAAATCAGACAGAGGAGGTGAATTCACAGACTATGATTTTGCAGATCTATCCAATGAGCATGGGATAAAACAACAATTCAAAATTGCAGGAACACCTCAACAAAATGGAGTGGTAGAGAGACAAAGCAGGTTTGTACAACAGATTGCGAGAGCTATGATGCAATAAAGTAGCATTCCTCAAACCTTTTGGGCAGAAGAAGTACACACAGATGTGCATATTCTAAACAAAGCTCATTTAAGACCAAATAGTGACAAGACTTGTTATGAATTATGGCATGGTAAACCAGCATCAATCAAGCCTTTTAGATTTTTTGGAAGTAAGTGTTTTATAAAAAATAATGATGAAAATCTGGGAAAGTTTGATGCAAGAGAAGATGAAGGAATATTCTTAGGATATGCATCCAAGAGTAAAGGTTACAGGTTCTACAACCAAATACTTCACAAAATTGTGGAAAGTATTGATGTAAGATTTGATGAAGAACTATCAGACAAGACAAGAATTATAGATTATAGGAATCCTCCAGAAGATCATGAATAAGAGAATCAAGATGATGATGAAATAAACAAGCCAACAAAAGATGCTGAACTGTGATCAAAAGGCTCCTCAAGATACACTCAAAAGAACCATCTAGAAGATCAAATCATTGGGGACAAGGCTGTAGGTGTACAGACAAGAAGACAGCTAACTGAACAGACAGAAGAGGTATACCTAGCAATGTTATCACAAATAGAGCCAAAGAATTTTGAAGAAGCCAGCAAAGACAAACATTGGGTGAATGCTATGAATGAAGAATTGGACCAAATTGAGAAGAACAACACCTGGGAACTAGTTCCAAGACCCAGTGAGAAAAATGTCATTGGCTCAAAATGGGTATTCAAGAATAAGATGAATGAACAAGGAAAGGTAGTCAGAAATAAAGCCAGACTTGTGTGCAAGGGATATTCACAGGTTGAAGGACTTGATTATGATGAAACATTTGCCCCTGTAGCTAGAATGGAAGCTATCAGACTGTTTTTAGCTTTTTCTCGCTATCATGACTTCAAGGTATATCAAATGGATGTGAAGTTTGCCTTCTTGAATGGAGATTTAGAGGAAGAAGTATACATGGATAAACTAGAAGGGTTCCGCTTAATAGATAATGTAGACTATGTTTGCAAATTAAAGAAAGCATTATATGGGCTGAAATAAGCTCCTCGAGCATGGTATTCAAGGCTGGAAAAATACTTGCAAAAACAAGGGTTAAAGAAAGGAGGAGTAGACAACAACTTGTACATAAAAGCAAATGAAGATGAACTTATGATTGTAGTAGTGTATGTAGATGATATCATGTTTGGAAGCAACAAAGATGAGTTAACAAAAGGATTTGCTGAAGAGATGAAATCAGAGTTTGAAATGTCTATGATTGGAGAGCTTACCTTCTATCTAGGACTACAAATTCAACCAAAGAGCACAGGCACATTTATCTCACAAGAAAAATACCTAAAAGAGATGTTGAAAAGATTCAAAATGGAAGACTGCAAACCTGTGTCAACTCCCATGACTACTGGATGCAAGCTTTGTGCAGATGATGGAACAACTGATGTAGATCAAAAAATTTACAGATCCATGGTTGGAAGTCTGTTATACCTAACAGCTTCTAGACCAGACATTGTGCTGGCTGTAGGACTTGTGGCAAGATATCAAGCAGCACCAAAACAAAATCACTTACTAGCAATTAAGAGAATATTCAGATATATACAAGGTACTGCACATCATGGGCTATGGTATCCAAAAGGAAAAAACTTCATTTTGATAGCATATACAGATGCAGATTGGGCCAGCTTTGTGGATGACAGGAAAAGCACAAGTGGAGGTGCATTCTATTTAGGAGAAAGTCTGGTGGCATGGCTAAGCAACAAACATCTATCTCTCTATCGACAGCAGAAGCAGAATACATAGCAGCAACAGCATGTTGCACGCAAGTCATGTGGATGAAACAAACCCTCCAAGACATGAAGGTAAGCATTGATGAACCTATCTCTATCAAATGTGATAATACAAGTGCAATAAGAATATCAAAAAATCCTGTGCTTCATTCAAAAACTAAACATATTCCAATCAAGTATCATTTTCTCAAAGAACAAGTAGCTCAGAAGGTAGTGAAGTTGGAATATGTGCCTACAAAAGAACAGACAGTAGATATATTTACAAAACCTCTTGCTAGAGAACCATTTGAATATCTGAGAGATAGACTAGGGGTAGTGTTTGTAGATGCTACTCTGTGATATAAAGAGAAAGCATCATTTCAGGGGGAGAATAGAAGAGAAAACATCATTCCAGGGGGAGACCAGTTAACAAGGAATGCCACAAAGAGCATGGAACCGGTCCTCAAGATCAGAATATCAACCTTTTTCCATTGATGTCAAAGGGAGAGGAAAAGATATAGACAGAGAATATGTTAAAACGAATAGAGTCAATGTTATTGCCATCAATGCCAAAGGGGGAGACTGTTAGAAGTGTTGTCATTGATGGCAAAGGACAACAGCAGAGGCAAAGGAGAATACAGTGACAGGATATGTAGACAGGGAGCATGAGGAGAGCAGAGTGAGAAGTTATTTACACTACAGGAGCAGATATAAGGCTTGTAGAGACAGAATGAGAACTTGTAGAGACAGAATGAGAGAATACAAGGCAGCAGACTATACATACAGAGAATACAGTGACAGGAGTTTACATTTGGTAGAGCAGTAGACTATACATACAAGAAATACAGTGACAGGATATGTACTGAGAATACAGAGACAGGGAAGTAGAATACATAGAGAGTGAAAGGATCCAGAGGGGGTGCCAATGAAGAAGAGCTCACATGCACAAGAGAGAAGCACAAATTTTTAGGGGAATATTCAGGGCTACAACGCAAAGTTGGAAAGCCATTAATTCTCATCCTATGGCATCTTTCATACATAGACACAGTAAGGGCTTCGGAGAATCTGAAATACAAACCTGGAATGTGCATTGTAATTATTGATAGAATTGTTGGTTTAGCATGCGGAAGCGCCAAGAGTGCAACAGAAATGTTGAAAGGTCAAGATGGAACCCTCAGGGTAATGGAACCAAGCATTTAGCAATAAAAACCTAATGTAGTTGGGTGTTAAACCTTATGGTAGCATTGTATTAAAATAACAATGAAATAGGGTTCATATATTAAAGTGCTGAAGCAATAAGAAATGAAACCTTTGAACAAAGTTTATATGTATATGTATATAACAAAGGCACAAATTTTTTGATGGAGTGGAACCATGAATATAAGCAGAACCCTGAACGTGAACAGTAAAACCAGAGTTGAGAAAACCGGCAGTATCGCGTGGTGTTTAAAGTGGTAAGTGGATTTCACATTTCGAACGCGATCTATGTCTTTAATCGACACGTGTCCTAAAGTGGTTTTACAAAACAATGTTTAACGCACAATTTTAAAGTGTTAACATTTGTATCAATATAAAATGCGAAATTCATTAAGCATCGTCGGATTGAGATTGAGGGAGCGATAAGCTTACGACCGTTGGATGCAAGCAGTAGGTTAATGAATGGGATCGGTTCATTGTGTGAGTTAGAATGACTAACACCTATACACCTGATTTGCGCGACATTGCACGATTGTCGTTGGATTGAAGGCTGGTAGTGCGATGAATCTACAGCCGTTGGATAGCATGCTGATTTGTGAAGATGTGTTATAAGTATTGTGGGCCCGAGTGCTATGTGAGTTTGTATGGGCTAATTCACGTAAGTTTGAGACCGAATATTGAATTAAGGTTTGATATATTATAGTTATGTGTGAAGCCTTATGTTTAATACATATTGAGTTTTCATATGAAATAATCGTAATGCTGCGTTGTGGGCCCGTGAATACAATACATCATAAAATCTCATGCTAATGGTATAAGCCTTGGTTGGAGTATTATAAGCATTCGCGTATTGGGTTAAAGACACGAACCATTGTTATAATGTTAAGTAAGAAAGCCGGGAGGATGAATGTGTTTTATTATATTTTTCCTTAGAGGGTTGGTTAAAGAGCTGTGTATACCGGGTTAATTACCATTCGATACATAAGTCAGAGGAAAATCTCCAAATATATGTAAAGCGCTTCATAAACAAGGGACCAAGGTTAAAATACAAGACATATATATATATTATAGTTATGGGTGCACAATTAAAAATACAAAAGGTTCTACTGTTCGGGCTTAAAACAAACAAAGCATTATATGGTGGGACCCGAGTCATGAATCGCATTGGATAAAAGTATGGTTGCGGGACTTATTGAAAAAAGTTATGATTGAGATAAGCAGACTCGATTAATTTATAAACAGTGAGTCTCATATTTTTTTGAGTTCTGCCTTCAAGCGCATCTGAGCATTTGATCACATCGGAAGTATTCAGTTGCGATTAATCGCATCGGCAAATAGAACAGAAGGGTTTATAAAGTTGTGGGGCCCGAACCTTTCAAAGCTTAGCGTTGGTGGTTCGATATGGGTGCCTGTAGGGGCTGACCCACAGAATTGTGTTATTTGTCCTAAGTCAAAGAAATGCACAGAAAGCTTTGGCTTCTTGGAATATACAAATGGTGGTTCATTAATATAAAACCTAAGGTTTATTAGGAAGTTTTTATAACATTTGATTGGGGTGCAGATATTTGTTTTATGAGAATGAAAAATCATGGATGTACATTTAATGAGTATGAGCATTCCTTTTAAATATGAAACCAAAGGTTATATCTTTGATGGTTGAGGTCATATTACGTAAAGAAGATTGTGAGTTCAGATATATATATGATCCCATTTGGTTAGAAAGTTTTTTATAATAATGCAAAGATTTAATTATGTTCTATTAAAAGACGGTGTTACATACAGCTGTTATACAACTGTAATGAACAAGGAAAATGAAAAAACAAAAGGAGACAGAGGGTGCTAGAGATGTTTTTTGGGAGAGAAAAAAACACAGAGAGCAGAGTTGTTGAATGAATTTGAAATATATATTGTAATTGAATGGAAGGGTTTCTAATTGTTTTTTACATTGTTTGTGATGTAATTGGCAAGTCTCTGAAGAAAGATAAAATCCCACTATAAAGTTGAAATGGATACATTTTTCTGAACAAACTGACAAAAGAAAAGGGAATGTGGAATTGAAGTAGAAGTAATAAATAAATCAGATATGAAAATTGAAGAAAAATAGTAATAAGGTACAGAACAGAGCTGATATTCAAAGTAAATGAGCAAGTGTTTCTCTTATGAAAAACTGAGGGAGTTGGAGCTTCCTTGCAAGTTGTAGCTTGCAGAATTTGAGTTTGGAGCCTCCTGTAGGTTGGTGCTTACAGAAAATTAGTGGTGAGAGGGAGTTGGAGCTTGCCTTTACATCACAACAATAATAAGATGTGGTTTTCTCCCTTTATGGGTTTCCACATATATCTGATGTCTCTTTGTGTGATTTCTATGTGTTGATATGGTTATTCAATCTGCTTAATACTTGGTGCTCTCATAATAAGTTTGCTGGTACATTATCTTAACATTTCTGCTCATATATTAAGATTGTTCCCATATAAAGTTCATCATGATGTTAAATTGTAAATAAGTTTAATTAAAAGTTTTAAAAAGTTCATGAATGTGTTAAACTGATTCACCCCCCCACCTCACAGTTTAACTAAGGTTTCAACAATCGGTACCAGATTTGGTTCCTTTTTGTAGCAGTTTAACAACTAAAAGGAGATCCTAGGTCCTCGGGATGGCTAGTCAAGAGGGATCCTCAATGAAAAAAGCCCCTTTTTTCACTGGTGCAAATTATGCCTTCTGGAAAATCAGAATGATAACATACATAATTTCCTTAGGAATAGAAGTTTGGGCCGCTGTGGAATTTGGATATGACTCTAAGGCAAATGTCTCAGAGAAAGAAGACAAACAACATTTTGTGGCTAATGCAAAGGCAATGAATGCAATCTTGAATGGATTGTGTGAGGAAAAATTCATCAAAGTAATGCACAACAAGACTACCAAAGAAATGTGGGAAACTCTAGAAAATTTTCATGAGGGAGACAAAAAGGTGAAGACATCCAAACTTCAAGTCTATAGAGCCCAGTTTGAAAATTTAAAGATGAATGATGATGAAGACATTGCTAGTTTCTTTTTAAGGGTTGCAGAAATTTTCAATAATACGAAAGCACTAGGTGAAACCATACAAGACTGTGTATTTTTTCAACAGATCCTAAGATCTTTGCCATCTAGTTTTTATCCCAAGGTCTCTGCCATAGAAGAATCAGCAGATTGGGAAACCTTTACCATGAACCAGATATTTGGAAAACTAACAGCCTATGAGATGAGACTGCCACAGAGAAATTCAAATGTAAGGGAGGCAGCATTTAATGCAGAGAAGAAGAAAGAAGAAAAATAATATATATGCTCCTGCTCTGATGAAGAAGAGGCCAAATTTATCAGGAAAATTGAATAATGGCTCAGGTAAGTATGAAGGTAAACTTCCATTTAAATGTTTCAATTGTGGAAGAGTTGGACACTATGCTTCTAAGTGTCCCTACAAGAAAACAAAGAATCAGACTCAGGAATCAGAGAAAACCATATCAATGAGCTGGCAGAAAGGGAAGAGATTCAATAGAAAATATTTCTATGCTCAGCAAGACAACAGTGCGTCAGAAGACTCGGATGAATTGTAAAGTGAAGAAGGAACATCATAATTTGTATTGATGGCTATAGAAGAGTTGGAAGAATGCCTTCTAGAAGATGAGGAAGAAGTTGAAGTGGACCTTGAAGGGGAACTAAGAAGTGCCTTGGAGGAAATTGATATACTAAAACTGAAGTGTAGAAAACAAAAAGACATTCTTCTCAAATATGTAAGAGAAGAACAAAATTCAGAATTTCTAATTCAGTTGAAAGTAGAGCTTGAAGAAGCCAAGAAGGAAGAAGATAAGTTGAATGAGATTCTAGATGCTCAAAGATCTCCTCTGATAAAAACCGGGATAGGCTATGAAGGAGAATCAAGCAAAGGCAAAGAAAAAGAAAACAAAAATATCATTTTTGTAAAAGTAGATGGGAATAACAAAGAAGCTCACAATATTCCTAAAAAAGAAGAATCCTGCAATAAAGTAGATAAAAACCAGGAGGAAGCTCAAATGAAAAAGGATGAAATAAATAAACTGTCAACTGAAAAAGGTTCATATACTCCTGAATATGTCAAATTTGGAAGTCATCAAAGGAGATTTTTTCCTCCTATGAAAAATGCCACGTGTTATGCCCGCCACAAATTGGGAAATATTGTTGCATATTGTCATACAAGAAGAATAAATACAAACCAGCAAAGGATGCAAACAGTGAAAAGTTTTACTTAAGAAAACAAATGGAGAAGACAACCTTTCATTAGGTATGCAAGTTGTTTTTATGGATACTGTTTTTATTGTAAAGAATTTGGCCATAAAATCACAGAATGCAGAAAATATGGACAAAGACTGATGTTCAAAACCTCAAGGAGGTTTATGAATCATGAAGAGTTTACTCATACTTATAACTCTGCTAAAGATATATCCAAATTCTGTGTATGCAACAAAAATAGACATATGTCTTCCAAATTTCCTCTCAGAGAATGTGATTCATCACCTCAGAAAAGGTACCAAACAAGAGGATGCTTGTAGTGGAAAAAGAAGGTGAATAAATGTGACTTGGCTCTAACAGCTCAAGATCTGAAAAGCCAATGTTATTTGGACAGTGGTTTCTCAAAGCATATGTCTGGAGATAGAAGCAAGTTTATAACCTTTGATGAAAATAAATCTGGAAATGTTACTTTTGGCAATGATAAAGCAGGAAAAATCAAAGGAAGAGGCTCATTCAATCTGGATAATGGCAGAGGAAAAGCCCAGGATGTACTATTTGTGGATGGGCTGAAAGCAAATCTACTGAGTGTTAGTCAAATGTGTGATAAAGGCTGTGAAGTTATTTTTAGAGCACAAGACTGTGAAGTAAGATCAAGGACCACTGGAAAGACCCTGGTCAAAGGTGTTCGAACAGAAAGCAATGTCTATGTAGTAAAAGAATAAAATGAAGCATGTCACCCTTTGAAAATTTGAGGAGTCATGGTTATGGTGTAGGAGATTGGGACACCTAAACTTTGATAATATCATAAGTCTAAGAAAAAATAATGTAGTCAAAGATATGCCAAACATAAAGAAGCCTTCAGATACAATATGTAAATCCTGTCAGCTAAGTAAGCAGACCCGTACATCATTCAAAACCAAAGAGAAGATATCTACAGGCAGAACTCTTCAGCTTGTTCACATGGATCTGTGTGGACCTTCAAGAACTAAAACACCAAGTGGAGAATCCTATTTCATGCTAATAATAGATGATTTTTCCAGAATGACATGGGTTGCATTTTTCAAACACAAATCGGAAGCACTCGAGAAATTCAAAATATTCAAGGCATTGGCAGAAAATAAAACAGGATGCAAGCTAAAGTGCATCAGATCAGATAGAGGAGGTGAATTCACAGACTATGATTTTTCAGATATGTGCAATGAGCATGGGATAAAACAACAGTTCACAATTGCAGGAACACCTCAGCAAAATGGAGTGGCAGAGAGACAAAACAGGTCTGTACAATAGATTCCCAGAGCCATGATGCAAGAAAGTAACATTCATCAAACCCTTTGGGCAGAAGCAGTACACATAGCTGTGCATATTCTAAACAAAGCACATTTAAGACCAAACAGTGACAAGACTCCTTATAAATTATGGCATGGTAAACCAGCATAAATCAAGAATTTTAGAGTTTTTGGAAGTAAGTGTTTTATAAAAAATAACGATGAAAATCTGGGAAAGTTTGATGCAAGAGCATATGAAGGAATATTCTTAGGATATGCATTCAAGAGTAAAGGTTACAGGTGCTATAACAAAATACTTTACAAAATTGTGGAAAGTATTGATGTAAGATTTGAAGAAGAACTATCAAACAAGACAAGAAGTACAAATTGCAGCAATCCTCCAGAAGATGATGAAGAAGAGAACCAAGATGATGATGAAATAAAAAAGCCAACAGAAGATACTGAACCGAGATCAAAAGGCTCCTCAAGATACACTCAAAAGAACCATCTAGAAGATCAAATCATTGGGGACAAGACTGTAGGTGTACAGACAAGGAGACAGCTAACTGAACAGACAGAAGAGGTATACCTAGCAATGTTATCACAAATAGAGCCAAAGAAGTTTGAAGAAGCCAGCAAAGACAAACATTGGGTGAATTCTATGAATGAAGAATTAGACCAAATTGAGAAGAACAACACCTGGGAACTAGTTCCAAGACCCGGTGAGAAAAATGTCATTGGCTTAAAATGGGTATTCAAGAATAAGATGAATGAACAAGGACAGGTAATCAAAAATAAATCCAGACTTGTGTGCAAGGGATATTCACAGGTTGAAGGACTTGATTATGATGAAACATTTTCCCCTGTAGCTAGAATGGAAGCCATTAGACTGTTTTTAGCTTTTGCTTGCTATCATGACTTCAAGGTATATCAAATGGATGCGAAGTCTGCCTTCCTGAATGGAGATTTAGAGGAAGAAGTCTACATGGAACAACAAGAAGGGTTCTCCTTAACAGATAATGCAAACTATGTGTGCAGGTTAAAGAAAGCATTATATGGGCTGAAGCAAGCTCCTCGAGCATGGTATTCAAGGCTGGACAAATACTTGCAAAATCAAGGGTTCAAGAAAGGAGGAGTAGACAAAAATTTGTACATAAAAGCAAATGAAAATGAACTTCTGATAGTAGTAGTATATGTAGATGATATCATGTTTGGAAGCAGCAAAGATGAGTTAATAAAAGGATTTGCTGAAGAGATGAAATCAGAATTTGAGATGTCTATGATTGGAGAGCTCACCTTATATCTAGGACTACAAATTCAAGAAAAGAGCACAAGCACATTTATCTCACAAGAAAAATACTTAAAAGAGATGCTGAAAAGGTTCAAAATGGAAGACTGCAAACCTATGTCAACTCCCATGACTACTGGATGCAAGCTTTGTGTAGATGATGGAACAATTTATGTAGATCAAAAAATTTACAGATCCATGGTTGGAAGTATGTTATACCTAACAACTTCTAGACCAGAAATTGTGCTCATTGTAGGACTTGTGGCAAGATATCAAGCACCACCAAAAAAAATTCACTTACTAGCAATAAAAAGAATATTCATATATCTACAAGGGACTGCACATCATGGGCTATGGTATCCAAAAGGAAAAAACTTCATTTTGACAACATATACAGATGCAGATTGGGCCAACTGTGTTGATGACAGGAAAATAACAAGTGGAGGTGCATTCTATTTAGGAGAAAGTCTGATGGCATGGCTAAGCAAGAAACAAACATCAATTTCTCTATCTACAATAGAAGCAGAATACATAGCAGCGGTAGCATGTTGCACACAAGTCATGTGGATGAAACAAACCCTCCAAGACATGAAGGTAAGAATTGATGAACCTATCTCTATCAAATGTGATAATACAAGTGCAATAAGAATATCAAAAAATCCTATGCTTCATTCAAAAACTAAACATATTCCAATCAAATATCATTTTCTCAGAGAACAACTAGCTCATAAGGTAGTGAAGTTGGAATATGTGCCTGCAAAAGAACAGAGATCAGATGTATTTATAAAACCTCTTGCTAGAGAACCATTTGAATATCTAAGAGATAGACTAGGGGTAGTGTCTGTAGATGCTACTCACCGATATAAAGAGAAAGCATCATTTCAGGGGGAGAATAGAAGAGAAAACATCATTCCAGGGGAATATCAGTTAACAAGGAATGCCACAAAGAGCATGGAATAGGTCCTCAATATCATAATATCAGCCCTTTTCCATTGATGTCAAAGGGGGAGGAAAAGCTATAGACAGAGAATATGTTAAAATGAACATAGTCAATGTTATTGCCATCAATGCCAAAGGGGGAGACTGTTAGAAGTGTTGTCATTGATGGCAAAGGACAGCAGCAAAGAGAAAGGAGAATACAGTGACAGGATATGTAGACAGGGATCATGAGGAGAACAGAGTGAGAAGTCATTTACACTACAACAACATATATAAGGCTTGTAGAGACAGAATGAGAGAATACAGGGTAGCAGACTATACATACAGAGAATACAATGACAGGAGTTTACATTTGGTAGAGTAGCAGACTATACATACAGGAAATACAGTGACAGGATATGTACCGAGAATACAAAGACAGGGCAGTAGAATAGACATAGAGTGAAAAGATCCGAAGGGGGTGCCAATGAAGAAGAGCTCACATGCAGAAGAGAAAGAAGCACAAATTGTTTGGGGAATATTCAGGGCTACAACGTAAACTTGGAAAGCCATTAACGATCATCCTATGGTAGCTTTCATACATAGACACAGTAAGGGCTTCAGAGAATTCGAAATAAAAACATGGAATGCGCATTGTAATTACTGATAGAACTGTTGGTTTAGCATGCAGAAGCACCGAGAGTGCAACAGAAACGTTGAAAGGTTAAGACAGAACCCTAAGGGTAATGGAACCAAGCGTTTAGCAATAAAAACCTAATGTAGTCGGGTGTTAAACCTTATGGTAGTGTTGTATTAAAATAACAATGAAACAGGGTTCGTATATTAAAGTGCTGAAGCAATAAGAAATGAAACCTTTGAACAGAGTTTATATGTATATGTATATAACGAAGGCACAAATTTTTTGATGGATCAGAACCCTAAACGTGAACAGTAAAACCAGAGGTGAAAAAACTGGTAGTATCGCGTGGTATTTAAAGTGGTAAGTGGATTTCACATTTCGAATGTGATCTAGGTCTTTAATCGACATGTGTTCTAAAGTTGTTTTACAAAACAACATTTATCGCACAATTTTAAAGTGTTAACGTTTATATCAATAAAAACGCGAAATTAATTAAGGATCGCCAGATTGAGATTGAGGGAGCGATAAGCTTACGACCGTTGGATGCAAGCGGTAGGTTAACAAATGGGATTGGTTCATTGTGTGAGTTAGAACGACTAACACCTGTACACCTGATTTGCGTGACATTACGCGATTGTCTTTTGATTGAAGGCTGGCAGTGCGATGAATCTACAACCGTTGGATAGCATGCTAATTTGTGAAGATGTGTTATAAGTACTGTGTGCCCGAGTGCTATGTGAGTTTGTATGGGCTAATTCACGTAAGTTTGAAACCGAATATTAAGATAAGGGTTGATATATTATAGTTATGTGCAAAGCCTTATGTTTATTACATATTGAGTTTCCATATGAAATAATCGTAATGTTGCGTTGTGGGCACGTGAATATAGTACATCATAAAATCTCGTGCTGATGGTATAAGCCTTGGTTGGAGTATTATAAGCAATAGCATATTGGGTTAAAGACATGAACCATTGTTATAATGTTAAGTAATAAAGCCAGGAGGATGAATGTGTTTTATTATCTTTTTCCTTAGAGGGTTGGTTAAAGAGCTGTGTATATCGGGTTAATTACCATTCGATACATAAGTCAGAGGAAAAGCTCCAAATATATGTAAGGCGCTTCATAAAAAAGGGACCAAGGTTAAAATACAAGACATATATATATTATAGTTATGGGTGCGCAATTAAAATTACAAAAGGTTCCACTGTTCGGGCTTAAAACAAACAAAGCATTAAATGGTGGGACCCAAGTCACGAATCGCATCAGAGAAAAGTATGGCAGCAGGACTTATTGACAAAAGTTCTGATTGAGATAAGCAGACCCGATTCATTTATAAACAATTAGTCTCATATTTGTTTGAGTTCTGCCTTCAAGCGCATCTGAGCAATTCATCGCATCGGAAGTATTCAGTTGCGATTAATCGCATCGGCAAATAGAACAAAAGGGTTTATAAAGCTGTGGGGCCCGAACCTTTCAAAGTTTAGCATTGGTGGTTCAATATGGGTGCATGGAAGGGCTGACCCACAGAATTGTGTTCTTTTTCCTAAGTCAAAGAAATGCACGGAGAGCTTTGGCTTCTTGGAATATATGAATGGTGGTTCATTAATATAAAACCCAAGGTTTATTAAGAAGTTTTTATAACATTTGATTTGGGTGCAGATATTCGTTTTATGAGAATGAAAAATCATGGATGTGCATTTAATGAGTATTAGCATTCCTTTTAAATACGAAACAAAAGGTTATATCTTTGATGGTTGAGGTCGTATTACGTAATGAAGATTGTGAGTTCAGATATATATATGATCCCGTTTGGTTAAAAAGTTTTTATAATAACACCGATAGTTATTTATGTTCTATTAAAAGACATTTGTACATACAACAGTTATACAACTGCAATGAACAGGGAAAATGCAAAAACGAAAGGAGACAGAGGGTGCTAGAGATATTTTTTGGGAGAGAAAAAAACAGAGAGAGCAGAGTTGTTGAATGAATTTGAAATATATACTGTAATTGAATGGAAGGGGTTATAATTGTTTTTTACATTATTTGTGATGTAATTGGCAAGTCTCTGAAGAAAGATAAAATCCCACTGTAAAGTTGAAATGGATACATTTTTCTGAACAAACTGACAAAAGAAAAGGGAATGCAGAATTGAAGCAAAAGAAATAAATAAATCAAATATGAAAATTGAAGGACAATAGTAATAAGGTACAAAACAGAGCTGATATTCAAAGTAAATCATCAAGTGTTTCTCTTATGAAAAAGTGAGGGAGTTGGAACTTCCTTCGAAGTTGTAGCTTGCAAAATTTGAGGTTGGAGCCTCATGTAGGTTGGTGCTTACAGAAAATCAGTGGTGAGAGGGAGTTGGAGCTTGCCTTTACATCACAACAATAATGAGATGTGGTTTTCTCCCTTTATGGGTTTCCACATATATCTGTTTTCTCTGTGTGTGATGTCTATGTGTTGACATGGTTATTCAATCTGCTTAATACTTTCTTCTCTCATAATAAGTCTTCTGTTACATTATCTTAACATTTCTGCTCATGTATTAAGATTGTTCCCATATAAAGTTGATCATGAAGTTAAATTGTAAATAAGTTTAATTGAAAGTTTTAAAAAGTTCATGAATGTGTTAAACTAATTCACCCGCCCCCCTCTCAGTTTAACTAAGGTTTCAACAGAATGAAGGATGAATGATGATAAATGTGGATTTAACATAAGAAATCAATATTTTTAACTAACCAGTGATCGAGCCTTGGGTCTGGTCCCAATAAAAGTCAGAGAAATGCTCAAAGCATGTTTGACTGATAGCTTAGAATACTGAATACTTATAGGGGATGGGAAATTAGTAATTTTTCCCGGTGAAACTTTATTACATGCTTTCTCCACTTCTTTCTACCTACCCAGTCTTATTCTAACATTTTTTCTTCATTTTGTAGGTGAATTTAGGCTTGCAACCTTAAAACATTTATTCTTTTAAGCGTAAACTATCTAAATCTACCTTATTTCATCTGAGGGCTTAGATTAAACTATTGAGCTCCTCATTATTCTCTACCTATCTACTAATTTGTTAGGATTAAACTGTCTGACAAATATTTATTTACTATCTAAAACATGGAAATTGAAAACATGACAATTCAAGATTAAACTGTTTAACTCATCATGAATTATGGCATTTATTGACACTGTGCCATAATCATTTATTTAACAGAAAAAGTAAAAAGTAGTGGCATTTGAACTTTCTCACTTTCATGTCTTATTTTCATCTTTTTATTTTGGGGTCTATATATTTTTTTAGGTCCTTTGATTTTTCTTTTAGGACTTTTACCCTCTTTTTTTATTTTTTATTATTTTTTTATTTTTTTATTTTTTCAAAATATGGGAAAAAAACTTGCAGAAAGCAAGGTATGTACATATTTACAAGACTATCAAAATTCAATTCAAAATTATGAGTCCTATATTTATAGGACCCTAACACGAACCACTTGGAGAAATTGCATAGGACATACACCATATGAGCTAGTATATGGGAAACAAGTCCTTTTGCCGATAGAGTTCCATATCAAGACTTTCAGAGCTGTAGTCCAATTAGGGCTAGATATTTGTGAGGCACAACAACAACCTCTTTTACAGTTGAATGAGTTAGATGAATTTCAAAGGGATTTTGTTTAGCATAACATATTGGCTCAACAACAGCATAAGAAGTTGCATGATAATTCTATCCGGAAAAATAAATTCCAACCAGGTGAATGGGTACTCCTTTATGATTCTAGATTTAAATATTTCAAAGGGAAATTCCATACACGTTGGATGGAACCTTATGAGGTAGTTAAAGTGTTTGAGAATTGAGCGTTAAAAATAAAAACCATTGATGGACATAATTTTGTGTTCCTAGTAAATGGGGATAGATTAAAGGTATATTTTTAGTCCCTTACTAAAGGATATTTTATGCAGCAAGTCCAACAACAACGTGAAAAGGAGATGGTAGGTGGAAACACCGACCCATTGAATATTTTATTATTTCTTTTCCTTATATAAAAAAATGAAAAAAATGACAAAATTATAAGTTATAAAAAAAATTGTTGTAAGTATGAAAATCAGTTGACTAACATGATTGCAGAAGGATCGACCTGAAAACCATCATGCTGGCAGGGAAATATAAAATTCAAATAAAAAGGGAATTTTGCTTTATTTTTAGATATGTTGGTTGTCACGAAGAAGAAGTAGGTTCAAGGAATCAATCCCTTACCCAAGTTTGGGATAACTAGCATGGAAATTTTTGTCCAAGTAACGCTTAATTCCCGCCGCATTTACTTTTTCCAACACCAGTGCAGGAAAATTTTCAAGGAAATTATTTTGACTTTATTCTATTTCCCGTTTCACAAAATTCCCCCTATTTTTATTTTCTAACAATCCCGTGATGAATTACCCTCCTCTTTCTTCTAAGGAAATTACCCTTAACCAATTTCGTAAAATCCCTCTTTTTCCCTTCATTTTTTTCCCACATCTTGTTTCTCTTATCCCCGTTGGTGATATTATTCTTGGAATCCCTACTGAAATATTCCTTCCCTTTATGAAATTTACCCCCTTCCCACTTCTTTATTCCCTCATAAATTGATTGGAGGATTTAATGTAGTCAATCCATAAGGCATGCTCATGAAACGCCAAAGGATGGTGAATAAAACTTTTTCTTGTATATTCAGGAATTTTTTTTTAAGTCCAGCTGAATAATTTTTCTCTATCAGGATTTTTTTTTGGTAAATTCCCTGGTGCAAGAACACGCAGTGAAAGTAGTTAGTGCAAGCACGATGCAGTGCAAGCAGGATCAGTGCAACCACGATTAGTTAAATAACACGACCGACTGTGAAAGCACAGTGTAAAACAACCTTAAAACAATACATGAGCGCTTCACACAAAATGCTTATGGAATTTAATTTCTCCACATATAAATTATTACTGCACTCATAAATCATAGCACTATATTTTTTAATTAATAATTGTTTTATCATTTACTAACTTAGTAAATTTTTAAAGTGCAAGATATATTTGGTTTTGAAATATAATATTTTTGATAAGTACCAAAATATGTCTTAATTAAATTATGAGGTACAATGAGGGATAGTACATATTGTTTGAAATCCCATACTTACCCCATTTGAAAGGATCCTCCATCACTTGTTGATCATTATCTTACCTCATAACCCGATCATCCATGACCATTACACCGTCATCGTATAAGCCTCCACCACATTAAATTATTACCACTTTCATGTAGTAGAGCGATACATGTACATCTAATCCGAGGAGCCATTTGTAATCATTGAACAAGATTGGATGGATGGGACTGAAAAGACAATGGATGGATGAACCTTCGACATAAAAATTGACGGTAACCTTTGATACCTCTCACTGTGAAATATTTTTTGAGGCTGTGACATGGAATTGAGATGGATTCGAATATGGCACCTATAAGAAATTAACCATCGTCCTTGAGGGAGATAGAACGGAACGCGAAATACCAGAACAGTCTTGCACTATTGCAAGAATCTAGGTTCCTTCCATTTTTGCAGAAGTTTGATGGCTTCAACATGGCTGTGGTTCTTGAGTTTGCAAAGACATTTGAAGGAGACCGAGCTAGAATCGACTCATTAGAATTGGAAGTCATGGAGGAATCCATCACGTAGGCTGTAGGTTTGCCAACTACAAGGGAACAGTTATTTAAAAAGGAGAGGCTTGAAAAGAAACAATGGCATCGGTTCATGGTTGAAAAAAAGCTCAAGGTTGAGTGGAAGAAGGGGCTTCCACATAGCTCCATGATTGGAAAATGGCAAGACCTCCTCTTAATTTTACAAAAGTTCCTAAATTGTGAAGGGCGTTACTCCTTAACATTTTTATATCCTCTTTGACTATTTCTACACTTTGAGTCGGGGAAACTTATTAATTTTCCCTACTACCTTCTTTGAATTCTTGAGAAGACGGTGAAAGGTGTGCAGAGTGGGGATACAAGCCAAGTTTCACATAAGCTATATCATTATGGGCTCATTACAATCCTCATCAAGAAAGCACTGGAAGAAAAGGGAAGGACCTGGAAGCCATTCCTAAAATATTTTTGGGAAAGGAGTGCAGGGAATTCTTCTGGAACATGTGCAAGTAGGAAAAGGAAGGCAAAGACATTGTCAGGTGCCAAGCAGAAGAGTAAAAAAATTCCTGTGCAAGTAGAAAATAATTCTATCAAAAAGGCTTCAACCTCGATAAATAAAAGAGTGACCAAAACCCCGACCAAGAAGAAAATTTTCTCTCTAGGGACAAGTCAGCATCGGTCAAGCTCTCTGATCATGAGAGATTAATCACCCCAGGTTTCACCTAGAGATAATAACCTTTCAGTTCATGCAGACGTGGCATCCCACACTATGGGGAATGAAAATAATGCAGAGAGGGAGGATGAAATATCTTTTTCGGCCTTCATCCATAAGTTAAAAATAAAAAATATGACACCAAGTGCACGAGAAAATTAGGCAAAGGGTCAAGAAGATGATGAGGCATAGTACATTGAGACCCCCAACAATTTTGATGAACAAGGTACTGAAGTCCCTGATGGTTTGAATGAGAAGGGTACTGGAATCCCTGATGATTTGGATGAATAGGGCAATGAAGTCCCTGATGAATTAGGTGCGCAAGGTACTGAAGCCCTTGACACAAAGGATACAGAGGGTACTGAAACCCTTGGTGATATGAAAATTCCTGTTGGAGAAACCCTTGGCGATTTTGATTTTGGAAATGATGGGACTTGGTTGGAGTCCGTTGCAGAGAAGGTATTCACATCAGAGGAGCTAGGAACGAAAACCTATACCCTCTACCTCAATAGCCGGATAATATAACTAGAACAACAAGTTTATGACTTGGAGGCTTTCAAATAGGTCATGAAGGAGAAAATTTGTCAAAAGCAAGGCCAGGTAGGGTCAGTTACAGAGGTCGAGGAACAAAAACAACAAGTGATAATGTTGAATTTTTAGGCTTCTAAATGTTACAAGTGCCTCAAGAAGGTGACAAAAAAAATAACAAAAGCCCGAGTTATAAAGACGAAGGTAGTAAAAGCCAAAATCAGCATTGAAGTGAAGGATTGAAAGATGGTCCTCATTTTTTAAGTATTTTTGCAGAAGGTAAAACATTGTGTGAGGCCACACAACAGATTAGGGATGGGAGGATGTTGGTGTGCCAAAATGTCCTATTTTCACCCTCTTCCAATAATCATTAACCTCTGTTTCATATTTATAAACCTTGTCATTTACTGCACTAGTCCAAGATAATCGTCTATTCCTATATATACTTCGTATTTCATAATTTAGAGTTATTAGGTGCTTAATTAATTACTTTATATTGATTTCATTCTTTAATTATTTATTGTAATGTACAATTACCTTCCTAAAATTAATTGAAAAACTAAGTGTTAATTATTATGTAGCGTGATTCAGTGCAGGTAGATTCGTGCACCCGCCAACACATGTTTCTCCGTGATCTCTGCAATAGTTGATCATTCCATGCGAGCGTTTTTTATCCAAATCTCTTAGTTTAGTGTGGATTATCTGAAGATGGATATGATGGAGTATAGTTAGGGTTCCTTTCCAAATATATGGTCTATGGACATCAAAACTTGTGCTTTGTTATAACCATTAGCAGGTTTTCTATATTTTTTGTTAGTTCATTCAGCCGATAGGCTTGACTTGGAAATGGATCTGTAATTAGGAGATTATGGCTATAGGCTGAAAGACAGTAAATAATGTAGATCTTAGGTAGAGCTAGGTTAAGAGATATTTGCAGATTGTAATTGTGATTATTTTGTAATTTTGTAATGCCCTCATTTTGGGTTGGACTTGCACTATCATGTATGTTTGTTGATCCAAGTTAATACAAGGAACTTACGCCATGATTTCTTCACGCTATGTTTAAATCTTATTTATGCATTGATTAAGTGTTGAATCGTTTCATTTCTTAAATGAGAAATGAGCTGGTTAGCTAGGGCCCAACCAACCCAGCTCGTTTACCTTAGTGCTTTCACCTTTTAACAGGTTCATGTATATTTATTTATTTACAAGTGCATGGTTTGAATTATTATTAATTTTTTTTCAGAGTTCTGAGTTAAATTCATTCTTAAGTCAAAGCGTGAATAAGGATCCATGAGTGAATTTTGAATCAAGTTAATTTCTTTCCTGTAATTTCTTTCCTGCAATTCTTTCCTGCAATTTCTTTCTGCAATTCTTTACTTAGTTTTCTTCCGCTCGTATCGTGCAAGAAGTTTCTTCCTACACTAGTGCATGTAGAATTCTGCACTTCGGTCTACTCATTTATTTCACAGCCTATGTTTCATTCCTTTCTCTGCTTATGATTTCACTTATTTCTCTAAAAAAGAATTGTTAATTCAAAGTAATCATTCTCAACATTAAAATATAAAATTCTAAAGGTTCTAAGAGTGACTACACGAATTAAGAAAGGACGCCATTGCAAAAATTTCACTTTACACTTGCAGCTCACGACTTGAGAGAAAGGATCATAATTAATCTGTAACGTTATAAGTGAATCATCGAAAGATAGTTTGATTGAATGAAAATTACTTTGATCAATTGCTTTGATTTTTAAGAATTGTTTCCTCCTTGCAAAGTTAATTCTCATTGTTAATAACAATTAATTAAAACATTCCTTTTTGTGTGTGTAATTTATCTCAGAATTCAACCTGTAATTGCAATTAATTTCTAAAGTAATTGGAAACTTTCGTCAATGAAGCTCTGTCCCGATGCAACAGCTAGTTTCTTGTCATAGGAACTTAGAGAACCTACATAAAGACATAATTATTCAGTAAAGGCAGTAAAGTATACTTTTTCACATAAGTTTGTACCTACACTAGTGCAAGCAGATTGCACGAGTACGGGGAACACTTGCTTAGTGTAGAAGGAAAATCATTTGGAAATTAGTTATTTGCAAGGGCCCACTTGTTAAGCTGTTAGCCATATATACTGAAGATAAACATAGAGTTCATTTTAGCATTTAATATTTCTTCGATTTGCGTGAAATTTCCTTTCCCTAATTTCCTCGCAAATTCATGCTTTTACATTCTAGCACTAGAATTTATTTGGTGTCGATTGCCTTTGAAATTGTCTTCTGTACGATTCTGCAATATTTTAATTAATAAGTAGGAATAGGAATAGGAAAATTTCATACCACTTGTGGAATTTCCTGTGCTTCATCTCTAATTTTATGAAACCCCTGGGTTGACAATTAAGTGTTGAGGAGTTTGCTTAAGTGAAATTCCTACACCCAACATGTATATGTTCATTGACACGCCTGTGAAGTGAAACTTATACCCCTATGAAGTGAAACTTAGGTAAGTATGAACATACCCCTATAAATTGAAACTTAGGGAAGTATGAAAGGAGTCAAGAGTCATCTAAAGTGAAACTTAGGGAGGTATGAAAGGGAGGCTAAACCTCAAAAAACGAGTTCCATAAATGAGGCGATAATAAACATCCATGTACAAAACACTCATACCAGTTTCCATGTGTAATTTTAATAGCTACTAATCATAATTATCTAATACTGAGGTGTCTAAAGAGATTACCAAACCATGGCAAATACTTGAGTGCCATTAAATATCAATTGAATAATAATGCCTAATTCCTTGGGCTTATGTTTGGAATCACAATTTTTTGAGACATGATTTCATTTCTTTGATGTAACCTTGACAACCCTGAAATTTACTTGCATTAGGACTACCTACATAATCTAATGCCACTATATGGGTTACTTGCTGTGTTATCATGCAACAGATATGAGGATCATACGTGCTTGAACTCCATACATAGACAACAGAACAACAGAAATTTAACAGACTTAAAGATAATAAAAGGTACAGGAGAATCACTGCATTGTTGGATCTGTTGTTGATAAGGCCAAGAGGAAGCCCTCTACATATAAAAACTTGGATGACCTCAACATTTAAGAACAATATATGGCTGGTATACCAATTGAGAAGTTAAAGACTTACCTATAAGTGATCTTACTACTTTGTATGTACACACTCTGCTAAAGTGAAACTTAGGAAAGTATGAAATTGAGTTTAAACCTCAAAAATGGGTTCCATATATGAGGTGATAATATTTATCTATGTACGAAATGCTCAAATGAGTAGATGAAAAGGAGGACTGAGACCACCCCTCGACAAAAAAAAGGGATAAATTCATTCACCCCCTAAAGGGAAACTTGGGGAAGTATGAAAAGGAGGCTAAGCCTCATAAATGGGTTCCATCTATAAGGCCATAATAGGTACCCATGTATAGAGTGCCCAAATGAGTAGAATAAAAGGAGGAGGAATGATACCCCGCATCCAAAATAATGGATAATTTCATTCATCCCGAGAAAGGCATGAAGCTAAATATATCATGTATATGCCAATGATCTATAGATGAGGGGCTTATACCCCACTTGCTTCACCAACACTAATACCATGCGGAATTATCTCTGATCTATGTGCTCTGTTTGATATCCAGATCCATGCACTTCTAATGGCTGCGAAGCCTATTTTAACATTGCTATGGTAACTGCAGAATTCTCTCTCAATTTTCTTCTACATGCATGTAAGTCTGCAATATGCCAATCCATTTCCTAGTGTTGTTTAGTGTAACCTGCACATGAAACAGCTAGAGAACAAGCATACTCATCATGTCTCTAAGTTGGTTTATCATTTTCTATTCACGAACTACACATACAAGGACTGGATATGCCAATTTCCTTCGAGGATTTGAATTCGTTCTTATATCCAATGTCCTTAGGTTGTAGTGGTCAAAACACTAACGCGGCTACTATAGGAACCTTAAATAACCCTTCAAATATTAATCAATGTCTTTATATTTCTCTAGGACGATTTAAGTAAAGATATTCCAATGCTAAAAGGAAATATTCCCCAACAATAATTAACAACACAAAAGCCTTTATACAATATAATTAGGAGCTAATCCTCTAGATGTGATTTTATTGGAAGAGACTATGGGTTGAGTTCATGACATTATTAAATCAAATTAGAAGAAGGTGAAGGGATGGTGGCTAATTTCTTGTAGATTCATTTGGGTCATTGGGTGGACTAATTACATGTTATTGGGATTGTCTTATGTTGTGATTTCCTTTGTAGTGTTGTTAGGATTGGTAATTTTCGCTCATAGGGATATTTAGAAAATTGAGATCATCCTCAGTGTGTCTCATTTCCTTATGTGTTATTCATAGCCAAACCCACATTTGGCCGATATTATTGGTAAAATTAAACTTTCATTTCAAAGGGAAAAAGCCCTATAGTCCGTAACATACCAGCATAAAATTCACCTATATAGTGTTAGTCTATGTTTGTCACAATACTTTGCAACTGTAAATGATGATATTGAAGGGTGCAAGTCCTCCATTTTTGGAGGCTCTTAATTGGAACTAGAAAAGAGGGAGGAAGCTTTCTGTTTGTCCTAACCTAAAATTCTCAGTATACCAAGCATTGGGTCTAGTTGGGTGGAGACAAACCTATGGATCTCTTGAGGAAATTAAGGGTGTAGATGTATATCTCTGTAGTCCCTTTCTGATCAAAGGGTGGAACTGTGAATCTCTAGAGTCCCTTGCTGACTAAAGAGTAGAGATGAGAATGTCTAGAGCCCTTTACTGACCAAAGGGTGAAGATGAGAATCTCTGGAATCCCTTTCTATAAATGGGTGGAGATGTGTATCTCTCACGTCCCTTATGGATTGATGGGAGGAGGAAAAACTACCTCTGGACTGCCTGTACTAGTCTACAACCAAAATGAAATAGGAAGGGTGGAAGGGAACATATCTCTGCAATCCCGAGCCTAAACACTGAGACAAGTTTCATAATATAGGGGGTGATAATTGCATAGTTGGCAGTTGTTAATGGTTGGGAGGAAAATCGTGAAACCTATCCCTATACTCATCCTTAGGTATCCTAAAAATTATGATGCCCAAAAATCATTCAAGACTACTCCCTACAAAATAGGGTTACAAAATGGCATGTACTTCCTAGATTACATAGCATTTTGATGTCATATGTAGGCAAGGGTTATGTTGTATATGTAATTAGTATGTCAGAAATTGCAGCCGTCAATAATGATGTATGTTTAGGCAAGGAGTTGTGGTCTTAAAATCTGTTGCACACCTAGGTTCCATGGCCACCCCATACACTAAGGTGCCTCCATAGGTTGAATGACCTACACAAGAGATAATAGGCATGAAGCGAGGCATTAGGTCCCCCTAAGACTATGCCAACACACTTCAGATGATGGTACCTGACACTTGAAAGAGTTCATATTATCATATTAGTACTTGATGTCCCATATGTAGCTCATGATGTTCATAATAATAAAACCTAGTACATATGGAATGATATTGTTTAGGGGCTTATTAAACTCCAATCCATCCTTGCATATACTTCAATTTGTTTGCATATAAAATTTGACAATGGATTATACTAAATCTATCCCTAACATTTCCTTGGATAGACTAGACTGTCAATTATAGTGTTTAGTTTATAATCACATGCCCTCTCTAATGGTTGATCATGCAATGGTATGTTATATGTATTGGGGTAGTAGTAGAGTGTGTTGTCAATAAACCATGACAAAATGGAAAAATGCTCCAAGAATAGCCTAGGTTGCGCACATAATTACACAGTTTGAAAAATTTTGAGGAGTTTGATGTAGAGGTTGTGTAAGATTGGTGGCTATTCGGTCTGATGAAACAACCAAGATATGAATCCCATATAATTTTCTAAGATTTACAGGTAGTTGCAACACTTTTGGAAGGGTACCATTATTTACCTATGAACTCAACAAATGTCAGACCATGGGATATTTTTCCTGACCATTGGAATCTATACACTTCAAGGAAATAAAACTTGAGATAGTATGTTGCATTCTCGGGGCGCCTTGTAGGTTGTCCTCTCAGAACCTGAATGTGGCTAAAACCATGTGCTGGTGTGAGTATAGCATAAAGAGAAATTACAAATTTTAATTAATTTCCGTTTTCCCTCAGGATCTGGCATTTTTGTAATTATTGAGTGATTGTCCTTCTGATTCATCAAGGACTCAATTCCCACGTCTAGATATCAAATTTTTATTTCTCATGACACAATTTTTGTTATATTTGTATATGAACGGGACTTGAAGTATCACCTTAACAACGATATCAAATAACCTCAACGTTGTATTACTAGGCACTAGAATTTGGCCCATGGAGGATTCGACCATGTCTATCTAACCTACGTACTAAGGATGCCTAGCGATCTGAAAACCTCTAGAGGGAAATTATTTATTTTATGTGCAACCATACATAAACTAATAATGGTGGCTTATTGTAATTCCGTTGAGACATGTGATAGGAGTGACTCGTTATAAAGCTTCCTTGGTGATTACTTGTATAGGTGTTATTGTTATGGTCGAAGCTCCCAAGTAAGTAATATATACCCTCTTCAAGGACAACACAGATATTCCAAGACTCTATTATCACTGGTATTTATTTATGGTCTATGCATGTGATACATTTCCTTGTTGAACTAGTAGATATATTTTTATTTCATTTATGATGGGTTTATGACCGCATCAATCATATGCTTAATAATGTTGAATGGGGTGTTAAGAACTCCTTGTTGTGGCTCTCCTAGCATCGAAGACCAGTGGTTCTCTTAACGAAGAATTAGAACAATTGATGTGAAATGTTGAGGTGATCTAAGTTGGGGACTTGGAATGGTGTGAATTCCTTGCCAATGGGGCCATGGAATAGAAAGTGGAGGTGTCTTTATGGTCACCTATTTGAGAAAACATTGCATCATAGATATACCATTGTATGTGTTTTTTCACTATAATATTTATTGGGAAATCCACACCCCAGTTGCTAAGATAATTTGGAAAAAGGAGGTGATCAATGTCATAGATTTTAGATTATCAATCTCATAAGACCAAACACCTATGGGTAGGATAGCAAAAGAAAGTATCAACTAACCTCGACAATCTTTATATAGACAAATAAATCTCCTCCGATTGTCATGGATGAAAATTCATTGAAAACGTAGTGTTTTACCATGTTTATATATGGAGGGCCTCAACTACATACAGAAAAGATCCAAATAGTTTAATCTAGGGGGAATTTAATAAAACTTCCACATATTCCTATCAAGTTAAGAAGATCAAAATATGGATTTTTAAAACAAGATTTACCACGGGATTATTCGTCTTGATATATTTGATGCGTGGATTGCAAATATAGCTTGTGGAAACATATTTTAATTTACAATGTCAATAAATTATTTAGACGTCCTCATCCTGCCACATATCCTCTGCAACTTATTATTACTTTCTTTTCTCATGTTTCCTTTCCTAAATCATTATTATGACTTCATGGATGAACCAGAATTTGATTCTAGTTGGCATGCCCTTCAAAGTGTAGGAAAATAGGATTTAGAAAAGTTGGAGAGAGAAAATAAAGGAAATATCTTAGTATTGATATTGCAACAATATATTTTTCATGCACAATGAATCAGAATAGATGAGGTTAAATCAATGAAACATTGTGGCATAAAAATTAATGATTCTCAATGATAATGTAATTGAACTTTGTCACTAAAATATTCTTTTTAAACATGAAATAACACATTTTATTTTTACCTAGATTTTACCTCCACCTCAATACAAAATTTTGAAGTTCTACATTTGATATTTCTGCTAAAAATGTTCATGTGAACATCACATAGAAGTTAGATCCCAAATAATGGGAAATTTAGGAAAGGGGTGGTGGTGCTTGTTGGTTTTATAGAAGAGCCACTTGAGTACATGACCTTTCCTTTAGCAATATTTACCACTTCTCCAGAACCTGACATTGGTCGTCCATTAGGTTTCCATCACTCTCATAATTCATTCAAAAATATAAGTTTAGCACAACACTGTAACAAAACTAATATTTCCAGATTCAATAGCTCCCTAGATATTTGAGAACTAATAATATCCTCTTCTCTATAAAATGTTTCCTTTCCAAAATCTTCAAACCCCTTTTACTGCTCGTGAAATGTCCGAGAGATCTAGACATGGTGAGAGACTTGGATCTGAACTATTTTTCGTCTTTAGTCAATTAAATTTCGAACTCTGTACAGGAGCCTCAACTTATCTTACGACTTTAGAAATGCAATCTCATAAACCCTTAGAGATATTTTGTCTCACCTATCACGATATAAATGGTTCTGGGTACTCCAGAGCTGCTAAAGGAAATCATCATCATTTGGCAGTATTGGAGTAGATAGGGTGGGTTACAACGACTTAAAAGAGAGATTATTCATGCTTCAATTAATTTATTTGTGAAGGATTTACACAGGGTTTCATTTTGTTTATTTTTCAAGCTTGTTTATCCAAGAACGTCCTATCAAAATTTAGAAATTATTTTTCTAGTTTATCCTCGACTTACGACTCCCACAAAGATTTTGGCCTGTGGCCCTCAAAAGCTTTGTCTACCTCAAAATTTGCTTGTTTCTTTCCTTAGGTCCAAGATGCTTGCATTCGGGTCTACTCCATTCCATGGATGAATCAGAGGGCAACAGTGAGTGATTTTTTCAATCAGTTACCACTGGCCCTAAAAAGATGAACAAAAGGACATATTGTTTAGGCACAATGCAACAAAGATGAATGATCTAGAACTTGCATAGTATATGCGGAAGATTTTTATCATCATGTAGACATTAGATAAGGAAATGAAAAATATTGGCAATGGTATGAAGGCTAGTGAGGAGAAAATGAATTAGTATAAGTCTCTTTCATATATGTTTGGATTCTCATACCAATGCATGGTTAATATTATATGGGCTTTGCCACATGCTAGCGCATTTCCAAAGTACATAGATTGGACTGACAAGCTATGAGAGGGAAACACAGATGAAGTATTCCCCACTGGATACTGGTCTATTCAAGTGTAAGACCACATGGCTCATTTAATTCATGGAACAAGGATTCATGAGATTTTTCTTGTATACATTAAACAAATGAAGGAAATTGATGGTGTTAATAGGATCAATAAGTACTATTTTAAACTTATATGCAGTATTTGTGAGGTTGCTTATGGAGCATCTATGCGGTGTTCTGATCAATATTGTCATGTTTCTTATCATCCCCTTTGTGTATGCACTGTAGGATTTTTTTTTGAGATATTGAAGATAAGGTTAGGCATGAAGGATCTACTAATGAGAATTAATTCCCTTTGGAAGGAAGCATAGACAATCACAGATGAGCGGAATCCAATAGTTGTTGCACCAGTACAACATTTGACTGATAAGATTGCAGACCACTTTAGTTATTGGGTAATTTCACTTTTAGCTGCTACTTTTGCATTCTGGACCATTTTTGGGTCAAATATCTTTCCATCCATTACACACACAGGGCCTTATGATTCCATTTGCATTACATTAGGCTTTCATTAGGGACCTAAGGCTAGCATCATAGAACTAAGGAAAGAAACAAACCAATTTCCCTACGTTCATGGACCCATAAGATAGCATCTGTGGAACAAAGTATTTCCCTACCTTTTTTCGCGTGGAAGGTGGTTATTTTACATTCACCTTAGCATTAAAAATATACCAGATTTGAACAATAGCTCTCCAAGCTATAGGCAAACCAAGTCTGTGATATGAAAATCCAAGTTGGGTTGTTTGTTTTCTAACACGTCCAATTCCAAGCCATTAATTGGCAGCGTATCTCTGGGAGTGAGTTTGTCTTTTTTTTGTGGGAGTACTCATATTGGGAACATGTTGAAATAGACTTTGGAATAGTTTCGACTCACACTGCTACAGGGAAGGGGCTTTCAAGACATTTTTTTAAGACAAAAAAAGTCTTTTGTTTTAAACATTTAATCTAATGTAAGATTCTATACTTGTGCTTTAAGAGAATGAAAACATAGGGATACAAGGATACATTTTACTACATATCACTAGAGATGCAGAGTTAAAACCTTATTTTTAACGTGACCTCTACATAATTTAATATTAATTTAAACTATTTTCAGAGCAAGATTGAGTTTCTATGAGTTCGCTTTTTCTATATCCATACTTTCAAATTTATGAATATATGTACGTTAATATGACTATATGTATTTTTATAGGTATCCATTACAATTATATCTAGATCGGAAGTAACAATTAAATATTGTGAGATACTTAATTTACAATGCCTCTTCATTTCTCATAGAAACCGTTATCAACCAACACCCTCATGACATAGGGGGCATATTTCAACAAGGCGCCGCCACAACGCTATGACAAATTTTGCCAACATCAATGCACTACAACACTCTGAAGAACTTTGAAGAATGTTGTCTACATGAATGTTCTACAACTCATTGGCTCTTGGTTTTGTCCCTACACCAAAACTCATTAGCTCTTGCTTCAGTCCCTGCCCACTCTGAAGCACTTTGAAAAATGCTCTCAACATCAATGCATCTAATTGACATGCAGATTTTAAGATATGCACTTGGGGATCAGAACAATTTGACGTCTCGAGAAAACATGTTTATTTATCAACTTGATCATTAATTTGAAGGCAACCGTAAGTAAGGGGAGTTCGTTTCAGCAGGTTTTAAAGTGTTCATATCATGTCTCTCTATTAGATAACAATCAATACTTAATTATAGACGATATATTGAAAATAAAATATTTCTTTGTAATATTGGCTTTGAAAGTGTCATGGCGCTGTAGTTGTGAAATATAATAGTCTATTTGTTGCAAGTATTCTCTGATAGGTGTTTTTTGTGTGACATCCTTTCACCTGGAGAGCTCTTGTATTCACATGTGTCTTCCAGATTGGGTAGTACCACACTATGTTATCAGAAATGGCACACTAAGCTACAATCTTTGCATCAAATGGTCAACACAAAGAAATGATCTGGAAAGGCGTTTCTTTATCTTTACTCACTTAATGGTTGTATTTGAAAAAAATAGTGATACTTTATTAATTTGTTTTAAAATGAAGAAAAAGAAAACACAATGTTATGATGTGAATTTAATTTTATTAAAACATTGATAAATTACTACTTGATATAAACTTGAATCCCACCCTTACATTATTTCTATATTTGTATTAAATAGATCACACCATCCCGTCTGCACCCCCCTCATCTATTATCTTATAGGGTTTGATTGCTTGGCAACATAGACATGGCTATAACTTAGCTTCTCTTTTTAAAGCTTGTTCTCCTCCTCGCTGCAAAATGTTGCCTATTATAGAGTAAAAACTTGAAAGAAAAAAGAGTTGGCTCTTTTATAAGGAGGTTTCTAAATAAGCTCCATACAATACATTTACAATATGTGTAGAAAATTCACTGAGTATAATTGAGCACATATGTAACTTAACATCTTTTGCTGAAGGAGAAAACATGGTACTGCATGTTAACCAAATGCTAGTGGAGTGATATTGAAAAACTTTTTCATGTTGGTTTGGCCTTATGCTTGTTCATTCCTAGAGGTTGGTTTGGAGTAGAGATGACTAGGTTGTCTAACTAGTTTTTTTTGTTTAGCATCGAGGATGAGAAATGTAACTGATTCTTCTAACATTATGACTATTATGTACTTCTAAGTTCTGCAAATTTATTTCTGATAATTTCACAAATACTATATCCCATTTCGTTCATCTTTGAAAAAAAAATTCATACAGTCTAGCCATTATTTTTTTGTTGCTTCTAGTCATTGCAAACATTGATTTCTTCCAAACATAGATTTGGGAAATGAGGTGAATGGAAGGTACTTTTTAGTATCTTCTTTCAAGGTCTTCAAGAATACTTTTCAATTTTTGTTAGTTCTACTTCCCACCAGATTATCAATAGAGATCTAATTCTAGCTATGAGTGAAGAGGAGTCGCTACACAAGGGGATACTTCCCCACATTTGTGGAGGGAATTCTTGGTAAACTTGGTGTAGAATAGTGTTGTGTCTCATACAAGGAGATTTGAATGAGCCACATGTTGGTGCAAAACTAGCTAAGTACTTAAAAACATGGGCCATGACTAGTTTAGTTAATCCCTTGGGTTTGGTTTGTTAGAATCATAAGTTGTACCATGATAATCTACCAGTAAATTTCATTATTGAGTGGGCTTGATATAAGAGTATATTACTTGTCTTCCATGAATTATATGCCTTTTTACTTGGTAAGCGAAAACCTGGTTTGTTATATTTAAATCCTTGATATTCTCTCAAGTTTCCTGAATTTTTTCATTGATTGGTTAGAATTTTCCGTTCGGTTGCCTTGCTATGCAAAGCCATCATAATCAGACTTTTGATTCTCATTGAAATGAACTGAGGCACTTAGAAAAGACATGTATACATTTCATGTTTTTAATGTTTGCTTATAGTCAAAATTCTTTTGTTGCGTTTTTCTTTCACAAAGCAAAGTCCTTGTAAGGAAACGAGGACTACATAGAGATGTATATTTTATTTCCTATATTGAATGAAGGGGTTCTTTTTCCCTTTGCTTTCATGGCTGAAGTGAGATTTTTTCCCTAAAATCATGGAATTTTATGGAATCAAACATAATACCATTATTATCTGTGCAAATTTTGTTTCAGTCCTTTTATATATTCATATGCATATTATGCCTCTTATAATTAAAGATCATTATCCTTTCGAACCATTAATTCTTGCTTGGTTTCTTAGTAGTTGAAGTTTGAGAAGATTGAAAAGGCTTCAAGGAATGGTCGTTGGAACCTTAACAACAAGGTGTTTTTTTTTCAATAATTTTTTGAAAAATTGATTTCAAGAAAACTCACTCAAGACTTACTTTATCCAAATCACTTGTTCTCAGACTATGGTTCGGGCAACAAAAATTGGAGAATGGGATATTTCATGTTTCAATTCAAAAATTCCTCGAAATGAAATAATGAACATGGGATGTTAACTTAAACAATGTTATGTCTAAAGAGGATTGGTATGTAAAGCTATAAATGAATTGAACAAGTGTAGTTATCCTTTTCATTTTGGGACATTGCATAATTGAAATGTCTATTGTAGGCAATGACCGATTGCCTCAGGGTTTTGGATGAAATTCCGCAAGACAGAAATAGGAGCCCTATTGACAAGGTTGAAAGGATGCTAAGTCAAATGAAGTCTAGACATCCAAAGCCGCCACATTTTCTCCTTTACATATTATCAGAGAGGAAGAATAGTGACCCTTATTATGATTGTGTAATTTTTGTGTGTTAATGAACGATTCTAGTTTTTACTTTTTATGATTCTAAACAAATTTTTGTGACTATAAAATTTCATATTATATATACCTATTCCTTTTTTTAGGGCCTGGGAAGAAGAATTTCCTGTCTGATTTGGGGGTGATCAATCAATGTATTTCACCTTTGAATATCAAGGAGGTCAATGATGAATATTTTAAAAATGTGTCTTTGAAAATAAATATAAAGCTATTTAATCAATATTCACTGATTGATATTTAATCTATATTCTATATTCCCTTTCCTTTTGGGGCAAGCCCCTTGATTTTTTATATTAAGATTTCTAGAACTGTTATGTTCTCATGTTGGTGGCTTCAACTCTGTTTTAGTTATAAATTTTGTATGTTAATATTGTTGGAACTGTTGTTCTGTTCTTTAGGTTGGTGGCCTCAAATCTATCTTAGTTGTGGAATTTGTGCATAGGATGCCTAAAATTTCAACAAAACTAACAATTATTATTGGGAGGATGTTTCACACGGTTCTCCAGGACACGCAAATTCACATTCAATTTTAGCGGTATGCATCTTTAACATCTTATCAAGGCTTATGGATTGGATACTCAGACACTCTGAATTTTAAAATATTTTGTTTTCTGTTAATGTTTTAAATAATTAATATTCTAGCTCCTCTTTAAATCTCTTTTAATTTGTTCAGTCCCATATTTGAATGTTCATATTTGTTGTAGTTTAGTTCCATGTATAAGTATTTATGTACCCGAGCCTGAATTATTATATAGAAAATTAATTAAATATTATGTACCCAAATAAAAATTATCTGATTTGATATTAACTAAATATTCTTGCGTTATAGCTTATCATTTTGTCATACTTTATCATTTGGGAGTTTCTATGCTTCGAAAAAAATATCATGAACCCTTGATGTTTTCTTTCTCGATATTTGCACTGCATAATTCTAATTCTATGATCTTTGGATTTGTTGTTGCTCCAAGTTGACTCTTTGCAATACAGGGGTTTCATGTATTTTTTTGGCCCATACTATAAAGAATTTTCTGTGTTTCTTTCCCCATACTTTAAGATATTATAAGTCTATTTTTTAGAATTGATTATTTGTTTATCTGCTTTTTCATATTTCTAATTGCGACCTGTTTATCTCATATCACAAGGTGTGCTTGATTAGTTTTAAGCTATGTTGCCCAGGATCTGCATAGGTCCCAAAATCCCTGCCCTTTATCAATTAATTATGCTCTCCCCATTTAAAACAATTCACATATGTGCGCTTCTCAAAAGTCTACATTTCAGAGTTTTTGAAAGAAATTTAGACTGAAATATAACTGGAGATCTAAATTTTTAGTGGTTTTATTTCGTAATTTTCTAGGATAAATATTTATTTATATCTATGATCATGGCTTTCGAAAAATTTATGATATGTAAATAGATTTTCATTCAAAATACAATGTGATTGTGAATACAATTTATACGTTTTTTATTGTTTTAAATAAATTTGCTGGCAGGTTGTCTCATGTAGAGAATGACCCTTGATTTCAAGATATAGAGCTTTAGTGGGAACTCAATCATCTAAGTTTGAAATGATTTAAGCTTTGTACAAACCACTGCCCTCAAGAAAGGATGTAGGCATGATCAAATAGTGCTACGGTTTTTATTTCATTGGAAGAATTGTTTTATCCTGCAAATCAATATAGGTAGAGAATGATGCTTTTTAGTATGTAATAAGGTGATTTACAGATATCATTATTAATGTAGAGACGTAAAGATAATATTTTCTCATTTCATTTAGTAGCCCCTTTGACCTATTTCTAGTCAGTAATTGGACATTAATAAAACTAACTTATTTATTGATTACACATTGATCTACTGGTAGAATTTTACCAATCATGCAATCCACCACCTAATGTAGAAAGAAAAAGTGCAACAAATGATAGTCTTTAGGTATGTGTTAAATGATAAGGTATGTTGGTAGGCCAAGGTAGTATGGCTTGTCTGTCACATTTTAGATAAATAGAATAAAGACATAGGTATGGCTACCTTGTAACCCTAGGACATAGAGTATTATTGAAAGGATTAATCAATTTTATTAAACGTTAATATAGAATAATAGTCTTTTTCTATTACACTACAGAACGTCTATTACAAACATTGATTGAACAACAATGTAGTTTTAGTGTCTGCCCAGAGTGTGCCCCAGTTATAATGTGTAACCATAGTGCATAAGGCTATTTTTGGAGTGCTTCATGAGGGCACTTGTGGTCTTCAAAGAGCGGATGCCTTGATTAAGAGTCAAAATTCATGTGTAGGGTATCCACAGTAAAATGTTTCCTCCAAGTGGTGAAATGTTTCAACCAAAATGTGCTAAATCATTTCCAAGAGGTACAACATCCCCTCAATAAGGTGCCAAGTGCTCTCTACAAGGGTGCTATGTCCTCAAGAAGCCTACATCCTCCAAAATAATTCGAACGATCTCCAAATGAAATGGAAATGCACACATAAATCATATTTTTGTGGCCTCTCTAACGTCCTCCAAATGAGGAAGGTTCAATCCAAGTCAAGGTCATGCAAAGTGCATCATCCTAAAAGGTGCTCAAGTGAGCCAATGTAGTTGAACACAAGTTCAGTGCAACATAAATAATAAAAGCTTAGTCATGTCAAATGTAAATTCCACTATGTATATCATGTTAAAAATTGCTTTCAAACTTCACAATGACTCATAGAATTCATACAATTTTCCAAGATTAGGTATAGGAAGGTCATCATTAGCCCCATATTTCATGTGCTTGTAACCTAAGAATAGAAGTATTTCCCAAGAAACCCAACAAGGAGTATGTGTACTAGTAGATGGTGTGGTTTGGGGGTAAACATCCCATGATAGTCATCTGAGGTTATGTATGATACATCCACATTAGTGCCTTTGTTGGGGGAGCACTTATGCATTAGTTTCCCTTTCCTTGGCACCTTAGATTTCCACCTCTTATTGACTGTTTTCCTTGTTTATTAACCTCTTTTGGCTTTTGACTCTTATTTTTCTTCACTTAGCCCTTTTTAAGTATGCATTCGCTGCTTTGTACTTGGGGTGATGTCCTCAAAACAATGGTGCATTGCTAATGCTTTATTTTCCTCATATTTTTTCCTTTTATTTCTTTCTTTATTATGTTTTGTAATTTTTTTTTTAGCATTTTTCTCTTCTTTATTTTTTATTCATTTTAGGTACATCAACCTCACATATTGAATCTTCTTTTATTCATGGTATTATGAAGCATGAACCTATATGTGTGACATATGACAACCAACCCATGTGTGGGGAAATGGAAAGCATCATCAACCTATGGAGAACCATGGATGTTATGTGTGGAATTGTTGTTTTTGTTTAGGATGATAGGATAATTTTTTTTCCTCTAGTTACCCCTATATTTGAAGGGTAACATGACCAATATTCTTGCAACTACACCTTTATGACTATGGTTGGGGGGACAGTTCACACTCCATGAGAAGGTTTTCATTCTGGAATGCAAAGTGAAATGTGTACTCCACATTTAGTTCTTCTCCTCCAAGTCTATAACCTTGAAAGTAAAATCGACTTTATTGATAACAACAGGGAAAAATTGCTCTATGTTTCTAGGTTGTTGTGAATGACCATTGGTTTCTTGTGTTTTCTCTTGGTTGTTGACATTCAAAAAAGGTTACAATGGCTATGTGTATAAAAGAGTTCCCCAATACGGATGTGAAACTTTAGTGTGCACCCTAAGGGTTTTTGGGCACATAATGAACTAGATGTGATGGGCCTTTCCCAAGGTAGAAAAATTATCCTATGGGGCTAGCTACAGTTGTTTTCCTGCTTACCACCCTTTATTGTTATTTTAGTCCAAATATACTAGCTAGAAAAGGAAGCTGAAGGGGCCAGATTGGCTTGGGGTGCTTGAGGTGTCAAAGTGTCCATTGATGGCATTGATTATGTGTTTCAGGCTTTAGCAACTTAAGTAGGTGTTCAACAGATTTATATGCCTCAAAATATAGTGTAGTGGGTTGCACTTGCAATTGATTGCTTGATATGATAGAAAGTAGTAGATTGTATTTTTTTTAGGAGAAAACACTTAATATTCATAGCACAACAGAGAGGGTTGCAGAAAATACAAACAATGTTCCATTTTTTATCTCTTTGTATATATATATATATATATATGCAAAAAATATTTTGTGTTTCTTTGGAAAATCCCTTTCCAGGTATTTTAAAAGGAATGAGTCTGATGAAAAATTTATAACCATGTTTTTTAAATACATAATGCAAACATGTCGTAACATTGCATTCTATTGGTTCCAAGTCAAGATCCTGATGATGAGAAACAGACTATAGAATGCCTTCAAAATATACAAGAACTCTCATATAGATTGTATTTTTACTACATATGAATACAAGATGATTAATTATCCACATTGCGATATTAAGCAATAGATGGAGGGCATTGTGAATTTCATCCTCTTCCCATAAAGAGCCAATTGGGGCTATGCTAGTGATAATTCGCCAAAGAATTGGAGTTGTACTAGTTGTATTAAGACAAGAACCAATAAACATAAGCCTTACTTTGACACACCCAAATGTAATAACGAGCTCCAAGCATGTGCAACATTGCCTCTAGGTTCTCCAATATAAGCCTAATGAAGAGAATGATAGTGTTATTTACCCCTTGCTTTTTTTGATAAAACTCTTCTTTAAGTATTGATATAAATTATGATAATATAATTTTCCCCATGTAAAACTTCCTTTGGGAAACCCTCCAAACGTTTCTTCACATTCTGTGCATGGTGCTCTGTTTTTGGTAGACATGTGCCAAACCTCAAGTGACCCAAGTTAATGTGAATGGTGCTCTGTTGTTGGTAGACATGTGCCAACCCCCAAGGGACCCAAGCGGATTATACCTTGTCATCTTTTTGGTCATTATGGATTTGGCACGGCTTTCCAAATCTCTTGAACTAACCATTGGGGCTATAAGACAATGTTATCTACCTACCTACCTACCTATCTAGATATATATACACATATTTGTTTTCTTTTCCAAAGAAACCTCATGAGTATTTTTTTTATTAGGAGAACACTTCATGGAAAACCCTTAAAGTAGTTTTACAAAATCCATGAATGGTAAATTCAGTAAAGCAGTGGCCCTAATTAGGGTGCTTAACTGCTATGGGATAAAGAGAGTTGAATCTGTAGCCTCCCTAACTTTGGGTGAAAGGTCTCACATTTGGCTCATGACAACTTTTCATACATGGCTTACATATCAATGAGATAATTAAAAAAAAGTTGTTTCTTGAAATAAAAGGAGATATATTAGAACTTTCAAAAGTAGGCTCTGAAAGCTACTGACTATCTCAGAACTTGTGAGCTATATCAACAACATAAAACAGAATTTTCATGGCTTTAAAAAACAAAAATACATCATTGTAGAAGTCAGAGTATATGTCTGTAGATAATTTTATAGCTAAGGTTCATGAATGAAATCATTTGTATTCCCATGCTAAGAAACTGAAATGGTCCAAACACCCCGCTCTAGCCCCAATGCCTCTTTGAAAAGCCATCAGCTACCTTGTTCCTGTCCCTGTATATGTGAGACAAAGAAGTGTGTGGGAAGGTTGGCATTAGTGTTGTATATCATCATGGAGTGGCTATAAAATGAAATTTATGTTTATTTATTCCTTTCATATATATGTGTGTGTGTGTGTGTGTGTATGTGTGTGTGTGTGTGTGTGTGTGTGTGTGTGTGTGTGTATGAAACCCACAAGATACTTCCCAAACCTGGGGGTAGTCGAATTAGGGACTTGATTTTATATCCAAATACCCAATAACATTGGTAGAAATTGGTTGAGCTAACCTCCCATATGTGTGTATTTAATACAAAAAACAATGCACCACAAGTGCAGTAGCCTAGGAAAAAATACATGGCAGGAAACATTTGGCAACGATGAGTAGAGGACGACATTGTATGGTGGATCATCATGGTTTCTATCAGTTGGCCCTAGCTAGTAACATCAAGATTTGGGTTAATAATGATCGGCTCCTAGACTTCAATTTTGGACCCAAATGGTTGCTTGTTAGGGAGCCAGTGGTTTCCCACCCCATCTTTTTTATAGCATTCCTATCCTAGAGACGAGGTTAGCCTCACAAACACTGAGCTTAGTATGGTATTGGGCATTAAATTATTGGAAATTTCAATGACATAATGGATCGATGCAATTCCATTTGATACTCTATTTGATTCTAAGTATTTATAAAATATGTGGGTTTATAGCTCAGTATGGTAGTGAACGTTCAATTATGGGTACTTCCAATGAAATATTATATCACTGTAGCTCTGGGCCTTAAGCATGAGTTTCATGCTCATAGATATTTGTCAATGGGTCAAAGCACCCATTTAGCTTATAGTTTTTTGTCGTAAGTCAAATTCTATGTCCTTATTTATGAGCCACTTTGAGCATATTGTACCATACAAAATAATTTAATTGTGTCGTTGTATCCTCCAATAACCAAGCCGGCTCTGTTAGGGCATGATTCACTCTTCTGGATGACTATATATAGGACATATTTTGTCCTCATTTGTGAGAGAAGTAAAGTAATTTCGATCTAGGATATCACAAGAAAATAACATAGCGAAGGACTAGAAGGGAAGTGAAACTTGAGGAAAAGAAAGAGGCGTGAATTGATTTTCTCACACGTAATGCAAAGGTTAGGGTTTTTGAAATAATTACAGGGTAAAAGATGGAAGACGAGTTGCATAATTGTAGCTGCAAGGCCAAATATTGAAGAAAAAAATTCAGACCTATGATCACAGGAATGAAATCTTGGTTTGTAGTAGATTGACCATCTTTTACTTAAACTTGATTGAAGACAATTTTGGAATAGGTTGACTTGGTGATTGGAAAATTTCAAGGTCTTTGGGTCTTGGAAGTCTCATTTTGGATTTGATTCTCGAAGAAGTGGATTGTTTGGGTTTTCCCCAATTTTTTAGGTTTTTCCCTAGCATGGATCCTATATCTTGTGTTTATTGTATTTTGTGATCTTCATATTTACATTTTGATAATTTCTTGATGAAAGAGAACACAAGAGTACTTAACAAGAAGCCAACATTGTTCACAAGTAATTATCAAGCTAAGGAAAATATATATTCTCTACATGTTTGATTTTCCAACATGGTTGCCTTAGATGGTGTTGTATTTGCATCTGTCAACTTTTATGTCATGATATAGGTTTGGAAAAGGGTTCTTCCTCGAGAGATAGCAGTGACATTCTGTGTGACTTGAAATCCTTTTGTTTTGGTCTCTTTATTTATGTTGGTGTTATAGCAGTTCTTGGATTCTGTCACAGGCATCATATGCATGGGTCTTTCTTCCTCATCGAAGGCTTTCATTGTAGGGGGTATTAATTGTTTTTTGTGAACATGGTAGTGTAAATTTAGCTGTATTTTTAGCCTCATATTTATTCAATCCTTTATATTTTACTTTGTTTCTGTTGTGTAATACTTGTTTTTCACCTGACGGAATTTGTCATTCGAAAAACAGTTGTGCTGAACTAGCAGTAGATTACATTGGGTTGATTCCATTAACCTTGTACAAAATATAACAGGGTTTTGAAAATTCAAAAAACATAAAAAATCTTTAAAGTCACTATCAAACATAGATTCCAAGTTGGCCTACAAGTGGTCTATTTTATATATTTACCCAAAACAAATACCACCCAAAAATACATCAGTGACGACATAAATGGACACTTCCTTTTCCTCACCCTTCATAATATTGAGGGAAGCTTAGGCCTTCAATTTACCTTGGGTTTCAAAGTTGAACTGTTTTATCTTCCTTTGGCATAACTTGGAGTGAGTTATTAGTTCTTTGATTATTAGAATTCATGGAGAGATTCCATTTTTTGAGTGAAAATTAAGCTTCACGGTCTGTTGCATTCAGTTTATATTGTACACAATGTCTGTTTATGGGCCAATATTATGCTCATTACATTGGCATTGTGTGTGGTTCATTCTTGTTCTGAATCGGAAATTTAATAAGAAAACGCCATCAAAGTACTGCGATTAGCTTGGTTGATCTCTTTTTGACATTGTAAGACACCATGTTTCTCTTACATGAGTTTTCTCCATAGAAGCTCTGCTCCTAACTCCTGCAAGCTTATGTACAAAAGAGTGTACATGGACATGTTATGAACAAGAGTTCTCCAGTGTGAATAGTAGGCCTTAATTCTATTAAAATGGGAGACAGGCCTTATAGCCCTAGACCATTCAAACTGAATCCAGCTACATGGAAAATTAATAGCTCAACATAGGATGAATAACTAAAATAGACTATGAGCCCCTCTAGAAATCAGAGAAATTCTAAACTGCCAAACTACTAACAAAATTTTTGAAGGAAAAAAGCTAGAATTTGAGGACATGCCTTGCCATGTTTCTGGAATTGGAATGTAAGGAAGATCTTGAAAAAATATGAAAGGGGAAATTTCCTTACGCCACAGACACTTCCCATTGAGATTCCTCCAATTTTTGATGCGTTGAACAATGTCTGAACCTCCAAATTTTTTTTTTGAACACGTATGTTTTGGGTGCCTTATGAGCTTGAGGGGAAGGAATAAGGAGCGAGGGGAGGCTACCTCTCGAAGGCACTCAAATATGTAAGTGATAAAACCCAATAAACATTGAACCACCCACAAATTCCACAAACCAGCAAACATTGAACCATAACCCAATCTGAATTTTGCCACTGCAAATAGCCCTTGAATGGAGCTTCTTGAACTGCCATTCACAAGGTGTTTGGCTAGCTTGTTTGCATTGAATTCTTCAAGCCCCTACCTCATACTTTGTCTAGGTCTAATCCTTATATTTATTTTTATTTATAGAATTAATGATATTTGGTTATAGATTAAACTTTTACAGAAATAACAATTGACACTATTATTGTCCATTTTTGTGGGCATGTATTGCATTTTCCATGCAGACTTGTTTTATATAATGCAATGAAAATATATGTTTTACTAGTAACATTAATATGAAATTTTTTTTATGAATAATTATGTGGGTTGAGAAATTTTGTGCAGAGTTGTCCAGCAAGGATTTCCCTATGAGCAGCAGGACAAGTTTTGAAGCAACAATTGGAAAACGTGTCCAGATTGGAGAATGAAGAAAAAAAATAGAGGTGGCCATCAAAGAAACATAAGAGGATAATGTAAAATGATTCAAAAATGGCACTGGATACTATTACTTTAAAAAAAAACAATATAGAGTAGAATTCGATGCTAATCTCAATACACTGAAGCTGGCAGGTTGGTAGGAAAATCTCATGGCGATGATTGACAATGACCAATTCCCAGACAATTTCCAGTGTAGTGAAGTGTGGATAGGACTAGGTACTCTTTACAGAATACTTGTTGATCCCCTTGACATCGCTAATCATAATTATTTAAAGGGTGCTAGCTCAATGGAAGAGCACCTGCATTATAAGCAAGAGGTCAGTGGTTCGATTCCACTGTGCCCAAACATGAATTAATCAATGATATTGTAGTTATTGTAGTTTATCTTTAACGAAATATTTCATATATTGATTTATTTCAATGGTGAGATATTTTTCTATATTTATTATTTTATATTATCTCTAAAGAAACAAAAGTGATGTATTATCTTTGAATGTAATTTTGTATTGTCTCTAGAGAGACAATAGTTAGGATCAAATACATTGTCTCTTTAAAGGAAATATGTCCGTAATCCCAACTATTATCTATAGAGAGACAAAAATGAAATTGTCTTTGGAAAGACAAAAATTCATGTATTATATATTGTCTTTATAGATAAAATATTTTAAAACAATTTAATTTGAGACACTCGCTTAAAGACAATATTTACCACAATACACAAGATTTCTTTTGTCTCAAGTTAAGACAATTTACCCAAAAATTGTCTTAAATATTTTCTCAAAACCCTCCTTTCTGTGGTAGTGACAATGTTAAATTCATTGGCCAATAAAGTACTTATATTGAAGAGGGGGAAATTGGAATTGGGTCATGGGAGTTTTTACAGCTCACCCATTCTATGATAAATGAAATCAACCATTATGGCTTACCTAAAGAATACAGAGACATTGACAATTGAATAAACAAAAAATTATTCTTGGTGGATCTTATCCGCACACGTATCTCATCATGCATATGGTGAATAGCTTTCATTAGAGGAATTTTGAGGTAAAAAATGGGCATCGTAAGGAAAATGTACAATCAAAATTCACTTTATGAGAACCAATCACATTTTAGGGGATTACATCATCCCCCATAGTTGAGGTGCCATTGCTTGAATTAAATATACTTACTTGTCACATTCTCAATGGTGGATAAAAACTCATGGTTAACCATGATATATTCTAAGTACTTTTAAAGTCACAAAGTAAAGTACTCATAATAAATGTCATTTCACACTTTTTGAATAAAATATTATTATTTTCATTTCATATTTAAAAAAGAAAACAATGCATATCCGTATAAATTCATATCTTTACATACTTTCCAATAAATATTATGTCTGTATATTTTCATATATATATTTTTAAATTATATATTCATTTCATTTTATTTAATATTACAATTGCAAATTAATTATAAATTTATATCTATACATATATAAATAAATACCCACTCATAAATATAAATTAAATCTATTTCAATATTTTTTTTAAATATAATTCAATTCAATTCATTTCATTATCATTATATTAATATTATATATTATTATATATAATATTATGAAACATAATCTAAATATAATAGAACATATATCATATTCCTTTTTATATTATATATTATTTATTATGTTATAAATCAATCAATTCAATATCTAATATAAAATTAATACATAAAAAATATATCTTAGATTTATTATATTATACTATTTGATTTTTATATAGTATATTAATTATAGGTTATTATATAATTTTATTGTGTAATTTAAATAATATAAATTTAATTAATTATATGTTATACAACTAAGAATTTATGAATTTATATTTAAAATTTATTTTAAGTTATTAATAGGGTGAAAATGTGAAGCTGGGTTACAGTTTTTTCCCTTTTTTGAGAAAAAAATTTCATTTTTTTCGGTTCTTCAACTTTCTGCAAACTATAACAATTTTTCTGTGTAGAATTTCATTTTGCGATAAAAATAAAAGTTGTGAGAAATTTTGTTAGCTTTCTATTACTTATTTTTTGAAATTTTTTTATGGAGATTTGATATGTCAACTTAGCGTTTTTTTGAGTGTGTGTTTCTTAACAATCAAAGGATTCATAAGAAGTCATGTTATGATGCAATGTTGTATTCATTGAAAATTTTTGTTTTTGAAAAAAAAAAAAATGTGTTACAACAATCTAGACAGATTCTAGTTTGTTTTCGTCATATTTACGAAGCCAATGGATGCATATCATAATTACTAGAATTTTTTGAACTGGTCCAATACGAAAAACTACGTATTTTGGATATGTTTCGCGTTGCAAGAAATTTCTTAACATATAAGTTATAAAATAAAAATCTAAAAGCTACCCATTAGAGACGACGGACCAATGTAATGCCCCATAATTTTTTCAATTTTTTTTACAATGTATTTTGGCAGATAAAAAATTTTGATTTCACTGAATCACAATGACCCTCAGAAATTGTTTGCACCCATTTTATTAGAAAATAATTAAAATTAATAAACGTTTATGAAATTCCATAAAAGTTATATTTCCTGAAAGTAGATTCAATTCTGAAAATGTTTGTCTTGGTTCTGACAGTTAATTAACAACCTTTCATGGAGTTTAATCAGTCCAAAGTTGCAGAACCATTTTCAGAGCCTGGTTTTTGCGTAATTGGTGACACGTTAGTTCGGCCGAACTATGTTTTCCTCTTAAGGCTCGTTAAATCTAACGTCTTAATAGTTCGGCCGAACTTTTAATCAAAAGTTCGACTGAACTATTGTATAACTCTCCGTCGACCGGAAAGTTTTGCGGAGCCCCCTACTAAAACACATTTCGCGTCAATATAAATTGCCGCGAAATGATTCATAATTTTCGCACATTTCGCACACTTCATCTCATTTTACAAAGATCTTGGTTTGGGTTCAAAAAAATTTCTTCAAAGTTTGGGTTTAAGAGCATTTCTTGGAAGCAAATTGATTTTACAATTTTGGGTTTCAAGCATTTTTTTGGAAGACTTTTCTTAAAGTGTGTGTTTTGGATTAGAGTATGTATTTTTTACAAAAAATTTACACTGAATTTTTTTAAATTAAATCTTTTGTGATATTTTTTGTAATTGAGTTATTGTCTAATTTTTTGAAGGAAATTTTTTAAACTTCATACCCTATTATCATGGGAAATCGAAGAACTTGTGTGAGAAAATATGATCGAAAAAGAGACCCTGAGGCACGTAGAGAAGAAACGAGACAATCTCGCAAAAGAAAGTTAGAAGCCCTCTCAAATATTGAAGAGGAAAATCAACCTCAAGTAGAAATTGAAGCAAGTATGTAAATGTAAATATTATGATCTATTGATATATTTTTAAAATTTTCCCAATGTAAAATGTGAAGCTTAATTTTTATTTGATGAACTAGTTTGAAAAATAGTTTGTTTAATGTAAACAGACAGAGATATTCCTCAAAATATTGAAGAAGAAAATCAACCTCAAGCAGAAATTGAAGCAGGTATGTAAATTTAAATATTATGATCTATTGATATATTTTTAAAATTTTCCCAATGTAAAATGTGAAGCTTAATTTTTATTTGATGAAGTAGTTTGAAAAATATTTTGTTTAATGTAAACAGACAGAGATACTCCTCAAAATATTGAAGAAGAAAATCAACCTCAAGCAGAAATTGAAGCGGGTATGTAAATGTATATATTATGATCTATTGATATATTTAAAATTTTCCTAATATTTATTGGCATATTTATTAATTTAGTGATTTATTAAATATGTACTATTTTTTCGAATATGTACAGATGAAATCACTATCGATAATGAGATGTTAGAAAATGTTGACACTCACACATATGGAGATAAAAAACCTGACCATGTTATACGATATCGTGTCAACCGCATTTTTGAAGAGTATTTCTTAAATGAGCAAGTGACAGTTCATGCTCAAATGTTGAAAGGTCTCCTATCATTAAGGAAATTAAAAGAAGCGACGACACTATTGGGTATTTGAAAATCAACCAAAGATAAAAAAATGAATGAAGAGGTGATAAAAAATATGAGTAGTGCTATAAAGTCAATTAAGAGATCTAGAGATAAAGACGTTTCAAATATACATAGAGGAATACAGATGGCAATAGTTTCACCAAGTACTCAAGAGAATCGTTTGATAACATCTATGGCACGAGCACTGGGAACCTCGCGAAAAAATTTGCACAAACATCGAAAATTTCGACTACAAATAGATGTAAATGATGAACTCGCTTGTTGGAGAGCTATTTGTAGGCAACCATACAAAGATAGACTTGGAGAAAATGTTAAAAAAATAATATATGAATATTGGAAGAACAATTCACGTGTTTCACCAACTGCAAGACATGTAATGCGAAGAAGAATAGCACGAAATCAGTACAAAGAACATGAAAAACATCTCTTGGAAACCACTCATATAGAGTTATTCAACAAGTTCAAAGAAGAGAATCGTCAAATTCATGTTTCACTCAGTGCTTTTGTTCAACAAAAACCATGGTATGTAAAACCTATCACCGTACGCGACACTTGTTGTTGCCGTTATCATGTGGAATTTGAGTTATATTATGACACATTCCTTGATTTCGGTAGAACATTATGGAAGGATTTACCTCCTCCTTCCACTATCCATGAATTCATATCTCAAATTCTATGTGAAAGAGAAAGCGATGAACTATTTTACAAAAAAAAATGTGTTGGTGGTAAAAAATGCGATGATTGTGGAAATTTAACTAAATTTCAAAACAAATATCATATTGATATAAATGATCAATAATTGTCCAACATGAAAGTGAAATGGAAGAGATATGAATATATCGGTACATCGATTCAAGGTGAAAATAGTGTTAAAAGAATCGAATTACGAGAAGATGAAATTTTTCTGATAGACTTTTTGAGAAAGTTTGAGGCATAAATTTAAAAATACACCAAGCATTCCCATAGATCTCTATGGCAAGACTTGCAATTCAAAAATATCGTGAATTTTTTCCACCAGGGACCATTTTGTCAGTGATTGATTTTGCGGAAAACTACACATTTTTTCCACAAAAGGAAATTCAGAGTGAATACTATCATTCTAACCAAGTCTCCATGCTCGTCCATATTCTATATAGACATGCTGAACAAAATTTCGATCATATAGAAAGCACGAGTGAAAATCGACATATAATTAAAGAATATCACTTTTATATCAGTGACGATCGTACACATGATACATGTTTTGTACAACATTTTTTTGGAAGAATTTATGATTCATTGAAAGATCGTGGAATAACATTCAATGAACATTGGATATGGTCAGACGGATGTGCAGGTCAATTCAAATCTGCACGATCATTCTTTTGGTTGTGTTGTATTCATAAGAAAACATGCATTAAACATTGTTGGAATTTCTTTGAGACTGGCCATGGAAAAGGAGAACATGACGGTGCAGGAGCATGCATAAAACGAGTACTTCGAAGATATCAAATGAACCACTCTGCATGCCGACTTGTGAACGCTGAAGAAGTTGTTCAATGGTGCATCGCTGCTCTAAGCCATGAGAATAACCCATCAAGAGAAGTGCGAAGGTACATTCAATTTAATCTATATTGGAAATCTAATTTTAAACATTGTACATTTATCATGCAATGATGATTTTTAATTGTATTTTGATATCATATTTACAAATTCTTTTTCTAATTTTCCATATAAAGGTTTTTCTGGCATATTGGAATCGAAGACGTAGATAGATCAATTAGAAATGACGTTGAAACAATAAAAGGGACTCGAAAATTGCATTCAATTCAAACAAAGTTGTTCACAAATGTGTTTGTGTTGGATAAAAGAAAATATTCTTGTTTTTGTGATGTTTGCATAGACAACACAAAATCCAATGACATTTGTGAAAACAAAATGTACGTGAACGATTGGAAACATATAGAGCTAAATACAAAGGGCAAAATGTCTGTTGCAATGTTTGAAGAAATGAAATCAGAGGAAACTACAATATCATCCGATGGTGATCGAGTTTTTGATCTTGTTAGAGAAGGTAACATTTGAATTACTTTCTAAAGATTTAAAGATCTAGAAATAAATTTAAATATGCATAATTAAATGTTAAATTTATTTTATTGTGCAGGAGATGTTTTTTCTGTAATTGCACGTATTGACAACGATGAAAATTTTAAGTATTATTTGATGCGTTGTACTGAACGAAAAATGAAATTATTACAAGACTATAATGATCACGGATTTCAGTATGACAGAGGGTCTATTATACTGAAAGGTTATTTTTTCAGAAAAACTCATCAAAGTGGAGACTTTGTTTACTTTGAAGACTATGAACCTAATTCTATAAGTTGTCAATATAGTCACTTGGTGTGTGCAGCACACATAAATTTGATAGAAGTTCAATCAAAGAAAAAATCGAAAATTAAGAAATGAAAAATGTCAAAATCCGATCATGAAAGGATTATTGAGGATGGAATTCCATTGGATATTTTTTGAGTGAAGTGTCCAACAATTTATTATCTTTGGATTAAATATGTTATAAAACTTCCAGTACTCAACTAAAAATTGAGTTGCTTATGTTATTTGTGGTTTGCACATGTTACAAATTGTTTGGGTACAAGCACGTGCTCTAGTATCAACTGAAAGTAGTTTTTCTATACATGTCCATTGATGAAAAATGTTATATGTATTGGATGTGTATATATATATATATTCTAGAATGAAATTAATTGCTCTTGTATATGTTTTCCGACCGTATGGTACAAATTATTTCACTTTATTTTGTAAGGTCAGATTCGGTCCCCATATGGCCTAGCCTCCAAGGGACGAGACAACAAGTGGTTGTCCCCACTTGCCCGAATCTCAGCTTTTAAGTACAATTTTACTGTTTATGACAGGCATCTTACATTATGTCCTAGCCAAGGATATATTCTCTTTGTTTCAAGTTTCCGGTAAAATTTGTCATCGAATGACCTACTAGGATATTATAAATACTAGCTTTGTAAGATCATTTGGCATTCGGAAAAATTCGAAAGTCTTAGACTGTCAATCAATTTAAAGTATCATTCACCCTAGGGAGTGTAAAATATTCAATGTAGGTTGGTGACGATGCTCACTCCTAGCTTGAAGCAACTCCAATGACCAATTCTTTAATGAATTCCAATGCACTAGACCAAATTTGGTGACCTACTTGGTTTTTCACCCAAGAAATTCCAAGGTACTCTTCTTACCTTTGGCCCCCAAAGCTACAATGGAGTTATAGGAAGGTGAAGAAAATTTTTTTCACTGATAGGAATTTGGTCACTTCCCTAATCTCCCCTTATCAAAAAGTTCCTATCTACTACATTATCCAGCATGTACTCAAGATCACTATTTCGTAATTAGAATATCACAATATCATAAGTTCTTACAAAAATACATGGAATGCCATTACGACACTCATCTAACAATGGGGAGCTCAAAACCTAGAAAGCTCCTCGTCCCCTTAATAATAATGTGTTTAATTTAGTCTCTTAGGTGGGGATTAGGTGTGAATCTTGTTTTCACATACGAAAATAATTAATTGTTTAATTCCATAAATTTGATTATTCACTAAATACATGTCATATCCACTATTTGTCTCTCCTACAAATTCCCATTATTTTATTAAAATATGATTTTATCTCACCCAACTATCACATGTTCCTAAATTTACTCCTAATTGTTCCCTATGACCTAAATCTACGCCTAATTGTTCCCTATGCTGCTTTTCCCTTACTTATTTTTAGAAATTTATTTTCCTAGATCCATCATAGCTATGGATCTGTCAAGTGCCGAAAGGGATCAAATATCCAGAGGTGCAAACCTCTTTTTTGAGTGCAAAACTTGAGGAAAGGTTTGCACCTCGAGAGATTTGATCCCTCTTGGCGCTTGATAGATCCGTAGTTAAGATGGATCTAGGTTGGTTTCAGTCGTGTGCAACCAAGGAAAAACTATCGATAATATGAGGAACATATGATTAATTTTATCAATAATATGTAAATACATATAATATTAATATAACCAATTTAAATATGCTAAATATGTTTGAGATTTATCAAGTCATTTTAATTTTAAATTTTCTTAGTTACCTCAATTTGTTGAGATGATAAATATTGTAGAATAACTTTAATAATGGAAAATGATCAAATAAATTTTTGAATGCAAAGTGACAATGTAATAATATTGACTGATAGAATGTGAATAATTAGACTGTAATAAATTACAAATAGCATTTATTGTGATCAATCTTAAACTAATTTCTTCTTCTATTATTATTGTCACCCTTATTAGTTTTTTCATCTTTCCGTATCGATTATATTAAAAAGAAAGTAAAAATCATAAATCATAAACCATTTAAATATTTAGCTCGAACTCTTGTAGTAAAGACCATACCTTGTCTCTCTTGCTCTCTAATATTATTAGGTTTAATTATTATAACAAAAAAATCGTTCTACATTGTCAATAATTTTTTGCGCTTACACTGAAATCAATGAACACTATTAATACAATGACTTTAAAAGTAATGTACCATCATACATGCAATTATATTAAATCAGAAATCAACATATACAATGAAATCAATGGGGATTGTCTTGTTACAAGTAACATTTCAATTTACCACATGTGCAAATGTAGGTTGAAACCATCCAAAACTTCAAGTTGTAGATTGAAACCATCCAAAACTTTAAGTTTTAAAACCCTTTTGATTATATATTGTGCAACATTAAAACATTAAACATTTAAATTTCATTAAATATCACATGAAAAATGTAGATTGAAACCATCCAAAACTTGAGTTGTAAAAACTTCACATGCCATGCCAATTATAATTCAACTATCCAACAAAAATATTTAACATTAAATATCACATGCACCAAATGTAGTTCAGATGACAACATTACTTCACATTCACATGCCAAAAGTACTAAAACCATCCAAAAATTAAATAAAACAAATTATATAATAACAATGTAATAAAATATGTCCAAAAATTTTAAATCTCACAAGTATCAAACTGTATCAAGTTTAACAAATTTTAAAACCATCTAAATTTTGAAATCAAATCTACTGTAAATCATGTCCATCAAATGGAGGATCTAGCGTCTGGGTCTCAGTCCGCGCCCTATCCTGTGAATAGGAAACCTACATACACAATGCACATGTACTTGAACATTAAAATTTGAAGTTTTAAAAATGAATGAGAATATACATATCTAGAACTTCATGTAAAAAACAAAATATAACAAAAAAATCATGCAATACCTCGTAAGGTTCCCTCTCCATTAAAAAAAACCGAATACTCGTATATGAACATCCATATGGTAACCGGATAATATATGAGGTATAAGAGAGAGAGAGAGAGAGAGAGAGAGAGAGACAGAGAATTAAAACTTAAGAAAATGCACGTGTACATATATAAACTTATTTGAACAATAATATTAAAAAAAAGAACTAAAGACAACTTGTTCAAATGCTATGGATGTTCCTATCTCCGTCGCTAGAGTCCTCAGATTAAAAAAATCTTCTATACGAACCTAAATTCAAAAATTTTTAAATAACTCAAAATATAAGAAATATATATCACTTTTAATGGAACTTTTTGAGGTAGAATGTATATATATATATATATATATATATATATATATATATATATATATATATATATATATATATAAAACTTTTAAACATAAATTTTAAACTTGTGAAAAATTGTCCATACTTGTGGCTCATCTCCCAATGAAGTAGAAGGTATATCTCCTAAAGAAGAAGAAGGTACCTCCATCCCAAAAACATCAGACGGAATCAGTACCTGTTAAAACATTTTATCAAATTATATATATACATACATGTACATTTGTGGCAACAATTATTTATTTTAGAGTCACTTAAAAAACACTAACATACATGTGCCAACATATCATGATGGTCAGACCCATCTGCATCGTTTGAGCCAGAGGTCCCGAACGTAATATTAACATTTTCATCACGCATCATGCCTGAGAACTGCAAATGGTGTTTTAACATATAATCATACATTTTTGTTAGATTAATGTACACATACAAATAAATATATACATGTACATACACATGTATTTATTACAAATTGTACACATGTATATGTAAAAATAATTTCAAACCCTAAGGTCACTAACACATACCATTCTGGTGCCCTCTTCCTCATGAAAAATTAGGTCTTGCAGACCATTGCGACAATTTATTGTATATGTTCGGAGATCTTCAACATTCATGTTGTAAATCTCCTCATCTGTACGATAAATAAAATTGGCACGTGCATTTTCACGTGCTCTTTGTCGATTTAAACAAAGATCGACTCCACTCAATCCGCTATGAACATTTTTGATCATAACATCCCTTACTTCTCGACTTATTTGAGAAGTCGCATCCATCTCTGATCGCAGAGTTTCGACTCGAAACGGTCGACTCACCAATGGCGGCTCAGGGCGAGACAACTCCACATCTTGCTTAGCGCCCTTACGTTGATATAATCGACCTCTACCTGGGCCAAAAAATTCTGAAGGAAGGTCATTGTAGTTGGGTTTCATACCCAAAAAAATTTTTGCATAAAACATTTGTGCAAAATAAACAGGAACCTCATCGTTCCATGGAAGCCTTCCAAAGGCCGCAAGATGTCGATCATACAAATAACCAGCTTTGTCTAGGTGCTTGAAATACTGCACCTTCAACATTTTTATTTTTGGCCCTTCCTTATAATTAAACATTGAATTGGCCTCTGCTCTTGTAACTTTTTGTTTTATGTCCTGCCATTTATCGGGATCCATCACTGTTTCTTTTCTCTTTCTCATCAGTTCTACAAATGAATCAGTCATTGGCCCCAAATTTCTCTACACATTTACCATTTCACCCAATGAATATGTAACTATTTCAAGGCTTTGTCTACTCTCAGCAGGTAGAGACAAAGCCATGAGATCTCTTTGCAATTTTTCATGAAGGCTTTCACACCTTTGTAAGGTGCATTCCGCCATGTTGGTTTCCCATGGTATATCAGTAATCTCAGCCGGATAAGTTGTGCTGGGTTGACAGCCTTCTTCTTGAATGTAGCGCGCTGCCCTGCGTCTATTTTGACCACTGGCTCGAACATTTTCAGCCTCTGCATCAATATATATAAAATTTCATATATTAGAAAAAACACGTGTAAAAAAAGTTGTACAAATTTAATGAAAAAATATTGAAATGGATGGCAACCTTGATGTTGTTGGTTAACATCATCTCCAACATGACCCTGCTGAGAACCAACCCTAGAATGATGCTGCTGAGAACCAGACCCACAGTGACCCTGTTGAGAACCAGCAGCCATTGATTACTGGCCTTCGGGGGAATAAATATCACCCCTCTCGCTAACCCTCGCTACCACTCATACCGACCAGCCTGAACTCGGCCACGCTCCATGGATGGAGTAGACACCCTTCTCCTCTTACCTCCTAAAAATTAAAATATGAAACTTATTAACAACTAATTTCACTCACAAAGTTAATAAAAAAATCAATTCCATATGTACACACATGTATGGAGATTTAAAATTATATTTAAATACCATGAACATCCTCTGATCCCTGAACCTCCATATGGGATTCAGCTGATCTTCGTCTTTCATCCTCCATGATATATATCTATTGGTCGACATTTACACAAAATAGATTTAAAAAAATCAATTTGTAATTTAGTGTACACAAATTATGTAGAACACAACTTTCAAAGAAATAATTGATCATGTGTGAAGCTAAATTTAATTGAAAAAGATATTATAAAAATGATAAGTTCACCAAATTGCGCTTTACATGGTGGGAGCACACTTGGTATAAAATTTACTACTTATACACTTTAGTTTTTGGAAGAAATGACACATGTACATAGTTTACCTTAAAGTTGTTGTGTTTTATGGATATTAAAATGAAGAACTTCTATTTAGATCCATTCCAGAGATTGACTGTAGGGGCATTTACTAGATATGTCACCTTTTATAAAAGATGAGATCCAGAGGCTACCTGGCCCTTTACAGACTCTGCCTATAGAACTTGTAGAAGTAAACACTAGAGGCATTAACAATATCAAAGAACGTTTTCATGCTCAGACATGGGAATGTGTCTCTTTCCCTATGCAAAAAAATAGTTCAAGGTAGTTAATCTTCATAGACACATCATCAAGCAAGTCAATGTGATCATCCCCAACTTACTTTTTATGAAATTAGGCTTGGAATCCTCTACAACTTGGTGGATGGAGTTGAATGGGAACTAGGTTGAAAGGCCTTTACAAAATACATGCTAGTGAATAACACTTACTAGCATATATTAGTTATATATTTTTCAATTTCCCGAGGATTCCTTGATTTTTTTCTCCTACCATCTCCCTCTCTCACTCCCCAGATTATTGTCATCAAACATGCCCCATTGAGGATCTAGAGCAATGTTTGCACCATACTTAGAACTGTCATTGCTGCTATTTGAAATTGGAGTCATGTATACTAGATTGCTTACTTAAGTGGCTCTTACATGGACAATATCCTAAGATGAGTTTGACATGATGGTCATATGAGGTTGGAAGCTACTTAGTGTAATTTTCCTTAAATCTTCAAAAAAACAGAGCAAAAATGTCATTTTCGATCATTTTTTATTAGCTTCTGCATATAGCAAATTTTATCACAATTGCAACACAATCATGTTCCATGAGCATGAATTATGAATGTCACAAGCCAAATGGCAAGGAAATTTGCATTCATTTAGGCAAAAGAAGGTTATGACATTAAGGTCCATGCTAGAAAAAATTATGCAAATAAAGTTGTTAAGTCTTGATACTTACCATGTGTTTCAAAGCCATAACGAAGGTTGGCTTTGAGAGTGTCCTCTCAAAGGCCTATCTTGAGATGAAATTTAATTCAATGTCTCTTAGAGTTGCAAGGTGGAATTGATAGAAATATTTGATTTCTTTACCATAAATGGGAAGACAAGACGTCACAAGATTTTGGGAAGGTCCACTCTTGAGCGAGAGCCTCGTGATTACAACCTAATCATGAGAATCAAATGGGAGTGCATCCTTATTTTGAAAACAAATAGGATTCTAAGCTACCTAGAGCATCATTACTTTTTAGGGTTGCTTGTCTCCCATAAGGATTCATAGGAAAATAATTGTGTTGTTTGTCTAGAGATATATGTATGTGCGTGTTTCATTATGTTCTCTATTTCTTACATTGTGTTTCATTATGTTTTATATTTCTTACATTTCTGCCCTCCTATTTTTCTTTCCACTCAAGGTTTATAAAATAACATGAGAAGCAACATAAGACTTGGAACAATCATTTTCATTATCTAAGAATGAATTAAAATGACCTTGTATTTCTTCTCATTTTAGAGCTCAAATTTTTAGGAAGGATTTAAGTATCCACCTTTCAAGAATCACTAGAAGATGTTGATAAAGAATATAGGAAGACAAAAAACTAACCAATGGTGTACTAAATTTATTTCTTGGGAGGTAGATTGGCATATGGACTTTTGGTAGCTATAAATTTTCCAAATAAGTGAATGTATTTGAAAACCAAACCTCTAGTTTATTTTGGTTTAGACAAGGTCTAGAATTTGAAAAGTGAATTCCCTCTTTCTTACTCTTACATGTCCAATGATCGGAATCTGGATCGAGGGAAAAAAATTTCCTAAATAAAAATTTTGCATTTTATTTGTACACATGAGTTTTTAAAAGCTAATTAACTCATCAATTTCTCACAAAATACACTTAAATCTTGACACAAACCCCTTCCCAATTGGCTAACTTTAGACGATCCTAAACAAATTTTTATTTAACTAATGAGGGAGATAGCCCAATAAAACTAGTTTGTCCATATTCAAATCAAGTTGGTATCAAAGTACAATTTAGCTCATTTTAGTCAAGGTTAGTTAGAATAATTAGCTATTGGTTTCTGTCTTCAATTTCCTCTCAAAATGAATGTGTAAGTGCTTTTGGAAGACACACTAGAGGAATCCTCTACAACCTGGTGGATGGAGTTGAATGGAAAATAGGTCAAGGCCTTGACAAAATACATGCTAGTGAATAACACTTACTAGGTTATGCCAAAAAATAAAGTGGGAGAAATGTTTTCTCCTCGAGGTTGTCCAATTGGGTGTGTAATACCAACTTCACCCATTTCCTCACAGGTTTCTCTCTTAGGCTAAAATGTCTTCCCACTCCATTCAGCATATATTTTTCATTTCCTTGTGGATTACTTAATTTTTTCTCTACCATCTCCTCTCTCACTCCCCAAATTATTGTCATCAAACATGCCCCATTGAGGATCTGGAGCAATGTTTGCACCATACTTAGAGAACTGTCATTGCTACTAATTGAAATTGGAGTCATGTATACAAGATTGCTTGCTTAAGTGGCTCTTACTTGGACAATATCCTGAGATGAGTTTGACATGATGGTCATATGAAGTTGGAAGCTACTTGATGTAATTTTCCTTAAATCTTCAAAAAAACAGAGAAAAAATGTTAATTTCGATCATTTTTTATTAGCTTCTGCATACAACAGATGTTATCACAATTGCAACACAATCATGTTCCCTGAGCATGAATTATGAATGTTGCAAACCAAATTGCAAGGAAATTTTCTTTCATTTTAGGCAAAATAAGGCTATGACATTAAGGTCCATGCTAGAAAAAATTATGCAAATAAGGTTGCTAGGTCTTGATACATTAAGGTCCATGCTAGAAGAATTAGCTATTGGTTTTTGTCTTCAATTTACTCTCAAAATGAATGTGTACGTGCTTTTGAGAGACACACTAGCGGAATAAAGTCCAAATTTTTGATGAAAATGTGCTATGAAAGTAAAGGGTTAAAGGCAAACATGTACAAGGCATAGTTGAGCCGAATGTTGTTGAGGAAGGGCCTAATTATTTGGGTCTTAACCATGGAAAACATGATGGAGAATGCTCCAAAGCCAAGGAGGCACATGAAGTTGTTCCAAGAAGGAATTTTATTTCGTGTTCATTACCTCAAGCTTTAGAAGTTTGTGTTCATGATGAATGGAAAATTTTGACACCCACTTTGCAAGAAGATGTTAATAAACATGCAACTAATGAGAATGTAAAAGAAGAGGATGTTGAAAGCTATATCTAGTCATTGTTCATTCATTGCTAGTGTTCAGAGGAGAGCCACTACCTCATCAAATTCACCTCCTCAAGAAGGCCACAATGGTGAATGCTCAAGGTATAAATTTGCCTTTAATAAAATTGCTTTTGATTATGATAAACATGGTAAATATTCACATAAGATATATAAAAGAACTTGCACATGTTCCTTTTGTGGTTTGAATAATCATAATGTTTATAGATGTTGGAAGAAGGTATCCATGCACATTGAAACTTTCTAAATAAATGAGGCAAAAACACAAAGGCACATTGGACAAGGAAAATGATGTTGAAAATAAGATGCAATTGTTTATGACTCATTGCCATAAGAAAGGTCACCTTGTGGACAAGTGTTGGACTTTGTATCCAACAAGTCATCCACAACATTTGAAGGAGGTGGAAAGAGATAACGACAATAATGGAAAAGAAGATTCCATAATCGATGAAGGTCAAGATGATTCACATGATGAAGTGGAGCTAAAAGATGCACCATTGAAATGGTTTGCTAACATATGGTTAGATTTCTTATCCAATTAAGGCCTTGCATGTATTTTGATGTTTCATGAATTTCTTTACAAATTCAAAGTATGGTGCATGTTGCATGAAGCAAGACGTTGAAAGTAGAGTTACGTTGACACACTTAAATGCAAAAAATATGGAAATTTGTACATGATCTCGATTATTTGACTTGAGATTCAATTGTTTGAAGAGGCATGTTGTGAACTTGTTTTTGGTTGAAGGTTTTGTACACCAATATGTAATATTACATGGATATATTCACATGATGTGAATTTTTTTTCTTCGAAGGGGAAAAATGATATATGTCAGTGAGCTATGTTTCTTGCATGATGTGTTTTCAGTTTGATGGTTTTGTTTGTGACAAGACATCACAAGATTTTGGGAAGGTCCACTCTTGAGCGAGAGCCTCATGATTACAACCTAATCATGAGAATCAAATGGGAGTGCATCCTTATTTTGAAAACAAATAGGATTCTGAGCTACCTAGGACTGAAACCATTATTTTTAAATTTGAAATATCATGGTGTGTTGTTTCAATGCCTAAATCCACAACCCTAACATAAATTGTTTTATTCCTTTTTTGAAAGATTTAGCTGGTTATATTAAAAGTCAGTTGAATTTAAAATTCTTGGCTTAGTGGCATGAACCAAACATATTGTACATGTATTAAATTAAAGGAATTTCGCTCTCCCAATAATTTCTAAATCACCCATATCACCAAGAAAACATGTTTTAAAAGAACATACTTTGGTATGGGAAAGACCTTCGATTTCAAATATTATAAGAAGGTTTTTGATATGGTTGTGAGAATGTGGAAAATAGAATCCATAAACAAATTATTTTTCAAAAAGTATTACTTTCAAAGAATCAACAAGGAACATGTACAAGGGTGTTCAATGAATTAACGCTATTTATTTAAATTCCATTATGTATATCTTACTCATAATTTTAACAAATTATTAAATAATGATCTAGATTGGATAATTATATTATTTGTCATATATTTTGATGCCTATAGAGTGAAAAAACTTAAAGAATCAACTTGTAGGGTCATTTTAATGGTGGGTGGAGAATTGGGGTCTAAAACCTTTTGGAGTCATTTTGAGGCATTAAATGACATTTATGGGGGTTAAACGATTATCCCTTGTGCCAAAATCTTGACCATTATTCTACCCTTAAAGACATATCCAATGGTGCAAGAAAAACATCAAACGAAGTTCATTCAAAATTTATGCCTTTAGTAAGTTGACCTATCATGTTGACCACCATGGTACGAGAGAATGACATCTTAGTCCCATTACTCATGCATGGCAAGCTAGCTACATGTGGAATTTTAACAAGACTCTAAAATTTCTAAAATCACAAACCTCGTTAATGGTTGATAGAGTCAAATATTACACCTAGTTGGCTATCACACTAGGTTAAATACTTGGCCACTAGGAGGAATAAGAGTTCCATTTTGTGTTATTGTATTTCGTTCCATAGTTGAAAATACAACTAGGAGTGTGAAGTTAGAGAGAAAAAATGTATGAAGTTAAGTTTTTATAGCAACCTTACACGCTAAAAGTCTTAGCTAACTCTAGAGAGATTACCTCTTTCTTTCTACTCACATATTTTCAATACCAGAAAAGAGAGAGTAGAGCATGTTTACATTTTAGTGTTGTTTTTCTCCCATAAGGATTTCCTAGGGAAAAATGAGTCTAGAGCATCATTACTTTTTAGGGTTGCTTGTCTCCCATATAAGGATTTCCTAGGAAAATAATTGTGTTGATTGTCTAGAGATATGTATGTGTGTGTTTCGTTATGTTCTCTATTTCTTACGTTGTGTTTCATTATGTTTTATATTTCTTACATTTCTGCCCTCCTATTTTTCTTTCCAATCAAGGTTTATAAAGTAACATGAGAAGCAACATGAGACTTGGAACAATCATTTTCATTATCTATATGGAAGGAAAGAAGGATTATATCCCCTTAAGCTTAAGCTTATGTAGTTTGTCAATTTTTATCATATATTTTTTTGTAAGGGTAAATGTTTTTTTATCTATAGTACAAGTCATGAGTTCCCCAATTTTACCTCATGTAAAGCATGATTCTAGGATTACTACAATTTGTACTTGGTTTTTTATTGTGATGATGCCCTGTCTCAATCACTTGGCCATCTCTTTATGGGTAGTTAAATCTTTATAACAATACTTAATTAAAATTTATATCTATTTGTATTATGTGAATTTATGTAAAAAATGGTATACTACTTTTCATAAAATTGGGTTGATTTTATCAGATATTTCAATGAAAGTTGATTAAATATGTTTTCTTTAAAAGGATCTAACAATTTTGGTAAGGTATGAATTTGCAATTTTGTGTGGCTCTCTATCAACCTTCACTTTCTCATTTCTAGAAAAAATCTACTTGCTCATTCGTATACCCACTTTCTATTCAAATGCATGAGTTTTGAACTCTCAGTAACTATGTTTTTCCACGCAGGAAAATTATGTCACATTTTATACCAACTCTAAATATTATTTTGAAGTTTGAATTACTGTTATTCTTTTATATAATTTAACATTAGATATAAGTTTAAATTGAAAGCTACTTAGATGAAATATAGCTTAGATATGGCATTTCCAAATTATTATTTATTTATTGAACTAAAGGACATAATTATTACACATGTTTAATTTAAATTCAAATGCTTCTTTGATTTATCTCCTATAGCTTAATGTAATGCTAGATATATAATTTAAGTTTAAGGCCCATGAGATAAATATAACTTCTATGTGACATTTGTATTGAATCATCTATTTGTTGTGTTATATGAACATAATTGGTACACATATCTAATTTGTATTACTAATATGTCATGTCATGCTTCTTTAATTTATCTTTTATAGATGACCAGAGCATCCATTTTTAATCTATCCCTTTTGATTTCGGATATGTGGGTAATACTCATCCGAATATTTTTCTATCTTAAAGCAATGAGTAAAATTGTATTCCATTTGTGTCAATGTTAAGGTTAAGCACATGGATTAAAGTTTTATATAAGATACATTGCCACAGTGTACATTTATATCTAAATAGTCCAAAACCTCATTCAAGACCATATGTTTTGTTGGTGTAGTTTGATTGGCTATATTGCATTGCTTTTGCAGTTGTTGCTGTGGGCCTCACCATGTAGTGATTTTAGGTAAAAAAATTATTTACATGGAATTTTTATGTATCCTAGAATGTTTATTATTTATCACTACTAGCCTTGTTGATTTAGTTGTTTGTTTTCATGCTACTTGGTTACCCATATTTAATAGTTGTTCATGTTTAATTCATTGTTAAGGCTTTTTATTGGCCTATCAGGATGTATTTTTCTCAAATCCATAATGGCTAAAAGAATGAAATTTATATATGAAAAAGAGAGGTCATATGGAAAACAAATTCTTTGCAAGTGTTCTTTTGAACCCATAGAACTTGCAACCCCAATATGGATACAATACTAAGTAATGCATAGCCTCCTCATCTAACTTAGTCAAGGATTTGCAATACTATATTTGAGTTGGTTAGCTCCATTTCAAGATATTATAATGTTAGATTATTATTTCTATAGATTTTCATTATGGTAGTAAAATGTTACAAAAAACCGGAAACTACAAATAATATTATTCTAGATATATGTAAAAAGGACATGGTAGAGAAAATCAAACAATATTAAACTTTTCATAAATAGTTTCTAGATATAAATTTTTTTTCTAATTTTGATTGTAAATTCCAAGGCTTAAAGCAATAATTTTTCTAATAATTTTTTTTAATTAATAAATAAAAAAGAAGCATTTTCAATCAAAATCACATCCAACATATAATAAAAATAATAAAAACAATTTAAAACTTCATACACTGACATTACTATATGGAAAAGAGCATAAAAATATACAAGCATAAAATCCTTTTATATAATAATGGAGAGCTTCAAATATACAAGAAAAAAATCTTTCAGTTTTAAACAATCATATTTTAAACAATTAAAACTTGGAGAAAATCATTTGTTTTTGAATTTCAATTATATAAAAAAATAGTCAAATATTTCAAATCTGTTTTTTGGCTAGTTGCAGAGTGTAGGTGCAGTTCTAGCTAGAGAGAGACTCCAAGAAGGGGTTTCAAGACACAGCAGGTTTCCAACATTCTAGTCAAGAAGGGAGGCAAATATTTCCAACAAAAGATGTTGTCTGTGTTTTCTTTAGTACTCAATCGAGCCTGTATTAACCTGCAAGCGAGCCTAATGTTTCTTATATAATCACAAGGATTATTAAAAATATTGCTGCAATTTCCTCAACGGACTTGACAGTCCTCAATATAAATGGTATCCACATGCTCTGTTTTTGGACATGGTAGATAGTAATTTTTTTCAAACAAGCCTAATGTCTTTTCAAGCGAGCTTGTACTCACTTGTATGATGTTCCATAGGGGTTCGTTTTTTTACTAGACTATTATCTGCACAACAAGCCTGTCAATTGCATACTACTCATTGTTGTTGATCAAAAGATGCTCTCCAGTACTCAATATGAATGGTACCCACAAGGCTCTGTTTTTTTTTGGACATGGTAGATTGTTACGGCCAGCAGGCGAGCCTAATATATCTAAAACAGTGATACTGCGTAGACTGTTAGAGCAGCAGGCGAGCCTAATATTTGGTAGACTGTTTCGCATCCTCTATACTTGTCGTTGCCTGAAAGGCTTGCAAAAGTGGTGTATTTTCAAGGCCTCATGTACAGAGAAACATCATAGCATTTGGGCTAAGGTGGGGTATCTTCTCTTTGTCGGCCAAATTTGTGGAGTTAACTAGAACACATTTTTGGGCACTATTTTTAACACTAATAACAAAGAAAAAATAACATTACATGGTTCAAAAGTGAAATTATTTAGAGGGAATTAAAACCCAATGGAAAAGGATGTCAGGGATAATTTAATATTCCTCTCAAGTTTGACCCTTCTGGAAAACAAATCGCAGACTTTTTGCACCTCCATTATCCCTTAAGAAGGGATAAGAAGGCATATTTTGAGTATAAGAAAAATTAAAAAATTTATGAAGCATAGTCTCATTGTTAAGAGAAACTCATAGCCTACATCTGTACAAGATATATAAAGGTATTCTCTATACCAGTGCATAAGTTACTAGCATAATTATCATGAAAGTGAAAGATAAAAAATAAGGAACCTATTTCTCCTCTTGTTATGAGCATAAACACATTTCAAAAGACTGAATTCAATCCTTACCTGCGCGGACGGTAGGAGCAACAGGGCGGCGACAGGAGCACCAGGGCATCGACAACAACAATAGCGCGAACACGATAAACCGCAATAACAACGCGCGAACAATGAAACAATAAACCATAAACATTCGCGGGCGATTTATTTATAGAAAATAGTTCGGCCGAAATTTTTTAGTAGTTCGACCGAACTTTAATTGCTGGTTTTCCAAACTCTAGCAAAAATTCTATTTGACAGCGCCGTCAGTGTGCCTTCACTGTAAATGGAATCTAGAGTTCGGCCGAACTTTATAAGAAAGTCCGGCTGAACTTTGTAATAGTTCTGCCGAACTTGTAAAAATGTTCGGCCGAACTATTGTTGCAAAAAAATTTCGGGCCCCGATTCTCACAAAAGTGTAACCCAGCTTCACGTTTCCGCCCGAAACTATTTTGTAATGAATCCATTTACAAAGGCCTTAAAAAAATTTGGGCGAATATGAATTGGAGACTGGGGATTCTTTTCATTATTGGAAAATGTGAGCAGCAACAAATATGACTGGGTTGTTCTAAAACATATCTATGATAGAATGCAGTCTAAATCTTATGTTTACAGTAGTCTTGATAGGGTTTGGCGAAGGGCTGATATTCCATTTGGTGGCACTTCACCCCCTAAGAAAAGAGTTTTTTTATAAAAATAAATTGTTTTGGCTCTATCTCGACACGGAGTATGAAGATTATCCTCGATATGGGTATACAATCTACTGGTTTTATGTAATAAAAAATGAATGGAGATTTTCATTTGTTCCAATCACTGACATACGGTGTATGTCATTAGTAATATGCAAGAATCAGCTGATATTTCTTATCGATAATGGCTCCATTTCTGTATGGTCAATTGAAGAAATAGATAATTTCCAATTTGGTCACCTGTGTATTGAACGAAGAATTCACTACTTTGAGGATGATTGGGGCTTCAGATGGAAGTTGTTGGAAGAAATGTCTACAGATATAAATATCAAATCTCCTGGTTATCTTCCATTTTGAACAATCCAAGGTGTGGTTCTTATGTGCAAATGCAGTGAAGTTGCTTTCCTAATATATGACATGATGACTAGCTTCTGATTCCCAACAGATATTGTTAATTTAGCTAATCAACGTATGCATGGATTTTGGTCTCCAACATTACACGATTACAATGATTTGATCGAGTCTGGAAATGTTTCTACAATTTCTTCCCGTATGGATTCTATTGATGAGATTCCACCATTAGATATGGACATGGAGTCTTAGGCTATCAGTCATTTTGTATTCTCTTTGTCGTCGTGGAAAATATTTCCTTTTTTTTTTTTACTTTGCATAATTTTGGGTATGTATGCTAAGACTTTAAAATTACCAATCTATCGATATTTATATGGCTCCATTCTAAGGGGGTGTCTTCTATATGTGTATGTATCGGATGTTGGATATTGAATTCCATTGCAATTTTCTCGAAAATATTTATTTTCCTGTCCCGTTTAGTTCTCTTAATTTCATTTGAATGTGTTTGGATGTTATCCATTTTTATTTGTTTTTATAATTATAATTACTAAGACTTAGTTTTTTCTCATTGATTCTCAAACAATGTTATATATTTAGGTTATTTTTATTATTTAAATTTATATTTTGATGGTATATACTTCCAAATATTTCGATATATTTCAAATTCATATAATTATTTTAGTATTTTGTTCCAGTTCATTTCATTTTTTCATAACTTTGTATGGTTGGAAAAATACCGTATACGATTTTAATTTTTTTATGTGGTTGGAAACAAAATGTGTTCGTTTTTCATTATTTTGTGTTTATGTATATTGGATATATTATGTGTTTCATGTTTATTATTATATAACAAATATGTTATTATTAATTGTAGACATGTCATCTAAAGGTACAAGAAAGCATACAAGAAAAAGGAATTAGTCACCAGCATCGCCTAACAAGTCTAATGAAAGTCGTTGTTTACGGTATCAAAAAAATAAGGACACAGTAAATGAACATAGGAGAGCTAAATATCATAGAAGAACGAGTGAAACAACTGTTGAAAATGATTTTCTGATTCCTCGTAAGTATCGTGCTATGGATGATATCATGGAAAAAACATTTCCCCTTGATAGTTCATTGCCAGAATATGCTCCTCGTTAGCATAATTTTATTTTTCAATGCTCTCCTGAAAATTTTCATAATATTGGGGAAACATATCACAATAGCGAAGAACATCATATTGATAACGTGGATGCAAATGTTAACCCTAAGCCTTTTGTCTCTGCAATTTCATCTTGTGAGAAAGGCCAAAGGTTGCAAAATATCCATGGTGGAGGCAATGATGACATTGTATGTGATGACTTGGATGATAGTTTGATTGGCCATTTGTTTGATAATTTGGATCCAGCTGGTCGAAACATCATATCTTCCAATCTCCCTTCTCAAAATAATGTTGTCCCACGAACATAATCAATCATCCCTGATAGCATTTCGCGTGGAACAATGGAGGTAACCCAATGATATCTTTACATTTACTGCAATAGTGGTTGTTTTATTACATTCCTCTATTTACATTTTTTTTATTAATAAGGTATTTTATTCTCTTGGAATAGGATACACCTCATTTTAATAGAGGTCTAGAAATTACCTCCCCAAGTCTTCCATCTACTAATTTGAGAATTGAATATGAAGCACGTCATAACCTTCCACTGCATTCTCCTCGACAATCAAATCGACAAACTAATGCTAATGTTATTAGTATTTGATTTGATTTTTCATTTTTTGAATTTTTGGTACATTGGACATGAATTTTATTGCATAATTTATTTTCTTCAAACAAGACACAACTCATTTCAATAGAGGCATACAAATTAACTTCGCAGATGTTCTGTCTACTGATGTTATAAGTGAAGACGAACCATATCATAGCGTTCATCCACATTGCCAACAAAATGTAAATGTTGAATGCATTTGATATTTTCCTCCTTTTTTCATCTATTTTTAGTAGTACAATTTTAAATATTTATTTTTTGAACATTTAGTTTTATAGCAAATTTTATTTTGTTTTAACGGGAAACAACTAATTTGATTAGAAGAGTCGAAACTAACTCCCCAGATGTTCTATCTATTGATGTTAGAAGTGAAGAGAAGCCATTTTGTACACTTCATCCACATCACCAAACAAATGTAAATATTGAATGAATTTATTTGTTTTTCATTTTTTCAATTCTAATTATTTGGACATTCAATTTAAAAAAAATTATGCTAAAGAAACCTTTTCATCCTCTCAGGTTCCAGAAATGCAGACCATAAATTTGGAAAGACCATGTCATAGATCTGTTCCACATGTTTCAAATTTTGGAAGGGAATCTCATGGTGCTAAATATCAAGTAAATTTTAGAATAAATTATACTATTCCTTAGAAAAAATGATTGCAGTGCATAAAATATTTCGATAAAAGATAGATAGCTTGTCAATTGTCCAAATGTGCCACATCTGCCAAGAATCATATCCTGGAATCCACGTTTTGAGAGATTCTGAAGGACCTGTTTGCAGACGATATAAGAATATAAGAGGCTCACATCGTTTTTTTGGCTATAATAACATGGATCCTAGTGAACAACCTCATATTTTAAGAGTTCTTACTCAAGTTGAAGAAATGTTAATAGCACGTGTAAATCCTAGTTTTCAAGTGACACATGCTCGAGGTGGGTAATATAAGTATAGCAGACACACAATTAGCTTTCCCCAAGATATTTCTACAATTGTACAAAGTCTTCCCTGACACGTTGAACATCTTGACTTTCTAATTGTGAGGAGACATGCTGCTCAGTCTAAATATTATGAATGTTATGTAAAAATATCTCAAGTTATGGCTACATTGCATTTCAAAATTGAACGTGATAAATATTATTGAGATGTTGTAATTGACTATGATTCAGTGAATTCTCTGCCCAAAAGATCAATAGATGTCTCCTCCAGGCTTAAATTTGTTGATTGTGACATTATAGAATCTGAGTTCAATGCAGCTAATAATGAAGGGTTTCCTCTTGAGAATTTTTCCTCTCATCCTTCTTCTTTTTTTGCTCGCGTACCCAATGAATGGAGAGAAGTGGAAGAAATTAGAGCATTTCTTGATAATGGTGATTATTCACATGTTCATGAAATGGATTGGCCCAGTATTGGAACATATCCGATGAATGAATATAATAATGAGGGGTTATTAGATATGGCATTCACCACATTGTTCCCCACTAGTGATGCTCATTGGTTGCAACCACGCATTTGTACTGTTGAACTTCATGGTATGTATTTCATCTTCTTAGATACTATGATCAAAGGTTTGGAAGCCATCCTCGCTTCCGATATTACCTATTGAACATGATAATGAGGCATCGTAGCCAAGAAAATGCTTCAGTTTTTGTGAAGAAAAATTTACATGATAACTCACCGACAACAATTGATAACTTGTGTCAGCAAATTTCTGATTTACCAGATAATAAGTTGGCTGAGCATCTTATGCGGTTTGGGTCTTCTCTAAGAGGTACAAGGGCATACTGGACTAAATTTCGGGCTGAATTGACTGACATAATTACTCAGTTGGCATGTCCATATTTGTTTTTTACTTTGAGTGCAGCTGACACAAAGTGGCCAGAGCTGCATAGCCTCATGCCTGTACTGTCACATTCTCGTTCCTTAAATGAGCATCGTATGAAAATTGAAAATCTTATCCAGTACCCTCATATTTTTTCCACATTTATGCACCATAGATTCAATATATTTCGAGAGGAAGTTATCCAAATATATCTTAAAGCTAAAGACTTCTGGTACAAGTATGTTTTCTGAAATTTATTTTCTATTCATTGTCAATTTCTTATTAATTTTCTATTTCTATTTTTTGTTGTAACTCTGTATTCATTTTTTTCAGATATGAGTGGAAACATAGAGGTTCAACACATATCCATGGTTTCCTATGGTTGCAAGGAGCTCCTAACATGGAAAGAATTTATTGGTCAAATGATTGTGATTTGCAACATGCAAAGAGATTCTTTGACAATTATGTAATTGCATGGAATCCACATGAAATACATCATCGCAATATAATGGTTCCAAGAAGTCTCAATCACGACCCTTGCCTATTGAATACTGATCATATTTTCTCTTGCAATCCTCATAATGATTATGAAGAATTGTTGAACCCTATCCAAAGGCACACAAAGTGTAGTGTAGATTCTTGTTTGGGCAAAAAGGGCACTATTCTCGCTTGTCGGTACAATGCTCCATGGGATCTTTCTAAGGAATTAAGATTGTTCATAGATTATCAAGGAATAAAAAAATATGACCCAACAAGAAATGATGATAGGCTCAATGTACATAAAATTGAACTTCTAACAATGTGGCGTGCAAATGTTGATTTCCAACCAGTGCTTTCTCGGCATGCTATCCTGAAATATATTGCTAATTATACATCAAAAGCAGAGAAAAGGTCTGAAAGCTATCATGGTATGTTAACTAGAATTTCAAATTCTATTGCCTCTGAGGATCATGCTTTATGTGCTTACAGAAGGTTTCTTGCAGAAACAATTGTTGAACGTGACATTGGAGCATAAGAAACATGCCATATGTTGCTTAAGCTACCTCTTGTTGTTTGTAGTCGAAAATTTTCTTCATTAAATGTTGGAAGAGAGGTTTTCAGGAAAATATCAGGGGATGGCATGCAATGTTCATCTAAAAATACTTTTGTTCAACATTATCGGAAGAGGCCTTTTTCCTTGAACATCTATCTTTGATAGAAACAACAAGACCTTGGACATTTGATAGCAAGTGTAAAAAATATCCCTGGAAGCCTAGAGATGTTCATGTGATTGTTTAGGTTTTGCCACAGTTTTATTCTATTCCTAGCGAAGGTTGATAGGAATTTGAAACCTTTTGCAGGACATAATTTCTCTTGTACAAGCCATTTCATGACATTTCTGCAGATATTGTGCTTTCAGCGGAAATTATTGTTGAAAATTGGAAGAATTTCCAATATCGAGCATGGCATGTTGATCGAAATCAATCAATTGTTGAAAATATTGAAGATGGAGAAGATGGTGATTTTTCTAACCAAGAAATGAATCTTGAAGATGATTTTCAATAGTGGCAACTTTTCTCTCGCTTGGTTCCACGAGGTAATGTCAATGTTTCTGATCTTCACACCCTTGGTCAAAGGGATTTTGATATATCCTTTGACTGACAAAGTATAGCTATTTTTGATGATGTGGTCAAAGAAGCTATTAATTTTATAAGGAATGGAATATCAAGGGGTGATATTGTTGACCTTTCAAATAGAACATTTGCCTCTCCAGATTCTTTGGCAGAAAAACAACGACCTGCTTTTGAAATCGTTTTAAGGAATTTTGTTGAATATGAAATTTGTGAAGCTCTTCTTATGATTGTTCAAGGCACTACAGGCACTGGCAAGTATTTCCTTATCCATTGTACCTTTGAAGCTCTTTCTAACCTGCCAAGTAATGGAAAAATTCCTTTGCTTCTTCTTGCCCCAACAGGAATAGTTGATTTTAATATACATGCAAAAATAATACACTCTGCTCTGAAAATCCTGATTAAAGATATGAAACCACTTCAGGGTCAATCACTGGCAGTATTCCAAGAAGAAATGAGGCATATTCGATATATATTGATTGATGAAATGAGCTTTTTAGGATCAATGTTATTCATGCAAATAGATGCTCGATTACGAGAAGCATTTCCAGAGAAAAAGAATTCTCCTTTTGGTGGCAGATCCATCATCCTTGTGGGTGACCTTCGCCAGCTACCTCCTGTGAGAGATAAGCCTTTGTATGCAGGGAATACAATAGGGAAAGTCTTGTGAAAAAAATTCAACATTGTTGTCACTCTTGACACAATATTTCGCCAACAAGGGAGTAATGAGAAATAATCTTGTTTTCGTAGAGTCCTCAATAACATAAGAAATGCAGAACCTATTCTTGATGATTTGGATTTTCTTATGTCATGGGAAGATATCAGGTTGCATCCTAGAGAAAGGAATTTATTTAATGTAGCAGTTCACATGTTTCCAAAAAATAATTTGGTCTCCTTCCATAAGAAGCATATGTTTAAATCATTAAATTCTCCAATTTCACGATGTATTGCTGTGAATTCAAGGCGTTTAGAAATCAGTGGTGCAGATGATCATCAACTGGACTGTGAAGTTTTGTTGTGTCGTGGCCAACGTGTTATGTTGACATGTAATTTGTGGGTTGAAGTTGGTTTGATGAATGGTGCACTTGGGTATGTGAAGGAAATATTTTATATGCCTACCTCTAAGCCACCTGAGCTTCCAATGTTCACAACTATTATTTTTGATAAGTATGTTGGTATTCTGTTTGATGCAAGCAATCCAAACATTGTACCTATCACACCAGTGATAAGATGAAATAAAAAACAAATTCCTTTAAAGATGGCATGGGCTCTTAAAATTCACAAGTCACAAGCTTTGACTTTAGAACGAGCATCAATTGATATTGGGAATAAAGAACAGCAAGGCCTGACCTTCACAACCATATCAAGAGTGAAATCAATAGATGGTTTATGCATTGCACCGCCTTTCTCTTATCAACGTTATGCCAAGATGAAAGATAGTGCATATGTTACAATTAGGAAGAAAGAAGAGGAGAGATTAAAGTCCATATCATTATGACATGCAACTATTGATACTTTTAGCTCTTTATATATATTTTTTTGAATTTATTTTATTTTCTTATTTATTTACTTTTAATATAATAATGCTTTTGATATATTAATGAGATCGATACATTCATCAAATTCATAGTAGTATTTTGGAATGTTGTTTACATCGTTTTTCATGTTGTTTAATTTTCTTATTTTTTTTAACTGGTTTTTGTTATTTTTCTTACAATGAACCATTCAGACATAAAAAACCAGTTATATGAGCCAATCATTAAAAATCAAGATGGAATTCCATATCACTGTGACATGTAACTAATAATATTGTGACATATTTATAGAATGTTTTTTAATTTTTTTTATTGTCCTCTCTTTTTTCATTTAGTATAACAATTATTTTCATGTATTAATGAAATGAATACATTCATGAGATGCAATATAGTAATATATGATAAATTTCTTACATCGTTTTTCATGTTGTTCAACTTACCTCCTTTTTTTAAGTCGCTATTGTTCTTTTGTTTACAATAAACCATTTAGACATATACAGCCAATTATATGAGCCAATCATTAAAAATCAAGATTGAAGTCCATATCCCTATGACATGAAACTAAAAATATTTATCAATGTGGTTTGCTAAATATGTTGTGGTTTGGTTCAATGAAAACATATTTATATTTGATAATAATATTAAACTAAAATTAATATATACATTGACATTAATTTAAATACAAATATAGAATTACTAACATTATTAATATTTCATTTTAAACATTAAGTTTAAAAATTTGTGATTTCTTGTTGATTATTGTAATAGAGGTCATATCACTCATTTAATTTTATCACTCATTTCATGTGTACAATATGTATTTCTAATGAGGTTTATGTTATTTCTAATAAGGTTTATAGCATGACATTTTTAAGATTAATTTTTTTAACAAAAATACAAATGGAGTGTTCTATATATATATATATATATATATATATATATATATATATGTGCCTAGATGTTTCTATCTCTTTTTGTATTAATTTTTATTTTTCTGTTTTTCTTTTCAAATGTAGATATGGATAATAATGATGGCACCTATTATAATCAAGCAGTGGAAAATATTTCTAGACTGGTCAGTTTTTTTTCTTATCTTCGGAACAAGCTTGATAGAAAACATGGCATCCATCCTACTTTTACTTATGAGCATCTTCGTGTGCTGGATGAAATGAAAATGAATGTAAAATACTTGTTGCATGTGCACATGAGGGAGGCTGGGAGAAAAAAAAGAAGGGATTGGTTCGAAAGCGTTAAGTATCGTGATCATTATCCTGTTGATTTGAATTGGTGTCCCTTTTGTGGTCAGTCTGGTTGTGTTCTCGAAGAGGCTATTTGATAAATGACCTTTGATGGAGAGTTTTGAGTCCATTTTTGTAGTGGGATTTATTTATGTAAAGACAACAAAAAATATATGTTAATTTCAATGTTATTTTTTTGGTTTCACTGATGGTAGAACTGAGTATCACTTTAGTTTATATATTTATTCGGTTTTTAATATTAACAATCAGTACGTTTGATTGATCACTTGCGGTTTATCATAATAATATTCATGTGACTTTAAAATTCCTCTCTATTTAAAATTTTGGGTTGCATTCTTTATTAAGCTATTGTGTTTTTAATATTGTTCCCTTCGCCTCAATGGTCCCTTAGGTTATTAATATTTTTCCCTTGGGCTCACCAATTCCTTTGGTTTATAATATTAAACCCTTGGATTTATTAGTTCTTTTGGTTTATAATATGAATAATCCCTTGGGTTAATTATTAGTGTTTACTAATTTCTTCAACTCGAGTATTTTTTTATTAATTTTATTGATCCTTCAACTTTATTAGTCACTTGAGTTTATTAATAATATTTGTTTCTAATACTAATTTGTTGGGTTTATAATATTAATAATCCCTTCGGTTTATTGATGTTCTTTTTTTATAATATTAATAGTCCCTTTGCTTTATTGATGTTTTATGTTTATAATATTAATATTTCACTGTATTTGTTGATCAATTGGGTTTATAACATTGATTCCTTAATTTTTTGGATTCTTTCGGTTCGTAATATTATTCCCTTCACATTATTAAATCCAAATATTGGGGTTTTAATATTAGTCCTAGAGTTTAATACTACTGCATTGTTCAATTTCATATTATGAAAAACACTGACTCAATATAAAAATCAACGATGGGAAGCTATTTTTAATTAGCGTTAGCCATAGTTGATCAATGTCATCCATGATCAAATGTCACATTCTGACAAATATTGTCTCAATATGAAAATCACCCATGGCCAACCATGGTTATAGTTGGTCCAATGTCGCACTGTGGCAACAATTGTCTCAATGTTTAAATCAAACATGGTAAACTATGTTTATTCCCCTCGGTTTATAATATTAATAACCATTTCATTTTATCAATGATTTTTATTTAAAAAATTGATTCCTAAGATTTATTAATCTCTTTATTAATCATGTGAGTTTCTCATTCATTTGCATTTAAAATATTTATTCCTTCTTTATTAATCTCTTTATAATATTTATTTCTTTTGGTTTATATTATTAATAATCTCACGGGTTTATTAATCTCTTGAGTTTAAAATATTAAATACTATCGTTTATTAAATTCTTAGGTTTTCGTTTTAAACTATGTTAATTTCAATGTTTTTTTTTTGTTTCACTGATGGCAGAATTTAATATCACTTTAGTTTATTAATTCAATCGGTTTATAATATTAACAATCAATAAGGTTGATTGATCACTTGCGGTTTATCATAATAATAAACATGTGACTTTAAAATTCCTCTCTATTTAAAATATTGGGCCATATTCTTTATTAATTTATTGTGTTTTTAGTATTGTTCCCGTTGCCTTATTGTTCCATTAGGTTATCAATTTTTTTCCCTTGGGTTCACCAATTCATCTGCTTCCTAATATTAAACCCTTGGGTTATTAGTTCTTTTGGTTTATAATATGAATAATGCATTGGGTTAATTATTAGTGTTTATTAATTTCTTTGGTTTTTATATTTTTTTTTTATTAATATTATTGATCCTTAGACTTTATTAATCACTTAAGTTTATAAATAATTTTTATTTCTAATACTAATTTTTTGGGTAATATTTTTCCCTTGGGTTCACTAATTCCTTTGGTTTATAATATTAAACCCTTGGGTTTATTAGTTCTTTTAGTTTATAATATGAATAATCCCTTGGATTAATTATTATTGTTTATTAATTTCTTTAACTTGAGTATTTTTATTATTATTTTTATTGATCCTTCGAATTTATTAATCACTTGAGCTTATTAATAATTTTTGTTTCTAATACTAATTTGTTGGGTTTATAATATTAATAATCCCTTCTGTTTATTGATGTTATTTTTTTTATAATATTAATAGTCCATTTTCTTTATTGATGTTTTATGTTTATAATATTAATATTTCATTGTATTTTTTGATCCATTGGGTTTATAACATTGATTCCTTAATTTTTTGGATTCTTTCGGTTCGTAATATTTTTCCCTTCAGTTTATTAAATCCAAATATTGGGGTTTAAATATTAGTCCTAGAGTTTAATACTAATGCATTTTCCAATTTCAGATTATGAAAAACACTCACTCAATATGAAAATCAACCATGGGAAACCATTGTTAATTAGTGTTATCCATAGTCAATCAATGTCACCCATGATCAAATGTCACATTCTGACAAATATTATCTCAATATGAAAATCACCCATGGCGAACCATGGTCATAGTTGGTCCAACATCGCATTGTGACAACAATTGTCTCAATGTTTAAATCAAGCATGGTAAACCATGTTTATTCCCCTTAGTTTATAATATTAATAATCATGTGACTTTAGTAATTTTTTTTGTTTTTTATAGGTATCCATTGGCCTTGTTCATCTCTTATGTTTTTAATATTTTTCCCTTGGGTTCTCCAATTCCTTTGGTTTATAATATTAAACTCTTGGGTTTATTAGTTCTTTTGGTTTATAATATTAATAATCCCTTGTGTTTATTAATTAGTTGATTTTAAAATATTGATTCTTATGGTTTATTAATTTCTTAGGTTTTTGAATTTAAAATATTTATTCTTAGGGTTTGTTACTCTTCTGTTTTTAATATTGATCCCTTGGCCTTATTGATAACTTATCTTTTTAATAATTTTCCCTTGGGTTTACCAATTCCTTTGGTTTATAATATTAAACCCTTGGGTTTATTATTTATTTTGGTTTATATTATTAATAATCCCTCTGGTTTATTAATCTCTTGATTTTAAAATATTAAATACTATCATTTATTAAATTCTTAGGTTTTGGGTTTAAACTATGTTAATTTCAATGCTATTTTTTTGGTTTAAGTGATGGCGGAATTTAATATCACTTTAGTTTAATAATTCAATCGGTTTATAATATTAACAATGAGTAAGGTTGATTGATCACTTGTGGTTTATCATAATAATAATCGTGTGAATTTAAAATTCCTCTCTATTTAAAATATTGGGTCGTATTCTTTATTAATCTATTGTGTTTTTAATATTGTTCCCTTCTCTTTATTGGTCCCTTAGGTTATTAATATTTTTCCCTTGGGTTCACCAATTCCTTTGGTTTCTAATATTAAACCCTTGGGTTATTAGTTCTTTTGGTTTATAATATGAATAATACATTGGGTGAATTATTAGTGTTTATTAATTTCTTTAGCCATAGTCGATCAATGTCGTCCATGATCAAATGTCACATTCTGAAAAATAATGTCTCAATATGAAAATCACCCATGGCCATCCATGGTCATAGTTGGTCCAAGGTCTCACTGTGACCACAATTGTCTCAATGTTTAAATGAGCATGGTAAACCATGTTTATTCCCCTCGGTTTGTAATATTAATAATCATGTGATTTTATCAATGATTTTTATTTAAAAAATGATTCTTAAGATTTATTAATCTCTTTATTAATGATGTGAGTTTCTCATTCATTTGCATTTAAAATATTTATTCCTGGCCTTTACTTTAATATTTTTTGTTTTTTATATGTATCCCTTGGCCTTGTTGATCTCTTATTTTTTTAATATTTTTCCCTTGGGTTCCCCAATTCCTTTGGTTTATAATATTAAACCCTTGGGTTTATTAGTTCTTTTGGTTTATAATATTAGTAATCCCTTGTGTTTATTAATTAGTTGATTTTAAAATATTGATTCTTATGTTTTATTAATTTCTTAGGTTTTTCAATTTAAAATATTTATTCTTAGGGTTTGTTACTCTCTTGTGTTTTTAATATTGATCCCTTGGCCTTATTGATCCCTTAATTTTTTGGATTCTTTCGGTTCGTAATATTATTCTCTTCAAATATTAAATCCAAATATTGAGGTTTAAATATTAGTCCTAGAGTTTAATACTATGCATGGTCCAATTTCACATTATGAAAAACATTGACTCAATATGAAAAACAACCATGGGAAACCATTGCAATTAGCATTAGCCATAGTCAATCAATGTCCTCCATGATCAAATGTCACATTCTGAAAAATATTGTCTCAATATGAAAATCGTCCATGGCCAACCCTGGTCATAGTTGATCCAACGTCGCATTGTGACAACAATTGTCTCAATGTTTAAATCAAGCCTGGTAAACCATGTTTATTCCCCTCGGTTTATAATATTAATAATCATGTGACTTTATCAAAGATTTTTATTTATAAAATTGATTCCTAAGATTTATTAATCTCTTTATTAATCATGTGAGTTTCTCATTCATTTGCATTTAAAATATTTATTCCTAGACTTTACTAATATTTTTTGTATTAGTTCTAGAGTTTAATACTAATGCATGGTCCAATTTCACATTATGAAAAACACTGACTCAATATGAAAATCAACCATGGGAAACCGTTGTTAATTAGCATTAGTCATAGTCGATCAATGTCATCCATGATCAACTGTCACATTCTAACAAATATTGTCTCAATATGAAAGTCACCCATGGCCAACCATGGTAATAGTTGGTCCAACGTTGCATTGTGACAACAATTGTCTCAATGTTTAAATCAAGCATGGTAAACCATTTTTATTCCTCTCAGTTTATAATATTAATAATCATGTGACTTTACTAATTTTTTTTGTTTTTTATAGGTATCCCTTGGCCTTCTTGATCTCTTATGTTTTTAATATTTTCCCCTTAGGTTCCCCAATTCCTTTGGTTTATAATATTAAACCCTTGGGTTTATTAGTTTTTTGGATTTATAGTATTAATAATCCTTTGTGTTTATTAATTAGTTGATTTTAAAATATTGATTCTTATGGTTTATTAATTTCTTAGGCTTTTGAATTTAAAATAGTTATTCTTAGGGTTTGTTACTTTCTTGTGTTTTTAATATTGATCCCTTGGCCTTATTGATAACTTATGTTTTTAATAATTTTCCCTTGGGTTAAATAATTCCTTTGGTTTATAACATTAAACCCTTGGGTTTATTATTTCTTTTGGTTTATATTATTAATGATCCCTCGGGTTTATTAATCTCTTGAGTTTAAAATATTAAATACTTTCGGTTATTAAATTCTTAGGTTTTGGGTTTAAACTATGTTAATTTCATAACCCCCCATAAGAATCCTAGTTCTTTGGTTTTATAATATTAATAACCCCTTGGGTTTATTAATCTATTGAGTTAAAAATATTATTTCATAGGCTTTTTTAATTTTTTGGGTTTTTTATTTTAAAATATTAATTATTAGGTTTTATTAATCTCTATTGTTTTTAGTATTGCCCTTAGTCTTATTGATCCCTTAATTTTTTAATGTTTATCCCTTGGGTTCACCGATTCCTTTGGTTTATAATATTAAACCCTTGGGTTTATTAGTTCTTTTGTTTTATAATGTTAATCACACATTGGGTTTATTAATCTCATGAGTTTAAATTATTAATTCTTAGGCTTTATTAATTTCATAGATTTTTTAGTTTAAAATATTAATTCTTGGGGTTTATTAATCTCTATTGTTTTTAATATTCATCTGTTAGGTTTATAATATTTATCCCTTGGGTTCGCTAATTCCTTTGGTTTATAATATTAAACCCTTCGGATTATTAGTTCTTTTGGTTTATAATGTTAATAATCTCGTTGGTTTATTAATATCTTATGTTTAAAATACTGATTCTTATGGTTTATTAATTTATTAGGTTTTTTAGTTTAAAATATCAATTCTTAGGGTTTATTATTCTCATGTGTTTTTAATATTGATCCCTTATGTTTATAATATTTATCCTTTGGGTTCACCAATTCCTTTGGTTTATAATATTTAAACCTTCGGTTTATGATTTCTTTTGGTTTGTATTATTAATAATCTCTTAGGTTTATTAATATCTTGAGTTTAAAATATTAATTGTTAGCGTTTATTAATTTCTTAGGTTTTTTGTTTTTAAATATTATTTCATATGCTTTATTAATCTCTTGAGTTTAATATATTAACTTTTAGAGTTTATTACTTTCTTATATTTTTTGGTTTAAAGTATTATTTCTTAGGGTTTTTTAATCTCTTGAGATTAAATTATTTATTCTTAGGGTTTTTTTATTTCTTGGTTTATAATATTAATATTTATCCTTTGTTTCACTAATTACTTCGGTTTATAATATTAAACCCTTCTGTTTATTAGTTCTTAGGTTTTTTTTTTTTTAAATATTATTTCATATGCTTTATTAATCTCTTCAATTTAATATATTAATTCTTCGAGTTTGTTACTTTCTTATGTTTTTGGGTTTAAAGTATTATTTTTTATGAGGTTTTTTTTAATCTCTTGAGATTAAATTATTTATTCTTAGAGTTTTTTTATTTATCAGTTTATAATATTAATATTTATGCTTTGCTTCACCAATTACTTCGGTTTATAACATTAAACCCTTGAGTTTATTAGTTCTTTTGGTGTAAAATATTAATAATCCCTTGAGATATTGATAAGAGATATAAACTTATTATAATATTAATAAAATATTATTATTATGTTATTTTTGAATTATATTATAGTTTCAGTTATAACTATTAATGTATTGAAATAATTTAATAATATATTTTTATTAAATATTTTACTATTGAATAATATAATATTATATATTCTTTTCTATATATATATATATATATTAAGTTAATATAGAGTATATATATAGTTAATATTATTAATATATTATAACTAAATATATAAAATATTTCGGTAATTTTAATCATAAATATATAATATTTATTTTGGTGAAATATATGTGGTGGGTAGTGGATATAGGCTTATCCGTGTATATCAACAACATTGGTGAATGTGGTTGTAAATCTATTTCATATAAGCCTATTGGCATATATCAACCATATTGATAAATGTGATTGTGCTAATTTACATTTGAATAATCATGTAACATTCCAAATGCGATAAAGTCAACAATGTTTTTTATATAAAACCATTTACATTTGAATAAGCATGTAACGTTTCGGAAGCTATTGTAGCCGAAAAAAAATTCCCAAATAGCATCAACTGATAAAAATGAATCTTTTGGTTAATTTTTTTTAGTTCCTTTTATATATATATATATATACATTGCCAATAAGGAATAAAGTATTAATGGAAATAGTTGAATAATCACAAAATATAAACAAAGTATAAATTCCTGAAATGTACCATTAATGTGCATATGAAATATAAATTCTAATTTCTAAATTTTTCACATTCATCCTTTCCCTAGAATGGGAAAAAAAATACTTCCCACCTATATTCTCCTAGCAAACGAGAACAAAAACGAAGCTGAAATGGTTGAGATGTATTAATTTAATTATTTCCAGAAGTTGATAAGATATTATGTGATCTTGCCATCTTTTTATTACACGAGAATTTCGTTACCCTCATCCTCTTTGGGCCACTCTTGGAAAGGTCATATATGCATTTATTCATATCCATTTATATGTGATCAAATGAAGAGCATAAAAATTTAACAATTCTTCCATATATATAGGCAGTAATTTATACTTCGTCAATCGAGATGTGCCATTAATCCACTATAAAAACTTCGGAGTTTTCATCAGTTTGTCAATCGAGATGTGCCATTAATCCACTCTATGAAAACTTTGGAGTTTTCATAGATATTAATGGTGGAGAGGTTCATATCTTTGTAACTCTCTAACATAAGTTCCAAGAAGATAGATGGTTTTGGATGATTGTAGGTAGTTGTGCTTATGTTTTCACAATTGTGAACGGTTTATGAAGATTTGGCCATTGTCTCCTAACTTTGGTGGGGTATCTTGAGGGGATCCATCAAAGAATTCCAAATTGTTTTAAATTCTAGTTACAATTTTACTGTTAGAAAAATATTGTAATTTCCTCGGAATATTTTGACTTTGAAGAGCAACACGAAAAGGATGCCCTACTTTTCCAAAATAGCATGCTTTTTTTTTTCTAGCTATATGATGTTATTATATTATATTAGATATAGTACCATAATATTATATTATTTAAATAAATAATTTTTTTGGTTATGCATGTGCGACCGTTTATGGAGGATTTGCGACAATGACCTATCACACATAGGGCCTTGATAAATAAATAAAATATTCAGGTGACTTATAACTCTACAAATATATAATAAATTATTAAAAATTGGCCTTAATAAATAAATAAAATACTCAAGCGATTTATAACTCTACAAATATATAATAAATTATTAAAAACAAAATAAAAGAATAAAGTTTTATTTAAAATAAAATAATATAATAAATTATTAAAAACTATATAAAAAAATAAAATTTTATTTAAAATAAAATAATATAATAAATTATTAATAATAACTAGTTAAAAACACGTATATTTTTATAAATAAATATGTTATAAATAAATATGTGAAGGGATTTCTAGTTTATCATAAATACATCACTCGTGAAATGTAATATAATACATTAAATTTGTTTAATTTTTTTTTTTGTTAATTATTTGATAAATAAACAAACAAATTCTAAACCAAATATACGCATTATACATATTCAATAAATAAATACTTAATAAATTATTTAATAAATAAAGCAATTAAAAATTAGTTTATGGTAAATCAATATAATGAATGGATGTTAACTACTAATTAAAAATTGTATAGTTTTCTAATTATATATGTAAATTGTTTTTTAGTTTATTATAAATACATATTGATTTGGTGTAATACCTTAATTTAAGAGTTTATTTGTTTATGACTTAAAATTGTTTAATTTATTTTTAATGAATTATTTGATAAATAAACAAACAAATTCTAAACCAAATACTCACATGATACATATTCAATAAATAAATACTTAATAAATTATTTAATAAATAAAGAAATTAAAAAATAATTTATGGTAAATCAATATAATGAATGGATGTTAACTACTAATTAAAAATTGTATAGCTTTCTAATTATATATGTAAACTGTTTTTTAGTTTATTATAAATACATATTAATTTGTTGTAATACCTTAATTTGAGAGTTTATTTGTTTATGACTTAGCATATAGATTATAAATTATTTGAATAAAATTATAATTTATTTATTAATATAAATTATTTATTATTTTATGAAAAATAACCAATATAACATATTTATAAGTTTTATGTCAAAAACTATAAAAGTTTTACTGTATTCTAAATATTTTAAATTGCATTAAATTTCAATTCTAAAATTCCATAATACATTTTAATTGACTATAGATCTTTTAAAGGTTATTTAAAATACATTTTGAAACCAAAAACAATAAATGATTTTTTAAAAATATTTATTCAAATTTTAATTTTAATTCTTATTATATATATAATATTTCAACTTTAAATTTTATAATTAATATATTATTTCATAATAAAACTATGAAAAATTAAACTATCCCATAAACCAAATATATCAAATATTTAAAAAAATAATTAATTTCAAATTCATAAAATTTATAATACAATTTAAATTTAATGTCATAGCTTATAAAAAATTTAATACATATTTTTTTTTTTAAATTACTACAATCTAATATTGATTTATCCTTATACACTATTAAAAAACAACAAAATATTTTTGGAAGTTTAACATTTTTAAAAAAAATGGATATTAATTTATATTAGAAGGAAAACTTATCTTTTGGGCTAGGACCTTCCATATTTCATTCTCTAGAAAAGCGATACATTCATAGGTCCAAAATATAGCGAATTTGTTCTTATGACAACATATATCTACTATTCTAAATAAATCTTGGCTATACATTCGAAAAAATTACATGACTATCTGTGATAGTAGACTTCTATTATGTCGGTCTTAGTATGAGAAAAGTCCACATATTATCCAATTGTTTTGTTCTCCCAAGTCCATCTAGTTTTTTTCCTTTTCTGGTTCATCATTGGTTCCAACCATTTCCATGTTGAACAAAGGTGCAGTACTGGCATTTTATTCAAGCTTAACAACACTGATGTCTAAGGTTATCATCGTAGTTCTGATTTCAACATTAAACTTCTCCAACTTTCGCTGTTATAATCCATAATTAGTGTTCATAAGTAGTTGGTACCATTTTTTATATTCTGCCTCAATAATATTCTTGAGTTGGAGGGTACTCAACCGATTCTAGATGTGTGCGTACAAGATCCACCAAGAATATTTTTTCATTTATTCAATTGTGAGTGTCTCTGTATTCTTTATGTAAGCCATAATGATTGAATTCATTTATCATGGAATGGGTGAGCTGTAAAACCTCCCATGATCCAATTCTAATTTCCCATGCTTCAATGTAATTTCTTATTGGCCAATGAATTTGACATTGTGTTAATTTTTATATAAATATGAAAGAATTATACTTTTTCAAATTGTATAATTTACAAACTGGTCCTCTGCATGATGGTGGAAGAAGTTGTCTTTGCAATCCTTTGACTTTCCATATCCTACATATTACAATAACTATGTCTCCCAACACTATTATTTAGGTTACTTTCTTTGTTGATGCTATTTCCAATACCTGAGATAGTCCAAGGTAGTTAGGTTAGTTATTGGATGTCATTCCCAAACCCAACTGTATCGAGTCTCTATTTGTTCGTCAAAGAAAATATTTAACAAATTTCAAATCTACATAATTTATAATACATTTCAAATTTATATTATAATCTATTTAATTTTTAATATATTTATAAAATTTATAATACATTTTATATTAACTCGACATTTTTTTAATACGATATAATTTTGGCTTATCTTTTACATTATTTAAAAATAAATAAAACAAAAAACGAAATATTTTTAAAATGACAGGCGGGCCTGACAAGAGCCATGAGTTCCGTTAGTTTTCTGTCCAATTCCGTACTGTCATTTCAATAAATTTCCGTACTAACCAACACATCCATTATATAACAGTAGCTTGCCTTATCACATACAGTTAGCAAAATATTCACAATTTTAACCTCGATCGATATTTGAAATATAGCCACCTCTAATCACTTGTTCAGGGCTTGAGGTAACTAAATTTCCTGAAAAGCAATAGTGGTTAAAGCTTCTTATCGTAGATATCGTGCATATACTGTAGTGCAAAGTTTCAAAGGTGAGTTCAAGGGTTTTGAGACAGACGCTAAATATTGTTGGGTGAAATTCTTGTTGTTAGTTGTTGATAATCACAGGGTTTGACTCTCTTCTATTTCTTTGGTGCAACGCTTTCTATTTCTTTGGTGCAAAGCCATATAATGAAGACTCTCTTCTATTTCTTTGGGGTAATGCTTTATAATCAGCACTTTATTTGGCTTACCATCCACTAAATGTGAAGAGATAATCTAGAATATACTGTGATTTTATAATAATAATAATAAAATGTTTTTGATTCTGAAATATCTATGCTTTCTTTTCTGAACTTTTTTTTATTTGCCTTCAACATTCTAGATGTATTTTCATTTTCCATAGAATTAATTATTTTTATGTATCGAGCAACTGTGACATCTGGACTGCAGGTTTGGGTCAGAAATAGGAAATTTTGTTTCAATTCAAGAGAAATATGTGCCTACACGCCAGATCTTGCCAAAATCCGCTTAAATATTTTCTAAATAGAGTTATTGTTTTCTAAGTCTTTAAGATGGCAGCAGTTATCATCATGCTCATTCTAGCGATCGAAGGTCTTAGCGCCAGAGCCTATCTTTCTCTGTTGGAGTAGTGTCACCAAGCTCTGGCGCGCTGCTGGAGAAGTGTCACAAAGCTCTCACCCGCATCACGACAGAATTGTGCCATAAATTAAACGACATCGATGATCTTTCGTGTCCACAATCGGGCATGGATTAGGATCAATGGGAGTCTTCATGGGTAAGTCCTGCTTATTGTGTCAAAATATTAGTATAAATATTTTTTCAAATGTCTCCATTAAATGATAGTGATGTAACCGCAGACAGAGATGGTAGCTGAGGCTAAGAAGGACGAAGAAAAAGAAAAGTTTCCCTACGAAGCAATCCTGCAGCTCAGTCTCATGATAGATGGTAAAAGTGTACAATTGTTAAGCCCATGTCAGACAACATAATTCCATTGGATAGCCAAACTTGCAAATCTGAATAGGCTCAAAAGGAAATTGTAGCTTTGTTGCATACGTTTCTAAGGATTGATGTAAGATACATAACCCACAAACTGGAAAAAAAACTCAACAATATATTGATGAATGTCTCAAAGAATGATGTACAATGTGTACACATATAAATACATCAAGAAACCGTTGAATTAGTTCTCCAGGTTTCTTGAACTCTAATAACTGATTACCTAACACAAACTAACCCAAGTATTAGTTGTCTAACATTCTCCCCTTAATCCAAAGGGATATACCAAAGTCCAAGAATGAGAACTCAGAATGCAGAAATATATTTCAGCCAAGAGCTGAATGTCGCTCAGAAATGTTTTTCAAGGATGACCACAAACTGAAAAGGGGAGAACTCAATGTATCCACCAACACTAATTCTGGAACCTACATAGCAGTTCTCAGAACAAAAAAAGTGGTTTTAAGATGACCACAAACTCTGGAACTGTCACAACAGTTCCTCAAACAATTCCAAATCTGGAAGATCTTGCTTAGAAAAACTCAATCGATTGAGTTTGTGGCTCATAATGTGGATCACTGACTCAATCTTGCTTGACATCTAGGACGCAGACCACTAGTAGACCACCCACCAAAAAATCCCCCCTTGCCGAATACAAGTTGACAAATATTTGTCATCACTGCAAGACTCATCACTGTCGAACAAATTCTTCGATATGATTTGTAGATCTTCTTGCCTGCTTTCTTCCATTCCCAAGAAGAAATCCCTCCAAAAATTAGCATCTCTCTTGGAGTTCCCTTCTTTTTCGAACATTTGTTTGACTGGTGATTTCACTTTCCACAATGCTCGCACGGGTGAATATCAAAACATAAATCTTTCATATGTCCAACTTTGTTACATTGTTGGCATTTATCAACTTTTTCTGGAACCACACCATCCAGAAATCGTGCACTTCGAAATTTTATAGGTTTAGTGAAATCTTGAATCTGAAAGGATACATCATTATTATAACCAAGACAATTTATGTCTTTGTTGTGTGTCATCTCTTCGCATGTTCTTATAACAGGTTTCACATCAACACTTCTAACTGCATCCAAATTTTCACCGTAAATCACTTCATTACTTTGACCATTCTTTGACTGATGATCGGGGTCAAACAAATTGTTGTTCTTCACAAACACCAGTTAAGAATCACAAGTTTTCTTTTGAAGTTCTTCTCATTATAGCTGTGAATCTAGCTCCAAGAATTCAATTTTTCTTTTTGCATTTTGAAAACATGATTGGATGTCAGAGAGCATGTTTTTGCTGACTTGAACATCATTATGGACAGTAGATAGCATTAAATTTCTTAATAATTGTACTAAATCATTCAGTTTGGGCATTTTTTCAATGAAATACCTAAGTAAAATTGCAATCAACTCAGAAAAAGGGGTGTCTGCTACCACCGAAAATGCACCCAATACAAACAAATTGTGAAATATTTAACTAGGTGTCGAGTTCAATTGATCATGCACCCATAAAAAATACAAATTATAATATGTAAGAGACAACTTCAAAACTTTCCCTAGGAAGTCTACTAGGAGAAATACCAACGAGCCAAGCTCCCAACGAGCCAACAAAAATATATGCACTTCAAATTCTACACTCCAAGCACCTTTTGAATATGTCAATTTTCTTATCCCTCCAACAAAATGTGTCAATTTTCTGATCGCTCCAACAAAATACTCTGACAATATAATGACTAACTCCAAATTTTATTTTTTAAATAAAACTTCATTAAATCTTGACTTGACTTTTAAATTCCAATAATTTTAAACTTCCTTTATCGATTTTTTTAGCACTTGAATTAGAAGGGATAAACATAAAAAAGGAAAGCATGGGGTTCCTATTCAATTAGTCTGGGAAATGGCCTCGATGAATTAATTAATGTATTTAATAAAATTAACCTTCTACTTCGCTGGAGTTCACTGTCCACAAAAAGCGCACAACTACAATTCTCTGAGCTCCTGTAGATAAGAAATTATAGAATTTTTCTACTTGATTCCCAAAAACCACAACCATAAGTTTGCATGAACAACAATACCTCCTGCTGATCAGCACTTGGTGACTTTTGCTACTTGATTCCCCAAAACCACCGACATAAGTTTTCACGAACAACAATTCCAATTCAACATCTTAACCACAATTTATGAACTACCAGCATCACTCTATGCTAATATCTGTGACATTGTCTCAATAGTATGGAAAGTCTCCATTTCACATTCAATGCATCAATTGAAACCCACATAAAAATCATCTGCCTCTGATTTAACTTTGTTTTAGAACTTCTCCAATTGTGTATTTACACAACAAAAAAGAGATGAGAACCGAGAAGTTGTGAACATGACCGCTACGTTTTCATTTTTGAATATCAAGTGGACAGTGTCTTTAATCCTTCAATTATGATTAAAATTTGGCAAGAATTCAACTCTTTAAAATAGTAATCGGTGAAAAACATCCTTCAAATTTTTGTTAACTTAAAACCACTTCATGTACTAATTAAACATAATGTTACTTTTATATTCTTCTCATCTGGTAAATGAGCATTGTATGTCGGCCAGCATGTTTAAAGAGCACCCAGATATATTCCTCCAAAGATAAATCTCAAGGAAGAAGGCCGAAAACTTCAGAATTATGCCTTTTAACAACATACACAACACCAAATTCCAAGAACATTCAAGAAAAATGTAGCAGGTATCAGTCGTTCAACATGGTGTACTCATCATAATCATCGACGATACATGCAAAGCTTCAAATTGATCTCTACGCCGATGCATATGCAATATCAACTGTAATAATTAGTTATGCCCAAACCAATTCCAATAGTCAGTTTATGGTGCCACATATGGGGACAGTCAACACAATTTGGGAATGTATAAAAAATATATAAGATTTATACTTTTGTGAGTTCAAATTTACCGAATCCTCTCCTCTTTGGCAAACAACAACCCCTTTAAATGTTTAAATATTTCTTCAGCCTTGCCATCCATTTATTACACCAGTTTGACATAAAGAGTTCATTTTTTTTTAATTGGCATAACAGTTTTAATCTGCACACTCCATAACAGTTTTTAAACTTTGTCATGTGGAATCTTGCGAAACACCTGAGTACCGAGCTTGGAGCAATGGCTTTAGACAACCATTCTTGTCTTGGTAAGAATGAAAATTTGATATGTGAAGTACCAAGCTTAGAGAAATGGCTTCAGACAACCATTATTGTCTCAGTGAGAATGAAAATTTTATATGTGAAGTCTGAATAAAATTCAAAGCTTTGACGGTCATTGACGAAAAAACAGAGGTAAAATACTTCTTTGTGTATTCTCCCAACAGGAAGGAATTGAAACACGCCTCGACATTCATAACCCTTTGGCCGATGGAGATTACATTAACAGGTACTTTAGATTACTATGGAAACTGAAGGATCAGAGAGAGCGAATTGTAGGGGAGATGAAGCTAGTGCACAAATACAGACTCAAAAATTAATGAGACAGATTTTGTTGTTTATACGCTTGTAATATCTTACGTGCAACACATCATAACAATTAGTGTCCACAACACATCTCTTTGCAGGGGCAGCACGGTGGAGTAAAATAATATTAATATTGATCAGAGAGACTATAAATAGATCATCATGATCGCCTTATAATCCACTCGAAATTCCTCGAATTTCTAATAACCAACCGCCATGCATAAAAATTTAAATCTTGCAATTCAGTTTTTTTTTTTTAATTCCATACATAACACATAAATTGAGCGTGGGTTAAATATTTTCACTTATTGTTCACAATCCTTCCTTAGAACTTTGTTCCTGAAAAAATGAACGCAACACGTAGATGCGAAATTCTCACAGGCCTCTTCGCTTTCAGCGTCATCCCATGTACACAATTATGCACAGACGAGCGGCAAGGTGCAACAACATTACATTATGAAATTTGAACCTTTAATTCATGCACAGTGAAATCGACAACATTGAACCCTTCTAACGCATTTATCTATCCACAACATGCCAAAACGAGAAACCAACATGAATTGGAACACACAAGAAGGCCACAAAACTAATGGCTCACCTATTTAATGTTGCAGATCAACCATGAGCTGATACCACTGTAAGATACACAACCCACAAACTGGAAAAAAACTCAACAATATATTAATGAATGTCTCAAAAAATGATGTACAATGTGTACACATATAAATACATCAAGAAGCTACTGAATAAGTTCTCCGGGTTTCTTGGACTTTAATAACCAATTACCTAACACAAACTAACCCAAGTATTAGTTGTTTAACAATTTCTTCTACGTTGAGCTCAGCCTTAGCAGGCTTTTCCTTCACAATGTTCCAGACGATATAAAGAAACTGTCATCTACACTAGTGAATATTTAACTTTCTTATTACCGTGATAGGTGTCCCTTTGTTCGAATTGGCTACATTAATTATTTTCTTAACCATATATTCTAATATCATGATTGAAAATAAAATATGCTCCAATATTTTTGTGGTAACCACAATATCAATGTATGAAATGCATAATGATAACTTACTTGCATATCTAAATCAAATAATTAAACTCTACTTAAATTATTTTCATTAATTATTCACGACATATGAAAATTAATAAAATTAAATTTAGCTGTTTGAATCACAACTTTGTAAAATGTGCATATCCTATTTTGAAACACCTTTCAACTATTGAAAAGTACATTCGACAATCAAACATTATTCTCTCCATATGTCCATGGATGTTTATAATTGAGTTTATACCGTGAATTTTTCCATTAGAGCTTCATGCTTACAGTCCAAATATAAGTGAAACAGTTGACGGTTCACATTATGAAGACAAACGTTTTCATTCTCAACTTTAAGCACCCAAGATTGATTACTCAACTTCATATTGAAATTTGGAGGTTTGATTTTCCTGGTTAACATTCTCAAGATAAATGTTTTCATTCTCAGGTTTCCATCGCCCAAGATTGATTACTCATCTTCATTGTTAAATTTGGAGGATTGATTTTTCTTTCCACATCACTGACCTTTGAATGGATTTTGTGTTTTTGCAGGTTTAGTTACATTGGATTCTGGATAAAGCAAGCTCCTATATCAAGCTATATCGAATTAGTCTCATGCTCTGTTATGTCTTTTTGTGGATGATGTATATGTATTTAAGTTGATGTCGAATTAGCCTGATGTTGTGTTATGTATTTTTGTGAATGATGCTTCATTCAATGCACTCAGATAAAAAGGAGGCCTTGATGATGAAAGTAGATCTTCATAGGGCATATAATTATGTGGATTTGTCCTTCATTAGAATTACTCTGCTCAAGATTGGCCTTCCCATCCGAATTATTCGCTAGATTATGTCTTGTATTTCTTCTGTTCGATATGTGGTTATTGTGAATGGTATTCCAAAAAAAAATTTCGAAGCAGGTCGCGGTTTACGTCAAGGATGTTCTTTATCTCCACTAATCTTCATCCTCATAATGGATGGATTTAGCAAGATCATGCACAATGCAGAACAAAGGGGTTACTTAAAGGGTTTTTCTTTCTCACAATCTGTATCCTAGACTCATTCTCTATTTGTAGATCATCTATTAATATTTGGTTATCTGATTAGAAACTATTGGTTCTATATACATATAATGTTCATGCGTTTTGAATCTTCTACAGGCTTGAGTATTAACAGGAGCAAATCATTTCTAATTTATGAATTTGGGAACATTCAGGAGATCAAGTTCATTGCAGAATTTCTGGGTGTTGAATACAGATTAGCAACACTAGGTTTCAAATATTTGGGATATATAATCAAACCATGCAGTTACAGGAATCGAGACTGGCTTTGGATGGAAGATAAATTCAGGACCCGCATTGGCAGATGGACTCATCGCTAGCTATCCATGGGGGAGCGGTTTATAATGATTCAAGCTGTATTGTCTCAAATTATAGTTTTCTGGGGTCATCTTTTTTATATTCCTGATGGTAGCATTAAGAAGATAAATTATATCATCACCAAATTCCTTTGGAGCAGAGATAATATGGATAGAAAGTATCATCTTTACAGATTTGAATTATTATGTCGGCCCGAGGATATGGATGGTTGGGGCATTCTAAATGCCCGTGTATTTAATTGTGCCCTTCTGATGAAATCCTTTTGGCAGGCCATCACTGGTACATGCATATGGAATGCCATTATCTGATCCAAATATATTGATGGGGATATTTTATTTCAACTCAGCAGTCATGATATTTCCTTTCCTCGGAAAATATCTACCATTTGGGGCAGTTTCAAGAAAATTCTGAGATATTTTGATCATCGGCTATGTTGGAAATTTCGAGATGGAGGACGCATACCGATTGGATTCCAGAGCATTCTCTATCTGCATAATTTTACAGGCCCTTCCCAGCATCTTGTTCATTCTCTCACACACAGAGGTATCCATCTTATTTCTCAAACTATTCTTGAATGGTCTTTTGCTGCTCCTATTTTCAAGAATGTGAATCAATTAGGATTGATTGGGGAGGTAGTTGCCGAATCGGATCTGCTTCGAAATGAATTGCGGGGAGCTAGTTTTTGTTACGCTCCTGGAGTTTATCTGATTAAATGGAATGGTACTCTTATGGATAATATGATCATTGTACAGGATATCTATCGTGGTATCATTTCCATTTCTCAAATGGTAGTGACCAGGGATTTTTTTTCCATTTTGGAGTAGGAAAATACCTACGAAAATCACTATGTTCGGGTGGTTGGTTTGGTGTGGAAAAATTCTTACATGGGAGAACCTCAAGAAGAGGGGTCAATAGGGCCCAGGTCAATGTGCAATTGTTGTAGGGAGGATGAAACTATCTCACATTTATTTTTTTCATGTCAAATCATTCGGCGATTGTGGATGTCATTTAGTTCCTTTTTTATGAATTCTTTATGGTGTCCTAAGGATTTCCTATCTTCGGCTGTTGAATGGGACAAATTAAAGTCAAATTATAAATCGCTCCCCTTCTTCCTTATATGGGAGGTCTGGTTGGCCAAAAACCAGCTAATTTTTGAAAACAAACCCTTCGAGCTGAACAGGGTATATGAGGGCATTAACAAATGGATGATAGATCATCAAAAATATGTGGTGTCGGTGGTGGACTACTCAGATCACATTAGAACACATGTGATTTCCATTCCCGCAATCTATTTTGATGGGGCTTCAGTGGAGGGTTATACCGGATGTGGAGTATGGATACAAATTTCTATTCGAGATCGAATCCATATCTATTGGAACGGTGGCCCCAGGTCTAATAATAAGGCCGAGATCATGGCTCTATGGGGTGGAATTTCGGCAGCATCTGAACTTCTTCAGGATGTATATATATATGGGGACTCTAATCTAGTCATTGGATGGATCACCAACAGATTTTTTTTGTTGTCACCGAACCTTCAAGGTTGGTTCAAAAGAACACAGAGACTGTGGAGGAGGTTGAATTGTCTGCCTATCAATCATATCTTTAGAGAAAATAATACTCGGGCAGATGGGTCATCAAAGAAGGGTCTTTTGGTTGAATTTGGGGTGATGATGATCACTCACTTCAGAGATGGCAATCCGATTCGGGAATCCTCTATTCCCATTCCATGATCATGTTGCACTGCTAATATATTTCACTTTTTTTTGTTCTTTGACATTCTATTGGGGTTCATTCTACACAGACTCTTTGGCTTCAGATCACATATCAAGCAAGCATGGATATATTTATTAAGCATGTCCGCTACACACCTGGGCATTCCTTCTATCAAGCGAGCCAGATATTATTCTATCAAGCGAGCCAGAAGTTATTATATCAAGCGAGCCTGGAAATTCTAATCAAGCGAGCCTGCTTTCACCCGGACAATCCTTATTTCAGTCTACACAGAATCTTTGGCTTCGGATCAGATTTCAAGCAAGCATGGATATATTTATTAAGTGTGACTGCTACACACCTGCTACAAACCTGGGCTTTCCTTCTATCAAGCGAGCTGGAACTTATTATATCAAGCGAGCCTGGAAATACTAGTCAACCGAGCCTGTTACATTTTACAAGCGAGTATGTTGCCAGGACATTCGTTTACAATATCATCCGGATAGAACTTTTGGTCATTCTGCTGCAACCTTGCCATATCGTCATCGTTTATCCTTTTTTCATTTTCAGCTCTATTATTTTTTCTTTGCATATTAAGAACATAATCTTATGCTATCAATACCTTGTAATCATATTGTATAGGGTATATGTTTTTACAAAAATGAACAGTGGATTATCATAGGGGTTGATTAATTTCCCCCTAAATTTTGATTGCCAGTCAACTTCTAAATTTCTTATTCATTCTTTGAATCTAAATTGGTTTTATTGTTGAATTTTTCAGCTGAGAATGAAATTTGTCAATGTACTGGTATATCTAATATATGCAGCATTTTTTTTCTTCTAAAAAAAAAAGTGGTGGAGGAAACTTTTTTAAGAAATTCTTGGAATTGGGAAATGGTTAAAAAGAGACTGGTAATATTTTGTGATATGTATCTTTTTAATCTTTATATCTTTTTCTTTTGCAAAGCGCAATGAAATTACACAACCACTAGGGAATTTGTATGAATAAATTTATCTATTCATGATAAAAATTTTAGGTTATAATTTTTAGAAAATGTAATCGATTCATATCAAGAATTCTAAATATTAAATTGGATTTGGTTGTTAATATCCTTCGCTCCATTCAAGAGTATTGAGATGGATATATAGCTAGCAGAGAGGGGTAGCCCAATCCATAGCTAGTTATGCAATATTTTATTGACTAAAATTTTACCTAATTTTCGGAAATATTTCAGTATTGTCTAATTTGGATTACACTCACTTTTCGTTAGAAATAACTATGGATGTCTTTGTGATTTTATAATTCCTTTTTCTAGGTTATAATTTTAGAAAATGTAATCGATTCATAGCAAGAATTCTAAATATTAAATTGGATTTGGTTGTTAATATCCTTCGCTCCATTCAAGAGTATGGAGATGGATATATAGCTAGCAGAGAAGGGGTAGCCCAATCCATAGCTAGATATGCAACCTTCTTGTCATTTCTCTTATTATTTTACTGAATAAAATTTTATCTAATTTTCGGAAATATTTCAGTATTGTTTACTTTGGATTATACTTACTTTTTCTTAGAAATAACTATGGATGTCGTTGTGATCTTATATTTCCTTTTATTTGAACTAGAATAGTTTTGTGAATTTGTTTTGGGTAAGTGTATACAATTCGTTCTAACATTGAAAGTGTAATAAGGTAAATAGGAAATTGGTGTTTGTTATTTCTAGTTCCAAACGTACTTAGAGAAATAAATACTACAGAAGATATGAGCTGACTGTCTAAATCAATTTGTAGATATTACTATTAAAAATTATTTGCATCCTCATTCGTCTTTATTCATAATTTATAGCATCCCCATTCATCTTTATTCATAATTTATAGAGAACCTTATTGCACATACATGGATTTCCAACAATAAATTTGGCCACACCCATTTATATTTATTAATAATATGTACCAAATCTTATTGCAGTTACAACACTTTTCAATACAAAAAATTCTGCTTCACCCATTTATCTTTATTCATAATTTATGCCAGAGCTAATTGCATTTATGGGGCATTCCAATGTTTGCAATAGTGATTCAAATCCCTCCTGAACCAGATGACCTCACAATATTTATCACCTTAAAATTCGACACTACATAGCCTTGTACAATATTTATCACATTAAAGTTGATCACACTTGGAGAATTGTTTTTCATATCTTGATTGTATTATATATATATATATATATATATATAATCTGAGGCTCGTAAAAGAACATGCAAGAGGTGTTGCAAGGAATTGTTGCCAAGAACCTCAGTAATTCCACTAATAACATTAACTATGAGTAACATTAATAACACTTGCAAGTTAAAGCCATTCTAATTCATTTTGAGAGCTTGGTGAACCATAGTTTATTCAATCCCTTATGTTTGGTATCGGCCCTTTCGATATCCAACTCTTCTATTACCACTCATAGTTCATTTATGTCCAATAATGAGTTGATTTCTCAAATAGCATAGGTTGAAGCTTTCCTAGATCACTAGAGCACATAAGGGATCATTGCCCTTAGTTTTAGGGTTAGGTATGCTTGTTAAAGTGGTGAAAACCTAATGGTAGAATCCTTGCCCTAGAACCTACAAAATAATAAGTATTGTATATGTCACCATCTTAGTACCTGTCTTAGAATAGATTCTCTTGCTGGATATGAATAATAATTCTTTTAGGTAACTTTCTTGTCAGATAAGGTTGGTGTATCCATAAGGTCTCTCCAATGTTGGTTACCATATTTATTGGACGACAATGGTTTTATTACAACGTATCATATTCTCATGGCATTATTATCATAATCTCATTGTTGTCCTTTATATATCCTTTAACACATTGTTTTAAATGTAAATATTCATCGCCTTGTTTACCATTATCTGCATCATTTCTTTTGACATACGCTTTATCAAATGTTTTCAGCGCAGTGCTTGATATATTCGTCATCGTAATGGGCAACTGTTGAGATAGTTTTATTTACAGCATTTGATAACCCCCAACGTTGCATTTGGTATAATCTTCCATCGCTTGCTTTTGGCATAATCTTTCAATGGACACTTAAATATTATTATTTCACTGCCAACTTTTTATACAACCTTTTATAGATTATTCAAATTGTTTCATTGCGTTTTGGGATAACATTATCACACTACTTTATAGTTTTCACAACCCTTTGACATTGAAGCATCAATGTATCCTTTGAAACAACATTATCATATCCTTCGACATAATAATATTATATTCATTGACATGGTATCATTGTAGGCATTGATACCCACTGTGTGCATTTAATATATAACTTTTCACATATATGAATATATAACCTTTCATGCATTGCTATATATGACCCTTTGTAGCGTTTAATATAACCTTTTATCATTTCATGACCACCTTAGTATTATTGTATCCATTTTAATGCGTTATGGCATATTGTAATGTGTTATGTGGCTCTTTAACCTCTCATCGTTGACGCGTAATATAATTGCACCCATTCATTGTTTTACATTGCATTGCATTATAATATGGTCTCCTTCGTATTTCATTATCACCTTCATAACAACACTGATATATCACTTCCATGCATTATTTTAATACACCTTTCTCCATAATGTCTATGCAAGTTTCAAGTGTCTTAATTTGATGCCTCATATTACAACATCTATATAACCTTCTTATCACTAATATATATGATCCTTGTAGCGTTTGATATGGATTCTCTGCAGCGTTTATATAACATTCTATCGCTACATTTGTATTGGTCTTTGAATTCCTTGATACGTGTCTTTAAACACCTCTGCATTTTCCTTTCGCCACCGTAGATACAACCTCCACATTACTAATATATAACCCTTCACTGATATATATGACCTTCGAACATTTCAAGAAATTAACATGCATAAATTACAAGCACTGAGATAATCGACCTTTTTGTTAGCGTTTAATATTATTCCCATTGCATGCGTTGCATATAATAGTTCCCATCACTCTTTTAAACTCTCTTCTATCGCAGCACTTACTCTTCTTGACATGGAATAATTGCAACATTTTGATAACCTCATCCGTGTGGATAAACAAATCTCATGCAATTAAGTAACCTCCTTACAACCTTTCCAAATCCTTCCGACACTTTGGGTATAATCTTCATTACGACACACTTGATTTGCAATTCCGATATAACTTTTATAGCAGTGCATTTACTAAATCCTTCGAGTGTAATTCCAAAAATGAATTAATAGTTAACCTTGATAACATTAACTATTAAGAACATTTTAATATCAATTCTAATGTTGCTTATTAATATTAATTTTAATTTAAATACTAATTATTGATATTGATTTGAATATTCATTATTAATATAAATATAAATTAATATGAATGAATTTTAATATTATTAATTTAATTTTAATTTTAATGCTAATTATTAATATTAATAACATTTGATTAATGGTATTAATTTTATTAATAATATTGACATTATTACTATAAATAATATTAATATTAATGTTGATACTAGTGATGATATTAATGCTAATACTAATAATAGTGATAAATAATATTAACATTATTTAGTATTAACAATAATATTAAGAAATTTTAATTTACAATTTTCTTTATTATTGTTGTTGTTGTTGAAAGCATTTTAATATAAATTTTTAATGCTATTTATAAGATTAATATTAATTTCAATATAAACTATTAATATTAATAGTAATGAATATCAATATCAATATGAATGTTAATATTGTTTTTAATATTATTAATATTTATATCTATTAATTTTAACATTAATTGTTAATATTAATGACATTAAATAATATTATTATGGTCAACCATGGTCCAACTTCGCATTGCAAGATTGTCTCAATATGAAAATGAACCTTGTTCCAATGTTGCATTATAGCAAATATTATTTCAATATGAAAGTCAATTATGGTCAACCATAATCCAACATCACATTGTGACAATGATTGTGTTGATATGAAAAATCAAATATGGTCAATGATGGTCAAATATGTTTATTTTAGGATTTATAATATATATTTAAACATCACATTATGGAAAATATTGTCTCAATATGAAAATCAATAATGGTCAACCATGGTTCAACATCACATTGTGACAAATATTGTCCCAATGTGAAAATAAACCATGGTCAACCATGGTTTAACGTTGCATTGTGATAAATAATGTGTCAATATGAAAATCAAACAGGTTAATCATGGTCAACCATGCTTAACCATGGTCAATAATCATGGTCACATTGTAACAAAGATTGTCTCCTTATCCAACATCACATTATGATAACCATGATCATCCATGACTCAACATCGCATCATGACAAAGATTGTCTCAATATGATAATTAATAGTGGTAAACCATGTTTCAATGTCGCATTGTGGCAAAGATTGTCTCAATATGAAAATTAGTCATGGGCAACCATGGTCCAGCGTCACATTATGACATAGATTGCGTCAATATAAAAATTAACCATGGTCAACAATTTTCAACCATGTTTATTTTAGGGTTTAAAATATTTATCTTAGGTTTTATGTATCTTGGGTCTATAATATTAAACTCTTAGGTTTAATATTATTCCTTTCAGTTTTTTGTATTAATCCCTTGCATTTATTAGTCCCTTGGGATTATATTATCAATCCTTAGGTATATTGAGCTAAGGGGCCATATTCCTAGGGTATAATGTTATTCATAGGGTTTAGTATAAATACCTTGTTTTTATAATCATGATCAACCATGATCAACCATGTTCAACCATGGTCCAATGTCACATTGTGAAAAAAGATGGGTTTATAATATCCATCCCTTGTGTTTATTAAGCTAAGAGTCCATATTTCTAGGATATAATATTATTCATAGGGTTTAATATAAATCCCTTAGGTTTATAATCATGGTGAGTCATGGTTCAATGTCACATTATCACAAATATTGTCTCGATATGAAAATAAACCATGGTCAACCATCATTGACCATGGTCAACCATGATCAACCATTGTCTACCATGGTCAACCATTTTCGACCATGGTCAACCATCGTCGACCATGGTCAACCATCGTTGACCATGGTGAACTATGATCAATCATGGCCAACCATGGTCAAACGTTACATTATGACAAAGATTGTGTCAATCTAAAAATCAATCATGGTTAACATGGTTAACCATTATCAATAATCATGGCCACATTATAACTGATGCAGGGGTTCTGGGTTTAATCAAAACCCTAGCATATAAACCACATATACTTCATAAAGCTTAAAAATATTCAACTAAAAAAGGAACATGAAGGAAAAGGAGCCGAATAATGAAAAAATACAGATATTAAAACATAAAACCCAATGGCCAAATATTACATTGGGTAGCCTCTTGGCTCTCAGCCCTTCAAATCATCTCTCTGATTCTCTGCACTCCTCACCTCACACTCTCTCCTTTCTCACCCTTATAAGCTACATATTTATACATAAAAATAATTTGTTCCACTCCATAACTTTCTCCTCATAAATTTCAACTTAAAATCTAATTTAGATTAATCTTATTTTGGACCCAACTAAGCCTCGTTTATGGAATTTCTCATCCCTAAATTGTCTACCTAAATTAACTCCACTCATATCCTAATTTATTTAAGGGATATTTACAAAAAATCCTCACATTTATAATTTCTCTCCTAATTATTAAAAATAAACAATTTAATTAATAAAATAATTAAAATATCTCACCCCCTTTATTGCATAATTGAATAATGAAAATTTGGCTTCGATGCTCCTGCATCAGACTCCCCATGTAGAGAAGTTTCCATAGACTCTTGTCTATGAGGTTCGTCGCTTTTCTGTAACAATGTGACAACCACAAGTCCTGATGACTTGCTCCCTCCAGGATTCCATACTTTTTTCTGTCGCTGGTCCTTGGAAGTATTAACTTGATTTGATAACTCATATTTCACTCTATCGATTAGATTCCATCGGCTTCTCCAACACTTTTGTCTACCAATTCCTTGTAGTAATTCCTCTTTGTCGAACACTTTTGTCTCTAACTGAGCTGAACTCTCAACTTTTTGCAATGGAAAATAATCAAGAATTCCTTCTTGATTACTACTGTAGTCTTTTATTTCTTTTATAACAACAACTCTCTCGTCTGGTGTTGTACCTGCATTCACCAAAAAACTGTTACTTTTAATAAGGTAAGACCTTTCGGTCTCATTTGATGCTCCAAGCATCAATCTCTCATCATCGACGGTCTGGACTTCAATAGATTCTATTTCGAGCTGCTGGCTACTTCCATCTTCATTCTGTTGATTGACTGTTTCCTTTATGTCCCTACAGACATAACTCCCTCGCTGCTTCTGATCTTCTGTCTCAATGCCAAATAACTTCTGCTCGATTTCTCTGATTTCAACATCATATCTGTTAATGCCGTTTTCTATACCTACAGTTACATTATTATTTGAAAATTTATAACATTCATTCAACTCCATAAATGTTAAAAATATTTCATCTCTGTCACGCATAGTAACTGTAATTTCTTCTGGATCATGTTCTGCAAGTTTTTCTTCTCCATTAGGTTCCTTTAGCCACCGTTCCAAAAACTCAATTTCCATATGAAATCTTTCCAGCACTTCATCACTACCTTCACTCTTCCTCTGGAAATCTTCCTGAGTTGTCCTGGTTTCAGCACCATTACATTGTAAACTTTCATCAACAATTTCATTAAAAAAATACATTTGTTTACCTCCTTCGAATTTTTCTTCGACATTTCCATTTTACTCCTTCTCCATAATAGCTTCGACTTGTTGTCTTACCCCAAAGAAGAATTCTTTTATGATTTCTTCCTATTGTAACCAATCAACACTTTCCTTCCCTGAAAGGAATTATCTACCAAAATTTACCTCAAGAGTTTCATTCTCCTTTGTGACAGTTTCATCAAACTTCTCACCATCTTCCACACATCCTGCAAACATACATAAACTGTGGGAAAATTTTGAAGGCTTCATAGCCTCATCTTCTTCTCTTGCCAAGACATCTTCAGATGCTTCTGAACTATCCCAATAGTTCATGAGATCTTCCTCACTGATATCTTCACCCAAAATTTCACCCAGTTCTAGGCCACAAATGGAAACACCCACTTTTAACTTAGCCACTCCGAGTTCTTCACAACTCAACATCTGTTCGACCTTCTTTAGCTCTTCTTCCAACTTTATGTTTACCTGCTTTTCCCTTTTTGTGTGTAGCTTCTGCCACTTCACCTTTTTTCTCATGGTCCAACCATGTGTGTGGTTTTCCACATTTTCCTGCAATAACTCCATTAACAATTCAAGGTGAATTGTTATCCCAACCTTCTCCCGCTCGTACTTTTCATTCATAAACTGTTCACATATGCCACTTACCTTGGCATTTTCCTTCTTCCCCCCTCTGTTGTGGTCTTCATCAGATCTTCAGAAATGAATCTCAACAGTTATCTTCCCCTTCTTTGTGAACTGCATATGTTCACGTGTGGAATTCATTTAATCCACTTCTCATCAATCCTTCACACTTGTCATTCATCAAAATACAAATTCTCCTCCTGCGCTTGGCTTCTCTTGGTTTTATGTCTTGTAACCAGTCTCTGATAATTCTCTTGCTTCACTTTGCTGCAAATAACAATTTAGTAATGCATGTGTTACAATGACCAATTATTTGGGTGTCGGGCTCCACCGATCATGCACCCCATTACATTCATACTTTTGGCTTATCTTACGACTCTTTGACTTCAGACTTACACCAATTTTCATCCTGAATAAAAATACTCAATCTCAACTCAAAACTATCCAGACTTTCATTTGACTCTAACACTTGTTTTCACTTCAAGACTCAACCCATAAATTATGAAAATGGATGTTTCAAGTTATACAATCTTCACTTTCTTTCATATTTCATTCTCTATGAAATTAATCAGTTTATCCTCATCACTTCATATGATACTGAAGTCTTTAGCCAAAATGCAATTCAAGTTTTCCAAGATTTATTTTAAGGGGAAAATAAATAAACCATCCAATCTTCAATGTTCATAAATACCTTCCCGAATTATCATACCTCATGCTCTTTTTAAGGTTATTAACAGATCTTCCTCTCTGTAGTCTCAACTGTCGTGTCACATATCAGTGCTTCAGGCTGAATCTTTTCTCCCTCATTCAACAGACCTTCCTCATCATTACATTCTTCTTGATAGCAGCCTCAGTGCTGCTAAACCCACATTCTCACTTTCCTGTGGATATAAAAATGCATTTTAAATTTTAAACCAAAACTATTTCCAAATCTGGGCAAATTATTTTAATTGCAGAAGCTTTGTTAATTTAATCTTTAAATGAAGACTCTTCACTGTTATTATCAAGGTTTTAAAACCCAACACTACAACTTCATTTGCAGAATCTTACCTTTTCTATCGATGGTTAAAAACCATATATATCAACCCCACTTATGGATGCATTACCCATATATTGATATGCACATTCAGCCACAACTTTATATTCCATTCAAGAGTAATTTTTTAAATAAAACCATAAAATTCCAGGCCCACAATTTAATAAACTCACCTTATCGGAACTTTGGTTAGTCTTAAACTTACCATTCACAACCATGCTTTGTCTTTAGATTTCGAGTTCATACATCCATACTCGGACATAACTCACTCAATTTAAATTATAATAACTTTATGAACCATCACAATACTTCGCATACCTTTCTCGACTTCATCAATTAAACTTTATGTTATAAATTTTAAACTCACCATTTCTGCTGATGCACATTTTTTGAGACTCATCATATATGTCCCACACGTTATTTCAACATAAATATTCATCATCTATCTTTCATCAGATCGAACAACGGACGCACCATCGCACCCCAGTTCAATAATCCAATGGTATTCGCATTACAAAGATGCACACCCTCATTTGTTTAAAACTTACGCGACAAAAAAAATTTTGAAATACTGTTGAGGCCACGTGTTGACTATTGAACTGTATCGCGTTAATTTTAGAAATACCATTTACCATTTGGGAGTAGTGCGAATACCATTGCTTGGTTTTTAAAACCTCCTTCTTAGTTCCGCCTCCGTTGACTTGTTATTCCACGTGAAAACACCAAACATAACTCCTCTGCATGCATGCTTATTTCCACATCTCATAGTTCCACTTCTTACTCACAATTGTTGTGCCAATTGCATAGTTCGAACACAGTCAGGCATCTCCGCATACTCTTCCAACTGTGCATACAAAGTCTTTCTTTCCAGCGCCTTCGAAATTCATCATAACTCTGCTTCAGCATTTGCGTAGATTCATTATCTAATTCACCGTGCCATTTTACCTTTTGACAGGTTCATAGGATTTCTCCATTTGACCAGAACATCGTTCTTAACTCAGATTCGTAACCCTTCCACTCGTTACTCGACATCGACCCCATTTCTTCGATTGCATTAACTTCTTACGTGTATATAATGTGACTTGCACACCTATAGAATCAATATTGTTCTCACCACATCCAATATAGTGCAATCATATATCGTGTAGCCTATGCATGCCACTATGGACTCGCTTCCAACTCCGTATTGACGGTAGAGTCTGTATTCAATGGAAGAGCTTGCGTAAAGTTGCTAATTCACTCACTCATGGCTTTACAAAATAACTTGTCCGCACTCCCACACTGTGGTTTTTGACAGCATTTCATATCTACATAACCAACCTTCGAGTTATTTGGTGATGCAACTGCATCGTAGTTCACCAATGGACGTGGCTCCACACATGTCAACGCGCTCTTTTCCACTGCAAATTCAATCCTGGCTTTGGGATGAAAATCTATGTGTTTAACTGGTGTGCCAACGCAATCAAAGAGCTGGGGAAACATATAGCGGACGGAGAAATATTGATATTTCTTCCAAAGGCCGAAATTATCCGATCTGTGTGTGTGTTCTCCTCGTTACAGGCCCAAATTTCTGTGCAATGCAAGAATTAGATGATGCGTGGGCTTGAAATACTACTTACACACATACCAGATTGTATTTCTCACCAGAGGCTCCTTCACTGTAATGATGGCGATGCGTAGGTGAAGCACTGTTGTGCTATAGCCAAATACCAAATCTGCAGAGATATAATTTGCCATCGGACTTCATTCCACCAATCAAACGATCAATCCTGCAACAGTTGACTTGCTACGAGGTTGAATAAGGATTCTTCGTTCTCATTCTCACGTCTTTCGAGGGCTGAGTGTGGCCTCTACGCCTACGTTGCTCACATCATCCTTGACACTGCTTTAAATACTCATTCAACTCAAAATCAATTAAATTTTTTTATTCTCAGTATTGCATGTCATATTCATGCAATGGGCTACGGTTAACTTCGATGCTGGTGGAAATGCTCTCAACGAGCTTTAAAACTCGGTTTTGTTTTTTTTTTTACTCCACTTCAAAATCTCAGCGATGGTTAAATTTAATGCTAATGGAGTTTTAACTTTGGACTATGCTCCACCTGAAGGTCTCTGCGTGGATCAATCCACATGAGATGTCACTGTTCCAAAGCACCTCCATCAATACGTCCATGTCTATTGACAAATTCCTCCTTTTGTCATTAATTCCTGCATCCACAGCTTATACATATTTCATACATATATATGAAAATTCAAACAGGTATCTTTCCCTTGCTCTGATAACAAATGATGCAGGGGTTCTGGGTTTAATCAGAACCCTAGCATATCAACCACACATAATTCATAAAGCTTAAAAATATTCAACTCAAAAAGGAACATGAAGGAAAAGAAGCCGAATAATAAAAAAAATACTGATATTAAAACATAAAACCCAGTGGCCAAATATTACATTGGGTGGCCTCTTGGCTCTCGGCCCTTCAAATCATTTCTCTGATTCTCTGCACTTCTCACCTCACACTCTCTCCTTTCTCACCCTCATAAGCTACATATTTATACATATAAATAATTTGTTCCACTCCATAACTTTCTCCTCATAAATCTCAAATTAAAATCTAATTTAGATTAATCTTATTTTGGACCCAATTAAGTTTCGTTTCTGGAATTTCTCATCCCTAAATTGTCTACCTGAATTAACTCCACTCATATCCTTATTTATTAAAGGGATATTTACAAAAAATCCTCACATTTGTAATTTCTCTCCTAATTATTAAAAATAAACAATTTAATTAATAAAATAATTAAAATATCTCACCCCCTTTATTACATAATTGAATAATGAAAATTTGGCTTTGATGCTCCTGCATCAGTAACAAATATTGTTTCCTTGTCCAACGTCAAGTTATGACAACCATGCTCATCCTAGGTCAACCATAGTTCAACGTTGCATTGTTACAAAGACTGTCTCAATATGAAAATTAACCATGGTAAACCATGGTTGAACATTGCATTGTGACAAAGATTGTCTCAATATGAAAATCAATCATGGTCCAAAGTCTCATTATGAGAAAGTTTGTGTCAATATGAAAATCGGCCATGGTCAACAATTTCCAACCATGTGTAGTTTAGTGTTTATAATATCTATCTTGGGGTTTATATATCCTAGGTCTATAGTATTAAACTCTTAGGTTTAATAAATTTTTTTTGGTAATTTTGGTAGGACTACACTATCATCAACATGTCCACATACATCACCCCCATCCGGGAGGGGAATTAAACCCATGATGAGTGCCTTAACAACCCACCTCATCACCGTTTAACCAAAACCCCAAGGAATATTAGGTTTACTATTTTTTTTTGGTAGTTTAGACTAATCCTAATCACCCACGGGTTTCGAGCCGGCGACTTTGCAGACGGAGTGCCTTAACAGTCCACCACATCACTGACTGCTCTACACCACGTGGGAAACCCTTAGGTTTAATATTTTTCCTTTTGGTTTTTAGTATTAATTCATTGTGTTTATTAGTCCCTTGGATTTATAATATCAACCCCTTGGGTTTATTAAGCTAAGGGTCCATATTCCTAGGGTATAATATTATACATAGGATTTAATATAAATCCATTGGGTTTATAATCATGATCAACCATTGTCAACCATGGTCCAATTTCACATTGTGACAAAGATTGTCTCAATATGAAAATCAACCATGTCCAACCATCGCCAACCAAGATAATTCATTGTCAACGATGGTCCACAATCACACTATAAAAAATATTGTCTCATTATGAAAATCAACCATGGTCAATCATCTTTAATCATTGTCAACCATGGTGAACCATGGTAAAAAGTTGCATTGCGACAAACATTGTCTCAAAATGAAAATTAATCATGGTCATTCATGGTCAATATTAAAATCAACCATGCTCAACCATGGTCAATCATGGTCAAATAGGGTCAACCATAGTCCAATGGGTTTACAATCCATTAGGTTTATAATATTAATCATAGGGTTTACATTCTTGGGTTTAATATTAAGCCTAGTGTTCAAATTAATAATCCCTTCAGTTTATTTATTTTAGGGTTTATATTCCTATGATTTAATATTCATCCTACCTGGTTTAATTTCATTCACTTGGAATTTTAATATTAAACCATGGTCAACCATTTTTAATCATTTTTAACCATGCTCAACCATCGTATGATATTACATTGTGGAAACAATTCTCTCAATATTCAACTCAATCATGGTCACCATGGTCCTAAGCCACATTGTAACAAATATTACCTCAATATGAAAATAAACCACAATCAACCATGTGTGTTTTAGGGTTTATAATATTTATCTTATGGTTTATATACCTTAGGTTTACAATATTAATCATTTTGGTTTTTTAGGTTTTTAGTATTAATTCCTTGTTTTTATTAATGCCTTGTGTTTATAATATCAATCCCTACGCTTTATTAATCTTAGGGTTCATATTCCTAGGGTATAATATTTTTGATAGGGTTTATAATATTAATCCAAGGGTTTTATATATATTCCGTGGATTTATAATCCATTATGTTTATAATAGAAATTCCTTGAATTTAAAATATTAATCATAGATTTTATATTCTTAGGGTTTAATATTCATCCTAAGGTTTAATGTTATTCCCTTGGGTTTTTCATATTAATCCCTTCGGTTTATAATATTAATATTAAGGTTCAGGATATGACTGTTAGGGTATAATGTTTATTTTAGAGTTTATAATATTTATCTTAGACTCTATATCCCTTTGGTTTATCATATTAATCCCTTGGGTTTACTATTATTTCCTTCGGTTTATAATCAGTTATGTTTTTAGTATTAATCCCTTGGGTTTATTATTTCATTGGGATTATAATATCAATGATTTAATACTATAACATTGGGATGGTGAAAAAATGTATCCAAGATCACTTTGTGATAAAAACTTTGTCTCAATATGAAAATAAGTCTAACAATCATAATCTTAATGTCACATTAAATTTTAATTTATTCAATGTTGCATTGTTACATTACAAATATTGGGTTTAATACAAGGTTTATAACATTCAGACCTTTTAATATTCAGTTTATAATATTAAATTTTAATATTCACTTTATAATTTGTAGTATTGGGGTTTAGAATATTAATATTAGGGTTTAATATGAATCCCTTGGGTTTATAAATCACTTGGATTTCTAATATTAATATTTTGGGTTTATCAATACCTTATGTTTATATTATTAATCCCTTGGGTTTAGAATTATTCATCTCCGTTTATAATCCAATGAGTTTATTGTATTAATCGCTTGGGTTTACAATTATTCCTCTCGGTTTATAATCCAACGAGTTGATAATATTAATCCCTTAGGTTTATTAATTCCTTTGATTTATAGTATTTATCTATTGGGTTTATAATATTAATCCTAAGGGTCATAATATGAATATTAGGGTTAATATACCTATGGTTTAATATTAATCCTAAGGTCTAATGTTATTATGTTAACTTTATATTCCCTTAATTTTTTAATATTAATTCAATGGGTTTAGTAATCCTTTGGGTTTAAAATATTATTCCTATGGTTTCTAATATTAATCATAGGTTTTATATTCCTAGGTTTTAATATTAATCCTATGGTTTATAATATTAATATTAGGGGTTTGATATTAATCCCTCTAGTTTATAATCCGTTGGGTTTATAATATTAATCCCTTAGACTTATTAATCTCACGGTCTGTATTCCTCGGATTTAATATTAATATTAATATTTAACGTTATTCCCTTACGTTTTTATTATTAATCCTTTTAGTTAATTAATCAAGCATGTTTATAATGTTGATCCTAAGGTTTATAATATTAATCTTATGGTTTAATGTTTATTTTAGGGATTATAATATTTATCTTAGGGTTTATAATATTAATTCCTTGTGTTTAATATTATTCCCATGTGTTTATAATCCCTTGAGTTTATTAGTCCCTTCATTTTATGATATTGATCTCTTGAATTTATTAGTCTCACGATTCATATTCCTAAGGTACAATATCATTCATAAGGTTTAGAATATTAATATCTTCGGTTTAATATTAATATTAATCTCTTGGATTTATTTTCAATTTAATATTAATATCTTGGATTTATACTTTCAAATATTAGAGCTTATAATATTAATCCCCAATGTTTATAATACTAGTCTGTTGGGTTTAATGATCCCTTGGGTTTATAATATTCAACCTTTGAATTTAAAAATTTAAATCAATTTAGTTATATCTCTTTTAAACATAATAATTATAATAATTATTAATAATTATAATTATTGATAATTAATATTTAAAAATTTATAATTATTAATAATTAATAATTATTATAGTTTTTAAATTTTAAATTTTAAATTTATATTTATATTTACATTTATATTTATGTGATTAATAACAACATCACATTATTGCATTTATAAAATTATTCATTTGGGCTTATAATCTTAAGTTCTATAACTCTAAGATTTATAATACTAATCTCAAAGTTTTTGATTTTTAGGTTACAATATTAATTCTAAGGTATACAATCTCTTCGGTTCATAATATAAATTATTAAATTAAATTTACTGTATATTTCCTTAAAACTTTATATAAACTATGCAACTATATTGAAAAAAAAAAATTTGCTATTCCATCTCTATCTCTTACGTAATGTCTATCCTTGATGTTACTTCATGTTACATAGAATTAGAATCATGAAAAGGCGAGACATTAACTAAACGAATCCATGTTTTACATTACCTAGTCATTAGTTCACAATCTATATAAACTTGATGGCCCATTAAATATCCCTTTATCACCTTTTTATTAGTAACTGCAAATTAGTATGTTGTTTCGTGTAGTTATTGAAAACACAACGACGACTTTAAATATGTTGTTTGAAAGGAAGAGTTCATATATTAGAAATGAATATAGAGGAGTATCAATTTCCTCTTTTCTATATAATAGTAATCCTAAACTTGGCCATTAAACTCTCATTAAGAATTATAAATCACATTAGTAAATTTTACGCTCTAGGTGTGAATATATGAATATATTAGCTGTGAATATCCTTCCCAAAAAACAAAAGTTTTTCGTTCAATAATTGACATTTACTGAAGCACTATTTCGTTCATGAATAGCATAAACGACATTAGAGTGATGATTGAAAATGCCCGTTGTTATTGGAGGTACAAGATGAATCTCACTTATATGTTGAATGAACCTAGATTTTATCGTCATTTTAACAAAAGTTCAATAATTGAAATTTACTTTAAAAAAACTATTTCATTTATGCATAGCATATACGACATTAGATTGATGATTAAAAATACGAGTTGTTAGAATGTATAATATGATTGTCACTTATATCTTGAATGATCATGGTTTTTATGGTCACTTTAACAAAGTTGTTAGTTAATGTTAATTGATATTGTTTTTATCTTGGTTATTCGATGTTTAAAGCATAAATAATGAAATATGATTGTCACTTATATCTTGAATGATCATGGTTTTTATGGTCACTTTAACAAAGTTGTTAGTTAATGTTAATTGATATTGTTTTTATCTTGGTTATTCGATGTTTAAAGCATAAATAATGAATAATAAATTTTTGTACATGTGAGTATAGTGGATTTTTCGAAATTTAAAAGTTTAATTTTTTACATTATTATCTTAACATATAAGTGATAAGGGATTTATATTTAACATTTAATCGATTTGTATTATCTATTTTATATTGAATTATGGTCTTATAGTGAAATGATTTTATAGAATTGTTTCAAATTCTAACCAAAAAAACTTTAGACTTAAGCAAGGATGACATAACAATGCCAAGTCCTGATTAAGTTATTGGGAAATAAAGGAATACATCATATTTCAAAATAGGGATAGTAATAAAAATATTATTATATTAATGGAGAATAAGGACAATATTAAAAATATTATTACATTAAAATTTAGAAAGAAATTGTGATGTGATATAGAATTGAGGAAAAGAGAAATGAAGATAAATCAAAGGTATCTATGTTGCAATTAATGTAAGAAAGAAAATAAACATTCTTAAATAATAACGAATTCTCATTATGCGGATGGTGAAATTTGACATTGATTAATCCCCAAAACGCCATGGGATGAAGATATTTATGGTTGAAAACACTTTCTCTTCTGCTCTGTAACATATAACTAAATTGGATCTATATTTCAAAAGATACTTGACACTACCAACCTTCTTAACCTTTTTTAACTCATCAAAATTATGGTGATATTGAAAAACTTCTCTTAATATTTTTTTGAGCATAGAAATAAACTTTAAAAAAATATCAAATACTTTCTTACCTTCCGTAAACGAACTTTAGTCTCAATTTAATAGACTCATCCTCCTCATTATCATATTTCTTAAATAAATTTTAAATGTATATTTATAATGTTAGAAATTTCAACTTTGATGAGAAAGAATAATTCTAAAGGTTTTACATTTTGAAAATTATTTTTTTGGGAAACTACTCGACTACGGTGGGAATCTAATAATTTGAATGTTTGTGAAATGAAAATTCCAATTTTTTTATGAGCACATAAATGTTGTTGAAACCATAATTTCCCATTGTTTAAATAGCATCATTGAAAGTATAAATTGATTAAGGACCACCAAGAAATATCATTGATTTTTTTTTGTTTTGTTTGATATATCGAGATTTGAACTTTGAATCTCATTGTTTGCATCATACTTGACCAATTGAGTTACCCCATAGGAAAAATTGTCATTGTTTAAATAGCATCATTGAATGTATAAATTGATTGAAGACCAAAAGAATATTTAAAATAGTCAAATTTCACTATCTCAACAACTAAAATATATAATTCTAAAAATCCAATATTATATAACTAACACAATAAGAAAAAAATACAATTAATTTAAGATTTGCATAGCTACTTTTCCATTACTAATGCTTTAGAATTTTTACCCCACCCCACCCACTAGAATCATTCCAAGGAGTTTTTTTAACCCCCTTACCTTTTCATGCAGGAGAGCCTTATATAGCCAAGCCACTTTTACCTACCCCATCCTACCTAGCAAGTGGTTTTACACTCATGTTACAACTCCTGCATTATTTTCCACAAGATGTGATTTATTATTTGATAATTTACATGGTAATAATTTTATAATTGTAATTTCACTTCATGAAATAACCAAGTGAGTGATAGAGTAAGATGTTATCTCCTCCACCTAGTTCGTTCATACAATGGAATGTTATTCTTTCCACAAGTTTCAAATTCCATGTTAATAAATATTTAGCCCTTTATGATATATATATATATATATATATATATATATATATTCCCTAAATCCTTCGGCGAAGAGAAGTAGACAAACTTGCAATGCCAACGTAAAATGATTTGCGACACTTTTGTATTATCATAATATCCACAAGCATAGAGCTTGCTTTCTTTCGTCTGCATTTAGGATTTTCTAAGTTGAGATATCACATGTGGTGGGGGAGTAAGGCGAGGTCTCAGAACGCACTAAGTGGAAATGATGCATGTTGACGATGAGCAGTTGTGGAAATGAAAAACTGGGTTCCCTTATCTTTGTTGTCGCTATCCTCGAATCTGTACTCTTTCCATGCCAATTTTTTTGATACATTGGAGCATAGTGTTACAAATGTCACCAATTTTAGTACTATTCTTTGCAACCAAGATTCACATCCCACTCTACATTCCGCACATGTTCTTCTGGGCTTGCAGCATGTTTTCCATGTATTCTCTGATGATGTCAACATTATGATCTACTACTTAGGGTTGGGGTTCCAGTAGAGGATTCCCTTCCACCTTCAGATGCTGCAACTTTTCCATTCGACCAATAGAGTCCAAAAATGTAGTAATTTGATTGCAATTATGTTTAACTTGAATGGAAACTTGAGAACCCCAATCGATTCTGGGAGAGCCACAATATAGTTAAAATTGACATTGATGTCTAGGTATTCCAGATTCATCAAGTTCTCAAGATCTTCTGGAATATATCCAAGTTTGTTCGTGTGGACATCTAGAAAGCAGAGAGACATCATGTTACAGATTGAATATGGAAGACGTGTGATCTCATTCAAATGAACACATGACTTCTGGAGGTTCAGCAGTTAGAATCCTAGTGTCTCGGGTGTTGGAAAATTAATCTCAACCACCGCATTAAATTCTTCTAACAACAACCATACCTCAGTAAATGTTTTTCATGTTGCGAATTTAGTTTGCAGGGAAGTACATCACATAAATGAAGTTCTGAACAGGATTACATAACCCATTTTACAATATATTAAACTATTAAATTCAAATAGAAATTTAATGGATGGTTGGAAGGAATGTATGGTTAAACATTTAATATACAAGTGTTAATTACTTCACGCAACCTCTGTAAAGTTCAGAAAGTCATGTTTTCCCATCATGTGTATTAAATTTGTCTGTCATGTATTAATTTCATAGATATTTATGTTTTTAATTAACAAGCAATAATATGTAAAATGTAATGTTGCGGATATAAGTCTGGAAAAAGAAGAAGGAGAAAATCATGGAGAAAATCTTGGTGGGTGCGTGAAAATAACAGTTGCTCATTTTTACACAGAGTTACTCCACAACTCCTATAAAGTGTAAATTTTTGTAAGAATTTGGTTTTAGCTTGGTGAAGGAGCTACAACCTCCATTTGCAAAAGTATTTCATTTTATTAGGTTATAATCTAAATTCTTGTTTCCTGCGATATGGTTTTGGAAATTTCACGTATCCTTCCTACCGCAACCACTTTATTTTACTCTGTTTCACCTTGGGTAAAATTGTTTGATTTTATTTTCTCCACTATAGTTTCGATTTTAATCTCCTAAATGAAGACTCATATGATTTAGTTTCTGCAACTGTATTGTCTTGATTAATATATTTCCGCAACTCTGTGTGTTGAGGAAGCATCCTCCTGTGTGTTTAAGTGCTTAACATAGTATCAGAGTCGGTTTAAATTTTTATTACCACAAGTGTTTTTACTGAGGAGTTAAAAGGAGTTATGAAAGTTTTGTGGAGCGTATTCTCCAATAGGGAGAAATTTTTTACACAGTAAAAATGGCAACAACAAGCACAAACTTGACTAGTTCACAAATATGTCAGTTTAATGGAAAAAAATATGATTATTGGGCAATTGCAATGAAGGGTCTATTTTCTTCTCAAGAAATTTGGGGATTGTTGGAGAATGGTTTCCAAGAACTAGCAGATGAAGCAGCATACAATGCTTTGACACAAGCAGAAAAAAGATTTTTTGAGGGACAACAGGAAGAAGGACTCAAAATCCCTCTTCTATATTTTTCAGGCAGTGTATGAAAGTATATTCCCGAGGATTGAAGCAGCAACTAAGTCCAATAAAGCATGGGATACCCTCCATACAGCCTACGAAGGCATGGAAAAGGTGAAGAGAACAAAACTACAAATGTTGAGAAGATATTTTGAGACAATTTTTATGAAAGAGTCTCATAATCTGGACTCATTTTTTACACATGTAATTGGGTTGGTTACTCAAACCATGTCTCATGGTGAGACACTTGAGGAAAGGATAATAGTTGAGAAAGTTTTGAAAATTCTGCCAGCAAGGTTTGATGCCATAGTTGTGGCCATAGAAGAGACAAAGAATCTCTCACTATTTTCAGTGGATAAACTTCATGCATCACTGATTTCTCATGAACACAGGTTGAACATAGCATCAAACTCATCATTGGAGCATGCATGAAATACACAAGTTTCATTTGGTCAAGGTAGAGGTTGAGGAAGATCAAATTATAGAGGAAGAGGAAGAAGCCCCCACACAGGTGGAAGAATCAGCCCTTCAAGCTCAAGTGGAAGGGGAATAAACCAAAATCCAAGTCAAGGCTATAGCTAGAATCAAGCACAAGGTTAGAGGTATGAAAAATCTCAAGTTCAACGTCATTATTGTAAGAAGTATGGTCGTTATGCAAATGAATGTAGAAAGAAGAAATATGACATAAGTAACAAACCAAGTGAAAATTTCATAAAGGAAAACTAAAACCATGATAGCATGTTTTTAGCTTGTAATGTAGCATAAGAAAAACAAGGGGATGTGTGGTTCTTAAATTCAGGGTGTAGCAACCACATGACGGAAAACATAGAAATGTTTTACAATGTAGATGAAAGTGTAAAATCTAAAGTGACATTAGGGACTGATATTAAAGTATTTGTTATTAGAAAAGGTAGATTTCAAATTCTAACAAAAAAAGGACAGAAGAAGTTCATGTCAGATGTTTACTTTGTCCATGGTTTGAAACATAACCTCATAAGCATTGGGCAGCTCATGCAAAAGGGCTACAATGTCTTTTTCAAATATGATGTATGCACAATTTTGGATAAGTATCCAAGTAGACAGTTGATTGGAAAAGTTCAAATGAAAAACAATAAAATGATTCCTCTCAAACTGAAACTAGACTTGAAGGAAGAAGGTGATAAAGCACAACTATTAATGAATTCACAGAAGGATGAAAGAAATGTAGCAGTTGTCACAAAAGAAAACTTTCAAGAGGAAATTAAAGATGAAAATTGGTTATGACATTTGAGACTTGGTCATTTCAAATTTGGAGGCTTGAATCTGTTGCATAGGAAATTCATAGTGAATGGATTTCCACTCGTATAAAAACCAGACAAGCTATGTGAAGGATGTATCTTGGGAAAACAACATATAGAATCATTTCCAGTAGGAAAGTCTACAAGGGCAAAAGCACCTTTGTAAATTGTCCATTCATATATATGTGGATCACTACAAACACCATCAATTGGTGGCAAACATTATATTTTGACCTTCATAGATGATTACACAAGGAAGACATGGGTCTACTTCTTAAAATAGAAAAGTAAAGTGTTTGAACACTTCTGCCACTACAAAGTTCTTGTTGAGAAGCAAAGTGGACACTACATCAAAGTGTTGAGGACTGACAGAGGTGGTGAATACATGACAAATGACATTCTATGTTTTTGTACGGGGAATGGAATTCACAAGAAGTTTACAGAAAGGTATACACCTCAGCAAAATGGTGTCATGGAATGGAAGAATAGGACCATTATGGAAATGGAAACGAGTATGTGAAGGAAAATAATTTTCCAAATGATTATTGGGATGAAGGTGTCGCTGGTTCAACATGTATTATTAATAGCTGTCCAACCAATAGTGTCAAGAACATAGTTCCTGAAGATACATGGAGTGGAAGAAAGCATAACGTCACTCACATGAGAGTGTTTGGGTGTGTGGTGTAAGCACATGTCTCGGATGAGTTGAGGAAGATGTTGGACAACAAGGGGGAGAAATTTATATTTTTTTTATACAGTGATGAATCCAAGTAGTACAAGCTCTACAATCCATCCACCAAGAAAGTCATAATCAGTATATATATTCAGTTCATAAAAGAGGAAGCATGGGATTCAATTTTAGAGAAGACAATCAATGTGAAGACATGTATGTCACATGAAGAAAAAGTGTAATTGACTGCAGAAAATAATTCCTCAACAGTGACTCCTCCTCCACCTACACAAGCCCAACAAAGTTGTCAACATGTGACACCGCAAACAAATAATAGTACAGTGTTGTACAACCAAGCAAGTGATTCTCCAAGCATGCCACAAATATCCGCAACTTAATCTACTTCAAGCGCAACACCAAGTGTCATGTCAAGACCATCTTCCACAAGCATAAGAAGACCAAAGTTCAGAAATTCAAATGAAACTTATGAGCAAGATGAAGTTGATCATAGTGTTGGTCTGAATTCTTTATATGCATTGTTTTGTCATGTAGATGACCCAATACATTTTGAGGATGCAGTCCAAGAAGAGAAATGGGTTGTAGAAATGGATGAAGAAATACAAGCAATAGAAAATAATGAAACATGGGAGTTAGTGGACCTTCTGCAAGGAAAATAAGTCATTGGAGTGAAGCGGGTCTATAAGACCAAGAGAAACATTGAAGGAAATATTGAAAGGCATAAAGAAAGGTTCGTCATCAAAGGATACAAGCAATAGCATGGAAGAGACTATACGAAGACATTTTCACCGGTCTTGATGATGGAGATAGTGTGCTCAGCATTGTCAATTTCCACGCAAGAGAAATGGAATATCTATCAAATGGATGTAAAATGAATGTTCTTAAATGGAGTGTTGTAAGAGGAGGTATATGTTGTGTAACCACCTAGTTATGAGATAGAAGACTAAGAAGACAAGATGTGTAAGTTGAGGAAAACTCTTTATGGGCTTATGCGAGCACCACGTGCATGGTATAGCAGGATTGATGCTTATGTAATGGAAAATAGGTTCGACAAATTTGATGGTGAACCTACTCTCTACATCAAGGAGAGTGACGGTAAGCTTCTTATTTTTGTTTTGTATGCAGATGATTTGATATTTAGAGGGAGTGATGGTTTCCTCATCGTTGATTTCAAAGAAGTCATGAAAAGTGAGTTTGAAATGACAGGCTTGGGGTTGCTAAGATATTTTTTGGGTATATAAGTGAAGCAAACAAAAAGAGACCTTTTTATCTCTCAAGCAAAGTATGTTGCAGACATTTTAGAGAGTTTTAATATGCATAATATCGAGCCAACACCAACTCCAATTTTCATGGGGTTGAATTTGAGCAAGCAATATTGCAGCAAAAATGTCAATCAAATATTATACAAAAGAATGGTGGGCAGCCTAATGTATTTAACCGCAACTAGACTTGATATAATGTATGGAGTGAGTTTGGTGTCAAGGTTCATGGAGACAACCAAGGAGACACATGGGCAAGCAACGAAAATAATTTTAAAGTATGTCAATGGGACAAAGGAGTATGGCGTTTTGTACACTGCAACAAAATATTTTAGGCTGGTCAGTTAGATTCATTGTAGGAAGTGTTGATGGTAGAAATATCACGTCGGGATATGTTTTTCATTTGGGTTTGGGAAGAATTTCATGGGCTTCCAAGAAGCAGCTTATAATGTCATTGTCAATCGCAAGAGTTGAATATGTCGCTGCAACAGCAATAACGTGTCAAGTAGTTTGGACGATAAGGAAGTTGCGGAATTTATGTCATGAGCAAGATGGAAAAACCACTATTTCCTATGACAATAGTTCAGCAATTGCACTATCAAAGAATTATGTTTTTCACAAGAGGGAAAATAACATTGATGCTAAATATCATTTCATAAGAGATTTAGTTAACAATGGTGATATTTTGTTGTATCACTACAGGTAAAAATTTGTAGACATATTCACAAAGCCATTGGCATGTAAAAATCTTGTTTGATCTCAGAGAACGGTCAATGGCGGAAGTTGCGATTAAGGGGGAGTGTTGGAAAATTAATCTCAACCACTGCGTTAATTATTTTAACAACAACCATAACTCAGTAAATGTTTTACAGGTTGCGGATTTAGTTTGCAGGGAAGGACATCTCATAAATGAAGTTCTGAACAGGAGTACATAACCCATTCTACAACACATTAAACTATTAAAGTGAAATAGAAATTTAATGCATGGTTGGAAGAAACGTATGGTTAAATACTTAATCTACAAGTGTTATTTACTTCACCCAACCTCTGTAAAGCATGATGGCCCATCCTGTGTAAAAAGTTATGGTGTTCTTACATGGAGTTGCGGTAAGAATTTGGTTTTAACTTGGTGAAGGAGCTCCACCGCCATCCTGTGTAACAGTTATGGTTCTTACATAGAGTTGCGGTAGGAATTTGGTAAGAATTTGGTTTTAACTTGGTGAAGGAGCTCCACTCTCCATTTGCGAATGTATTTCATGTTTATGAAGTTATAATCTAAAGTCTTATTTGTTCCTATATGGTTCTCGAAATTTCAGGTATCATTCTTATAGCAACCACTCTGTTTTACTCTAAGTAAAATTATTTAATTTTTTTTGCTCCACTATAAAGTAAAATTATTTGATTTTATTTGCTCCACTATAGTTGCTATTTTAATCTCCCCTTTATTGAAATGAAGACTATCTGATTTAGTTTCAACCATTGTATTAATTTCAATCTTCATTAAAATATTTCTGTGTGAACTTTGTGTGTTTAAATTTGTGTGTGTTGAGGAAGCATCCTCGTATGTTTAACATAAAGTAGGCTACTGAGTTGGTTGAAATTGGAAATCACCTCTTCCAATTCTTTGCACTTAAAAGATTAATATAATGGCCAGTAGCTAGCAGGATGAATGCATGGGAGTTTGTGACATAAACAAAAGAAATAATGAAAGCTATGAAGTACATCTAAATTTTGAATAATTTACCGGCATTTTGCAATGCTGTGAGGAAGCGCAGTAAGGTTATTCCTAGAAACATTGAAGATCTTAAGCTTCATAAGATTCCCGACGGAAATTGGATGGATGTTGAGATGGACCAGATTGACTAGATTGTTCATAGATTTAGGGAAGCTTTGCAATAAACAATGAAAGCATGTCAATCTTTACACAGAGATTCCTCCCTCGATTACAAATAAAGAAAATTCTGAAAATAAACCCTACATCTAATCATTATTATAAAAGTCGAGCTTCACAAGCATGGATGCTAGTTTATGTCTTGCGTCTTGAACGCTGTGGAGGAGAAGTCCACGAAGGTTGAGTTTCAGGGAGGTGTTTTTATGAGAGGCTTGAGGCATCAAAGTTTCAATTTTCTCTTCAGCCTCTTCGAACTCAGCTGTTCTGTGCTTTGTGCGTAGCGAGTAGGGATTTTGCATCATTCATAATATGCTCATAGATTTGGTACAGTTCAGAAATTTATTTGAGATCTTTGTAGGGGAAATTTCATTTGTCTGCGTCTTTCTGGGACCGAGCCTTCATCGCTACCTGTACTCAAATCAATGCCTAGTATGAACATAATTCATAAAATAATTAGACCTCACCTTGGCAGATTGACACTGAACATCATCTATTCCCACAGGAGTTGAAAGAAAAGCCATGGTTTTCAATTTCTTGGATAACTTCGACTCGATTAGCACTAGAGATTGGCCAGGTGGCTCCAGCAGTGAAAGCTCTAGTCCAACACCAAGACCTCCCGTGGCTACAAAAGGTTTCTCAACAGTGGCACTCATCTTAAACACTTGGAACACAACAGTTGAATATTTAAAATATCTTGGAGAGGGATTCGGCCAAATAAGCCGTCTGGACGCTGATTGTCAGCGATCTTGAACTTCTTTCTCTAGAGTTGAATCAAATCTTTTAATTTCTCGCCCAATCCTGGAATTTTCGGTTGTCACGGTTGCTACATGTATGCAACTAATTTGATCGAGAATCGAAATATATCAATTTGGGGAAAAAAATGTATACACAATATGTATGGCAAAAATCTTCACCAAAACCTGAGTTCTTGTTCCATAAAAACTTGCTTACCTAGGAGAAGTAATCAAGGGTTTATTTTACTGCAATTCAACTGGATTCGACCTTACAGGCCTTTTTATGTAACAATAGAGTGATTTAATGTTCCAAATCCGATCGAGCTTCGAATCATGATGGCCTTGTTGAAATTTCTGAGAATTCCAGAACAATAATTGAGAGAATAATACTCTCCTTCTAACAGAGAAAAAAAAAAAAAAAAATTCTTACTGCTGGACAGAGATTGCAGAATAAAACTTTTCTATTTCATTAATAGAACTAAAGCTATTACAAAAGATAGATTTCTTCCTCCTATGAAGGATTTACAAAAAAAAACTGGACTACTACAGACACAATGCTCTCAAAACAAACTTCTCTCTGTCTCTCAAAATGCACAAAAACAGTGCTCTCTAATCTTCACTGTGTTTTTCTTTGCCTGCGAGCTTTTTTTTTTACATTACACAGCATACAACACAACTTACAATGATATCTATTACAGTACACTTTTTATATGGCGCGACGTTGTAAAACATAAAACAAAATAAAATGAAAATACACTACCGAAACAAAAACCTTAACCTATAATTTCATTTGCACGATATACGAGTGGAGCCCACTTCGCAATCGACGATCGGTGATCGGTGGAACAAGTGGTTTGGTGGAATGAACTTTGAATTTGTGATTTGCAATTTGTGATCAGTGGAACATGGACTTTGCGATTGCGATGAGCAATGTGCGATGGACCCCATAGCGGATATCGCATCGGCGCATCTTATCGTAATGAAACATATTTGGATGTTGCAATTGCGATTGTGGCAATCACATCGCAAATATTACAATGAAACTTCAGTTTGGGTGGATGGAGATATAAAAATTGTGATTGCGATGTCCAGTTGCGACAATCGCATCGCAAACTTTCATTTGAACATAACATATGGTGGATGGTGCGGTTGGTGAATGCGATTGTGATTACGATTGCATCGCATCGCAAGCTTTCAATCGGTGATGACATTTCGGATGGCGGATACATACATCATTCCTTTTGTGATTTGCGATTACGATTGTGGTGGGACCACATCGCATCGCATTGCATCGGAACACTTCATATCAACAAGACACTTACTCAAAAAAACTTGCGATTGCGATCGGCGATGAAGTGGTGGGGACCACTATCACATGCCTCATTCAAAACTTAAAAAGACTTTTTCGTTTAAACAAAATTTCTTCATATTTGGTTGTTGAGGGCTTAAAAGCCCGAAAATATTGTTTTCATTAAAAATCTGTTCTTGCGTGGTTGAACCACAAAATTCTTCATTTCTTCTATACAAATGCGGCTACGCCCATACAAACATAACTTCATCTCTGCAAACTCGGTTGCTACCCATCAACATTAAATTCCATCCTTACGGTTTTCTCCATTCCTCTTGAATGCACAGAAGTGTACACTCAACCTTCTGTTGTTTCTACCCTTGTTATACTCTGTTTCTACTTGCACAGGGTATGCAGGTGACTTTAATATTTCAACACTCCCCCTTAAAGTCAGTTTTTGGGTTATCAGTCATACCCAAGAATTTTATTAAATATTCAAAACTCTTTTGCCCCAATGGCTTTGTCATAATATCTGCAAACTGCTCCTCTGTTCTGCAATGTTGTAAAACAATTTCTCCATTGTTCACCAATTCTCTAATATAGTGAAACTTGGCATCTATGTGCTTCGTTCTCTTGTGAAACACATAATTATTTGATAATGAAATAGCTGAGCTATTGTCACAATATATCATTGTGCCCTTTACCTATTCTTGACATAAATTCCTCAACACTCTTCTCATCCAAACTACTTGACACACTACTGCAGTAGCTGCCACATACTCTTCCTCTGCTGTAGATAATGCTACAATAGGCTGTCTCTTAGAAGCCCATGAAATGGCTCCTGAACTCATATGAAAAACATAACCGGATGTGCTTTTCCAATCATCTACACTTCCAGCCCAATCACTTTCAGTGTAACCAATTAACTCAGAATTTTCTGAAGTAGTATATAAAATACCATACCTTTTAGTTCATTTCACATACCTCAGAATTCTCTTTGCTACTTGCCAATGTGTTTCTTTTGGCCTCTCCATAAATCTAGAAATCAAACTAACGGCATGCATAATATCTGGCCTATTTGCAGTCAAATAAATGAGGCTGCCAACTATGCTTTTATACAAACTTGGATCAAAATCCTTGCTGTTGTCATCTTTACTTAGTTTCAGTCCTATTACTATGGGAGTAATTGTTGCCTTGCACTCCTGCATATTAAATCTTGCCAATACTTCATTGACATACTTTGCTTGTGAGATAAAATTCCCATTTTCATTTTTTTCTACTTCTATTCCTAAGAAGTATCTCAACAATCCCATGTCAGTCATTTCAAATTCATCTTTCATGACTGTTTTAAAATTTTCACTGAGGTAATCATCATTACCTGTGAATATCACATCATCAACATATAATATAACAATGAGCATCTTACCATCCTTTTCTTTGATGTACAATGTGGTTTCTCCTTCGCATTTTTCAAACCCATTTTCCAGTAGATAGGCATCTATCCTAATGTACCATGCTCTTGGTGCTTGCTTCAGCCCATAAAGAGCTTTCTTCAATCTGCACACTTTGTGTTCTTGGCCCTTTTTTTCATAGCTGAAAGGTTGTTCCACATAAACCTCTTCCATTAAAACTCCATTTAAAAATGCTGATTTTACATCCATTTGGTATACTTTCCATTTGTTCTGTGCTGCTATGGACATCATTGCTCTCACTATTTCCATTCTTGCAACCGGTGCAAAATTTTCTTCATAGTCTCTTCCCTGCTGCTGCTTATATCCTTTGACAACAAGTCTGGCCTTGTGTCTCTCAATCTTACCTTCAGCGTTACTTTTGATCTTGTAGACCCATTTAACTCCAATGACTTTTTTACTTTCAGGGAGATCAACCAACTCCCATGTTTTGTTCTTCTCTATGGCATTAATTTCATCATCCATAGCTTTTATCCATTTTCTGTCTTTTATAGCATCTTCAAAATGAATAGAATCATCAACATGAAAATACAAAGAAAATAAGGAATTCATACCTTCATTTGCCGCTTCCTTCTCATAAATCTCATTTAAATTTTTGAATCTGGTTCCTCTTTCATTTGGTGTACAAGTGCTTGAAGAAGCACTCGAATCTGCTCCATGTGGTGTGCTTGGAGAAGCACTCTCATTTCTTCTCAAGGGTGTTCTTACCCCTTCCTGAGGTGTCCCTTACTGTTCTTGTGTTGGTGGAGGTTGTGCTACCGATGAGGTGTTATTTTCAGCCATATCTTTCTCATCTTCATCATAAGACAAACATCTTCTAACATTGACTGTTTTCTCAATGCTTCCATCCCATGCTTCCTCTTCAATGAAATGCACATCTCTGCTTATCACAAATTTCATTGTGGATGGGTTATGCAATCTATATCCTTTGGAATCTTCACAATATCCAAGGAAGACGCACTTCTCCCCATTACTGTCCAACTTCTTCCTCAACTGATCTGGAATGTGTGCATATGCCACACATCCAAAAACTCTCATGTGGGTGACTTCTTGTTTTCTGCCACTCCATGCTTCTTCTAGAACTCTGTTCATTACAGCTTTTGTTGGGCATCTATTTAAAATATACACAGCACAATTTGCTGCTTCTGCCCAATACTCATTCGGAAAGTGTTTTTCTTTTAGCATACTTCTCACCATTTCCATTATGGTTCGATTCTTCCTTTCAGCAACTCCATTTTGCTGCGGTGTGTACCTTGTAGTAAATTGTTTGTGTATGCCATTATCTCCGCAAAAATTTAGGAATTATTTTGAGATATATTCAACTCCTCTATTAGTTCTAATAACTTTGATATGCTACCCACTCTGTTTCTCTACAAGAGCTTTAAAGTGGCAAAATTTCTCAAAGACTTCACTCTTATATTTCATAAAATAAACCCACACTTTCCTTGTGAAATGATCAATGAAGGTCAGCATGTAATTGCTGCCTGAAACTGATGTTGTTTGCATCGACCCACAAAAATCTGAATGGATGATTTCTAAGGGTGCTTTTTCCCTTACGCTCTTTCCTGATGGAAAGTTTCCTCTGTGTTGTTTTCCCAAGATGCAGCCTTCACATAGGCTATCTGATTTCTCAATCAATGGTAGACCTCTTACCATTCCTTTTCTGTGCAACAAATTCAAACCTTCGAAATTGAGATGTCCAAATATCAAGTGTCATAACCAGTTCTCATCTTTCACCTCCTTTTGAAAGACCTCTTGAGTTACTATTGCTACATTCTTTCCTTTTCCCTTCAAGTCAGTGTTGAGCTAGAGTGGAAACATTCTATTGCTAGTCATTTGTATTTCACCAATGATTTCCTTGCCTGGAGGTATATCCATTATTGTGCACACATCATTCTTAAAGAGTACTTTGCAACTTTTGTTTATGAGCTGTCCAACGCTCAAAATATTACACTTCAAACCAGGAACATAGTACACATCTGGCACAAACTTCTTCTCACCATTTCTTGCACGGATACTAACTCTGCCTTTTCCCTTTACAAAGATCTTAGTATCAGTTCTTGTCGTTACTTATGATTTAATTTCTTCATCAAGATTGGAAAACATTGCTATGTTTCTAGTTATGTGATTACTACAGCCTGAATCTAAGAACCATACATCATCTTCTCTATCTTGTGCCACATTACATGTTAACAACACATTCTTTGAGTTCTTTTCTTATTTTATTACATTAGCATTTTACCTATTATTCATGTCGTTTTCTTTTTCCTATATTCATTGGCATAGTGCCCATATTTCTTGCAATAATGACATTGGAAATTGGATTTTTCATACATTTTTCCATGAACATGTTGGTGTCCACCTTGTTGGCTATTGTTTTGGCCATGGTTGTGATTCTGATTGTTGCTATTTCCATGTGAATGTGAAGGGTTGTTCCTTCCTCCTTTGTTTTGGCTTCTGCCTCTTCCTTTTCCTCTGTCTTGACCTCTTCCTCTTCCAAAAGGCATCTGGGTCTTGAAGGCATGCTCTAGAGATGGGTTTACTGATCTTTCCAGTCTCTGTTCATGAGTCATCAATGATGCATGAATTTGATCCACTCTGAACTTTAAGAGATCCTTAGTCTCTTCTCTGGTAGTAACAATAACATCAAACCTTGAGGGTAGACTCTTCAATAGTTTCTCCACAATCCTTCTTTCTTCAAGTGTTTCTCCATGGGACCTTATTTATGTGACCATCCCAATCACATGTGTGAAGAATGAGTCTATGTTATCAGACTCTTTCATATTTAGAGTTTCAAAATCTCTCCTCAGCAATTGTAGTTTTGTTGTCTTCACTTTCTCCATACCTTGATAGGCTATTTTAAGAGTTTCCCATGCATCCTTGGATCTCTTAGCTGCTGCTATCCTTGGAAACACACTCTCATGTAATGTTTGAGACAAATAGAAGAGGGCTTTAGATTCCTTCCTCCTATTGCTCTTCAATAAATCCTTCTCTTCCTGAGTTAAGGCATTAAAGGCCTACTCATTAACTGATTCATCAAAACCATCTTCTGCAAATTCCCATAAGTCCTATGAGGCAAACAGGGCTCTCATGATAATGGTCCAATAATCATTGTTTTTCCCATTAAATTGTGGAAGCTGAGCATTTCCAATACTCATACTAGTGCTTGGTCTAGCCATTGCTTATAAACTGAACACTAAACTAAACTTGACTGTGTTTTTCAAACAAACTGTCTTTCCTTCTTTAAAAGACAAACTCTGTCTCTGGGGAATGTTATTTTTTTTTAAACAAAACAACAACTTTGTTTTTTGAGAAATACCTGGACTTTATCTTCTGCTGAGCCTTCACGCTCCTAGAGAACTACTGCAACAAATCTTCTTCTTCCTTCAACTTCTTTGACACCTTCAAAGAGCCTGGATTAGCTCCGATACCATGTTGAAATTTCTGAGAATTCCAAAACAATAACTGAGAGAATAATACTCTCCTTCTAACACAAAGAATTAAAAAAAAATGCTTACTGCTGCATAGAGATTGCAAAATAAAACTTTTCTATTTCATTAACAGAACTATAGCTATTACAAAAGATATATTTTTTCCTCCGAGGGATTTACAAAAAAAAATTGGACTGCTACAGACACAGTGCTCTAAAAAAAAACTTCTCTCTCTCTCTCAAAACGCACAAAAACAATGCTCTCTGATCTTCACTATGTTTTCCTCTACCTGTGGGCTTTTCTTTTTTTACATTATACAGCCTACAACACAACTTACAATGATATCTATTACAATACACTTTTTATATGGCGTGGCATTGTAAAACATAAAACAAAATAAAATGAAAATACATTGGTGGAACATAAACTTTAATCTATAATTTCATTTGCGCGATATACGAGTGGAGCCCACTTCGCAATCGGCGATCGGCAATCGGCAGAACAAGTGGTTTGGCGGGATGAACTTTGAATTTGCGATTTGCGATTTGTGATCAGCGAAACATGGACTTTGCGATTGCGATGAGCGATGTGCAATGGACCCCACGGCGGAAATTGCATCGGCGCATCACATCGCAATGAAACATGTAAGCAGAAAACATGTTTGGATGTTGTGATTGCGATTGCGACAATCGCAACGCAAATATTACAATGAAACTTCGGTTTGGGCGGATGGCAATATGAAACTTGCAGTTGCGATGTGCGATTGTGACAATCGCATCACAAACTTTCATTTGAACATAACATATGGCAGATGGTGCGGTTGGTGAATGCCATTGCGATTGTGATTGCATCTCATCGCAAACTTTCAATCAGCAATGACATTTCAGATGGCGGATACATACACCGTTCCTTTTGCGATTTACGATTGCGATTCTGATGGGACCACATCGCATCGCATCAGAACACTTCATATCAACAAGACACTTACTCAAAAAAACTTGTGGCGATGAAGTGGTGGGGACCACTATCACATGCCTCATTCAAAATTTAAAAAGACTTTTCCATTTAAACAAAATTTCTTCATATTTGGTTGTTGAGGGCTTAAAAGCCCAAAAATATTGTTTTCATTAAAACTCTGTTCTTGCGTGGTTGAACCACGTCTTCATTTCTTCTCTGCAAATGTGGCTACGCCCACAAAAACATAACTTCATCTCTGCAAACTCGGCTACTGCCCATCAACATTAAATTCCATCCTTACGGTTTTCTCCATTCCTCTTGAATGCAAAGAAGTGTACACTCAACCTTCTGCTATTGTTGCACCTATTACATTCTATTCCTACCTGGACAGGGTACGCAGGTGACTTTAATATTTGAACAAGCCTCACTAGCAGGTTGTGGTGATATACCAATAGGAAAGGATATAACAAGGCAGTGATAATGCATCGATCTTATATGGTAAGGTAGTTTAAATCGAAGATTTTCCAGATTGTTATGGAATTGTACATTTTCAATAGCTCGATTGTACAACTTAAATACAGTTTAATGAAACTAGCGTTATCGAAATTCTTACCTTTATTACGTTTGAAATTGATTTTTTTTTTTATAGCAAAATAACCACAGAATTCCGGACGAAATGAAAAAAATAGGAAACAAACGTGATTTTTAACAAAGATCGATCGGAAAAATCACAATTTTTTTACCTCTATAGTTGTCTAATTTTACATTTACATTTTAAAATGGGGTGAAATGACTTTTCAATAAATTGTAATTTTTTTAATTGAAAATAAGATTTTAAATATGTAAATAAAATTAATATTATAAAAAATATTCATAATTTCAACCAATTCCACCCATATTTAATTTCGAATATAATATGTGAAAAATAAAATAAAAAGAGAATAATTAAAGAGCAACTTTTAGGTATTATCCCATTCGAATTTATGAATTCGAACAAATACATTTATATTCCATACTAATTTTATGCTTCGTAGAAATACATTTATATCCCCAACCTAGGGATACCTTGTGAGAGTAAATTTACGGAGTAAACCGTACAGAATATTACCATCCTGAGTGTCATAAACTAATTTCATTTGTTTGTTATACATAAACATTTTTTTATTTAAGGTGTATTAGGTATTTATCACTTCATTGTAATTTTTTTAATATAAAAGGAAAGAAAAATGTTTTCAATTTAAGAATTAATTTTTATGAAATGTTTATTAATTAATTGTAATCTTGCTTTTTTTTCATCTAGTATTATATATTTTTTTGTCACTTTATAATTTAAAAAGTATTTAAAAAAAATAACAAATTATTATTTTGTTAACAATATATTAACGATTTATTACTAATTTATATAATTATAATTATTGTTATTATTTTTAAGTTGAGAAGGATTACATTTTTATCATGTCTAATATATCACCTCAATTGTTGAGGGAATTGAACTAATGACTTCACATCAAGGAGTGTCTTAATAGAGCACACTAGTGACTTCACATCAAACAATGCCTTAACAGAGCACTCTTTCACCATATATCCAAAACAACATGAAATATATATATATATATATATTGAAGTAATTTATTGGTTTCAAAATGGACTTTTTAGTGTTTCTTTTACTAGTTAATATAGAGTTGACATATGACAAGTAAAATGATATTATTGATACTTCATGATGGGCAATTCATTATCATGTAATTTACTGCTTTTTTAATAGAGTTGATGTGGAACATTTAAAAAATATTAATAACAAAAAAAATGTTTAATGAGGTTATAAATAAAATATTTCAACATATATGTTGAGTAAAATATTTTAAGAGAGAAATACAAGAAAGAAGAGTGAGAAAAATTTTATTCTAATAATAGGTTATTTTAAGTCTATAAAATATTGAATAGATGGTGATAAAATGTGTTTTTAAAACACTCTTAAATGTATGAAAACAAGTATTAACCTTTTAATATTAATTATAAATAAAATATTTCAATTTCAATTATATATATTATTTAAAATAAATAACAATAAAAATTACTTAAAATTAAAACAATTTATTAATATATTACACAAAACTATAAATTTATCTCTTTAAATCCACCCAAAAAAAAAGTATTTTAAATATCGAGAATCAAATTTTAAAATTTTTTCATTAAACCTTACATTTTAGTACACTAAATTCATAATACTAATTTGTTCGTGAATTTTACCATACTTAAAAAGTTCTAGGTTAACTTAAGCTTACTTACTAAAATACCTTGCACTATGTATATATATGAATTATTTATATATTTTTATAATAAAAATAAAATACCTTGTATCATGTAATATATTTGACTTATTTTTATATTTTAATAATGAAATAAATAACTATTGTACATTTAATTATTAAATTAAATTAAATTAAATTAATATTCTATACTCTTAAAAAAATTCTTTTAAGGCTGCCGAGATACGTGGATCTTGATCCTTCAAAACTGAAAGTTGTGCACAACTCAGTTGTCAATCCCCCAATCAGAAATCTGTTGTTTGATTTCCTCCAAATACCAGGCTCTCGGGATACGTCCCGAGGTATTAATAAATTGACGAACCCAAAGTTCACGTGACCTTCAAATAAAACAACTAAATTCTGATTCTTAATATTAAATTCCACAGTTTTTTAAAAGGAACGAATGCAAGGGAAGAACTGGTTGGGAAGAAAGACATGAATGCTCTAGGTATTCATCAAAAATAACAATAACAATAAAATGTAATAAAAATAACCATGATCATAATTTGGCCGAAAAAAAAACCAAAACTGAAATGAATCTGCTATAATTGCAGGTGTGCAAAAATTGAATCTCAAATTGATTAACTATTTGGAATCAAAAAGCCAAACCAATTTGATTTGTCCCGTAAAATAAATAAATGAATTGAATCAATAAATTTCCAAATTCTTCATAAATAGGTTTAATTCAACCACTTTTCTAATTATTCCAATATTAAAACCAGTGTGTCATCCTACATCATACAAAGTAAATCCTAGACTGTAAAGAATCCAGAGCATAGGGTTAGAATTTGAGAATTTAAAAACCGGACTTGTTTGTCAAGTTTCACCGTTTCTATCACTTTAATTCCAGTTTTCACATTTTGCTTATGGTAAGAAAAATGGTAATCGATTTGTTTTCCTTTAAAAGTTTTTTAATATTTGAATATATGTAAATATTAATATTTTAATATTTAAAATATATGCATTTATCAAAGTATGGCTGGAAAATAATATTAAAAAAATTTATGCGTTTATCAAAATTAAAGACTGGAGTGCAAGTAAGAGGTACAGTAAAGTCCATTAGAGTCACAAGACAAAAGCCACAAACATCAATATTGCATTAAGAAATTCATCAACAAACATGGAAGAACCAACAATGCCATCAACATAAATGGAAGAAACAAAGATTTGAGCTGCACACAAAGTGGACAAATTTAGAATAAAAAATGATGGCATAACCAACAATGCCATCAACATAAATGGTAGAACTTGCGATTTGAGTTGCAATTTTTCTTTCTAGCAAAAGAGCACATGGCCCACAAAGTGGACAAAGGCAGAGGTAGTGATCTTTATAAACTACATTTCGTAATTTTATTGTGGTGTTTTTGTCACCGCCACTTGCATGATAGTTAGAACGCGGTGGAGCGGTCGTGAAAACAATAGAAAATTTAATGTTAGTAGACTAATGCTAACATTATGCTAACATGAGTTTTAGCTCATTTCTGAAAAAAATCGTTAATAAGATCTAAGTGATAAGTCAAGATATATGGGTCGAAAAATGGATCATATACCTTGGGAAGATGCCAAATAAGATCTCCAACTTAAACATAAAGTAAAATGTGAAATTCCATGTATGATTTTGATCAACTTTGGGTTAAAACAATTATAATTCCTCATATTCTATGCAAGGACTAGTAGACTAACAAAATTGATTACTATAGTACATGCATCTCCAAAGGAAAAGAATAATAAGAAAATAAAACGATAGATCAAAACACACGATAATAAATGAGAAGTTGAAATATATCTTACATTAGAGAACTTTTGAGGTCTAAAATGGGTCTCTTACGAAAAATGTACAACCAAAATAAACTTTATAAGAAAAAATAGGATTCAAAGTGATGATGTCAACTATGGGGTATGATTCACCATTTTTGGGGTAAAAAAGTAAAAATATTAAATATAATAAAATAATAAATCTAGTTTATCAACTTGTATTTTCAAATTATCTCCCTAAAGTTTTGCTCAAATTTCGAGCGAGAGTACTCATTGGATGCAAAATTTAATTCATCATCCAATGAGTAACCATGTTGTATACTTTTCATGGACCGTGCTACATGATCAATGAGAAATACATGAAAAAAAGTGATTGCATTCACATTTTTCATGTATTTCTCATTTTTCGTGTAGCAAGGTCCATCGGAATTATGCAACATGAGTATTCCTTGGATGAGGAATCAAATTATACATCCAACGAGTGTTTTTTTTATTAAATTTGAGTAAACTCATATGGAGATAAGTTGAAAATACAAGTTGAAAAAATAGTTGTTAAAGGAAATTTCAGACTAAAAGTGGTATCATAAGGAAAAACAATAAAATAATATTTAAAATAATAAAATAAGGGTAATAAATTTTGGAGGAAAAACAAAAAAACTTTTTTTTTAATTGTATTTTTTGTTTTTCTCCTTATAGATTTACTCAAATTTCAAGTTTAGACATGCATTAGATGCATAATTAAATTCCACATCCAATGATTACTCATTATGCATACTTTTGAGAAGACACGCATTGATAAAAAAATGCAGATACATTAGAAAACACATTTTTTTAATTTATATGTAATTTTTGTCAAGGTGGGCCTTCTCAAAAGTATGCATAATGGGTACTCGTTGGATGCAGAATTTAATTTCGCATTTAATAAGTGTCTAAACTTCAAATTTGAGTAAGTCGATAAGGAGATAAGGCAAAAATACAATTTAAAAAGTGTTTTCTCTTCTTTTCCCTCCAAAATATTTACATGTACCTCTTTTTAAATTTAAAGAATTAAATTGGTTTACATATTAGATATCAATTTTTGGGATTCAATTGCATTAATTGAATTATTCAACTATGACCATTTTGGTGAGAGGTAGTCATAACTGACTAATTTCTCATGATTTTTCAATAGTCCACTCAGCACTCGTTACATCAGGTGATGCTCACAGAGGTGAAGAAGTGGGATTGAAACTACTGAAATGAATCACATAGCATCAGTCATTCCTTCTGGGGATTTCACCCGGTAACCAGGACTTCTCGGGTGGTCACCCATCCCAGAACTCCTCTGGCTCAAGAACGCTTAACTATGGAGTTTTCCCCACAATCAAGCACGCTTGATTGGTTTACATATTATGACATGGAAATTACATGAAAATTTCATGGACACTTTTAGGATGAAATTTCCTCTAATGTTTTTTTCCCTCTAAAATTTGATGATGTAATCTAATCTTATTTTATTATTTTCACTATTATTTTATAATTTTCATAGAAGAACTATTTTAGACCTCAAAATTCCATTGATGAGAAATGATTATACCTTTATTTTAGGAAATTTCATTTTAGATATCAAAATTCACCTAATGATTATACCTTTATTTTAGGGAAAAGAGGGAGATATATTCACCATCTTGAAAAATAATTAACTTTATTGACCTATTTTCCAAGAAAGATGATTAGGTGCACAACATTTCACTGTTTCCTATATTTTCTCAATTGTCATTTTTCATGTCAAATCCATTCCTCATTTTTCATATGGTAGTTTCTATACCATAAATTTCTATAAATTTCTCTAAGAGATTAAGTTGTGTTTTTATCATAATATATGGAAATATCTTATATACCAATTACTTTTGTACATTTGACTTAGGACTGTTAGTTTATATTCATAAATGGTTAACTTTTCAAAGCAATATCACATAATAAAAATATGTTAAAATTCTCAAAAGATATTTTTTTTTTAAGAAAGTGACTTCAGTAATATGTTTTAACACTTTCTGGCATCATCTTACCCATAAACGAAAAACATGAATATGATAACCAAATGAGATCAAAAGTAGATGGAAACTCATCATAAGAAACGAGAAGGTAAAATCTATCTTTTGATATGTCAGGGATATAGGAAACTATTTTACAATTTAATATTTACATCTAGAATTTAATATTACCTATAAAATATCTTTTACATTTCATAGATTCTCTTGTTCTTATCGATATAAATTATTTTTTATTTAATTCTATTAATAATAATTAAAAGTTAAATATTTAAGCATATAATAGGATTCAAATCCTTTTGAGACAAGTGCTAATATGATTTTATTGTATATTTTATAAACATATCAACAATTATACTACAAGGAAAATACTTTTTAGCGAAGGTTATAAAGGAGGTTTTCAATGTTATAAAATTGGTCAAAACTGTCAAAAAAATATTTGCTACAACATCTGTTTATGGTTACGGAGGTTTTGGCAGAAATTCAACACAACTAAAAAAACTGGGTGATCGAAGGTTATTAGAGATGTTTTTTTCATCGGTGCATTACTAAGGTTTCAACGCACTAGTGCGTGTCATCTAGACGGTGGCCCCGGGGCGGTCGAAGGTTCCTGCACTAAGTCATCAAGGTATAAAAATACATCGGGCACAGTGTTGGTGATACAACGCACAGGGCCGTACCAATTGGTCTTGGGATTTGTGCAGTGCCCATAGGTCGTCTCAACGCACCGGTACGTAAACTTATAGAAACACACCGATGCAATGTCTCACATAGAAACACACTAATATTTATAATTGGTATTGGTATTTGTGCGGTGCCCATACATCATACAAATGCACCGGTGCATAGTCTCACATAGAAGCACCGTTGTGTAGTATCGCACAAACGCACCAAGATTTTTATTTGGTTTTGGTATTTGTGCAGTGCCCATAGGTCGTAGAAACGCATTGGTGCACTGCAACATACAAACGCACTGGTGTTCATTTTGTATTTTTTAGAAAAATCAACCTGTGACGGTGCAATTATTGTGATTTTTCTAAATTCATTATTCATCAAAAGTCGACACATATTATAAGAATATTCATATTAATTAATTTTTTATTAATGCATTTGAATGTGATGTTTGGATTAATTTTTTTATATCATATCATAATTATTGTGATTTTTTAAAATTCATTATTCATCAAAAATCGATACATATATATCTTATAAAAATATTCATATGAATTAAATTTTTATTAGTGCATTTGAGAACGATATTGGAGAACACAATAGCGACAATGGAGAACGCAATAGAATAAATTAAAACATATTTTCTTAGATATCAACCATTTTCTTCCTTTTCGTCCTATTTTATGTGCTGAATGGGTTCCATTTTCTTTTTTTTTCTGCAAGAAAATTCTTGAAAAATAATATTTAATTCTAAATTGTTTAATTATTGTACCTAATGATCGAAAAATTCAATGATTACATATTACATTTCAAGCACGTTGTTGTTGAGATGGTTCCTCCTACGATGCAATTTTGTCCATTTCTTTGACCCTCTCGTTGTACACCTTTTTGAACATTCCTACTTGCATATTTCTTATATCAACTCCTTCATCTTTCGATATTTTCATAATCTTCTTGAAAATGTAACATGACATAAAATATTTAATTTTAATATTGATATATGAAAAGTAAATATAAGAAAACTGATATTTATAAATAATTCTAAACAAACATTTAAAGGAATATTACTTTTTCATTCCTTCTTTTTTTTTTGTACGTTTTTGCTATTAAAAGTTTGAAATGTCTTAATGACCAATCCTCTGGAAACTCTTCCTATAGTTTAGATAAAATTTTGTTCTTGGAATCATTGGATTGGTTTTAGTATAGTAATGGAAAGAACATCTATACATTCATTCCACTAGATACCTCAAACTTTTGTAAAAGTTTTTCCCCCTTTCGCTAACCTCCAGCACCACTCTAAATGAGCTAAGGAGAAATTCATTTTCATTTGCATATTCTATTTTTTTCTTTTCTTAGAAAAACGTTCCTTTTCTTAGTTGTTGGTCCTTGTAGAAAATTAAACATATGTGAATTAATAGACTATTTGACACATGTTATCTAATAATTTTAAGTATATTATTAATGAAAAAAAAAAACTCATAATGGATCGATAGTATTTTTTCATCCACTTGATTCATTCTTTTGCAATTTTTCCATCAAGCTTTTAAGCTCTTCTGGTCCTAGATTAGAAATAATATTATCGAGCTTCATCATTTTGTGGCTCTGTATGATACATAGTAAACAATACATGTTAGTTAAACTTACATATACTTCAAAAATAATATTTTTTGTAAAGAATTTACAAAGAACTTTGTCTTTTTTGTTTTTCTTGATGTGTTATCAGTTTTTTTGTTACTTCATCTCATGTTAGTCATTTCTTTATCAATCTGAAACATGTACCATATCATTCATTAATATATTTATAAATAAATTGTCAAATTTTCAAGTAAAAAATAAATCTTAAAAATCGGTGCATCGTTCATGATGTATGCACCGATGGCGGTGTGAGGGAGTATTATAAACACACCAACCAAAAAGTATAATAGACCATATGGTGCGTGGGGGTATTATAAATGCACTACACAAATAGTGTAATAGACCGTACAATGTTATCCTCGTAACAAAGAGCACCAGTGCCCTATTTTTGATATGGCGCACTGATTTAAAAAAAATGTCATTAAATTTTTTATTACACAGTAATTGTGTGGTATGCTATATAATACAGGGCACTGGTGCACTTGGTTACACAGGGCACACCAATAAAAAAAAAATCCATTTTTTCAAAAATTCACGCAAGGGCTGACATGGATTGGGATCTGACTATGCAAGTCATCCCGTGTATTGGACGTTAATCTAAAATGAAAAGCCATAATTATGAAATCACAGAAACAAAGAGAAGAAAGGGAAGAAACAAATAAAATGAAGGGTTTAGGGTAAAAATGGATAAAACTGCAGAAAAAGCAAAAAAACTACAGAAAAAGTAAAAAAATAATCAAATTTAATCACGAGATCGTTTGAAATTCTATGCTACAGGGTTTGAATCACCAAAGGTTTGGATTCTAATTGTCTGAATACTTATGTTCGAACATATTTCAGTACTCCATAGTGCTCTTATGCTCTCTTGCTCCAGGTATGTCTCCTGCAAATCTCTGGCTGAAAATTTTAGCAAAAATAGTGAAATAATGAAAAGGGATTAATATTTCAAGAACTATTTTATGAAGTAATATTTTCAAAAATATTTTTCTGCGCATTTCTCAATTTGCCACTTTTTTTTCACTCAAATAAAATAAAGTTGCATTTTTTGTTTTATTTGCATTTATTTGTCACAGGTGCGTCCATTGGTAACACGACACTGGTGCATAGTAACTAAAACACATCGGTGCATAGTAACTATAATGCACTGGTGTTGTTATCTGTAGATTAGCAGCGATTTGCGGTTGACGCACAGAAATTACTTTTATGTGTGTACACCAAAATTATACATGTTGGAAATGTACATTTTGCTGTAAATCTGTAAGCCATTAATTTTCAAAACTACACCTCTTCTTCTTTTAGAAAAAGAAACTTGAAGCTTTCCATAACCTCCAACAAGAAAAGGTGCCCCATGATCTTCTTGCTCATTTTTAAGTTCTTCCTCCATCTTGGCATCCAATTTCCTCTCTTCTCCTTTGAGCTTTCTATCTTGATCTTAACAAAATTTATACAATCTTTGTTTTACGAGAAACTGACCTTGAATGTTCTAGGAGCGACGACAACGAGTCCTTCATTCTGCATTTGTTAGCTGAAGAAGACTGATTTTTGACTAGACGATGCAGTTATTACATGTGGAGGCAATGGTTTCCCGTAGAAAATGAGTAGAGGGTTGAGTAGAGGAAATGCATTCCAAAATGGGCTATTACATTAGCTTTTCCAATGGGAAACCAATTTTCAGGTGGAAATATGGTAGTTGCAGGTATCTATGCTTTTCTTCCCACAAAAATGGTCACTGGATTTCCATTTATAATACAAGCAAAATTTTTACTAGTTTCATCTATAGAGAGCATCATTTTCAATAACAAATGGAACCAGAGAATACTTAAGTGTATCCCATTCGCATTTTGTTCGGCATTTTGTTCTTTGAGAAGTGCTAATTCACCTATACTTTCAAAAATTTGGATTTTTGGGTACCTTCCATGTGATATTCCTGATTATCCACACGACCGCAGCTCAGATAAGTTAGATATGCCATTCAAGTTCAATTGAAAGCCGAAGATGTGATTTTATGCAACGTCAGCTTTGCCGGTAAAAGTTTATGTAAGCCAACCGAAGCTCGGACAATACTCCCAGCTGATTTTAAACGCATTCTGGAGAATCTTTCCCTTCATGGGACCTACCATCTCGATCAACAACGTTAATTGATCTTTCTCTATTGTCCTTAAGGGAATGATAATCCTTCCCTTCATGGTGCAACTTGGCTTTATCGACTGCCTCGATTGATCTTTCTTTACAGTCCAATATTTCCTTACCATCCTTGTAAGAATGAGAATCGTTACCTTCATGTGATCTCTTAGCCCGTTCAAGAGACTCAATTGGTCTCTCTCATGTGTATCTCAGATTTTTCATAAACCTCTTCTCCTTTTGTACTATATCAACCTCTGTAGCCGTCTGCATCCCTGTAAGTGTCTTTGTCTATCTTGTTGTTTGAATCACTCCTTTTCTCTGCTATAAAATTCTCAGCCGAAATTCATATTCTTGTCTTTTCAAACTCTCATCTCCTCAGAAAATTATTTCCCGTGATTTGAACCCTCCATTGCTCCTATGCGCTGGGTTTTATAGGCATACCGGTGTAGTTCGTAAGATCACAGTTTATGTTTTCGCGCGTTATTTTATGACGCATCGGTGCGGAAAAGTTGTGAAGCACCGGTGTGTATTATGATTATAGGCGCATCGGATGAAAAACCAAGAGTATAAAGTTCTTTTTTTTTGGTATGTAAGATCATAATAAAATAATGATAATTCTAAAGTACATGAATTTATTTGTATTATTTTCTCAACTTTATTAAATTCATATTATTCAAGATTTATTATTTTACAATTATTTACAAATTTACAAATTTAAATTTTTTAATAAAATCATTTCACATTAATACAATTACAAATATTTTACATACAATTACAATCAAAATTACAATTAGAATTACAATTGCAATTACAATTACAATTTTACAATTTCACATACAATTATGATTAGAATTACGATTACAAATTTAAAATTTTACATACAATTACAAGTACAATTAAAATTTTACAATTATAATCATTTCACAGTAATACAATTAAAATTACAATTACAAATACAATTACAATTTTGGAATTTTACATACAATTAGAATTAGAATTACAATTTTACAATTTGTTATATATACAATTACAATTAAAATTAAAGTTAAAATCATTTCACACTAAATTAAATGTTACAATTACAATTAAAATTTTACATTAAATATTTTACATACAGTTACAGTTAAAATTACAGTTACAATTACAAATACAATTTTACATACAATTAAAATTTAAATTTCAATTACAATCACGACATAATATTTAACAAATATCATGGTCATTTAATATTAAATTAATTAATAAACATCATGATCATGATAACCATCGTAAAAACATCATATTCGACTAAAAGACACATTTAAATTCGCTAACATCATCGTAGTCATCATCATCTAACAAAACACAATTAGCATTGTATAACATGATCACAACACAAACATCAAATATACATCTTATGTCAAATAACTCATGCTATCACATACATATCTATCTGCAAGCTGCACATTAAATGAACATATCAGCTAACATGATCTAACAATATACATATCATGATGATCACCAACAAGTAAATTAAGTACAACTGCAACATGAACATAAAATACATGGAAGATATATATATATATATATATATAATTGAATAATGTTAAAAATATACAAATGCAATATAAATGTCATGGATCAGCTGGTGGTACAACATCAATAGAAGTACTAGTCGAGGCCTGCTCAGTCGATGGTGCAGCCTGGACGGTCGATGGTCCAACCTGCTCATGATGATGAGTACTACTGGAGGCTGCAGGTTGCTGACTGGACATGGCCGATGGTCCAGCCTCATATCCATGATGACTGCTGCTAGATGCTAGTGGAGACTTCTCATCTCACGCAGGGCGAGGTGACCGATCATGAGATGATGGGTCGTTGCTCACTAAGTGTCGATCACGTGTTGCATCTCGACGATGCCTATGGCGTGCAATGGTCCTCCCTCGTTGCGTAACTAAAGACTTCGCTCCTACGACATGTCGCATCAGCCTGTGAATGTCACACGACATGCCTCTCCACATCTGTAACATCTGCCATTTCCCTGTATGTATCTCATATGAGCGGGCCTGATGCCCGCCTCAACAACCAATGTAGTGAGTTGGTCGCCCAACTCCATCCTATATTTAGTATCAAGTTGATCACACCTAGCAAAAGGCAGTACCGGCACACCAACAGAAGCAGGGCTCTCTGCACCAGCCTCTTGATGATCCTCGGCATCTGGTATGGCCTGATCATCATCAAGATCCACACCTGGATCATTTGGTCGTGCCATCATGTCCTCGCCATCAAAAGACCCAATGTCTGCAATCATCCAGTGGCTCATCAGCTGTGAAGAGGATGTTGGGACACTCTCGCCAATCCAATCCAGCATAAGCACAGGGGACCATAATTAATAGATGCATCTCGTTGACACTGGCTAGCAACTCCAGTGCATCATGCGATATCATCACTGGAAACAAAGTCTCACCGCTCTTGGGCATCATCTTCCCCCACATGTGCATATGTGCCTCGAAAATTGGCCTACGAGGTTGCTGAACAAAAGTAGGCCTCGTCTCTGGAAACCTCTCGAAAAATAAACAATAAATATTTGAAGCAAAAGGGAAGCTGACCCTCCCTTCTGCATGAGCACGACATCTATCTAAGGCTGTACAGAACTGCCACAAAAAAATGGCAGACCACCTGACAAGTTGTGGCTCCTATACTAAAGAATCAACATAATATAAAAGTGAGCAACTATTGCATTGCCCGTCACTGGTGTTGTGTGAAATTGTTGAAAGGAGAAGTGAGAGGCACTGCACCTCCTCACTACCAAATGCACCAATACGTAACTGACCTCCAGCGACCCAAAAATCATAAGGAGACAATACTTATGGTCCAATGTATCTCTGGGAGTACACTAACTAACTCCCTGCTACACAACCAGCTAGAACCTCTGGGAACGAGGCAAAATCCACCCCTCTCCTTGATAGCCCTATAATGAAACCTCCTCAGTGGGCGTGTACCACTGGTTAGGACCAACCTGGAAATTCTATCAGTGGGCATTCCACCTGTGGATAAGATGTCTCAAAAACACACCATAGCACTTTAGGGAAGTAACCTCCTCATAGAACTTGAGGAGGTCTACCTGCCTTAGGAGTCCTTGGGTAGTTGATGTAAAAGGGCGAGGGTACGCATCTCTCTCCCTCTCTCGTGCCTCCCGCAGGCAAACCATGTCATACTGCTATGCATGTTGTTATTGTTGTTCCCCCTCTTCTCTCTGAATGATTGACATATTAAATAATTATTTTTTATTAAATTAGACATGTATTTTGGAATATACATATATAATTTTTTTTGAAAAAAAAAAACAAAACAGCCGGTGTGCCACAAAAAACAGTCATGCACCGGTTCCGGTGCATCTCTTTTTTGTCGCGCACCGTGGGCAGGGCCCCAGATGATAATCAACGCACTGTAGGCAGTGCACCTAAAATTTTTCAGAGCACCGTTGACTATGTACAATGTTAGGAGTGCGGTCTGATGCCCCAGCACGTATAGTTCTATCAGTGCACTGACCCCCTAACTAATTATATAGTCAATGGTGCAGTCTTTTACTAGGCCGCATCGTTAAAGATCGCACCGTTGACCCTGTCGGAATGCCGAATGTGGTGCGCTGACAAACACCAGGACAGATATTTCCGTCAACGCACTACGTTGTTGCTATTCTACATGGTCAATGGTGTGGTCAACTAAATGACCGCACTACACTTTTTTTAAAATTTTAAAATAATGCAGTGCGTCTTTCGGTACCGCCCAGGAAACAGTGTGGATACCGTTAGAACCGGTTGCGGTGCAACCTATACATTTTACAAGCAGCACCGCTTACTAGTGCGAGCTGAATGGCTCGAGCGCACCACGCGACAATTTTTTTTTTTCATTTTAAATGGTTAATTTTAAGGTTATTTGAAATTCTAATCCACTAAAAATCTTAATTATGGAAAAACAAGAAAAATACATGTACATTTGGTCATCGAGGAGGCATACTTGCTGTAGAATTTGCAAAAGAAAAGTTGACCACCGTTTTGGAAAATGCAAGCCAGAGATTGGTGAGCAATGCACAGCAGCAGCGTGTGTAATCGGTGCAATGGTAGCACCGATGTCAAGGTGGCTCAGAAAAGGGTAAATTGCACCAGTGCTTGAGAGCTCTCGAGCACCGAGAAAAGTGAAAAATGCGGTTTTTTGGCCGTAATTATTTTTATTTAACCCTGTACCAGTGCGCGGGGTTTATAGGCGCACCAGTGTGGTTTTTTAATACCGCACTAGTTGGTTTCAATTTTGGCGCGGTGTTTTATGACGCACCGGTGCCGAAGAGTGGTAAGGCACCAGTGCTCTACAGTGATACAAAACATCGAGCGGGTGTGTACGGAGCGCACAGTGTTCGGTGTGCCAATGTTTTGTGCACATCGGTGCTTTCTCTTGTTGAGCGCACCAGTGCGGTTTAGGATGATAAGCACACCGAGCGGAAAACATCCGCAAAACCCTCTGCCTGCCAACCTCCTCTAATAACCTCCGCTAGAAACAGATGTCTGGAGTATTTTTATAAAAGCTTTCTCAAAAACATCCGCTAAAGAGAATTTTCCTTGTAGTGTTAACTCCATTGTAAAGATCTCTTAAGACATTATGTAAATCACATGGAACAATAACTTGTCTTTTACATAACCATGTGAAAGACATAAATGCACATAAATGCTTGATGTCACTTCATAAGTTAAGATAATGAAGAGATTAAACATTAATAAACCAATCTATATTTTCTATATAAACTATCATGGCCATAAAATCAGCAGTGTCACTTCATAAGTTAAGATAATGAAGAGATTAAACATTAATAAACCAATCTATATTTTCTATATAAACTATCATGGCCATAAAATCTCCCTTTTTCATATTTGATTGGCAAGTGCAATTTATCACATTTTATTAGTCAATGCAAATTACATGTAGTTATAGAAAACATGACAATGACTTTAAATATGTTGTTCAGAAGGAAGTGTTCATATATTGAAATAAATAAATATGTTGTAGTACCAAAATCCTCTTTTCGATATAATAGTAATTCCAACCTTTGGGGCATGAAACTTTTACTTACAAATAACTTTGGTAAATTTTAGACACAATGCTATAGCTATGAATGTACTTTGTGCGTCACAATTTTTTTTTTTGCCTTCAATGATTGATATTCTATTTATGTATGGAATATACGATTTTAGGATGATGATTAAAAATCCCAGTTATGTATAATACGAGTGTCATTTATATGTCGAATAAAAATTGATTTTATTGTATTTTATTAACTTTGCTAGTGTTGGTTTGATGTTTTTTATTTATTTTGGTTATTTAATGTTTAGATATTTAAAGGTCTAATTTAAGTGATATTTAAGAGATTTATATTCAACATTTAATGAATGTTTACCATCTATTTCACATCATATTATGGTCTTATAGTAAAATGGTTTCATAAAATTTCTATTTATATTCAACATTTAATGAATGTTTATCATCTATTTCACATCATATTATGGTCTTGTAGTAAAATGGTTTCATAAACTTTAACCAAAATGTCAAATGTTTATTGTTATTTTATAATGGTAATAATTTTATAATTGCAATGTCTCCGTGTGAAATAAATAATTTGTACAATATAGTGTTATCCCATCCATCTCATTGTAATAAGATGTTATCCCATCCATCTAATTGTAATTGGTTGATGGAATGTTATTCCTTCCGCTGATTTCAAATCCATAGTGAAATAACTTCAGCTCATTATACTAAATCTTATGATACATAATACCGTAATTAGATATATGCCATAAACAGTACAGAAGAAACAAACGGACAGATTCGCAATAAGCTCAGATATCACACGTGGTGGGGAGTACGGTGACCTGTCACAACGCACTAAGAGGCGATGATGAATGTCATGTAGCGAAGGAAGCACGTCGACGACGAGCAGTTGCGGCAATGCCGAACCGTGCTCCCTTAACTTCGCTGTCGGTGTCCTCGGATGGGCACTCTTGCCACGCCATTGCTTTCGAAAAATCAGACCCTGTTGTTACACATGTCACCAATTTCGGTACTATTCTTCGCAACCAAGATTCACGCGCACTCGTCCTTCCGCACTTGTTCTTCTGGGCTTTCAGCCTGTGTGCCATGTATTCCCTGATGGCGTCCACATTCTGATCTACTACTTGGGGTGGGGGTACAACCAGTGGATTCCCTTCCACCTTCAGACGTTGTAACTTTTCCGGGCGACCAACAGAGTCCGGCAGCTCAGTAATCTGATTGTAACCGATATTTAATTCTATAAGAGACGTGAGAGCCCCAATCGATTCCGGGAGAGCCACAAGATAGTTAAAATTGCAGCTGAGGTCCAGGTATTCCAGATTAATCAAGTTCTCAAGATCTTCTGGAAGGTCTCCAAGCTTGTTCGTGTGGACATCCAGAAAGCGAAGAGACATCATGTGTGAGATTGAATATGGAAGACGCGTGATCTCGTTCGAATGAACACACAGCTTGCGGAGGTTCAGCAGTTCGAAACCCAGTGTCTCAGGTAGCCGCTTCAGTTGGTTGAAATTGGCAATCAACTCTTCCAATTCTCTGAATTTAAAAGATTAACATAATGGCCAGGAGCTAGTAGGATTAATGCATGGCAGGTTGTAATATAAACAAAAGAACTAACCAAAAGTTATGAATTACATATAAATTTTGAATACTTTACCGGCATTTTGCAATGCCGTCAGGAAGCGCAGTAAGGTGGATCTTAAGCTTCGAAAGATTTCCGACGGAATTCGGAAGCGATGTAAGCTGATTTGACTGGATGTCCAGATGGACCAGATTCACTAGACTGGTCACAGATTCAGGGAAGCTCTGCAATAAACAATGAAAGCCTGTCAATCTTTACACAGAGATTCCTCCCTCGACTACAAATCAAGATCATTCTGGAAATAAACGTACATTTAGGTCATTTTTAGAAAGGTCAAGCTTGACAAGCGTGGATGACAGTTTCTGTATTGCGTCTGGAACGCTGTGAAGGAGAAGTCCGTGAAGGTCGAGTTTCAGGGAGGCATTTTTATGAGACGCTTGGTGCATCAGCGTTTCAATTTTGTTTTCCGCCTCTTCAAACTCGGTTGCTCTGTGCTTGAGCGTGGCGAGTAGGGATTTCGCATCGTTCATGAGACTCTCATAGATTTGGTACAGTTCAGAAAGTTCTTTGACATCTTTGTAAGGAAAATTTCCATTTTCTGCGTCTTTCTTGGCCTGAGCCTCCATCGCTACCTGGAATCACATCAATGTTGGCTAAGCCAGGAATTTCATCCGATTTCAAACATTCTACGAACTTAATTGATAAAATAAGTAGAGCACACACCTTGGCAGACTGCCACTGAACATTATCTATTCCCGCTGAAGTCGAAAGAAAGGCCATGGTTTTCAATTTCTCGGATAACTTCGACTCGATCAACGCTAGTGCCTGACGAGGCTGCTCCAACAAAGAAAGATCGAGTCCAACGCCAAGACTTCCTGTGGCTACAAAAGACTTCTCAACAGCGGCACTCATCTTGAAGGACTTAGAACAGAATCAGTGGAATAATTAGAAGATTTTCGAATGGGATTCGGCGAAATAAGCCTATAGAAGCCGTTTGTCAGCGATCTTCAACTGCTTTGCCCAGAGCCTATCTAAATCTTTTGATTTCTCGCCCAAACCTAGAATCTCGCAATGTCACAGTCGCTGAATGTATTCAGAAATGTCGGTTAAGAATCAAATATATCAATTCTTGGACAGGAAAAAGAATCAAAATATATCAATCTTGGACCGCAAAAAGAAAGTATACACAGGTTAAAGGATTTCTTTCATGACGACTTTACAGTATGTATGGTAAAATGCTTCAACAAAACTAAAATGCTTCAACAAAACCCCAGCCTTTGTTCCATCAAAACCTTGCTTACCTATAAAGACAAGTAATCAAGGGTGTGTTTTGCTGCAACTCAACGGGATTCCACCTTACAGATCTTGTTATGTAACAAAATAGTGAATTAACGTTCCAAATCCGATGGAGCTTCGAATCGCGAAGGACCTCACTAACACTCGGTCGATATACCTGTAGTAAAGGATAACATGCCAGTGATAATACAGCGAGCTTATATGGTAATATAGATCGAACGTTTTCTAGATTTTTATAGAGTTGTAAATTTTAATTTTTTTATGGTTTTTATTGGAATTTTAAATTTTTAAATAGCGAGATGGCATCACATAAGCGGAGCAAATGTTTTCGAGATTATTAATTAACTTTGCGTAATCGAAATGCGTAATAATAAAAGTTTGAAATTGAATTTACAGCAAATTAACCACCATATGCCACCATATTACCAACGAAATATTAGGAAACTTTGA